>VCII01000042.1:0-600933 GCA_006030095.1 Triplophysa siluroides | reverse complement strand
ATTATACAGAGCTATGCATGCATTCATTTTCATTCGCAGTGCATTGTGGAATTGCTCCATTAGGTGAAAATGCATATACATTGAGTATGAAGCTGATCAATGTCGATTTTATGGGTAAAATAATCTGTATTTGGGTAAATGTGGTGAGAAATTAATGGACTTTGTATTAAAATCTAATAATATTTCCTTTTGATTGCAAACTTGGCAAATCTAAGTTTGGTTTGTGACACTGTTAAGATCTCTTCTAAAACTCCAATGGAGACACATTTCTCTGGAGAAATATTTGAAGTGCAGGAGAACACTTTCTGAACTCGTATACCAGGTTTCTTATCGGAAATGTAAAAACAGACCCAAACCTTTAAAAGAGCAAAAAAGATAAACAAAATTTACAAACACGCATTTGCATTGACCACGT
Organism: Triplophysa siluroides; assembly: GCA_006030095.1. Classification (NCBI taxonomy): domain Eukaryota; kingdom Metazoa; phylum Chordata; class Actinopteri; order Cypriniformes; family Nemacheilidae; genus Triplophysa; species Triplophysa siluroides. The sequence continues at coordinate 600,518 of VCII01000042.1, read as the reverse complement.
TTACATGGACAACAATAATCCGAAATGAACACGATTAAAACAATACTCTGATTAAGAATGGACCATGTAAACAGAGCTTTTTGATGAGCTTAATCCGTCTAAACTCATAATCGTAATAACGCAACTCGAATAAAGACGGGTGCAGTTCTCCTATTTTAGTCGCATTATTGAAGTGCGGTATAGACATGTACACACCTTTCGCAGCACTTTGCGACAGGTTACACACACGCACAGCAGTGGACAGCCGTTTTGTTTTACGGCAAACAACATGGCTTCAAGCAAGAAAGCAAATTTTTGGTCCGAACGGGAAACAAGAAAGATGCCAACAATTCTGAAAAATAAATGAAACACCAAAAGCTGTATGTGGTACCGTGGCAAAGACGAACTCTTTGTTGATACATGAAATTATGGAGAAGGGTCGCTTAACATGTAAAACGGGAACATGAAAGGTATATTCTTAAAGCAACTCATGTAAACACCTTTAGCTTACTCAGATTAAGGCAAATCATTTGATTACTGATGTCCATGTAAACGTGGTCATTGTTAGATTCAATGCAACTCTATGAATATCTATATGCTTTATGAGCCAGATGTGGAGGTAAACCGTCAACCTGCACAATTCATCAGGACCATAATTATGTAAAGATGAGAACTCAGCTTTATTATTGTAAACAGAACTTTCACCATCTCTTCCAGCATCTCCATAATGACTAAAATCCCCCAAACAGATGTTTACATATCCAGCAGACTCCACTGGGGTTTACCATCAAACTTAAGACAGAGGTTGGCTTACCATCACACCGTTTGTTGTATGCTGAGAAAGGGAAACGTGGATGGGTGACTGTGTTTTTAAACATGCGTGTGTATTTGTAGAGATTGGTGTTCTTCCTGTTCTTGGGTGGGCATACAAAGGGTATGCTTTGACACTACGAGAAAGAAGTACAATGTTTTTTTGTTGTTATTATTAAGTGTTGTTATTGTGATAATGTGAGGTTATGCATTTTTAAATACATGAATAACCTACATAATATGTCCAAAAGTGTGTAGATCTTTCAAAAACATTCATGATGGTCAAATGTATTGTGAATCAAAAATCTTTGTATTTGTTGATTATGATACCCATAACTGATCTGTTGGGCACGTGACTGTAAAAAGTCCCCTGGCTCGTTTTCTCACACACAAACACACCATCCTGGAACTGACCTCATGCATCTAACTAAAGTCATCATTTCCCGTTGCTGTTTACACCGGACAGTCCTCCAGAGGATATCATAGAGCAGCATAGCATAGCGAAAGATGACCAACAGCAACATTAACAGAACTGGAATGAGAATGTATCAAACTAAAGCCAAACGTGCATTAGGGGCATCTTCCATGGTCTGGACTTTAGAAAAGAGTGAGATAAGAGCGAAGAGACCATCCGCACCCTTTCACTCTCTGTTTCTCATCATGTCTTTTATAAAGAGCAACATGTTTAAGAAATTGTTTAAATGAAGTTTATATACAAATACAAACTATTTGTTGATACATGAAATTATGGATTTGTTATGGGTTTGTTGATACACCCACAATTATAAATTCACGGTGTAGTTTTTATTCTTCATGTGCTCAGTCACATGACAATTCGCACGTATATAATAATTATAATCAATATTTAAAAAAAGTTCTTGTTTTTCCTGTCTCTTCGTATCATCTCCCACTGTGTGTAGTGAAGCAGGGATCCTGATCTATTTGTCAAGTTAGTTGGTAAGTTTTGGTAAGTTTCTGCATCTAACGTATAGTATGCATTACGCAATCCCTTTAACAGCCAAAACTTATAAACTCTTTATCATCTGGTCATCACACAGATAAATAGGATATCGTTCGAAGCTGTAAAGGGTTTACATTTATTTGCGTACACCCACGATAACTACAAAACATTGTGCTTTTGTAAAACAAAGAAAGCAAAAAGGATCAGGTGTGCGTGTGATGTGACGTTATATGAGTCATGTTGTGTCTTTATGCTGCCATTTACGGTATTTTCAATGCGTCAGACACTATAATCCCTGAACCTCCTAAAGAGCAACACTCTACAGTGCTTTTAAGTGGTCAGAACGGACTTACAAAACGTATTTTGGACTTATCACCTGTTATAAATTCAAAGATGTTGATTCGGGCTGCTATTAAATGACCACACAACCTATGTGAGTATTTACAGTAGGTAATTACAGAATTACAGTAGGAAACATACCGGATTCGGACGGCAATAAAATCAACAATGTACCCCTGTAAATGGTGAAAAAATCTTGCATCCCTATGAGAAACTATTATCGTCCAAATAGGGCTTTTGGTACTATACTGTACAGTAGTTGTGAATCTGTAACATGAGAAGATTCTTGATAAACATCAATCATATTGACGGCGAAAGGCTAATGTGAATTTAGAAAAGGTAAAAGGAGGCTATTACAATGAGTAATAATAAAATGTATCTGAGACATTATTTGACTACGCAGCAGCCATTTGTTCAGAGACATGACACAAATTATTTAACACGGACATTTTAAACTTCTGATGGAGCTGCTTGTTGTTTAATGGTTAAAGATCTGCCTGTAACAAACCTGGAAGTGGTGATTTATAAGTTGCAACCATTGTGCCCTTGAGCAAGAAACCTAACCCTAGGTTTGTCCAGGGGGATTGTCTCTGTAGTAAGTGTGATGTAAGAATTTTCCTTTTTGGAAAACTATCCCTTTAAGGCATTGAATCGGCTGTGCAGTAAAAAATACGGTAAAAAACTGTAATATTCCGGCAGCTGGGTTACCAGAAATAAATCTAATATTCCTTTTTTTTTAAGATAAAAGGCATGTTTTCATTTAATTTTACAATTAACTTCTAAATTTGAAGTCTATTTCTGTAAGTTGACATTTTTATAGTATTTATGCTATATGCTATAATGCTGGCTTAGAAGGCAACTGACAAGTAAAGGCACCTACATTTTGGAATAAACCTTTCAAAAAAAATTCTCTTCTGAATTCTCTTCAAATGAGAGATGCAAGAACATTACTGTGTTAAACTTACATTATTTAGTAATGCAAAACACTTTGGATAATGCAGAAAAAAATCCAAGAGACATTAATTTTCCTGAATATTGGTCTGCTAAACTAAACTGCATCCTCCTGACCACAGAACCATTCAGCCCCATGAAAGCTTGAGCCACATAAAGAGCTCAATTGAATCCAGATGTCTCTGCAGCAATCGCTATTACTTTCACAACCATTAACTTCTGATGCAGTTCTTTAGTTCCTGTCATTTAAAGTAACAATGAACAGTGGACAGTCCTACAACTCGTTTCTCAATTTGCTATTTTATATGCCCTTGTATGATTCTTTTAGAAATATTCACATGATTAAAAAAGGAAAATTGTTCTGTGGTTTTGAAAATGTCTTGATTTGGTTCCTGAGTTTCAGAGATTAAAGTAACGATTGTCAAACAAAGCAAACCACAAGTAGCTGGTAAGGACTTCTTCTCCTTGCTGTTGTCTGGAAGTCATTGGCTAATATTGTGTGCGTATATAAAATTAGTTGTCTTTGTTTTAAATGTGTTTCTCAAGCACATATGGACAATCGACTCTAAAGTTTTGCTGTATATCTCTTAAAGCACAATGTTTACACACAAATGTTTGTTACTACAGTACTTTACCAGAAAAAGATCTCTACTGGATTTTACATTCTATTAATATTACATTTTCTTTGGATCAAGTGACGTCAACACTGTTCTTGAATATTACTCTACTCGTATGATCTCATTTGACTGAAAAAAAAAACACATCTGTCAAAACAGTTACAGTACCTGGCTGACAACAGAAAGTCAAGGATTATTTTTAACCATTCCTATTGCATCCCCAATCTCATGCTGTTTAAGTCACGTTTGTTTGCTTCAATCACGGTTGTATCACAGCTGACTGGCTAAGATGAATAAATGTATTTACACAGTTGTGACGGGTTGGCCGAGCGTGCTCTCTTGAACACAGACATGAGTAACGGGCGCCTTTGCGCTATCAAAACTCCGTTCTTGACCTCTGGATGGCCTTAACTGTTGGCCGCTGCTCCGTCTCTCACCCTGACCGTTCCAAATGTTCCTCCGCGCCGGTATGGACTTCACACATTCCCGTAACTGCTCCGAGTTATGATCCAAATCAGTCTACATGCCTCTCCGCTGCAATATAGCATTAGCTTTAGTTTTCTTTGGCCCTCTTCCCGACAACCAAGTCAGAGGTGGAAACATGATCAAGAGGAATCACTTTCTATAGTAAATAAAGCTGTTTTGATAAGTACATATACACTATACATAAAACAGGTCCAGTAGGAAGTTGTTTGGAAATAAAATCGGAATGGATGAAATGTGCATATTAGCTTTGGATGAAGTCACTGAATGTGGAGGCGAAAAAAAGAGAAAATTGGATTGTGTGTGCACGTTGGCCTGTGTAAGGTTTCTTATCTGTATCAGATCTATGTTAGATTGAAACAATTAGTCTCGTTCTCCATCTGTAAGGGTTTGTGTGCATATGACGAGAGAGAGCAAAGCTTCACTTCCTGTGTGTATTGTTCAACGGGGCACCACCGTCATCTCTCACTTCACAGAGCTGGACTGAGCATGGGAACCTGTCACATAAAATGAGCCTTGGGATTTCTGCACAGTGGGTTGGAGGTCTTGACAAGCTCTTATTCACATGACCAGATATTGCAACTGCAATACATTGGCATTATCATGGTGATGATTCAATTACGATTGTGTTAGGATGGGATTTTATGTGTTTGGCAGACGCTTTTATCCGGAGCTTGGCTTGCAAAAGCACCAAATAAACACCAAATATTCATTTGAATTACCCAAAAATGTTAGTCTAAAAAAGCTTTTATTTTTGATTTATGATCTCTTCTGCTTGACCAACCAACCAATATCACCATCACCAATATTACTGGTTAACAAACTAATCACCCCCCCTCACATTATTAAAATAGAAATAAAACATCAAAAAGTCCCTCAACAGAAGAGCGAGTTCTTTCAGAGGACAGAGGCTAAAGCACTTGGGAACGGCCGGTGGAAGCCCTTCAATAATAAAAACAAGTTTTTGTTCTAGTTACTGTAGAAGTTCCCTCCACGGTGGCCTAAAGGTTCTTGTTAAAATGGCTGCTCATAAATATGTGTGTGTGGGATGACTTTGGGCAAATCGACTCAGTAATTGGAGTCATACAATATCTATATGAAGTGTACAGGGCTGGAGTTTTTTCCATGAGGCTGAATCCCAGCATGGATGCAGAATCCCACAAAAGACCTTCAAGGAAAACAGTGGCCCCTCTGACCTGAGCGTGGCCCCGGGGCAATGCTCCGGAGCCGAACACGGGTCCCCGGAGAACTTCTTCGGGTGACTAAGTTACAAAAGAAAACAGTCGAACCAGAGCGGAGGGGAATCTACCGCTTCTGTCTGTGACTTTTGAAAAGGGATGATGAAAAGCCATGTGTGGTTTTTATTAACCTGAGGAGGATTTTGTGCTTCTTACAAAATATAGACAGCTTAGAGAAACATGTTCTTAATTGAACCCCCATAGCATTTAACATTTCATCTTATGTTACATATAAACACAATATTTTGCTTACTGTGTTGGTATTCTTTATTAAGTCATATTTTTACCACAAAACAGATTGCAATCTGATTAATAAAAGTGTGTAAATAAGATGAAAAACGATTTACCAGGATTACTTAAACATTACATTACTCTTTTTTATGGAAGTTGTATTATGATAATCCACTTTGAATTATATGTAAATATTGCTACAAATTTAGATTCTAGAAGACTACCCAAACTCAAAATAATCACGTATGTGTAATATGTCCCCAAATCACTACTGACGCTACCATAAATGTCGAATAAGCTTGGTTTATTTTCCAACACGAGCCCCACCTGAATAACTCACAGAAATAAACAAACAATCTTAAATTACTAACAGTGACTAGCAGTTCATGTTGTCTATTACACAAGGATCTACATGTTTTTAAGGAGCATTATCCGCTTTTAATTCCTCTCCAAAAAACACAAAATATTAAGATGGAACTCAAAGTCAGGGTGTTTAATTGTACTTGCTTGCTCTCCATTATTGACAGCTGCTCAAAATGTGTTTCACGATCTCTGTAATGGTTTTAAGTGGAGAGTTGGAAATGGTTTTAATTGACCATTGGCAGTGAACAGCAAGGAAATACGTATTAAAGTATCTGGCTCTACACTAATGTAAAAGCTAAATCTTAACTGCTTACCTGCTCTCACGAAGCTCTTTCCAGAGCATGGGAACATCATGAATCATCGTGTGGCTGGCAGTAAAAGCGGTCAATAAAATGCTGCTTGTTGGCATTTTCTCTGGTCAGGAATAAACAAATAAAACAATTCTTTAGTGATAATGTATACATGCTAAAGCAGTTATCTTGTTTTATGTAAATGGTTATGACAAACATGTCACATGCAAATGTAGACCAAAGCTATGCTCCTAAAAATATGAAAATATTTCTCTGTGAATATAAAGTGAATTTCAGGAATTGACTAATGTATTATTTTAGAGAACACAAGACCATTTAAGTCAAATTAAATTTGAAGTTATTCAGTTTATTCAATCCAGACTCATATTACAAATATCAATATTACTGGACTGCCTTTTGATTGTATAAAATCAATACAAATAACAAACATTCAAGGCACAGGCATTGATCTAAACTGAAATTTTATTCCTTGCCCCAATTGTTTTGTATTTGCAAAATGTAGTTATTGAAGGTTAGAACAAGTCACCATTTATTTCTTCATTATTTCTGAATTAAGGTCTTTATTTTGCTATATATTTATTTGTGGTTTTAGATGTTGGCACATGCTGCATATTGCATTTATTTCGTACAAAAAGTAATTTGAAGAATGTTTTCTTTTGAGTTTGAGACTGAGAATCTCCATGAGGAAAATATTAAGTTGTTACATTTTTATCATATAGTTAATAATAATAATTATAATACAATCAATTATTAATAATGATTAATAATAAATTATAATACTCATAAAATAATATACTACCACCAATTATAATACTTATCATTTTTATTTATTATTTATATTGTGGTAATTATTATTATTGAATTGTTAGAATTTCAAACAATAAATGTAAAACAATATTAACAATTAAATTCCTCAAAATATGACTTTTTAACAAATAGCCTTGCAATACCTCTTATATATAACGATTATATCCAATCGCTTTTGGAAAACAGAGGATGGTCAAAACCTTTTACATTTTCTCTTTCTTGAAAAATGTAATCCGGTTAAACTATAAACACAGCGAAAAGCATGAGAACGTCTTAACCTTTATGAAAGGGTTCAAGTCTGTCTTTGTGTTTGGCAGTCTGCCTGGATGTGTCAAAAAGCACTGCATACTTTCAACTACGTAAAACATTAGATTGAAGACTCATCTTTCTTTTAATAATCATTGTGTCCTGATAAAAAAGTCTTCAAGTGCACAAATTCAACTTGCTGAGAGAAATTATTTTTTTTTTTTGTTTTTTTTATTTTTTTATTAAAAAGGCTATTAGGCAATTAGTTCTGAAGTAGAGACATACAGCAGGACATTGTGTACTTGCTGTTCCTCAAGCAAAATGTAATTTGTCGTCATTACCACTTGGTGTCAGGGTTGTCTCCTTTAAAAGTGGTCTTCAAAATTCTAACTCAATTAGTATTATGAGATGGACCTTAGTTATTTACTGCATGAATACATTTCTTGCTCACCACTTTTTTTATTTTATTATTTTTTTAAATATGGTAAGAATTATAATAAGTATTATAACAATCCAGACATATATGTGGATGTTAGATACAAGAATAAATTTAACCACTGATTTTTAATAAAAAAAAAAAAACATATTTAAATTATTACCTGTAATTGATCATTATAATTATGTAGCTTTTTATGTGTTCATTTGTTTAAACGATGTATTAAAATAAAGAAATACATGTAGAAAGAATAATAAAAAAAAAACTAAACATAAAAATATTTATTAAATAATTGTTTTATTGGTCTACTACTTATAGGGTCAGCAAGGTCATGTTATAATAAAGACATATTGTAGAAAAACAACTTTTATCACCAGAACAATAGTAAATGACATCTCTCTCTTTCTCTCTCTCTCCCTCTCCTCTACATCAACTTCCCTGTCATCTTCAATAGTACTAAGAGTAGACATGATGAAAGTCATTCACAGGGTCCCAGAGCAAGACCCTGGATTCGGTGCAGTGAGCACAGACCGCCTCATTGTGAGCGCGCACACACACTCACACCCTCACACACACAGTCACAGTGCCGTATACTCTTTAATTAAAGCCTTTGAGAATTCTGCGCTCTCAACAGAGCCCAATGCACCAGCTTTAAACCAATTGACAGGTATATATAAGTTGTCAAATTTGACCAGATAGAGCTCCCATTTTATATAAAATCTAAATACAAGACGGAAGAAATAGCAATAAGTAGTGGAAAGAAACGGAAATTCAGTTTGAATGTGCAGTTGCTCCGGCCGATGTCAGTAATCTATTAGTGTGTTTGAAGTTTGTGCCAGTCAGATAAGACTTAAGATCAGCTGGCAGCACTTTCAAAAGAAGCGCTGTTCTTGTTTGCTTATCCAGCTGCACAGATGTAGCCTATCGTTCATGAGGATTCATCTAAAACATTTCTATGATTCATTTATGTGTGTTTATCTGGAGGAAGGAACAAATATCAACAGAAAAATAAATCAAATGATTCATGCTCAGTTCCTTCCCTGTAAATGTCTTTGGGAGACGATGTCCAATTTGAAATGGACCGTGTGAATTTAAAACCCCCTTGACAGCTTTTCCAATCTTAGAGACATGCCTTTTTGAAGATCAAAAAAATCACTTCAAAATAGGCCTGTTGAGCATTTGAGGACATGTGTATTTGTACCACCGTGTGCCTTTGAAGTTGTACAAGGTAGAAGACAACAAGAATAAACATTTCAGAATCACAGAGCACCCTGAGAGCAAATCTTTCTCTGGTGCCGTTAATCCACAGGAAGACTTTTTATGAGGTGTCTTTGCACCATCTAGTGAATCTTTTTGGTAAAAAAGTAATCCAGCCAGCATGCTACTGCTATGACCACATGCAAAAGAAAATTGAAACTGTGGTTTAGGTTCCTAACGGCTGTCAAACATCCTGTTGCACTTTGATTTCATCATGTTGGTGGATTAAGGTCATTTTTGCCTCCCAATCAATTCATTATGTTTTCAATGAATGATATCATGTGTAAGACTATCCATCATATATCATTTAGCTGATTATTTGAGGAGGAATGGGTACCCTTGGAAATCTACCCTAAACCCCCATGTTAGTGACACTTTAATATAAAAGTCAATGGAGAAACATGGACACACCGTGTGACACGGGGCCATCAGGAGCTTCTGCTGATGAACAGATTAGATTTGAATCAGAACCCTGTTTTGCTTTAATAAATAAATCACAACGTGACATCAGGAATCAGTGTCATGCCATTAGCAGCTGCTCATGAAAGCTTTAGTTTAGCATGCACACTTGGCTGAACACAACAAGAGGACACTGTTAATATGAGGATGTGACACTTGAGATGCAAAGAAGATAGAAACCATAAAACAAGTCAGATTGATAAGAAAACATGCACCTGAAATAATGGGACAATTAACTTTTTTCATTTTTATGCATAACTGCGGAAATTTACACAAAAAATGTAGGCAATCGTATCGTTGTTTTTAAGTGTATGTCTGTGTACTGTGCAAATTAATTTTGTATTTATAAACACATACAAGTACACATGCATGTATGCATATTTAGGAAATATTTACATGTATTTATTTATATTTGACAATCATTAAAATTATATATAAATGCTTATTATTCTTTTAAATATTTTTCTTAAATGCATGTATGTGTGTGTTTTTATAAATACAAAATGAATATGCACAGTACACAGACATATATTATGTAACCATAAACCTTTATACTGAATGCGATAAATTGCGATAATCGTTTGACAGCCCTAGTAAATGCATTAAATGCAACAGCTCTCCACCATCATAAGTCATTTTTATTTTGTTTCATACATACAATATATTTCTATTTAATATAAACCCTAAACATGCTGAATTGTTATGTTGTTGTGCCAGTCACCTGCCTCCCAGAAAAAAATGAACATTTAGCTAATCAAAAACGCTGTTACATTGTACAGAAAAAAGAGATGAATTATACATCCTCAGCTCTTCTAGACAATCCTCTCGTAATGTTTAATTGAAGCTCAATAACACCGACTGCCAATTAAAGCCTATGCAGACAGCAACCCAGCGAATGGTTAAGTGCTTTGGGATTTGGCTACATGGCCTTTTACATTTTCCATGCCCGTTATTTTTCAATTAGTGTGAAAGAGGCTTGTGCAACAACTTGTAATAAGCATAAAATGGATGCAAAATTCATCTCAGATAGCCCAAGCAAATGCATAAGGGCCGTTTCCATTTCACTTATAGATGTTTTAATGGTATAAGATAAATATTGGGTCTTAACTGCATGTGCAGTAGAATTGTAGTTGTAGAGGGTCCCGTCGTTTGTTTTTGATCAGTCTGTGAAAAAGCAGAAAGATTTTTGTGGGCACCATTAAGATCAGTTTACTTCATTGTTTTTAGACTTTGTTGGTTGGTTTAGTCTTTCATAATTAACCGCAATTGTTGCTTAATGATTATACAAAGACTGTATTTAACTGTTATGTTATTATCTTTCTTTTTATCTTGCGTGAACTTTTCTGAAGAACTAATGCTTTATTGTTATTTTAGATGTAATCCAAACAAAACAATACACAAATAAAATATATATATATATTTTTGCACACATTTCAATTCTGCTGTTTTTAACAATACAATTATACATTTCTTTACTAAAATAAAATAAAACAAAATATAGCAGCACACAATATCAGGGTGATATATCTTTGTTTTGCCTTTCAAAGCTATTAAAGTGTTTTTTGGCAGTTCAGAGAAACTAAACTTCAGCTCCACTTCGGCTGGTGTTGTTTGTCATGTTTAATGTATCGAAATGGCAATCATGTATTTGTAATCTACCCTGCACTTCTGAAGCATCAATAAGGAAAGGCCATCTCCCCTCTCCCCGAAGTGATAATTACCCACATCACTATTGATCTCGATATTGATGCATTGCTAATTGTTTGCTGCTCTTTTTATTTATTTACTTCATTTCTCTACTAATGCGTAAGCGTTAACCTTGAGCCGAGGACTTCGGAAGAGATTTTGGGATGCAAATGCGTGGATGCCGCCGTAAACTAGCAAAGATTTCGTGCTTTTCTCACTTTGAGGCTCGTATGCTTAAGTAGAATGTCGATGGGAGCCAAATTTTGAGTTGCGTTAATGATTCTTTCTTGACGTTGTTGCTGAGGTATTGAATTTCGTCCCAGCCTTGAATGTTTCCAAGTTTTCTGAGTGGTCTCGCAGGTGCTCGTTGAAGAAGGCGCAAGAATTATATTGACAAAACTGTAAGAAGACGTGGAATAACAATGAAGATTATGTGTATCATTAAAAAAAGACTTGAAGTAAAAGCAACGACGATGGATCCAATTTGGCTTTAATTATCTGTATTGATTTTTATGCTTATTCAAAACCCAAGGTTACCGTTGCGTAACGAGGAGATTTAGATGAATATTATATTTTCACAGCACCTCATAAATATCGACAGAATAAACTTGCTTGGATTTTATCCATCAAAGCAGTGAAAATATTTTGTGAATTGCGAGCGATGGGTGTCCTGTGAGAAACAATGAGAAAAACGAGGCGTATAATATTATATATTATATAAAAATATGAATAAATCCATATCAATTTGCTAACCTCAAAACCAAAATATGAAAAAATGACTATTAACGTCAATCTGAAGTTCCACACAGACTTCTTTAATGTTGCTGTTAGTGACCCAAGTGTGAGTGAAATGAATATGCGCAGTCTGTATAAAGGTTCATTCAGTGTTAAAGCGTCCGTGTGTGTGTGTGTTAGAGATCCAGAGAGGTAATGTGTAGTGCGTAAGTACGCGAGTTCGCAGAGCTGAAGGTGTTTGTGCTGTTATGCCCTCTGGCTTGGCTGCCAGCTCCTTTCCCTCACTTCAGAGCCAGGAGGCACACTGCCGAGGAATACCGATCACCTTGGCCAGAGATGCTCCTTTGAGCCTTTCTCTGGCATCTTTTCCCCTTCTGCCAGTTTCCTCCTCTGCTCCTCTCTTCCCTTCTGAAGTTGACAACAAAGACATCCTCGGGGTCCTCCTTGATGTAAGACCCGCTCTTGATCTTTTTTCCCTATGTTTTTGTACCTTAGTGTTGCACTACTTTCAAATTCCGCTAGCACAATATTTACACTCCAGAAGACAAAGCCGGGGTGAATCTTTCATGCTGGCCAGGGCTCTTCAGAAAGAACCAATCATCCGGCCACGTTTCGGCTTCATTACCTAGGCCAGGCTTTTCAGATATCGGGGATTGGTAACCTCCGGCCGTGCCGTGTAGACATGCTGTTCGGAACGACAGCCAAGGATGGAGCTGCCTGGAAAGAGTTGGTTCCCGTCTCGATTTGCCTAAATCTATCCATTTTATAATTAAACTGGTCTTTTTTGAACAAGCAGGGGGAGAGAAACAGCCGACTGAGTGACAGTACATCTTTCAGGCTCAAAGGTTTTTTCTCTTTATCCGTTTCTTTCTCTAACATGAAGTCTCTCCATCACGGCTGCCACGGTTTCGTTCATCCCCCTTCCCTCCTTCCCTGCTTCCATGAGAAGAACTCTCCAAAGAGCTAATTAGCGGGGCAAGCGAGTCCAGAAAGTCATAGCGGAGCTGATGGAAGAGACTCATGCTTTGCTCGCTCGCCCACGCGTCAGCCGCATGGCGGTCGGGCCCCGCAAAGAGGTTACCAGAGTAACCGCCTGTAACAAGTGGCGAGAAAATGGACACTGACAACTGAACGTGCTGAGTGTGAGGGGTCAATGCCAGGTGGGTTCCATTAAGGGTCCAAACGGCTCACAGCGGGACAGACTGGTATAATGGAGCTGGACTAACTTTTTGTGGTAACTGTCATCGCTGTCCTTCCGAAACCTTTAGAATAAACAATGTACTTTTTAATGATTAAGTCAAAGTTGACAAGCACTTTTTAATTTCCTTTTATTGGTCAGATATTTGTCAAACCCAGTGACAAACATAAAGGGTGACTTATAGAGGAGAGCCCCCCCTCATATGATTGTAAAGTGCTTTGGGTGTACAGCAATACACAATAAACGCTATATAAATGCCTCATTGATTCATTCATAATAATGCAAAAATGTATGGCAAAAAATAAAAATCACAAAATATGGAGATACAAGGTTTCAGAAGGACAGTAGAGATATAATAAAACACCTGTTGGTGACAGCACAGCATCTTTAACTTTTTTGGTTAATTTTAGAAACACTTTGAGCTCCTGTGACCTTTTTTGTTTAATGGAATTATTTACGGCTTAATGAGGCTTCACCTAAATACACAACCAGCTGACACAAGCCAAGCATTAGTGCATATCCTGTAGCTCAGTGGTTAGAGCACGGAGCTAGCAACGCCAAGGTCATAGGTTTGATCCCAGGGACTGCACATATACAGAAACAAATGTGTAGTATATGCAATGAATTTAGATTAAAGCGTCTGCCAAATGCACGAATGTAGATAAAAATGTGGTTCCAAGCAAAAAAAAGAAAAGATTTGAGGGTGTGGGCACAAACCCTTTTTATAGTAGGTTTTAGTCAGATATTCAAAACTACACATTATAATCCTTTTTAAAATGATGATTTCCTTTTCTACCTGTTTAAATAATAACAGTGCAGTGTAAAAACGCAAGAGAAAGAAAATATTACTCAATAGAAAACACATTTGAGTGTTTGATGGGGCGGTTTCCCATATAGGGTTTAGATTAAACCAGGACTAGGCCTTGGTTAAATTAGGACATTTTAGTCGTTTTTACCAACATGCTTACAATAAAACATCACTTGTGTGCATTTTGTGACAAAACAATGGCACTGATGCATGTTATGTCAGTGCAAGCTGTTTTCAATTTAGACAATTTTAACATTTATTTTAATCAATGACTATAGTCTTAAACCCTGTACGGGAAACCAGCCCATAGTGTTCAACTAGATAAACTATACTGTTTTAAAAATGTATCTTGACTTAATTAAAAAAAAAATGATAATGAAATGAATGGTTATAGTAATAGTAATAGTAAACTAAAGAACACAAATGTAACTATAATTAATATAATTATAATTAAAATAATGTATTTGTTACACATTTATGTTTTTTTTTATGAACTGTAACACATTATACGGTGTGTTTTAACACATTGTGAGCTATTTTGTGTTAAATAAATGAAAGGATGAGTTGAAAGTAACACAAATTGTGTTGTCCTTAAGACACAGCTGTTCGGATTGTGGTGTTTTCAATAAAACAGTTTTTAGATGGTATACAGAAAATTCAAAATAAATGACAACTCTGGAATATTTTAGCATCTTCGAATAACCACCATTTGCCTATAGATTTCGCAAAAATGCACTCTTGGCATTTTTTCAGTCAGTTTCTTGAAGTTGATAACCTTCTGGATTCAAATATTTTCAAGACCATGAGAAACATTACAAAACATATATTGAGTTCACACTTCTACTAATATTAATGTATTAAAATTGGAATCAGATTAAAATGAACAACAGAGCACACATTGTTATAGAAAGAGCAAGGGCAGATCAAGTCGTCGTTGGGTGTGTGGTTGGTTCTTACACGAGTAGAAGCAGTAACGCTTACGACATGCTAATACAGGCCCCTCCATAGGACCCTATAGTTGTATCAAGGGTAGAAAACATCTCACTGACATACTTTCAGGAAGCCAAGAGCATAGGACATCAAAACCAAGTGCAATCCCAAAATATTCTGCTCAGTGACCAAAGACAAAGGCATGGAGTGCTCACTTCTTAAGATCACGTCTTCTTCCAATTCTTCCAATGCAGTATATTATGAACACATAGGGCAATAATTACAAATGCACTTTTCAATTTTTTTAAAGGGGTGTTAAAGTATCAAGCTGCAGTTATCACCCCTGTATTTCATAGGCAATTATAGTTCAAGCTTACTAAACATCAGCGACTAAAGCGTTAAAGAGTGAAATTGCTTTCATTGTAAGTATATAACTTTTAAACAAAGGTACACTCCTAACTAATGTCTATCTTGTAAATCAACCATATAGATTAATAAGGCAGATGCAGCTCACCGCACATAAAGAAAGTTACAAAACACTTTTATAAAAAAACTGTTTAGGTATAGAAAGGCATCTATAAGTGTGTAAGCAGGGAGCAGCATATAGGTGATATCATCGTGGGAACTGGTATGAGAGACAAGCCAGGTTAAACGTATAAGGAAGAACAAAAGGATTCTGGGAATGTCCGCTGGGCCCTCCGTTGCTTGCAGACCAAACTTCAGGAAAAGGTTATGGGGTGGCCATTATATTTTCATGCTGATCATTTATTTATTTGTCAAACAAATCCAATCAGAATAGCAGCCAGGCTCTGCACAAAGCAAACCGTGGTAATTAGCAACAGTGGGAGAGGTGGCAACAACTCAGATTCTGATCTACTGACTTTCATGTGTGTGTGGAGAGAGGTGTGGGCCTAAATATTGATAGAGTTGCAAAAGCACCCGGTGAAGTGAACACTGAGTTGTGTTGTATTGGACTGGCCGAGCACTGGGGTTATTATTGAGATGGCTCGCCAACAAACTTCCTGAAACTCAAAAAGTGGGCAAGTTGGTCCAAACATGAGCGAAAAACTGTGTTTTATAAAAACCCCAAAATTAATATTCTGTTATCATTACTCACCCTCAAGTTGTTCCAAACCTGTATAAATGTCTTGTTGTACTGAACACAAAGAAAGATATTTGGAAAAAGATTCGCAATTTTCAGCTCTTATCATTGACCACTATAGAAGGAAACATTTAATGGTAGTTAAAGGCGCCCCAGAACTACATTCTTCAAAATATCTAATTTGTGTTCAACAGAACAAAAAAACACATACAATAATTGTTTCTACTATGTTAATGAATGATATACCAGAACTGAAAATTTATACCATTCTTCCAAATATCTTTTTTGGGTGTTCAACAGAACAAAAACATTTACACAGGTTTGGAACAACTTGAGGATAAGTAAATGGTGACATAATTTTCATTTTTGGGTGAACTGTTCCTTTAATGCTTTCCTGTAGCTCAGTGGTATGGTCATGCATGGGTTCGATCACAGGGATTGCACATACTCAAATACAAATGTATAATGTCATCCAATGTAAGTCGCTTTGGATAAAACGTCTGCCAAATGCATAAATGTAAATGTATATAAATGTTATGCTGATAGCCTCACATATCATTAGTACTTTAAATATGAATTATGATTTTTATAATCCACATATGAAAAAAACATCTCTAGTATTATAAATGTGGTGTAATGTCAAGAAAATAATTTGCACTTCTAGAAGTAAAAAATTACTTTCTGCCGTTTCAATTGAAAATGAACTGCATACCAGTATTTTATAAGGTGTCAAATAAATTCAAATGGAAAAAAAGTGTTGAATTACATCATAAAATGCTTATAAAATTATGAGCAGAATTTGCAATGAGGTGAAATCAAGTAGCAGCCCATTAAAGAAACATTAGTCATATTTTCTCATGTACCATTCTTCACGACTTTCTTTACTTTCGATTTTTAAATAGTTTAAAAACTGACGAAAGTCAGGAAAGTAAAAGCAAAAGCGCATATATATGTACATTTTCAACAAAATTTTAATACAACACGGTTTCTTAAGGTAACACCACAAGACTGAATATGAGACTGAGGTTCACATTCTGAGCAAATGTTTGTCTTCATCCTGCCGTGATCCTGCGTGTCACAGGTCTCTGGTGTAACCCTGTGATTTCTTTATCTCTGCTGTCGTTCCTCAAAAGCTTTAATCACTAAAACCCCTCATATCTTCTCATATGGCTGAGAACAATTACACAGGACATTATTCACGCAAATATTTTATTTGAAATGACATTTTTTTAATGAGGCTTCACGATTGGTAATTGCCGTGAACGAATTAAAAGAAAGAGAGTGAGAGACAGAAACGTGCTCCTTACATCTGCTTTACAATGAATATTTAACACATTCCCCAGCTTTTAGACCATGTGCCGTCCTGGTTCCTTAAACTGTGTCGTCTTTTTCACATTTTAGCATTCAAGAATAAAGAATGTCACAGCGAGAGTCATTTTTAAGTCAAAGTAAATCATAAAAAAATGTGCTTTGTACAAATACATTGTTTTATCCTCATAGTGCTTTTCGAGACTGATTCAACACTGGTGGATTCACTGCGACAAGCTTATACGATATAAAAATGATATGAAATAAGAAGCAGTGTGTAATTCAAATGCTTACTATTTGTATATCCAAAGCCCGTAAGAATGGAAACATGAGGCTTGTATCCTATTTCTACTTGTCCCCATTTTTGGAGCGCTTGTCAAAGCTCCCGTCTTTAATAAATTCTTGCTCTGTTAAATAATTCAGCCTTTTATCAATAAAGCTCAATGTTACTCTATCTCTTAGTCTTCTCATTCAATTGTAAGACTATTTCTTTATTCATTATCTGTCTCATTTTGTCACTTTCTAATGTGGGGTTCTTTGAAACGGCGATCTGTATTTTTTCTTAGTTCTTTATCTTTTCATCTCTCACATACATTTACTTTTTTTCGCCAGTGCCCATGGAGCAGAATATTATCTGAGCTGCCGACATGAACGCCGTTGTCCGTCTTTTATTTCCAATCCCTGCCTGACACTTTTGGCAAATTTGCTTCAAACTTTTTGGTCTATTTTATATTGATCTTTGGATAAACTGGACTAATTAGATACTTCAAGAAGTCAATACGTTTTCTAATGAAGTACAGACAGAGCACATCAATTTAATCCATTTAATCTCTCCTCATTGCTCTCACAAAACAGGAATATGTTTGTTTTGTTCATGAATGTTTTTTCTGGATCGTTGTCGGCCAGACTAAACTAAATAATTTCTCATGGAAATGGAATTCATTACATAAAGGAAACATCTAAAATACCTCAACATGAAAGAGAGCTAAATGAAAAGATGTAGGCAGTAATGTAGCTCCGTATATTGATTTAACACATGCAGTCCGAAAAGACATGACAAACAGTTTTGTCCACATGAGCAGTATTTCAGGGATTAGCATTGGCCTGGTTTGGTGAATCTTCATTTGTTTTTTCCTTTCAGTACCTCTGAGCATCATGAATTATTAAAATGTCTCTAATGACACGAGAAGTGCCAGATACAACCGTGACCTTGTAAGCATTGATCTCCTTAGATACCCAAATAAACTCTTTTATAACGCTCTTGACATGGCAAAATCCA
The DNA here is from genome assembly GCA_006030095.1 of Triplophysa siluroides. NCBI lineage: Eukaryota > Metazoa > Chordata > Actinopteri > Cypriniformes > Nemacheilidae > Triplophysa > Triplophysa siluroides. The sequence goes on along the minus strand of VCII01000042.1, from coordinate 581,984 downwards.
GACTTTTATTCAAAACGCTATCGATCCGGAGCCAATTATTCTTCATTCTTTTCATTCCTCGCAGTCTCATTGATTTCACGCTGTTGTTTGAGTTGCACAATTGCTGCTGACAACATGCGGCATAATCCTTCAATCATTGCACTTGTATCATAATAATTCAACATATAACTGATTTACTGTTTTTTTTCTTTTGTAAAAGATGCCTCTTTTTGGGTTTGGCAAAGTGAACCTTTTTAGAGATTTTAGCTGTGAGATTTTAGATTTAATTGGCCAGCAGGTTAAATTCTTGAGAAAAGTGACTCTCCAGACGCAATCATTTAAAAAAGTCCCATGATCAACTGTTCCCAACAAGGCCATCAGTAAGACTTTAATACTGGGAGTGATGAAAACATAAAAAAACTTTAACCTAAATTAAAAAAAATATATATTTACATAGTTTGAGTGGCTGATAGATAAATAAAAGAAAATTGTTGTGGAGAAGTCTAACTTTTTACTTTAAAGAGCAATGTTTTAAGCTACAGCATAAAGAACAAAACAACAAAATAATAATAATTTAATACAATATATAAAAATAAGATTTTATGTGTTTTACTGTTATGTTGTTCCTACAGTGTAAAAATAAATAGTTGAGAAAACATAACAAAATAAGGCAAGCTGGTTTAACATTTAGCTTACTTAGACATGTTCATATATGCAATGCAGATTTCTTATTTTGCTAACCAACTTGACAAGCTCTCTCAATCAAAACCATTTTTTTTGTTGTTGTTATAGTTTTAGGTTATACAATTTCACACTGATTTAACAAACTGTCAAACACTTTGTGTTGAATGCAATTTCAGTAGTAGCAGTCATGCACTTACAACACAAACCTTAATCATTCCGTCAATCTTTAAAAAGCATTCAATCAAAAATAACTCAACAGGCAACTTACAATAACAACAATGGCATAAATAAAGCCATAAACCACTAAAACAGTCATACGTTTAAATATATTATCCACCAAACTGAACAAGCTGAAATTCATGCTGGGACCTCTCAAAGCCCCTGTGTAATGTAACATTGTTCGTCCGGTCAACAAACAAACGTTGTTAGCAACATGCGTAGACTATAATTTCATACGCTAAATAATGAATTGACTCTACTACTAAAGATTTTGTTCAAGTTACATTGTTTTTGTTGAAAGAATAATTTGAAATGAGATGTTTTAATAGTGTACCTTGTCATCTATACGTTTAATCTAATTGTTCATTGGACATTGTTGTGCAACAAAAAATTACTGAACGTTGATCTGCTTGTCAAGTTACATTATATCCCTACTACCGCTCTGGTGGAAAGACACTTGTGTGATGGTGTGTGCGTGTTTATGTGTGTTTGTGTCTGCTGACTGAGAATCTACAAGCAGAGGCCGCAGTGGGACTTGTCTGTGCGTGGGGCTAAATGAAGGTGACAGCGTTTCTGAGCAGCTTCCTCCTGCACAGGAGAGTGATGAGTCTCCCTGTGATTGAAGGAACATTCCTGCAGGCGTCCTGCAAGGCTTGTAGGATTCAGAACAACGTCGCCAGGGGAACAGCAGCTGCGGCTAGCCCAGGCTTTAAGGTGTTTGCCTCTCGCGCACAGCCGTCAGCGTGCTGGAAGTGACCGAGAGGAGACACACGTCCACAATTCAATCAAAAACTACATCTGCATCTAGATTGAGCGTAATAAGCATAATTGCGGCTTATTACAGAACGATATGTGTGAAATATACAAATAATATTAAGAACTTACACTCATGTCATTTCAAACCTGTATGACTTTCTTTCTTCTCCAGAACACAAACGAAGATACGTTCCATTGACTTTCATTGGTTTCGTGTCTATACAATAGAAGTGAATGGGTACCGCCATTGTTCGGTTACCAACATTCTTCAAAATATCTTCTTTTGTCTTCTGCAGAGGAAAGAAAGTCATACAGGTTCGAAATGACAAGAGGGTGAGTAAATAATGGCAGAATTTTCACTTTTGGGTGAACTTTAACCCATGAGCTTTCACTTTAACTGAAAGACCGAAGTTCAAGGATTCCGTTTCAATAATCATACCATTGTTGTAAGAATTTTGCGCATGAAGTACACAAGTCAGTACTAGACATTTTGAGATCCGTATTTGTAAAAAAATATCAAGTAGGGTGGGAATAGGCACGTAGCGCAGGCTGTCAGGTTCTTAAAGGTCTAGTTAGCAGAGGTAATAGATGAGAGATGTCAGTTTCACAGTGTATGAGCCCTTTGTGTCCCTCGGGAGCTACCGTAGCCTCTGGCCATTCTGCCCTTACCTAAGGCATGGACCACTGGAAAAATATATATAAGAGAACCTGATGCTTCTAGTCATTCTGCATCCCTGCATCCATCTCAAAATAATTGGTGAGGCACCTTTCCACAGCAAAAGAGAGGGGGTACGAAAGAGTAATAGCTTGCAGCGGGTCTGCTGGTTCAGCTCGGAAAGACCAAGTCGGTGAAGGTTGTTTGTCCAACAGCACGGAAAGTTTGGAAAGTTCCCTGTGGCTTAAATGATTAAGGGTAAATGATTAAACATTATCAGGGAAATGTATGACAGAAATGACAGAATTAATTGACAGTATTCGTCAGTTGGATATCTGTGTGTTTTGGGAATGTTTATTCTTCAAATTCGGATTTAGTTCATCAGTTTCAATGTAAATTAGAATCTATGATGTTTTTGGTCTTGTTTATCTTCACATCACATTCAGACATTTTATACAATTCAAAGTGTGCAAGCAAATATCTAAACCCACTTGTTCTCACCAAGAACATTTCTAGCCACAAATTGATTTAAACCTCGATATAATAAAATAATCTTTAACATCTTTTTAAATGAATGTAAACATAGCTAGTCAGAAAGTCGTGGCCTATCCACTCCCATCCGTGGCTGAAACGCAGGCAAAATAATTTGACCCTCCTCACTGACAACCTGCCAGCATCTACCCCGATCTCCGTTTTCAATTCTTCCTCTCATCTCCCTCCCCTCTCCACGCACGCATATCTCTAATCTGGCAGAAGAAAGGCCCTTCTCACCCGCAGAACTCTGGGAAGACAATACCACTGGGTTTTACGCTACCTGTAAGCTCAGAGATAAGAAGGAAACACAGTGAAATTGGGGGGAAAAAATCATTATTCTCTGAATGAGACGTCTCGGGCTTGATCAGAGGGCAAATCAAAGCTCTATCTCTTAGGCTACTTAAACATTCACTTTAAAAGTCGGCAAACTGATTGTACTCGTATGGAAATCGCGGCTGCCGTGCCATCACCGGCCTGCATTCTATCCTGTCTCCAGGTTCTCGTGGATCCCAGCAGAGTTCTCACTCTCCCCTTCATTAGAATCCTCCCGGTGAGGGGCAGGCGCTGAGAAATGAGCAAAAGATGTAAATTCGAACGCAGAAAGGAAAAGGTTCAGATCTTTTCCCTTTTTTTCCTGACACGCTCCGCCGAGGATAACGAAACAAGAAATGTTATGGAAACTGAGAGTAGTTCGTCTTGTATGGCTCAGGCGGTGCATTGGGGCGCCGGTGTTTCAGAAGGACGGCTATGCTTTTGTCAGTCTGTGAGCATCAGCCAGACATCGTGACACACCGACAGCGCTGATAAGTTCTTCAGAATCGCCTGATTTTACACTCGACCAAAGGGAAACGGACTTGCTGTTCAGCATTCAGATGTCTAAAGGCAATTTAATTAAGACGCGTCCATTTCAAGCGGTTGAAAGGCACTTGAAATTCCAAACGCGTAGTGACTAAGAAGGCCCTGATTTTGGGTTCATCAGTACACCTCTGTGGCAGGTCCATGGAGCATGCAGACAGCAACAGCCGAGACCCAAACATGCATCAAGATTACCGCCATCCTCATTAGTGCCCCGACGGGCGGCATCATCATCATCTATTAGTACAGGGGGAGAAATTCAGCCGGGGTGCTCTCAACGGCCGTGAAATTGATCACCTTCGAGGGGAGGGATAGCAGCGGGCTGTGGTATTCTGATACACTGGAAAGCTACGTGCTCTTGGGTTTTCGCATTGATGGCCTGTCATGTAGCTGATAGGGCTCTGTAGTTTAATTGGGGAGTGTATTAAACACTCTTATTGGGTTTTCATATTAATGGAACCTCAACTTGGCACGTACTTAAAGAATAAAAACTAAATTATAGATGATGACGATTATTAATTTTGATGTAGGATATGCGAAATTCTGGTGTTCTGTGGATATGGCTTATATTTCACTACATATGTGAAACAGATTTGTTTTAAAATCACAATGATGTAATAAGAAAGTAATTTGCAATATTTATTTACATCACCTTACATTAAAAATCTCACTCATATTTTTTTATATATTGTATTTATATATATATATATATATATATAGTGGGTGTCACAAGTCTTCTAACTGTATGGTGTTTTCTTTAGCAGTGATTTTTTTCTATTGTATTCACCTAGTTTTAAACGACTGGATTCATTTTTATTTTTGTTGCATTTAAACTTTCAAACAAACATTTCAAAGCCTTCACATTATCACAAAATGTTCCCTACAGTATATAGTGGGAGTAAACTGTCGGCTTGTATGGTTTTCAATTAACGGTCTAATGTGTAATTTTTTGGAGGATCTATTCTCAGAAAATGCAATATATTGCACACAACTATTTCTTCAGAGGCATATAAAAGACCTTACATAATGAAGCGTAATTGTTTTATTACCTTAGAATAAGCTATTTCTATCTACACACACCGCCAGTCCCCTTGCATGGAATTCACCATGTTTCTACAGTAGCCCTTAAAGGACAAAATGCTCTTCAGAGCGTTTCGTAAATATGTCATCTCCTTCGGCAAAGAAGCAAAAACGTGCAACATCTTAGTTCTGTGTCAGCCACCATAGTACTTTGAAAGGGAGGGGTGGAAATGAGCCGCTGGTTGCAATTCACAACCTCACCACTAGATGCCACTAAATTTCATACATTGATGTGTGTCTAAATTGAAATCAAATCAACTGCAAGCTCTTTCCTTTCCCCAAACAAGCAAGACGTTTTGGTTCACATCATTAAAATAAACCCACAGACATTCACAGATCTGTCCAAGCAAATATGGCATCCTCAGTAGATGTCAAAGTTCAGTGATCTGATTCTTTACATAATCAAACGCATAAGCAATACTGCTTCTAGACAAGTGACTGATATATCCCTTCAATAATCCTGATCTACAGCAGGTGGTGCGGTAGAGTTATGAACTCAAAGCTTCTATTCACATCTCTCTCTCTCTCTCTTTCTCTCTTTCTCTCTCTCTGGAATAAGGTCACATAACCTTGGGCTAGCCAGACCCATTGAGCCCATGAGGCAAATCAGAGCTGTCACTATGGCATTTCATAGCTTATTCCCACGGCGGCATAGAAAGAATCGTCCCTAATAAGAATCAAAGCTATCATCAGACCAATCAATGATTTCTATTTATATACAGAGGACCACATATAAGATGGCTGGTATTATATGTACACAACTTCAAGTATGAAATTGCCCCCGAAATTGAAAAGACAGTAATGGAGATATGTTGAGTCTCTCTTAGGAGCAAAACATCTTTTTTGAACTCTGACCACTACACTTTCTAAAATTAAGTCATAAACAAGATTGTTGTTATATAATTGAAGTCAATGCCTCGGAGGACAATTGTCTTCAATCTGAGCGCTGGAGGAACTCCAGTAATGAGTTAAAAACGTCTTTGTGTCTTGTGCCTGTGGGGAGCCGGCTATGATTAATAATACTGCTTTAATTGTCTAATGTTAATTAAACACAATGTTATTATCTGGAATTAGTTGGAAATCTGGCCGCATTTGACTGTGACTGAATGGATGAATGAGAATAACCATTCGAGGCTGGTCTCAGAGGGTCTTTAGAATGAGGATAATGATTGGCCAACATTTTGGTAATAATTGAAATTTAACAGTTATCTAGAATGTAGATATGAAAAGAGGGCATATGGACCATTTCGCAAGATGTAAAGCACTTTCGGTTTCAGTTTAATATTAGATATTCGTTACATTTGATTTGGTTAGAAATATTCGGTTGGTTGTATTTTGTTCGAAGTTTGTGTAGAGTAAAAAAACTGAAACAGGAAGTTTCATAAAAAAAAAAATTGAGTTCCATTACAAACAACTTTTCATAACAAAACAAATACATATTAACCGAAAAAGGCGTTGGTGGAAGCCTTGACTATCTGATAAGCGACATTACTTTACCAATTAGTATTACAAGATAAAACAATTTAGATCCAAAAAAAAGAAGAAAAACAAATTCCCATAACAGGCACAGATTTTCCAAACACACATAATTGCAAAAAAAACATTGCAGATTTTACTTCAATCATATATTTAATGCATACAAAGCATACTCGCTAAATCATATAATTGTTTATCATCTTATTTTGTAACATTTTCTTTTATTTACAGAGTGACTTTTAAATTCTAGTTCATTTTCAGTTATTCCAGTTGCACACATTCTTTTTAGACATAAACATTCCTCTTAAATTATACTTACTTTATTTTAATTGGAACAGCCTCAGAATACTAAGTTGAAGTGAATAATTGTAAACTAAAGGAAGTTCTTCTGGACCAGCGTTGTTTACATCTTACACACTTGTCTATACTTGCACATTGAGGACAAATAATTGTTTTCTGTTCTCTTATATTTAATTCCTCCTTCATTCCCACATGAGAATTTGATATCATTCTTGACTATGTTTTAACGTTAGTGTAAACAGGCTCTGTTTAGAACCTTTTATGTTGTGGTAATTGTTGAGATGTCTCACCTATCTAACTAACAGTCTGATTTAGACTAGCTACGCAAACCAGTAATATCTTCCTGTCAGATTATTTGTCTTTATTAATGATACTTTTATCCAAAGCGACATACAGTGCATTAAATCTATACATTTGTGATCAGTTTGTTTGGAATCAAACTCACAACCTTCATGCTGTTAGCACATTATCAAATAACAAGCTGTTTTGAGGACAAAGCATTGATTTACAATCAGCAGGGTTTGACAACAGCAAAAAATAAAGAATTAGAACATTTGTGCCAAGCTATATAAGCATTAACCTTACGTGTCATTGTTTTGTTATCACACCATCACCTCCAGTGAGGCAGAGGATACAGTATAACATTACGTACTGTGTCCATCTTCACCAAATCTGCATGGTGTCCGCTCCCAAGATGCATTTGCAGGACATTAACAGACCTTTCATGTGCAAAGCTCTGCAGAAGCCGGAAGGCAAAACGTGCATTGACGCCTGACCTGACAAAAACAATCAAGGCCAAAGCATTCGCACATCTTCTAATTATTGAAAAATCTAACATCGAGGTACGGTGATAATCAGTCTCCATGAGACCTGCTCCTCTGTGTGGTTAGAGCGGATTTATCGTGTTTCTCTCTCCGCTTCCACTTTTATTAAAGATGATATTTCATATGGAGAGGAAAAGGGGATCTCCAGACAAAAGTTAAAATGCAAAGTTTCAAGCCGCGTCGAAAGAGACGAGTCTGATTATTTCTTGGCATATCCACCGAGTGCATGCGAGAAGGGGAATGAATGTGGAACGAAACATCAAAGTGGTAGAACTAAAAAAAGGGGTGAAACGTTTGAAATATTTAGTAGGAATGCCAACAGGTGGTCAAGAGTGTAACACTGGGAAATGGTTTAATTATGATGAATTATGAATGACCCTTGTACTTATGTAAATATTCAGTTCATTTGGCTAATTGAAAAGGAAAGTGGATCCATATCGAGCAAAAAACTACAAAACGAATGTGTGCATGTGTAATTAAATGACAATTAGGTTAATTTTAAAATAGAGTCTTAATCATGGATAAGTGATTCGTTTTACGGTTCTCTCTCTATATGAGATGTCTATGAGGTTGCATGTTTTGGAATGTGTATTTGGGAAGGATTTCATTAAAAATACAGACGCCCTAAGTCCCGTAAATATTGCAAGACAATGATCTAAACAACAAAAACTACAACATTAGAGAACAAAAATAACTGACAATGATAACTGAATAAATATAAAGGGCACTGCTATATCGGCCAATTCTTATAAACCATCAAAACCTCTGTTGGCTAACAGGCCTACTTATACGCGCTTGGGTCATTTTCAAGTGGAGATGGAGCAGTTGGAAGTGTCACAGAAACAATTATTCCTTAGAGAGGCTGCATGCGCATCTAATGGACTGTGCTTAGTGCAGAAAAAAATGTAAAGTGGCTGAAAAAAAACCTTTAGAACTATCTTAGATCCCTTGGCATGGAAACCTCCAAGATAAGGAATAATTGATTAAGGTAGGGGACGAGGGTTGCCAGCTGCCTAAAAAACCCAAGATACTCTCTCAAATATACTATACAATGACCTTCTTTGATCCCCTTTCATTAACCCATCTTCACTGTTCCAACTCCTGCTGATGCCAGGGATAGAAATAGAGAGAATGACAGTGTTGGTCAACATGAGAAGTTTAAACATGAATACTTATTTTAATATTAAATAGTTTGAGATGTAGTTCACATTTTTGAACGGTTATTGGGAATAGTGTGCTGTCTAATAAGGTTTCACACTGAATAAACAATGATATGATCGATAAATCATGTTTTTATGTTAACTAGCTCTTTAAAAAATTCAAGCAATTTGAACCGTTTTAATTGTTAACTTGCTAAAATGTTAAAATGTTAAAATATATTGAATTGTTGTATTTCACTTTTAATAATATTTTTTATTTATACAGTCAAAGCAACAATTATTCAGACACCAGATATTTTTTCCTAGTGGGTGCAGAACACTGTAGTGCATTTAGGTAAGTGAGGTTAGCAAAATAAAGTAAACTGTGGCATTTATACCCAGAAATTCTTCATACAGTGAATTGTACTGATTATTCAGATTTGACCTGACAATGATTTGCGAATCTAAGGAGTGTTTTTTTCCTTAATCGTTAATGCAACTTTTGTACACCACAGACTGAACGAAATGAAGAATTGCTTGGTAATCGGTTGCCCTAAATTGGTATTATCTAATTGTGTACTTATATTTAATAGCTGAAAGCGATTCAACACAATACACAATTCATTACATACTTTTCTATCAAAGTTATCTGACATTATCAAGATGAATTTGTTCTGACACAGTTTAACTCTGAGTTCTTCTCATGTTTTATTACCATTTTCTAAACTACAGTATAGCGAGTAAACTGTAATAATGTGAAAAATGTTGAGGTGTCTGAATACATTTTGGTTTGACTGTAGTAAGTTACGGTATTAAACCATTTTTTGATCATTCTGCTTATTTATGTATTGCTGGTATATGTTTTATTTAAAACGTTACTTCCCTTTTTGATGCTATGTTTTCATCATTTCATAAATATAATTCTTATAGGCGTTTTTGCAATTTGATATGAATAAAGATCAACACATATTTGAATCCAGAATAATTGAAGAAAAACTTCCCCAGGCGTATTGAAATGGAATTTGGCAAGACATGAGCTACGAAATGTGTGGGATGTTTTTAGTGGCTAACTTTGAATCCTCATTAAAAGACTCACCTGCACATGCAACACTGGCAGCACAAATTATGCATGAATGAAACAAATCTGACATTTTTCACGAATGCTTAAAGTGAGTCAGAGAAGACGGTGAGAAATACCAAACTTTACCATGTGTAGAAATGGACGTTTTTCCATTTAACTTTTGCGAAAGTTCCATGCAGTTAAAAGCGATACTTTTGTGCTTTGAAGTGATATATGACAAATGAAAATCATCAGTCTTTGTACGATTTTATCGCACTTCAAGTCGACTTCTAGGTCACCCTTTTGTCTAAATACTCATTTATCTGAGCGACTGAAGGCTGTTTCTAAAATACATTACAGTCAGGCCATGTTTAATGAATACATTTAAATAAGAGCTTATTAAAGTATGCTAGCTAAAATGAGAGGTTAAAACATGTACTTTATGACCACTGAGGATCATTTGCAGATTCTTTCATACCCCTATTATTTTATTCATTGACTCTTACATGAAATATATCTTTTACATCACATTTGCCTCTCCTAGTGGCCATCTCAGAAGAAACCAAAAAGGCAGATTCTCTGTTAATAATGTCTGTGGAGCCAAATTATAATTACACTTCAGCACATTCGTCTTAAGGAACAACTGATAATATGGTTAACTGACTGGATGGATTTTATCCTTTTGGACCTAAAGAGTGTGTTAAGTCACTCCCTCACCCCTCCAGAAAAAAACCACATCAAAAACTAATTTTTCATACTACTCAAAAAGTCCACACTTTTTGAATGCCAGAACATATTTTTTAAGATGAAAAGCCATTTGTTCTCACGGCTTGTATTTTTTGCACTGCTCTATCATACACAGTGTATTATTTATTGCAGTCTTCTGTAATACAAATGGTCTTGGGATAAAGACAAATCAAGAATTTCCATGCGACCGAAAAGGAAATAGATTCCTAAACAACTTTTCTCTTCTGAGGAGTTTGACAGGGTGGAGATGAAAGGAGGGGGTCTACGGAGACATCGACCAGTATCTGTGTCACAAGAGGAAATGACAAAGCTGCACTTGAGACAAACACAATTTCACATTAATGAATAATTGAGACACAGAAATATCTGACAGGGCTGGCAGCTTCTATGTTTGCTTTATGTAATTATGCTGGTCCTTAAACATTTTTGGTATTGAAGTAACGAATTCGGATGTTCTGAATATGTTAAATGATATGTTAAATCACTGATGTGTTACTTGACTGGAAATAAACGCACGGTCTTGTGTCTTTTGGGCTGCCAGGGGTGCTGTCAGTAATACGTTTGCAGTAGTGAATCTTGGTTATAAGCAATGATGGTTTCAAAACTGGACGAGTAAGATGTAAGAATGAGTAAGAGTGTCAATTTAAAAAGCGAAAGAAAGACGAGAGAGCAAGCGAGGGAGAGAGAGAATGTCTTGCTGTAATGAATGTAACGGTGGCCTTTTTACTGAGGAAAGGCAAAAGGGAATTGGAGGCTTCCATCATTGCTTGTGATGAGAAAGGTATAGCGAAGGAAACTTCAGAGCATCTTGAGTCCATTATGTTGAATTCCAAAGCTCATCTTCAGTCTAAGGAAAGAAAGTGAAAGAAAGTTTCTTTTTTAATGGCAACTCATAAATTATTCCATTTATTGTACACACTGTGTTTTCAGAGGTAACGCCCAAGAAAGGTGAAGATGAAACGTCTCTGAGACGACTCTGTCATTTAGTAGATAAGGTGGTTTAGTAGGGTGTTGTTTTGGGAAAAAAATTAAAGACTTCTTTTGCTCCATTTTCAGTCTTTGTGGGGGTGAATCAAAGAAATTAGGCAGGTCAGGGAACTGGTCCCAATATCCCTTGTAAACAGTAGTTATACCAGTAGAGGTTTAGAAAATAGTAAGACCCAAATTCAGAAACAACACTCAATATATATATAAAAAAAGAAAAAAAAGAAATAAAGAAATACATATGAAACATACTAACACAAATTAAAAATAAATAAATAAATGCATAATAATAACAAATTCCTGCACAATGCGAAAAATAAATCAAATAAAAATATCAAGTGTCATGTTCAGTTGTGGTGTTCGTATTCTTATTGTTGGACTTAAATGTACTGTATTAAAAATACATTTTAATATATAGTGACATGGCTTTTTTATTTTTGACTTTAATTCTTCAACTATAAAAAACCGGTATCACTTTACAAAATGCAGTAGTTAACAATTTATTCATCTTACAGTTCATGTTAATTTCAGCATTTACCAATACATTGTTTTAAATCAAACATTGTAACTGTTAACATTTGTTAATGCACAATGAACTAACATGAATAATTATTTGAATATTAACTATACAAGGATAAATTCATGCAAAACATCATTCTTGTGTTATGATACTATATATATTTTACAAAGCTAATTTATTCCTTTATCCTTTTAGTTACATATATTAAAACACACACACATACACACCCAATAAATAAATAAAACTATGATGCTTCAATATCAGATACATTTATTGCTCTCGAAATTTATAATAGGCTTCATATACATTTTCTTTAATACCATAGGCATACAGGGAAAATGTATATCCAGTGATTATGCTACACTGCAGCATTAATATGATTTCTATTACTGAATAAAAATGAGCAAAATATGCACCATAAGATGACAAGTTGATTCAACACAAAATATAAAGTGTTTATGCAGTGATGTAACAGTGTCCAAATCCATAATTATATTTGACTAATGCCAATGTTGCTTATTAAAATGAACAGAACAGTTCTTCATTCACATTTAACCATACGCTGTTTCCCCCAGTCCTTCATGAAAGCATGCTCTGACTGCATTTTTCTCTGGTCTGACCAATAGGTGTCCCTGTAAACCATACAAAGACTAGCACCCAGTCTCATTCTGTCAAACACTGATTTCGACTAATACAGCCATCTCAGATGTTCAGCTAAATACAGAGGTCATGTTTAGGACAATCCTGGTCACAAGTTACATTTAGGTAGTTATTAATATCTAATTATCATCAATATTAGCTAAGATTTAAATGCGACTTAAACATGTCATTTCAATATTCCCGGGTACAAATAATGTGTTTCTTGCCATCCTCCCTCTCTCTCTCTTTCTCTCCGTGGCAATAGTAAAGGAGGGGGGTCAGAGCAGCGTTCCCAGGATAAAAGAGCTGGGCTAAGGGCTCCACTCAATCACTAGGCCCTCCAGGAGGTGAGCTTCATAGGGCGATGAGAGACCTGTCGGGGGTGTGGGGATGTGAGCCCCATTTAGACGTGTCTATCTCAGGAGGAGAACAGTGTTGACTCTCCCCTATCTCCTTTGCCTTTGGAGACAAAAGGCATGCAAATATTTGTTGCTCCGCTAAGCCCCACAGAAGCATATTCAAAATGTCAGGGTGGTTATTTTCTAGCAAGTTGGTTCATCCCTGAACAGCTGGATTCAGTGGGATGGGATGCTGCCTGTTGAGTAGCCCCCAGACAGTGAGGGGTCCCTAACTTGACAGGTAATGGCTCTCCGAGGGAACAATTTTTTGCCCGAAAGGAAGCAGACAAATCAATCTGTCTGACAAATTCTAATGAAAGAGGCTCTAAGAGATGGAGAAAGGTAAATTATGGGAATGTGTTTATCAGATGGTGATGTTTTACCTCTTGCTCTTTTTGGGACCTGAAAGACCCAAAAACCCTTTTAATACTATGAAAAATGCACATTTTATTTTCACATTGATACCTAATCTTATGGGAAACAATTTGAAACATTTTAACTTGATTCTGGTCGGTGTCTCAGAGACCCCATGTATGACAAAACAAAATCTATAAGTGTGATGCATTTTCATATGAGATTCTGTGACAGGTGCACATATCATGCACACTTGTCACTGTTTCACATTTTTTATAGTATTTTTCTGTATTTAAAATGAAAAAGGTTTTAGCTATAGGGCCCAATGGACCATAAACTAATGCAACATCACTGTTTTGGATAACAATCAAATATCTGAATGCTGTTTGTTTTAATCTGTGAAGTGTTGTTTGGCAATAAACATATAAAAAGGATAACTGAAATGTCAATTTTTTATGGTAAAAGAAAGGGGTTTAAAACCTTCAAGCATGTTAAAAAGTGGATAACAAATTTATCAAATTTATAATCCCCAGACAATAGCATAGGGGTTACATGTAAGTAAATGAATATAAATAAATACATTTTGTAAAGCAATGAAAACATCTGAAGATAATAAAACAAAGTGTTATGTAAAAAGTTTGAATTCTCTCACTGGGTTGTACTGCCTACTTTTGTGTTCATGTGTTTTTTTTTCTCAGTGGCTGCCTTTTCTTTCTCCCTCTGATTCACACTCTATGCTCTGATCAGGAGCACGCTTGCTCATCGCCCCTGGGGAGGCTGCAGGGCTTCGGTCAGCCATATGGTGTGAGTCCCCTGCCCCGCCCTCCATGACAGCCCTGGAGGAGCGGTCTGATGAGGCTGGATCAGACTCACTTCTTCCTGATAGAGCGGGCTGCCTAAACAGCACACGGGCTAGAGCAAGCCAGGTTTGAAGGAGACGTGGATGATAGTGCTCGACTAACTGTTGAAGTATAGAGGACAGTGTGAATGTTAGTGTCAAGAAGGTAAAATACTTTGCAATACATTGTTTTTAATTTGAACACTTCGTAAAATGACAACTCTTGCATCATTTATACATGTCGCGTCATATACCCGTATGAGGCATTTCGTTTATGCTTTTATTCATGTAAGGTGACTGGTGTTGTCCGTCCCTATGAAAGTTTGTCTAATCCAAGTTTTGTTCAATTCATTTGTAAAGAAAATCTTTCATTATTTACTCAGCCTCACTCTTACCAATTAGGGTGCTTTAAAGGTTCTTCACAGCCATGCCATAGAAGAACTAATTTGGTTTCACAAAGAACCATTCAGTCAAAGGTTCTTTAAAGAGCCATCTCTTTCTTACTTTTATAATCTGTGAAAACAGAAGGCTCTATGGATGTTAAAGGTTCTCTATGGAACCATTTGGACATTTTTTTTTTAAAGTGTTCATATGATTTCAAACTTGTATAATGTTCTTTCTTCTGCAGAACACAGAAGATATTTTGAAGAATGTTGGTAACAAAACAACATTGGCTTCATTGACTTCCATTGTATTTAAAATAATTTTTGACACATTTCTCAAAAAAAGCATATACAGTAGAGATTTGAGTAAATGACAGGAGGGTTAATAAATAACAACATCATTTTTCACTTTAAACCGGCCTGCCCCGTGATGCCAATTTTCAACCTTTAGTTAGTGTGTAATATTGCTGTTAGAGCATAAATTATACCTGCAAAATGAAAAAGCTCAAAGTTCAATGCCAAGCGAGATATTGTCTTTAACAGAATTCGCTTTTCAAGGACTACAGAGAATGGTTGGAATCGGACTACAGTCCTTTACTTTACGGGTACATGAAGTCACTATTCTGAGTTTTTAAAAAACGTCCGCCCAAAGGAATACGCCAAAAAAAGGGGTGAGGCCTTCCTTAGAGAAGAGGAAGAGCTGCTGGAGTAGTGTTCGGTTATCAGAGATCGTAAACATTTGACTGAGCTACGCAATTAATTCAGCTATATGAATGAATAAATAAAAAATGAATGAATTCAGCTACACACATTCTAAGATAACCACAGTCAAATAACAGCTTCAATGACTTTAACATCGGCTGTGAAAGCTGTTCTGTGTAATACACTGATATTGTGTGTGTGCGCATACCTCTAAAACACTTCTATGAAACCTCCTCTGAAGTCCTGCTTGCAAATGTCTTCTAGTCAATCTGCTTGTTTTATTATCCAACTCGGGTCCAATATAAAAAGGCAAAACTAACGCTTCTGTTATTAGTGGGTAATTAATATAACCGGTCTGACCCAATCGGTCCGTTGTCATTTCCCTCGCCATAGTCGGAAACTAATGTAAAAAAGCTGTAAGTGTACAGCTACTATAACAGTGTAAATTTGCTGTGTTCTCCAAACACACAGCCATTAATGTCTAAACCGCTGGCAACAAAAGTGAGTACACCCCTAAGTGAAAATGTCCAAATTGGGCCCAATTAGCCATTTTACCTCCCCGGTGTCATGTGATTCATTAGTGTTACAAGGTCTCAGGTGTGAATTGGGAGCAGGTGTGTTAAATTTGGTGTTACCGCTCTCACTCTCTCATACTGGTCACTGGAAGTTCAACATGGCATCTCATGGCAAATAACTCTCTGAGGATCTGAAAAAAAGAATTGTTGCTCTACATAAAGATGGCCTAGGATATAAGAAGATTTTCAAGACCCAGAATCTGAGCTGCAGCACGTTGGCCAAGACCATACAGCTGTTTAACAGGACAGGTTCCACTCAGAACAGGCCTCGCTATGTTCGACCAAAGAAGTTGAGAGCATGTGCTCAGCGTCATATCCAGAGGTTGTCTTTGGGAAATAAACGCATGAGTGTTGCCAGCATTGCTGCAGAGGTTGAAGGGGTTGGAGGTCAGCCTGTCAGTGCTCAGACCATACGCTGCACACTGCATCAAATTGGTCTGTATGGCTGTCGTCCTATAAGGAAGCCTCTTCTAAAGATGATGCTCAAGAAAGCCCACAAACAGTTTGCTGAAGACAAGCAGACTAAGGACATGGATTACTGGAACCATGTGTCCTGTGGTCTGATGAGACCTGAATGAAATTTATTTGGTTCTGATGGTGTCAAGCGTGTGTGGCGGCAACCAGGTGATGAGTACAAAGACAAGTGTGTCTTGCCTACAGTCAAGCATGGTGGTGGGAGTGTCATGGTCTGGGTCTGCATGAGTGCTGCCGGCACTGGGGAGCTAAAGTTCATTGAGGGAACCATGAATGCCAACATGTACTGTGACATACTGTAGCAGAGCATGATCCCCTCCCTTCGGAGACTGGGTCTATATTCCAACATGATAAAAACCCCAAACACACCTCCAAGATGACCACTGCCTTGCTAAAGAAGCTGAAGGTAAAGGTGAAGACCTAAACCCTATTGAGCATCTGCAAGGCATCCTCAAACGGAAGGTGGATGAGCGCAAGGTCTCTAACATCCACCAGCTCCTTGATGCCGTCATGTAGGAGTGGAAGAGGACTCCAGTGGCTGTGAAGCTCTGGTGAACTCCATGCCCAAGAGGATTAAGGCAGTGCTGGAAAATCATGGTGGCCACACAAATATTGACGCTTAAGGCTCAATTTGGACATTTTCACTTAGGGGTGTACTCACTTTTGTTGCCAGCGGTTAAGACATTAATGGCTGTGTGTTGAGTTATTTTTAGGGGACAGCAAATGTACACTGTTATACAAGCTGTACACTCAGTACTTTACATTGTAGCAAAGTTTCATTTCTTCAGTGTTGTCACATGAAAAGATATAAAAAAATATTTACTCAAATGTGACGGGTGTACTCACTTCTGTGAGATACTGTATATGGACTGGAAGAAATCCAGTTGTTTTGCTAGAAGAGGGACAGTGGTGAATTTTTTAAACTAGAAACATGAACATCCATTGTTAAAGACCCAAAACAACATAATCAAAGCTTCAAAACAGCAATAAAATGGCTCCTTTATTGATATTAATTTACTTACTTTTAAACTAAAAATATAGTAAGCACAAAATATTTTCTTTGATGCTTGCTTAATTTCTCGGTCACATATCATTAATAGTTAATATTGTGACTGTAAATCTGTTTATTAGAATTCTGTAAAACATTTTCATTTTTATTTTTAATATTTTTTTTACATATGTTCTTAAAGAATATTATTTATGTGTCTATGCATGTGTATTTTTCGTGACTGCTCGGTTTTCATAAATGATCTGAGCGCAATTGTTCTGAGCGCTGGATCAATCTGCAGGTCAAGTATTCACATCATGCACGCTGCGAAGACGCAGCAGTCAGTTAACCACAATTAGCGATTTATAAATCACATACATTAATTATAGCGTTTAAAGGAAATGACTAAACAGTTGTACAGAAACACTCAATGGGAGGGAAGGAGGGGAGGTACATGAAAAAGGAAAAAACAGAAAGACAGGTTAATTGTAATTCACCAAGAAGATGACAGTGGAGTGAATGTATTCCCTGCGGAGTATGATGGAGAAATAAAAGTTTTCTCTGCAGCCCCCACCTCCGATTCCCCACTCTCGGAGTTGCCAAACACTAGCTTGTCATTTCTGCTTTGTTTGGATTTCCTGAGATGCCTGAATGACTTGATACACACATTAAAAGATGCTGACACGCTATTGTCTGATCCTCTTTTGGTCTTCTTCTCTAATCGGGGGCGGCTTTTCTGTCTCCGTCTCCAACGCACACGCTCATAAAGACTGCCACATGTGCCCCATTTTGAAAAGATTGACAAAAGATGAATGGGGGAGAAAAGTGTGTTTGGTACATACAGTATATGCATGTGGTTTGACTCACGTGCACAGCATTAATCATCTTAATTCATCTTTCGTGTTTGCATCACTCTTGGCCACTCCTGACAGTTATTTCCACTCATCTCTGAAAGAGTCGCTTTAATGATGAATTAAGGAGTTGCATGTGTGACATTTCCCAACTACAGAGGTGTCCCGTGCCGGGGACGAAAGCCTAAATCAATGTCCCGAGCAGGTGTCTTGAAGATATGAGCTATTCAAATGAGATACTAACAGAAGCGGACTTTGCAATTGTTGGGCGCCTTATGATAATGTTCTCATTTGAATATGAAAGAATCTTTGGCATTTTCTCCCTATAGATCAAAAATGTGCTGGTTGAATGAGTTTTCCCTTCACGAAATAGGAAAGACAACGGCAGAGTTAAATCTAACACTCTTTTGTTTGTTATGCCGATGAAATTAGTATTTGAAATCAGAGTTAAATGAGGGTTAGGCAAGGCAAGGCAAGTTTATTTATATAGCACATTTCATACACAGAGCAATTCAAAGTGCTTAACATAAAATGATTGACAGAAAGAAATAAGACTTATCTTTAAAATGCAAATGATTTAAGATCACAAATACTTCAGATTTTAAGAAACAATAAAACAGCAATAAAATTGATTAAAAATGTGAGTGTATATATAAAAAGAATAAGAGCAGAATAAAAATAAATTAGAAATAAAAGTGCAGTTGATGTAAACCAGCACAGTGCTCAGGTTGTGAATGCACAGCTAAACAAGTGTGTTTTTAATCTGGATTTAAAAGTAGCTACTGTTGGTGAACGTCTGATGTCTTCTGGAAGCAGATTCCAGGGATAAAGGGATAGTTCAACCAAAAATGAAAATTCTGTTATGAATTACTCACTCTCTATTTGATAAACCTGTATACATTTCTTTGTTTGAAATGTATGGGGTCCAAGATACAGTTCTTGGACCCCGTTGACTAGTTGGAAAATTAGTCACAGAACTGTTTTCTGTCCTACATTCTTTAAAATATCTTATTGTGTGTTCATCAGAACAAATACATTTATACAGATTTGGAACAACTCGAAGGTTGGTAAATGATGACAGGATTTTGGGTGAACTGTCCCTTTAAGAGATCATGATGATGAAATGCACCTATCATATCTTTTCCGCATGGCATGTGGGTCTTATTACAGTAAACAGGGTGCTTATTTGAAGCCACTTTGTGTAGTGTAGTGTACATAAATTGCTTTTGAGAATATAAGAAGGTGGTCATGTACAAAGGAAAGAATATATCATATATGCCGATCGATCCACTGTGGTGTTGTGTATTTTACTGTTGTTAATGCACATTCCTCTGATGCGATGGATCTATAATTCAGCAAGAACAATGCTAAACCAATTATGTATCCACTCATTAAAACAATGCTAGGGAAACATTATACATCATAAGAAATGAAATCACTTTTGTTCGATCAATTTCTCTCGGACACATTCATTCCCTGAATTTAAATCAGTGCAAACAAATTCAATGCAAGACTCGTCTCTGCATTTTGTATTGAGTAACGGATGCCTGTATTACAAATTGTAAGAGAAATTTGTGTATGTGGGCAATCAGTCTAATGGTTCCAAATCTTTACATTGTTCTACATACAGCTTATCTTTCAGTTAAAGTGTAATGTTTGCGTCTGTTGGCAATGCAAAGCAGAGTCTTGTTACCGCTGACAGGAGCCAGTGCCCTAATAATTATCTGTGAATCATAAACTTTGTTCATGAGGCGAGAGAAAAGTCTTTAAAGTGAGCATTCATAGCTTTCAGCATGTGTTTTGATGCAACAGACAATGCAGGGGATGTTACACCAATATGAACAAAGAGCATTTGCCTTAAAGGTATTTACATTTGTTGCCATTAACAGGTGCACATACAGTGTGTACAAGGTATACATTTTATTATTTGTGTGTATCCTAGGAATCAAACTTCAGTGGCGATTTGGACACTTACACCACATTTAAAAATCAGCCTAAAAATACATAATATATAAAAATACAACGCAAACATTTACGTAACATTTACATGTAGGCATTGTGACTAACATAGTGAGAAAAGCAAAAATGCAATAAAATGTTCCTAAAAGGGATGTTCACCCAAAAATGAAAATCACCCTCTTGTCATTTCAAACCTGTAAGATTTAGTTTGTTAAATTATAACAAAATTAAGTTTCTGGCTGGCAAACACAGTGTGAATGAGAGGAACTACACCTGTAGTTATTCTGTCTGGTCAGTTGTGATCTTGAGGTTAACGGACTTCATACTTCATACAATAAAAAATGACTTTGGTTAAAGGTCCAGTGTGTTATTTTTTGGAGGAGCTATTGACAGAAAAGCAATGTAATATACAGTACATGTCTATACTATGTCTTCAGAAATGTATAAAGACCTTACATAATGAAGCGATATGTTTTTATTACCTTAGAATGAACTATTTCTATCTACATACACCGCACGTCCCCTTGCATGGAATTCCCCATGTTGTTACTACAATAGCCCTAAATGGACAAACTGCTATACAGAGTGTTCTAAATATGTTATCTCCTTCGGAAAAGAAGCGAAAAGGTGACTACATCGTAGTCCTCTGTCAGCCACCAAAAAAAAGAAAGACAGGGTTGGAATAAGCCGTTGGCTGCAATCTTCAATTTCACAGCTAAATTTCATACACTGGACCATCAATATTAAAACAATGATTTATTTAATTAAGCTTATCAATTTTGAAGTGCCACTTAAGCGTCCAAATACATTTTAGGACCACTGTAGCCCTCAACATACAGCGGCAAAGCCAGTAACAGCCCTTTAAGAAGAATGCATTATTAGTCGCTGTAGTATTCTACAAGTGACGGTAGAATTGATGACTATTGTAATGGAAACACTTTTATAGCAACAGCAGTTAATTCAACCAGAAATATCTGGAGTGCAAACATTGTACTGGCAGTGAGATATATTGCTGTCTTTTGGTCCAACAAACCCACCTCATTAATTTTTCCAATTTTCTTTTCTGTTCTCTTTCTACCAGCAAATCTGCCCACCAAAAGGAGGAAAATAATTAGCTACTCCTGATATTGCAGAGGTACAGAGCATGCTTGGGTCAGAGCAGGCGTTCTGCGTATTCTGACATTTTAAATTACCTGAACAATACCTGAAGCAATCTCTGGACCTAATTAACTTCCCACTGAGACCAAATGTACACATCATTTAAAAAGATAGATTTGAGGGGACAAGCAGGATGTCTGGGCCTATATTGGCCTGGATTTACTCCCCCACCAACAAACCCACTAACAACCCCCCCCAACACCTTACCACAAGTCCTTTCCCATATGCAAACGGAATAGGCAATATTCTGTTGGCCGTATTTATTGTAGTAAAGTAGGAGGACTCTCCATCAAGTAATCAATGTGCTGTTGGAATGAGTTCATTTTAATGCACTCAATCATGCCTTTAATGTTTATGGCTTACGGGGCTAGCGAGCATCAGGAATGCAGGAATGTTATATGGCTTCGGTTTCGGCCCATTTCATCAAATATTCATGTGCTCAAAAAACGGGCATCAAAATAGGGGTGGAGGAGAAATACATTCGCCGTGTTCCATTCCAAGCTCTTTGTATCTTTCTCGGCTCCTGTGCTGGGCTCTTGTGTTTACATATGGACTCGTTGTTTAATTCTGGCACCCCTTTTCACTTTTGTTTAGCTTTTAAAAGGTCTCGAGTGATGGAGTGAGACGTTTTTCATAGTAACACAGGCAGCTTGTCAATGCCACCATCGTCATGTTATGAAAGGCCTTTGTCTTACCAGCAGGCCGCCAGCAAATGATGCAAAAATGCTGAAATTCAGCAATAATTCTCACCCTGTTTTTTTGTCAGTCTCACTTTCAGGAGCTTGTCTGTGTGGCTTTTTGACTGGTAAGTATATGTGGCATATACTCCCTTCATGTGACTACTCACAGCCCCAGATTTTTCATAAAGACTCTGGCACCCCAAGTAATATTAATTTTGCAGCTAGTGTATTTAAGGCCTTTTGCAACAATCATGCATTTAAGTGTGCTTAAACTGTTAACAGAGCCTTTGGCTTCCATTCACCCTGATACCAAAGCCAGTTTCTTTACTTATCTTGTACAATATACTGTGTAGCTTTATAATGTGTTGACAAAGCTATCTTGCGACTACACAGTATTTTTGTCGAGAGGGAAACTAGTTTAGAAACTAGTAAGTTTACATGGTGCCCAAGGTGAGTTGACAGTAGTAACATTTTTAAGATTTAGATTTTTTGTAACCCTGACCTGACCTCATATATACTTATTTGTTATACCATGACCTCACACATACTTCTTCTCCGTAAACCAAATAAAGTTTATTAATTGTCTTTATCTTAAACACATTTTGTGTTCCATGCATATGTAAACAGAGACATGAGGGTAAGAATAATGACATTCATGAAAATAATGACAATTAGTAAACAGTCGATTGTTTAAAGTTTAAAGGAAAATGATCTAAAAATGTGAAACATAATAGTAATTAAATCAATCTAAATACAATTTCTAATAAAAAATGACATATGTGAATTTCTGCCGCAGTATTTTAGATACTTTTTTATTAATTAACCATTATAAATGTATAAATGTATAAACATAAACAATAACAAAAATAAATAAATGATGATGTACAATAATTATTATTATTGCTATTATTTTTTGTTTTGTATTGCTATTTCTAACTAATACCATGTCCTAGCGAGCTGTGACAAGCGATAAATGTATATTTTCCATTAAATGCCAGGATGAGTTGTACTTTGATTTTGTGTGATTCTACCGCAAGGTAACAATTGTCACTCAAATGTATTTATTTTCACATTCAAGTGTCCATTCATTTGTGACCCTGGTCCACAATACCAGTCATAAGTAGCACGGGTATATTTGTAGCAATAGCCAACAATACATTGTATAGGTCAAATTTACACGTTTTTTCTTTTATGCCTAAAATCATTGGAATATTTGTTCTATGAAGATATTTTGTGAATTTCTTACCATAAATATATTAAAACTTTATTTGAGAATTACCCACTAAAGGTTGGTATCTATTTAAAGCTTAAAATTTCAGCTTTCAGGTTCATCTACTCTCCGCAACATCATTACAGTGGTAAGAGCCAATAGAGATTGTTAAAACAAACCTGTTTCTTCTTGGCAACGGCCTGCTACAGCCCCTCTAATGGACAACTTTAAAGGCGATTTTCTCAAAATCTTGATTTTTTTGCACATTCAGATTCCAGATTTTCAAATAGTCGCATCTCGTCATACCATATATCAATGGAAAGCGTATTTATTCATTTTACGGATTATGTATAAATCTTAATTTCGAAGAATTGACGCTTATGACTGGTTTTGTGGTCCAGGGTCACATTTAGTGCATTAAGTAGATGATGTGGGCCGCAGCAACTGTTTCACGCTGGAGGAGTAGGCACATTGATTTATTGTTACGTGCATTGGACCGTTTTTGCATTCTACGCTGTGATGTGCTGCACTGAACGAGAGCCTGGAGTATGTTTCTGACATTCAAAGCTGCGCTGGAGAGGTTTGGGGTTGCAGAGAGAGTGTGAAATGCACGTGTCGAGTGTCGGGCCGAGCAACGGCGAGCAATCACATCCCGCTGCGTGCTATCCCCGAGATCAGAGATCACAGCTCCCGACCACACATGCTCCTGAGACTCTGGCCTCCTGCAATATTTACCTCTACATGAGCCAGCTTCGCAGAGACCTGTCACTCAGCAGCCTTGGAAAACTGCTTTTAATAGAACCATCAACCCAAATCAGCCGCTTCAACATGCTGGGATTTGACAATCCACAATGTACCACAGATTTACAGACATGGGATATTTTTACAAACCCAAGGAAGGCGGAAACAGTTGGCAGATTTTAAAAGTATTACTTATGAATATGTTATGTTCATTTTATATTCACGTGTAGGGGTGCAGGTTGTGTTTTCAGGAACTTCTATATTTTTAATAACAAGAAAAAAATGGAACGGGAGCGTTTTCTGTGGATGTCTTCACTGAGGAAAAGTTACAGTTTAGATTGTTAGACAATTAGAAGATTATTTACCAATAAACACTAGCAAATATTTTACCGTATGTTCTGTAATGACAAGTTCGAACTGCATGATTTTAAGCTCGATTTGCAAGTCATTGAGCTTGCCGACAGGTATGGCTGTGATCGAGGGCAAAACAGCTTACGATCAGTGCTCACCGATCATTATGTGTGAACTAGTAAACAATGCCTGCCAGACAAATATCTAGCATGATAAATTTCTGGAGCGGTCATCCGATTCGACATCATGCGATGTCGAGTGTCACGACGAGCTACAGCCAATGACAGCAAGCCATGGGTTAAGGTCACAGGAAGAAAAAATTTTCACACTCACTGCTGAGCCGTCAGCAGTAGGAGCAATGTGGCTTCAAGAAAAGTGTGGACACCAGACATGGAACTAAATCCTATTGAACTGTAGCAGAAGCACACTTTTTTTACCTCCATTTTCAAATGTTGTTTTGCAACATTTCCCGTTCCACTTCTCGCGTGTTTTTGTGACAAAACGTGTTTTGGGGACTGGATAGAGTTGCGTAGTGTGTGACCTCTTGTTGCAGATCATTCACGTAGTGTGAACACATTAACAACTTAAAAACTCCAGACTTCACAGAGAGAAAGTCATGTTGTCTGAACAACACAATGATCGGCTGACATTTAAAGTTGTGTAGTGTGAACTTGACATAGGTCTGCAAAGTTATCTATCGGCCAATGGAAATGTTTGAAATGATTTGATGTCTTCACAGTGTTGGGTTTAAGGCCTTCATCTTTATAGCAGTAGAGCCTATCTTGTCTTGCATGTCATCTCCTATCCTTACATTTGTAAATCCTTGGCCAAGCACTGAACTCACTGTACAGGCCACTAGAACAGCAGACATCACACGCTGACACAAGCTCCCGTTTCTTTGTAGCGTGAGTTATATCAGGTGGCAGCGAGGCACATTTTGGGCTTGCATACATATAAGACGAGCTGATTTAGGGGTTTTGGGGACCGCCCGAGGCAGGTTATCCTGTGAGCTTACTGACTGCAGAGGGATTGCCTGGCAGAATGAAAGGCAGGCAATAAAAGCAGGGGGGCTGGAGTGCATCTCGAGTGCATTGAACAGGGGGGCCTCCCTCAGGCGACGGCCCAACTGGCCTCTGGTTAAATCCTCCACTGAAAGTGTAATAATCCAAGCAGAAGCAGGCGGCAAGAGAAGACAGAGCCTTTAATGCACAACAACACTACCCTCTCTAATTGCCCCTTTTGTCTTTTAAGCACAGGATTTCTGAGAGAGCGAGTCGTGTTTGAAAACACACATCAAGAGCTTGGCTCTTCAAATGAGTTTAAGATCACAATAGGCCAGAGAGTGAAAGTGTGCCCTTTTTGTCCAATAACCCACTGGGAGAGCTGTTGTCACTAGTAGCTTTTTGTGATGCTATGCATGCCATTGATTACTGGCGGAATGATGCATATGTTATAGTATAATATTTGTTTATAAACCTGATGTCAGATAATAGCATAACGTACAAAACGACAGCATTTTTGTGAAATTTCTCTCATAATTCCCCCCCTTATACCTATCCAGAACATACAAATTACTTTTTGAGCTGAACATCAGCAAACAATATAAAATACAAATGCGGTAATGTTCTCCTTAATCTCTTTAAAGGACTCAAATGATGAAGCTCCTAAAAGCACTCCAGTTTGTTTGTGAGAGAAAGCATTTCAGTCTTTAAGCATATTTAGCAACATTAAAATGTAAACAAAAATTCAAATATGTTGACAATTTTACCATTTCGAATGTCATGGGTTCTTGTGTGATTTGTGACTATATGCAAGTTTTGTCACATCACATTAAAAGGACCGATGGGATATGAAGTTATCAACGTGTGTCACCATAATTACATTTAACAAATCTGTTTACATCATAATTTTGTTTAGTTTCAGAAGACATTTATTAACCCGCTGGAGACGTCTGGGTTATTTTAATGATGGACCATTTTAAGTATACCATGTAAGAAGATAACAAGACGCATTGATTCAAAACTATTAGTTTGTGGTCAACTGATAAAAGAAAGAAATATACATTTGGAATGGCATGATGGTAAATTACAGAGCATTTTATATTTGGGTGAACACGTCTTCAGAAGTACGTTTACACAACAACAATGGAGTAGACAATAGAAAAGTTTATTTCATTCGCGTTTTGAAAAAGTTTCACATATATATGACCACAATGTCAAAACAATGTTTACACGGATTCTCGAAAACACGTAACGTGTCACCACAGGTTGTAGAGGAGCAGAACATTTACTTTGTTAATATGTCCTGTATGTCGCCATTATTTATGGGACACTCGCGCATTCCTAACGCATTAAAACGTATGCATGACGTTAACATTTACACATTTTGCTGTTTTCACGGTCTACACAGAGACATCAGCAGCGCTGTATCAAAAAACGTTCACTTAAAAACCCCAAAATACTGTTGTTGTGTAAACAAACAGCTAAAATTTATAAAAAGTTTAAAAACGTTGTCGCTTTTTCATCAACGAATGTGTTTACAAAATCACTTGATCTTAAAATATTATTGACTTCACTCATTAAACGTGTGGGAGTAGCAGTGAAGTGAGCAAACACTGCACAAAGCCGCACAACCTCACAGTGACCCGGTTTTGCATAATAATAGATTGTTTGAAAAGCTGGGCTGCTTCTCACTTTTCTGCCAAATACATGCTAATTATGACAGCGGAGGTCAATCTAATTAGCTCTGCTTTTGAACTTGAATGTAACTCCTTTTTTTCTAAATCTGAGAATGGGGTTTTCTCTTAAAGCTAAATCCTGATAAATTTTTCTTTTGCATTGAATGAGGACCAAAAATGATATAATTGCCCTCAATATGTCAGTGATGCCACATCTTGGCCCGGTAATGTGTTAAATGTTCCACTCTGTCGAATCAGGCAGGAACAAACACCATTCGGTTGGCAGTGAACCATAACCGTTTTTGTTTAGATAGGTTAAGTAAAACATGTCATTATACAGAGCTAAGAGCTTTAAGTGGTGGTTTAAGGGTCTATAAATTCAATTAGACCCTATTTAATCCTGTCCTCTAATGTGTTATGCAATCATCCATGTGATGGGAGGAGCGCGAGGTTTGCTGACTTTTGAAGAAATATTGCCTGGGATTTCCATATATATTGTCAGTTCAATGGCACTCTTCTCCAGCGTAAAGGCCACAGATGCTTACAGGACAGCAATCACAGTGCAGTTCTCCCACGAGACATCCCCTAGTCATTAGGAATAGCTGAGAAGGGGGCACCCGTTGAACAGACCCGCCACAGCCTCCTCGTGGCCTCTCCTCGCTAATGCTGCAGTTTAGCGACAGCCATCGAGAATGCCGCAAAGGTCCTGACACGCGCTAGGGGCTCCTGAGGGTCCCAGATGATGGAGGGTGGGTGTCTGTTTCTCTTCTCTCGACCCCAGCCTCGCGTACCCCTCCAAAGCTCCCTTTATCCCTTTGTGGTCCAGGCCAGGCAGCTTCCTCAGGGTTAACCTCCTCCCTCAAAAAAGAGCGACGGGTGTCTAAAAGAGCAGCTGCTGGGAAAGAGTGCCATTTCCTCCTGCTGTCACCAGACCCCCCCCAACCCGCACAGACGCTATCCATAGCCCCATTCACCCAATTAATATGCAGATGATCTTGTTTTGCTTAGTTGTGAGCTCCAGTGACAAAGCGGGAAAACATATGCTTAAAATATTTATGATCTCATCCCGTAATTAAGAGCTATCGTCGGGCCGCACGCGATACTCAAACAGAGGCAGGATGGTCTGAAACAGGCGATTGTCCTTGTAAACACACATGCTTAGACACGCCCACTTTGCCCCACAATGTTGAAACGTTTAAAGCAATATTGTAGGTTGGTTAAGTACAAGTTTAAATCTATAGAAAGCACGTGTGGCAAAATAATTGTGACGTTGCCGAACATTTATAAAAAACTAAATGCGTTGACAAAATGATATAGGACAGTTATTCCTAGTATCATAGTAGACAAACAGTTTTTACAACCTTATAGTTAATTCAAATTATTCTATGTTTACATATGATGATGACAACAGAGCAGTGTTCAATTCAGAATATTTAACATAATCAAATTACTAAAAAGTTCTGAAATAGCTACAGTAGTTTAGAACTGATAATGTTTTATGTATTTATGGACTCTTACCATCAACCTGCCTGAGAATACGGAAGAAAATCTCTATGGCTAAATCTGGCATATTTACATGATGTATTTACAGGTGCCCATGTTAATTAATTTGTATTATTCCCTTTCAAGTAAATAAAATAAACAAATAAGATAAATAAACAATATTTGCAAATGCATATCAACCCAACCAAGTAAATGCAAAACAAAGTAGAAAAATGAGTTGCTTTAAAAGGCAAGAATAAGAAGATTCATATGAATAAAAAATGAATACATTAATAGCTGTATTTAAAAAAAAGTTAAGACTTTAAAATTGAAGGCTAACTACATTACTGTGCAATGTAATTTTATGTTAATAAATAAGTAGAATTAGATCCACATTTTATAATGTAGAACACCCTGTGTCTAGTGCTATTGCAATAAATTGCTCTGGATGCAGTAAATCAACCTGACTGTCATATTTAACATCCATTCTCAGGATAAATCCGGTCCATATCTCACTTACCTTTTGCCTCCGAGGGTCCTCTGTCTCCTTTTGTCACTTTAAAAAGGAACATCCTCTTAACAACACAGAACAGGGCCCTCGTGTATCGCACGCCCCAGACGTTACGCTCCGTCCTGCGTAATGACTGAAGCAAGCTTTCAGCACTCTCTCTGCTCTGAACATGTTGTCTTCCGGGCGTTCGCTGCTGCACTGGCTGCCTTTTGTCAATAATCATTTATTTGTTGCCGGCAATGGCAGAAGCCATTACATCTGACCTCCCTGTTTCATCAATTATGGATAGATTATTGGATGTGAACATCTGCACGAGCAGCGGCGCGAGCTGTTTGGACTCACCTTGTGACTGGAATTAGATCAAGTATTAAATTGTTGTTTATTGTCAGGCCAAAAAACTTGACTAGGAAGAGACAAGGGGGAATTCCTCCGAGCCTCGTCGCTTAAAGAAAATATAACACCCATCAGCAGGCACCTTAAATTGTTCAGCAGCGTCCGCGAGGACCCCCGTAAGCCGGTGGCCATGTATTATTTACAGGTATTACTGGTTGTGTATAATGCTCGTGATCAGGAATTTTGGCAGACATGTGGTGGTTAGTTATTGTTTAGTTGTGTTGGAAAATGCATGAGACCGGCATGGTTGATGTCGCTGCCACCCTTTCACGATTTTAGCAGGAACAGATGGAGGCAGAGCTTTTAGCCAGCAGCAACCAACCACTAGGAACTTCAATCCAGGACTTTAGTCCAGCAGTGGCTGTACTGGCTGAGCCTAAAATAAACCAGAGGACATTCCCTACTTTTGACAGGGGTTGTGGCATTTAAAGTTGCAAATATGGTGCTAGGTTGTCCTCGGAGGAAAAGCAATATACGTTTAATGTTTTAGAAGGGGGAGAGAAAATGATGGCCTACATAAATTAATGAACTAACTAGGGGCATTTATTGGGTAAGATTGACATGAACCAACAGATGCTGAATTGTGTCAGTTCCAGCTATTTAAAGTGGTATTTAAAGTAGAAGTATTTGGGGAGCTCTTAAAGGTTCTACATACACATCCAAAACATCTGACCAGCTATAACTTCTGCCACGTATTTGTTCCCTGTTCAGAAAACAGCGTTCTTCATATATTTACAGTTTATTGGGCTAATCTGTGCAACAGCACTAAGCATGTCTCAACAGTGACACAACACTATTCCCTGCAGCATGTTGCATTAGTATTTAAAAAAAATCCACATGTAAGCCCCCTACACCATCATTCCATCTTTAGATAATAAGAAAGAAAATCACATCATAATTTCTAGGTTTGTTTGTACTCACCCATGCAATTTACAGCACTCACGGTTGTTTACAGTATGAGAGCAAAGTTTATGATATGATTTAGAAGGATTAAGTGATTCATCATCATGCAAAGTCATCATTGTCGAAACAGAAAAAGGAAGCAAGGGAAATCTACAGGTATATGCGACTAGTATGCTAAGCTAAGGTTGTTTTCCTAGCTGATCGTTCCATCGTCTCGAGCACCACACTGTCGTGTGCCCTGTCTGGTCACCCCGGGTTTTTGGCTTGTCTCCGTCGGTGTGTTTTTGTCGAGCATGTGACGCTGTGTTTTGACAGCTCGTCGCTTGCTCCGTTTCCGCGTGGCCTAGACCCTCCCTCCTTGTTTCCCCATTCATTGCCTCATTAGGTTTTACACCGGTTACACATCTCTCACTCATTTGCTCTCCTTCTTAATCCCTGTGTTTCTGTCGTTTTGTGTCGGATCGTTGAGTTTAATTCTCTTCCCTGTCCCCATGGTCTAGTCACAGTCACAGCATTGACCTAGTCTTAGCCAAAAGTATTATTTACTAGTCTCTTACCTTGTCTTTTGTCCCGTTCCAGACTCCAGTGCCGGATACCGCTCTGCCTTTTCTCTTTCTCTGTACCCTGCCTCCCATAGTGCCCAGAGGACTCTCCCGGATCCAGCCGCTCATCTCTTCTAGACCACCCACCTCTGCTCTCTGCTAAGGGGTTCTCCCAGCCGAGCCCAGACCGACTCAAGCTGGTTCTCACCTGCCTTCTCCGTCCGCTGCGCTTCTGTCCCGTCGCAGGCGCGGGTGTCTTCACCATGAAGCTGTCCTGCTCACGGACTTTTGAACTGTCTATCGGCTCTCCTGCTCATTGACTGTTGTTTTGTCTGGCTCGCTTTTAAATAAAGTGTTTTTGCTCTCACCCCGCAGTTGAACCCGCTCTCGTTCATGACACCACACATTCCCATGACACTGCAATTTGACAACACACATTAAGCACATTGTCTTGGATATAGATAGAGTAGGTCTATAATTATTCTACATTTCTATGAACATTATATTTTGTCAAAACCTGACAAAACAATACTTTATCTTATATCTGAACATAAATGCCGAAATCGCTCCATCGACTAGCATCACACATTCACATGACACTGCAATTTGACAACAATTTACCATTTGTTAAGCACATTGTCACAGCGGAATATTAGCATAATAAAGTTACAAATAGTTATACATGAGTTGTCCCCATACATGCATAAAGAAAGAGTATAATTATTCTACATTATGTTATTCTTGACAAAACAATACTTTACAATATGTGTACATGAATGCCAATACATTCTTCATTAGATTGTGTCTCCATCAAGTTTTTTAATCTGTTGCACAAAAAATATTTTTTGAGTGAAAATAAATCTGAAGATGCTTAAATATAATAATAATTTCATTTTTGTGCTGGCCTAATATACAGTATTTCTTTACTTGCATTTAGGCATGTTGAATTATTATTATCTAATGGGTCTCACAGCATTCTGCGGTGGACATCCAACATGACCCACGTGGACCAAATTAAGGCGTATGAAATGCATTACATAAATAAAAAATGATTTCTCACCATAAAATGCCTTATTATCATAAAATGTTCTACTGTGTCATTTAATTAAAGAAAAATGAACTAAATATTTAACCAACTGTGTTTGTATTTTAATAGTATTTGCTTATGTTTTACCTGCTTTTTTGGCACACATTTTTAAGCAGCACAAACGCAATATGAAGTGTTTAGGGTTGCCACTTTTAGAAAAAGGATAGACAAGCAGGTGTCTGACTTCACTACTCCTTTTTCAACTCCTCCCTCGACTGCAAGCGGCTTATCTTGTTGATCAGTCGAACACACCTTTTGTGTTGGGAGGGGCGTGGCATCTTGCGACATGGGTGTGGCTTTTGACGTCACACTTAGATGTGGGCTGGGTTGGATGTCCGTCACAGGCTGCAGCGAAATGCCTCTCGGAATCTCAAATATGGTGCCAAAATGGCCAGAAACAGCCCTGGTGGTAACCAGTATGTTGTGTTTTTGGATGCTGGTCACCACCATGGGATTTCAACAAGGCTTCTTAACAAACTTAAAAAGGCAGCCAGCTTCATGTTGGTTCACTAATATTTTTGGGCAGGTTAGTATGTTTCATAGTACATTTAATAATAATTTGAACCAAATGCTCAACATGTCACATTTTAGTGGCAGAATTGGTTGCCTAATATAACATTGCATTCCTCTGTAGAAATATTATTGTATTGAATCACCATTTTTCAGATTTATAGTATTCATCTTTTGTCCACTTGCAGGACTAAAGCAGCAGTTGTCATCTGTGGTGTGCAGAGTATCAGTCACTCAGTGATGTACCAGCTGGGGTTGAAACGCTCAGAGTAAGGTCAGTATCAGCTAGCTGCATTATTGATATGCCTGTGCTTACGTGGTTGCCCATACAAGTCTTCTGTTTAAGAAGTATATAGCACAGAAAATGTTATTGTTTTATTAAGACATTATTTAGCATTTTTATTTAGCTCTTTTTCTTGTGGGGAATATTGGCTAGACTTCACAATGTATGTGGCAAACGCACACACCAAAGATGCTACAGTTAGAAGAACATTGGTCAACAATCATACAATTTAGTAATCCAAAATATTAGTGAGGCTTCAAATACAAACTTCACATACTAATATATCATTTTGATCCTACAAATTACACAACTGAAAGATGTTTACATTTGTATTGTACAAGTCAACATTTTTTAATTGCATATACATCATTTTAATGTGAACATAATCAGTTTTCAAACTCTTTGTAGTTGTAACATCATTGTGGGTAAGTGAATATTTTTATTTTGTTAATGCTGTTTATCATAATGGAAAGTGTTTGAATTCAATTCCCTGAAGTTCCAGCAAACGGGGAAATAAATGACTCACTTGCCAGTGTAATCTCATCAACGGTACTTATCTTGCACGCAAAGTAGTTCATGTAGAAAATATGTGTAATATCGGATAACAACAGAACACCTCCTGCTAGGTCTGCAGTATACAGTGTTTGCCAATAACACAACAAGACTGTACATTATAGTCAGTCAGAAAGTGCCAAATTAAAAGCCCAGTTTATGAATTTAGTGGCATCTAGCGGAGAGGTTGCGAAGAGCAACCGACGGCTCACTCCACCCATCCCCCTCCCTTTCAAAGCCCTACTGTGGATGACACAGGACTAAGATGTCGTCACTTTTTTACCTAACGATTTTTTGTTAATTTTGCTGTTTTTCTTGTGGGAATTATTGGCGAGTCTTCACAGTTTATGTGATTTTAGGTTTTACTGTCCTGATGACCTCATGAGGAAATCAGTTTATAATTAAGAGCTCTTTTCCACCATTGTGCCAAACCGTTGAACCGTGAAACTCTTACAGTTATGTTTCCTGCCTCGCAGTGGAAAATTAAACCATGTCCGTACCGGTTGGCCCACCAAAGAGCCCTCCAAATTTGGGGTGGCTTATGGCTATATAAGCAGGCACATCGCTGTAGGGTCCTCAGATCTTTTCTCATTCAGCGACGACTCTACCTTCGCTACTCGAGAGTGATAGCTTCGCCATCGAAAAGCCTTCGCAGCGGATTGGACCTGCCGGCTCAACGTCTTCGCTGTCTCCAGCAACGCCGGTCTCTTTCCCTTCAGCCATCCGGCAAGCTCTAAAAGACAAATTTCCTGCGCCGTTGTTTCAAATGCTGCGCCGTCCCTGTCACTCATGTGGGGTCTTCCTACACGCCGCTGATGGTCATGGCAAGTGTGTCTCATGCTTGGGGTTGTCCTACGCTGAAGATGTACTCAAAGAGACAGAATGCCCTCATTGCGAGAACAAGAGTCTCTCATCTCTGCGCTCATGGATAGCTTTCTTTCAGAGAGCGTATCCGCCTCTTGTGCCCTCCCGTTTTCTTCCTCACAAGACCCTGTGCGGAAAAAACGGCGGGGTAGAGGACCTAAGTGCTCGGGGAAGAGCGGGCTTAGGCCGCCATTGCGTGCCTCACATTCTCCACAGAGAGAGATTTCGGCAGTTCAATTATCCCAGCCAGACCAGCGTCCCTTGGCCACCGCCAGTGATATGGTCTCATTTGGCGGAAGCGAATTCGAGGAAGACAACAGCATGTCGATAGCGGCTTCAGATTCGGAGGAGCTGTCGGGCTCAGTGTTTGACCCCGCCCCCCTGCCGTCTGCAGAGCACAATGAATCCAAGCCTAGTGTTGACTCCGAGCTGTTTTTGGGTCGCCAGAAGAACCTGCTCGAAGCTGCCTGGATGAGTGGTTCCTGCCTTGTCAGCGAACTTCACCATTCTTCCCGGAAGTTCATAAAGAACTCACTAAGTCATGGCGCGCCCCCTACTCGGCTCGTCTACGACCCTCTTCTTCCTCCGCTCTCACTTTGGTTGACGGTGCAGAGGACAAAGGTTATGAGAGGCTGCCTCCCCTCGATGAGTCAGTGGACGCACATCTGTGTCCGGCCACGGCCATTGGATGGACGGCGAAAGTGACCCACCCATCTAAACCATGCAAGACGACTTCGGCCCTCACACATATTATCCATATTATCTGATATTGCGATGATTTTAAAGTCGATTATCAATAATTGTTTTTAGACACATCGCCCCAGCCCTACGCGGCACAGACACAGAATGCTGCGACATTATGTTGATACTGTCCTTCCTGCAAAAGCTGTTGGATAGGGGTCGTTCCCCTTCCACGCTCAAGGTCTATGTGGCAGCCATTTCGGCTTCCCATGCCGCATATCAGGCCAAACGGTGGGTAAGAACAACTTGGTTGTTTGTTTCTTGAAGGGATCCAGGCGGCTCTGCCCTCCTCGCCCCCTCACTGTTCCCACATGGGATCTGCCCACAGTGTCTTTGAGCCTCTGCAGTCTGTGGACCTTCGTCCCCCTTAACGCTTAAAACCGCTCTTCTTCTAGCTCTGGGATCGGTTAAACGTATGGGCGATTTACAGGTGCTCTCTGTGAGCCCCTCCTGTCTTGAATTTGGGCCTGACAAACCCTAAGGTGATCCTCAAACCAAGGCATGGCTACGTACCTAAGGTGCTCTCTATGCCGTTTAGAGCACAGGTAGTGACGCTTTCTGCGCTCCCCTCCTCTGAGCAGGACCCGGAGCTGAACCTCCTCTGTCCCATCAGAGCACTGAAGGTTAACATTGAGCGTTCTGCCCCCTTCAGGTGGTCGGAATAGCTCTTTGTTTGCTTCGGTGTCTGCACCGGGCCTAAAAAGGGTCCGGCCTCACACTATGTCGCCGGATTGACAGTTGCTTTCAACCGCACTGGCACCAAGCACACTGTCATTGGGAAGATTAACCAGACTGGACCACCTCCGCTTTGCCCAATCTACTCCCGCAGGGCACCCCTGCTCCATACTTGGCCCCAAGCCCTCGGATCCGGGGTAAACTGGTGTTTATCGTTCCTCATGTAGCACAGCCGGATTAAACTGGTTCCCCATAGCGTCCTGATATGCAGTACGAGTGAAGTATTGATAGGGAACGTACTCGATTACTTACGTAACTTCGATTCCCTAAGATACGGGAACGAGTACTGCGTTCCTGGCCCTGCTTACAAGCTGCAGCTGGTCGTCGCTTCAGTCGAAGTAACCTGAGGACCCTACCCTACAAATATATATATTTTTTTCCTATTGTATTCGTGCTGCTTGTGTGTGATTGCCTTTGGACATTGTGTGGCACTTTGGTCAACCATGGTTGATTTTAAATGTGCTATATAAATAAAATTGAACTTGACCTTGATCTACAGCGATGTGCCTGTTATATAGCCATAGGCCCCGCCCAATTTAGTGGGCTCCCTCGCCATAGGTCTGTGCAGCTTCGCTGCCATTGGTTCAAAGTTTTACTATGCACGAACCAATGGCCGTGCGGTATTCACTGCGTTAATAAAAAGCTTCAGTCATCGGAGAAAAAGGAGTTTTCCCCTCAGCGCCCTGCTACGCAGTTCTCGTTCCCGTATTTAGGGAACCAAGGTTACGTTACTTTTATTTTTTGCATCATTGATTCCACCTTGCAGAAACAGTCCTAGCTTGAATCATTTTATACCCTGACTCTAATTCAGGAGTGTCACTTTAGAAAAAGTAACTTCTTTAAGAAAAAAACAATTATTATAGTTTCTTAATTTTGACAATTATCATGTTCCTACAAAGGTGCCAACCAGTCAGAGAATCCCAACAAACATGATGAACTAAATACTTCAGGAATAAACATGGCATAAAGGTGGGCTCTTTTGAAAATGAATCGGCACTTGTCAGCCAATCACAATCAAGCATGCACTGTGGTATAAATTATAATCACCAACTTGCGTTTGAAAACCATGTAAGGGTGGAGTATCCTTGGCATAACCACACGTCTTTAACCCACTGAAACCATCCCGGAGTAATGCCTCTCTGCATAAATGCCTCATTCATTCATTTGCATGCCATCAAAGACGGATTTCTAAATGCATCATACAATGGCTGGAAGTGCTTGATGGGTGCGCATCTGTGCCACCATTAGCATTAGCCAAGTGCTGCTAGAGTAGAGTTAACAGATGCATCAGCAGGCGCGGGTTGGACTGCAGCCCATAAAGTGGGGCCGCACGTCAAAAACCATTAGACGGCGCGCTTTGATTAATGTTGTAAGTGATTGTGTGAATAGCACTCTGGGACTGCAGGAGAGAAAGGTTATCCTCTCACAGAGGAGCAACACGAGAATGTCACAGGAATAATGAATGTGCCCGTCATGTTATTTCCCTCCCTCTCTCACCCTCTCATTCTTGCCTTCACTCTCTCTCCTTTTCATTCTGTCGGTTTTCTCATTCAAAGCCGCTGGTACTTCAGCTGCTGCTGCATTGTGGGCTTGATTTCAGCTTCCTGTGTGTGTTTGCATGGCTCCTCCCTGCTCCTCTGTGTCTGGTGTAAAGACGCATGAATTATTGATTTGCTGTGGTAATAGAAAGAGATATGTCATATCTTTCGGACTAGACGCCCATATCATATGTGGGTATTAAGCATCGTTCT
The DNA here is from genome assembly GCA_006030095.1 of Triplophysa siluroides. Classification (NCBI taxonomy): domain Eukaryota; kingdom Metazoa; phylum Chordata; class Actinopteri; order Cypriniformes; family Nemacheilidae; genus Triplophysa; species Triplophysa siluroides. The sequence continues at coordinate 544,840 of VCII01000042.1, read as the reverse complement.
GTCTGTAAAATGTTGGATAAATTGTATATGTCAATACAGAGCAGTAAAAGTAGGAATTTGGAGAAATATGTCTCGATCATATTATCTGAGATAATCTTTTTAAATCATGGAAGATTTAGAAAGTGACATTGGGCTAAATTCAGGGAATATAAATCATCTAGGTTTAAATCCCAAACCTTTACTAAGTGTGCAATCCATTCCACTAGGGATTTTCTGCACTTACATGTCCTTTGAAAAAAGTGATTTATACATTTTTGATGCAGTTTATTTATTTGCATATATGTTGCTTTTTAAAAACAAAATGAAACAAATAAAAGTAGTTATTGAAAATTAAACGACGCATATAAATGTTACAAAATTTCTCAAAATATTCAAATAATTTAAATATATCACAAGTTTATTTAACTCTAACCACCCACATGCAGACAGACAGATAGATTAGATCCTGTGGCATTCAGAAAATGTAATCACACTTTAAGCACCATTTCCATTTAAACTGTTACGCCATCTCTGGGTTTTTCCAATTCGATAGCCCCCCCGTCCACCCTGAAGTCCTGTTCTCTCATAACATGTTCAGATGAATCCATCTGCTCTCCTTGTCTTCTCACCCTGCGTTCCCCTCCTCTACAACGGATCAATAAATGAAATGCTATGTTTAAACTGAATCAAATTTTCCACTTGTAGGTCCAGGCTTCCTTTCATTCCCTCTCCGTATCACTCCAGCGGCCTCCGTCTCGTCGTGTCCCCACATCCGACCCAAAGCATTTAGCCTCCCCATATATACAATTAAACGCACCAGTAAGTTCAGCGTTTTCATTAGATTGGACCTGTTAGAACGCATTTGGGGAAGGAGGCCCCTAAAAATGACCGGCGTTGTAATTGCATGGATTGTGTTTATATTCATTCATGAAAGGGAGACCACCAAGCTTCCACCTGTCACCCTTTTGATTGGCAACACTGCATTGGTAACACACACACATACAAGAAGGTCCCTATCACCCATTACATTAGATTTCTCTTCTCTCAGTAGCACACGATTAAGTTTGCATTCGTTTGACCAAAAACTGGGTGCACTGAAGCACGTCCTGTATTGATTACTTCTAGCGCAAACAGTAGACCAAGTGTGATATACATAATTGGGCAGTTGTCAGGGGAGAGGGCGACCTTCCCTCCTGATGAAAACCTGTGGACACTTGCATATATACACAGCTTTTTGTTTGTACAACATGGATATATTTCAGGTTTCTTTAATCCAAATTATTTTGTTGCAACAGTTTGGGAAGGGCCTTTTTCTTTTCCAAAATAACTGTACCCTTGATGATTGATGGGTTTGGCTGATGAGTGTTTGTCTCAAAGCCTGCAAGTCACACCAAAGGTGTTCATCTGTGTCCAGTTCTGGGCTTTATACAGATCAGTCAAGTTCTTCCACACTAGATGAATCAGGCATTTCTTTTTTTATCTCATGTTGGAATAAAAAAGGACCCTGCCCAAACTGTTGCTATAAAAAAGTACACAATTCTCCAAAAGTGTCTTTGTTCATGGAAATTACAAAAGTTTGCCCCAATACGTTTGTCAATATGGTGTATAATATGAATTATTATAAATTATATACAGTTATTATAGTGCAAATATTATAGGTGCAAATCAGTTTTTTAATAGAAGTAGAAAATACTTACCATATTTTTGTTTTTGACATCAACACTTGCGGTGTACCAAACCAACTCTAAAGTGCTTTGGCCAAATTCACCTGCCACCTGGTTGAGACTAGACAAATGAGTTAAGTGCCAAATATGGACAGGTGGCATGATATCCCGTCATCCTCACAAACAATGAACCAAACAGTGCAGAGTAAAATAAAATGCGATCAGACTAAAAACAAATTCAAGGTGGTCGTCATAATTTAAACCACAGTGTATGTTTGATCCTGATTGGCTGACAAGTGATGATTTGCAGAAAGGAAAAACATGGCAATGCCCACAATTTGTTTCAACGAGAGCTTTAAACCTTTGAAATCTATAGACAATTAGTTGCAAAATCTTGTATGTTCTCCTATCTAGGGCCATATTTATTACAATATTAAAGACATTTTTGTTTACTTTCGACTTTATAATAAACAATTGTGGTTCTATCTTGTTGCTACTTAATGTCAATGAAAAACTGTGTTAAACCCTTGAGAGTGATGGAAATAGTGTGAATGTGATCATGATGATAAAGTGCAAACCTTACTTGCTATAATGTTCATTGTTTCTTAGCATTATACAATGTTTGTTGTAAGCTGCACTGCTTGACTACATAAATAGTTCATTTCAACATAAGGTTGAGGGTAAATCTTGATTTCTAGTAAATATCTCAGTGTGTTATCCTGTCAATATTTTTCTAGCATCATCCACAACCATCACAGCAGCAATCGTCTGTCTGAATTTAGAATGCGTGTTGTTGCTGTTTTTCTTCAGGGACCCTCAAGATTGCTCTAATCAAGCAAGAGCAAACTTTACACTGCCAATAATGGAGCCGAGAATCTCCTCGGCCTGCTTTCTAATGATGAAAAACAAACACGTGTGCAGCGCTGACCTGAACCCGATCGGCTCGCTGATGAGATGTGTGGACAAGAGAGCCAGTTATGCACCTGCATCCCGCAAATCCCATTCGCTCAAACAGGAACGCAAGGGAACAGACACTGGCAATGTGTAATATCTCTATAAACTCACGTCCTCCGTGTTGACACAACTTTTGGCAAACACAGAGATCTGACCTGGAATACCGGATTCCCACACACACACACACCAGTAGCCGTGCTTGTTTATAGCTATTCCCTGAGCATACTGGGTCGTTTCCCGTGTTCTCTCCTCGGGCAATCAAACAGCAGCTTCGCTTACTAACCCCTGCCTCCACTCCTGGGCTTTCCCATTACAAAAAACATTCACTTACAAGGTGTGCGCTCCTGCGGCGCAATGCAAATACCCCATTGGTCAGCCGGGCTCGTAGAAGGGGGGGGGTGGAAACTGCCATAATCCTGACCCTAAACAACATCTATTCTTAATGCCTGTACTCAACAAGACTCTGGTTTTGAAGCAGATCAATAGCAGAGAGTGGTCAAATACTAGCTGGGCTTAAACAGTGATGGGTTTTTGGAAGGGATTCGCTTAGTGACTGTGAAAAGCAGAAATCCCCCAACAGAAAAGACCGACGGAGACCGTTCGCCCAAGTTGTGATAGTGTGCGTGGTGAAGTCATAGAGACAGACCTGAACATGTCAATAGGCAGTTGTTTGAGGCATGGAAGAAGAACGAGAGTGACATGTGCACCGATCCAAAAGCGGGTCTGAAGTCACCGTTCACAGCGCACATTAGTGCAGCTCACTTACTGATGATGTGGATTCTAGTCTTGCCAGCTCTGAATGGGTTGACTGGATTGTGTTTGGCAACTCTTAAAGGAATAACTTCACCCAAACATGAAAATTCTGAAATACATTTACACATTTGAGTTGTTTCAAATCTGTATAAATGTATTTATTAGAAAGAAGATATTTGGAAGAATGCGTATAACCAGATAGATTTTGCCCCCCCCCCATTAACTACCACAGTAGGAACATTTTTTTTTTGTTCTGTTGAACATTTAAAAGAATGTTCTGGGACACTTTTGACTACCATTGTATTTTTCCTACTATGACAATCAATTGGGGGCAAAATATGTTAGGTTACAAGCATTCTTCCAAATATCTTTCTCTGTATTCATCAGAACAAAGAAATGTATACAGATTTGGAACAACTCGAAGGTGAGAAAATGATGCGTAAAACAATGTTAGAGTAGCTGTGTGTGTGCGAATGAAACCCGCTTATGGCAGTTTAAACAGTCACAAATATGTGATGGTACGGCTGAAGTGGTCAAGTAAAACAGCTTGTTTGACATGCATCCTAAATATTTTCACATAAATCGTTTTAATAACTTCAGGTTGGTTGTCCAAACCATTGCAGTCTATCTACGCTTTTCTTCCCACCTCTGCCTCGCTTTCGATTTCAACATGGCGGCGGCGTGAAATCAGTTTTTAGAGTTGTATCATATACTGTAAGTATTGCTTTTGATTATGAAACAATCCTACATAATGCACCCTAATAGTTACTTTGTCAGCTGAACCTTTGTTATAGAAGGCAACAGTTAAGAATAGTTATACATTGTTTCCTTATAAACAAAATTTTGTTACATCTGTGGAAAAGTATGTGATGAACTTGTTTTTAAGTGTGAAGTCATCTCTAGAAACATTGAGAACCACACACTGTTTGATCGAAAAGTACAAAATGCAGCATGATTATATTTTTATTAGGAGTATAACACAATTATGTTAGATAATGTTGCCCAAAATATTTTTTTATTCTTGAAGTTTAGTTGGCGTTGGTGTTAACATAATTTTTGTTCTATAGTTTAATAAATTGCGCAGAGCTGTGTGGGATACATTAATTCAAATATCATGTTTAGATTCGTTTTTCGTGATCGACAGAATTAGCATTTAGGCAGCATTAATGTAGTTTAATACGGTTTGTGTATTCCATGCACATTAAACTCATGACCTTGCCATTACTATCCTTACTGAGCCACTTCTTTATGAGTCATTTACTCAATACAAGTTCCTTTAGCATTGGATTTTTTTTTTATCAAGCAAGACCATTGTTCCATTCTCACAAATCAAAGCCTGACATTCTTCACTACCTCACACATACCTGCCGCAACCCATGCGAGATCTACCGTTGGCGTTGTGGTGTTTTCAGCATCATACAGTATGTATTACAGCAACCGGCGAAACTATGAAAGCCACCACTTCTGAGAAACCACCTCACCCGTCGCACTGTCAAGGGTTAAGATGTACTTTGTCTGAAGCAATATTCAGTGGATCTCTGGCCTGGATTTCTCAGCAGGCCTTGCTAATGACTTGTAGCCTACAAATTCCTCGCACTCTCAGGTGGCTTCCTTCGAGCCGGGCTCTGCATCATGATGAAAAGCCGGAGATAAAATAACCTGACAGTTGCAACTCATTGCAAGGAGCAAGCAGTACCCCAGCAGCTGAGACCCTGGAGCCCCAGTTGCTCTTTCTTTCTTCCCCCTCTTCTCCTTCACACACACAGACTCTCTCTTCTTTCTTTCCTTTGTGTTTTTTAGACACACTCTATTACTGCTGCAAGTGATTTGCAAATGCAGTCAGTCCACCAGATGGTGGCCAGAGATGAAGTGTAGAAACCTGGTCGTGTTTGAGCATGTATGGTGCTGTTGAAGGAAAAGCAAGATGCACAACAACTGTTTCTTAATTAAAGCCCATTTTATTTCGGTCCATTAGGCAGGCAGAAACCACCCCTGTCTTACGCTTTCGCACATGACAACCCCAGATCAATACCTTCCTGATTTGTCAATTGTCAATTGGACCCTTATGTCAATAGAAGTCGAGGTTGGTAACCATATTTCTTTAAAATATCTTATATGTTTTCCGAACACAGTTACATGTTAGGCTAGAATTCCCCCACTTTAAAAAGATGTAAAAGGTTTGTAAATGAGCCAGGACCGCTTGTAGAGCAAGTCATTTGCGATTTTAAACAACATGCATTTTAACATTTTGCTTTGCATTTAATTAGATTTTCAGAAATCCATTAAGTAATCCATTAATACATTTGAGGACAAAAATATATTTATAAAAATGGCCTATAGACTGTAACTTAACCTAAAAATGATCTCATCCCCCACTGACTCCCATAGTATTTATTTTCCCTACTATGGCGGTCAATGGGGGGTGAGATCTGTTGTTACTGACATTTCTTCCAAATATCTTCCTTTGTGTTCAACAGAACAAATAAATGTATACTGGTTTGGGTGAATACATGATGACATTTTTGGGTAAAATATCCCTTTAAAGAAAAATGCCTATATTCTTAATTTTATTGTTAAAACACTTACAGTGACTTAGCAACAGTTTCAACATAAATACACACATACCCACATACTGTCGAGCTGTCACTTGGACGGTAGGTCCCAATTTGGTACCAATTTGTACCTGTGTAAGTACAAATATGCTCTCTTTCGCAGCATTGAACAGCGTTTGTACATTTTTCTGACAGTGTACACAAAGTTATTCATACATAAATACATTTATTAAAGGTAAGATTGTAAGTGTATAATCTCACCGATACACACAGGACCTATAGCCTTTATTTCAATTTTTACCATCCCAATATTTTGATTGAAATGTCATGTGAGCACCCACTGATACAAACGTTGCACTGTAATTTGCTTTGGATAAAAGTGTATTCCAAATGCATATACTGTATGTATTAATCAGTGTCAAGGCAAGTATCCATGTATTTGTACATTTCAAAACCAGCTATCATTATTTAATCATATCCATACACACCCTCCTTATTAGTGTTAGGAGCCTGTTAGCTGGTGGCTCCAAGCCCAGAGAGAGAGAGAGAGAGCTGGCAGATGGCCCACTCGCGAGACTGTCGTGGGGGCTGACTCGATGGAGCTGCCCTGCCCCCCTCCAGCAGTACCACTTTAAGGGTCAGTGCTTTTCTGGAGAGTTAACATGCCACCTCATCTGACATTCATGTGTCCTGTGTTGTTCTCCTGTTGCTCTCTTACCTTTTGGCCACCTGTCAGCGTTCTTTCTGATTCACGTTCCTTTGAAACACATTTTCAATTCCTGATGTGATTTCTTCGCAATGCTTACAGATCCAGCGCTTGGCTTTATATGATGCCGGTATCTACCTCCTAATTCCACTTAATTGAATTAAACAGCCGTGTCCATGTATTTTAATGCAAATACCATATCGCCTATGCTAAGTGACCACAGCAGCTGCAAAGCTGCTAATTAGAGTAGCTGCAAAGCAAATGCGCTAAGGCAAATATTTAGCTAATTATCAATTTTTAATGCCTTTTTCCAACACCGTGTCCTCTCCGAAGGTCCAGCAGATGCTATTAAATTTCACCCCATAGATACACAGTTATGACATGTAATAACTACATGAATATAAAAGAGATTAATAATTTAGAAGGAGCTAACAAATTAGGGCCATCATTAAAAAGGAGGAAAGAGACAGAAGGAATAAAGGATCAGCCTCATACCATTTGCATTAAACTCCAAATCCAAGGTAATACTGGGCTTGGTCGCTCCTTCTCTTCCCCACGATAAAGAATTACTGCATTAATTCTGCAAAGTGAACTTATTGCTACTATTCGTTTCAGGGTTCCCTGGAGCATTCAAAGGCCGCACAATGATAACTGCATTTCTGGGGACAATAACTCTCATATCCGTTCTCACATCAGACCCATTTCTACATCAACCGAAAAGGAGCTGTGGATGGTGGAAGAGGGACTTATTGAATCTGTCTAGGTGACTGTTTTTTCCCGTTTGAGCAATAGAGCGGTTGAGCATAGTATGAGCACACGTATTTCTTTAAGTATTTCCCCCGAGGGACTACAGGCTACTTATCTGTTATTGTTATGATGTTTGTACACACTGACCTCTCACAGCAGGAATCATCTTCCTTTTGGAGTTAACATACAGTAAATGTTTTGTTTTAACCAAGCAATCCTTTAAATATGGTCATAAGTGCTTGAATGTCCTCATAAGGACTAGATTAATGTTATGCGTCTCTGGATGTATCATGCTTTGATAGTTACAACCTCATCTGCATAAAGGCATATCTCCCTATCACAACAAGTATACAAATATCTTAATGTTCTGCTTTGTAAACGTTGTCAGAGAAAGGCATCTTATACACCTTTAAATGCTAACATGAAAGTAAACTCAATTCCCCATGTGTAAACATCACCCAAGATGATATAAAAGAGCAGAGGTTTCTTGTGAAAAACACCCTGTTAACAGCGTGCATCGCTGGAGGCACCATCTCAAAAGTGTGATGTTGCAATTTTTCCCCCCACGGTTTAGACTTTCAATTTGAATTATGATGAAAAGGATCATTCAAGGTGCATGCGTGCAGTTGCTGTTTAACCCCAGGTTTCCTCGACTTGCGTTCTCTTTTGAGACCTGCCAGGTGAATTGACACAGCGCTTTATACTTTCGGAAGCCTTTTGGGAGGAAACCTGTGCCAGGATAAAAAAAGCATTTTCCCCAAGGATATGCATGCAAGTGGGTGAAAAACATCAAGAGGCTATCATTTGAACATTCAGATCCCAGGCCTTTGTGGATTTGATGTCAAATGGCATTGTGGATTTGATGTCAGAAAGCTGAGCTGGTGTTGGTGCAACAGTATCTGCACATTACACAGATCGGTTAGTTGTTCATAGAGGGTTTTAAAGTGCGCTTAACCCTGGGTTATCTTTTGTTTTAACCTTGCTTTTACATTTGTGATTTTAAAAAGGGCTTGGCGCTGTTCTAGAGCAGAATGGGCACCTTTTTGGCAGGGCTACTGCTGGAAACACTCTGTGTAACAAAGCTATCATATAGTGTAACAGACAACCTATTGTGAATGGTCTGAGTGATTACCTAATTAAATATTCATGCACTTTGTAACCTTCCTGTAACATTAACGTCAGAAAAAAACATATTATTTATTTTTGCATGGTTGGGTGAAGCTTGGACTAATGTGATGTGTTTTCAACAGATAAACAAGCAGTTATTGTGTTGCAAGCTATAGACAGTTTCAGCGGCAAGAACATAAACAAATGTAATGTGACCCAACCTTAACTTCCGGTAAACCTCCGCAAAGAACTCCACTGTTGAGTAGTTTAATATAATTCATGTAAAATAAAATATTACTATAAATTAAATCAAAAATAATCTGTTATATTATAACCAACCACAGACCGGAAGAACTTTGGGCCAGGCATGTGTGTTTCATAAATATGCAAATAAAGAATTGAATTTAATGTCAATACAATTATTCATGTTGGTTCATGGTGCATTAATGTTTGATTTTGATTAGTAAGTGCTGAAATTAAGATGAACTCATTTTAATAAATGCCGAAGTACTGTTGACTGTTAGTTCATGCTAGCTAATGCATAACATGTTACAGGTAAAAACAAGGTAATCCAGGTTTATGTTTACTAAGGGTTTTACACTGGATTAACAATTTCAAGTGTAAATGACCTCATGTGTTTTTAAAGAGTGTTAGGAAGTTGGGAACAGTGGTGTTGACTTCTTAATAAGACAAACATTGCAACAGTCCTTTATGGCAGCGTCATACAAAGTCATTCCGTGCAGTGTGTGTTAAATCTGTGACCTTTTAGTGCTTTAGCTAGAAGAAAACCAGTCGTGTACCTTCAGGCATTTTCCTAATGTCATCTCACGGTTGTCCCTGTTAAAAGCAATGACTCTTGTGAACATTAAGAAAAGGATGTTTGAACACATATCTCTACAGATTTTGCGTGAGCTCACCAAAACAACAAAAGGACTCCCCGAAGCAGCCTTAGGACATGCTTTCTTATTTCAACAGAGTATGCACGTCACTACAAGTTATTGACTTCCTCTGTATGTCTTGGAGCGTAGCTCTCTCAGAAGTCTGGAATAATGAAGTCAAGTGTTTGGTGTCCTCTGTGATAATAGCTTTATTACTGTTTAAGAGCTTTTAAATGCCATGTCAGTGGGCACCAATGGGAGTCCATGCATCTGCCTCACTATTGGATTAGGTGAAATAATACAGCGCTTTGTTATTTACTGTCAGGTTAATAAAAAGGTCTGTCATTCCCTTATCAACAAATACACCCCTATACAAAATTTCAGTTGGCACAATTTCATGGCAATTCCTAACTCTTTTACAAGGTGGCATGAATTCGTACGATCTCATTCAGACGTATTTTGTACACTCTTTTGCGTCTGTGACAGTTTGGTATGATTCACTTTGTTCCAATTCATATGAGTTAGCCACCTTGTATAAATATGAATTCCTGTGAGATCAGGCTTTTTTCAGATGACATGAAGAGCTTTAAGCAGTAAAATAAAATAAAAATACAATTTAAAAGTAGGGTTTTCTTCAAACACATATACATCTTAAATGGACACATAAGGGATATATTAATGAGACCAAAAAATAAAAAAACGACATATACACAAGGTCGTCTCCGTAACCGCAAGAGTCAAAATTTTCATTGCTGTGGGGCACCGGAGACAGAACTTTTTGTTTTAGTAGGCTGCCCATCAAATAAGCATAATTACTATCAGAATTCACATGGCGTTCATTGACTCCTGAAGGCAATCGGCTACACTCGAATTAGCAACTACGATAAATCACCATTAATTAGCTAATAAAAGCCAGCAGGTGGTTGGGAGCCCACAGCCATTCCCTGGTTGTTTGAATTATGTATATTACATTGTTGCGGCAGTGATGAAGTAAATGAGAGTGCAGGAATAACAGACAGGAGTCTTTGAGGCCCTCGTGAATGAAAAGGGTGATATTACCTGATTCTAAATCTCCCCGAATTCCCCGAATCCCACCCAGAGGACTACAAGTGCCTTTGACCCCTGCTCAAATAATGAAGTCAGCTGGGCTTTCAGGCACTAAGCATATTTGAGCAGTCATTATGTGCACTGATTCCGAAACCTTTAAAGTAAATCACCACCACGAGTGACAAAGACATGTTCATTTCACGATTCTATAAAGAAAGAATTCTAACCTTATTTAATACTAGTGATTATTGGATACGCAGGGCTGTATAATGTCTGATTATAATAATGCACACCCAAATGTATATTGGTTACTTCTGAAAAACGTAAAAATAAACCAAATAAATTTTTTTTGGATTTTGGAAAAATCAGTCAGTCAAATCAATATTTATTTTCCCCAAACTGTTTATTTATTTATTAAATTTTTTGATATGTTTTTTTTTGCACTATCAAACACAAATTAGTTATCATCAAAATGGTGATCACTGCTTGTCAAGTTTATTTGCATTTTAGCTTGATTTAAAGAGGTTAGGATTTGTACTTGAGTCCACTTACATGCTAAACTAAGACTTTGCCACTTAAACAAATCAAACAGTTATTCTTAACCACATTTCTATTTGGTCATGTTTATCTTGACTGGCCTCTGAGTGAACCAGGACTAAAGACCTGGGTCTTGAGACACCACGGGTTCAATATTTGTGTTCCTTTGGTGTTGTGTAGATGTTAAATAACATAGCAGTGCAAAAGACAAAGTCATACGCGTGTATATCCTTACATTGATATTATCATTACCTCTTCCTAACCGGTGTATAGTGCATTATTTTCACCATGAAGCAATGAGACATTTTTTTGCCATTTTCTTCCCTTAACAACTTTTTCCTCTCTTCATTTTTCTTCCTCAGAAAATGGGTCCTTTTCTTGGGGACCCATGTCCTCGGGCACTTGCTTGGCACAGAGTAAAAGAAGTGGCGACATACGTTCGTGTAAGTGGGCCATAGTAGCAGATGGGACACTGATTGCTCTGTTGTTTACAGCTGTTTGTGTCCCTTCATGTGACTCAAACTAGCAGCAAAACAAGGCAATGTTGCACCCTGGTGCAAAAATTATTTGTGGCCCCCATTATGAAGTGGGCCAAGTGCTCCAAACAGTAATGGACCTTGGCAAATCTTTTACATTTGAACATTGCAAGTACTGCCGCTGATATTATTACAGAATAATGGTTTTAAAGTTTCAAAACCCATCATGCCATTTCTTAATCTTTTGTCTAATGTGTGACCAAATATTTCAAATGTTTATTGTGACTCATTTTGAGGGCATACATGCTGTAAAATCATAATAACTGTGAATTACTTTTCAATATGTCATGATACCACAGACATCTTCTTGACTACAGCTCTGGAGCAGTATAGCGCTGATGGCCCACGGCCATCCGTTGATGTATTTCTAACAGTAATGAACCTTTTACAAAGACACTTTGGAGACTTTACACTCCTCCAAGGACATAATTCAGTATAAAACACTTCATTGTTAAAATATCAGGACACTCAGTTCAGTTTTTTCCCCAAAATTATTCCTTGTCATCTCAGTTTGTGGCAGAATATACTGACATCTTAATATGTCATAAACATTCCATGTAATCACTTCCAATGTGTTAGTTGGTGGATCTGAAAGTTTTAACTTAAATGACAATAATATGAGATTAGCTGGGTAGTGTTCTTCTTAAACATGCTTTATACATCATCAAAAGGGTAAAATAATATTTATAATTGAGACTTCATTATTGTACTTCCTGCTTTAACCACAAGGGGCAAATCTTTAGATTGTATAAATGTAGATATCTGTCACCAAATGAACCTATTGTGATACATATAAGTACAGTGTTCAGTTATCTATGGAGAAAAGTACAAGTTGAGAGCTTTTATTTAATTACTTTATTCCAGGCTTGTCCCCACACATACACAAGTGCAAAAAGCAAAAAAAAATTGCCATATTCTGCAGCATTTTGATAATAGAATGAACCTAACCCAATGCTACTACAAAAAAGAATGTGCTTCCTTTAAGTGAGACACTTCTATTTTCCAAAAAGCTGCAATGCTGTACCTCAGGCTACAGTTAGTCAATGGTGGTATGGTTTCCTTCCGTATTCTGTAGTCAGCATTTCCAGCATCTGTGATTAGTGATGTGAGCAGAGAAAGAAAACAAGGGAAAGGCGGCTGGGGTACAATAAAGCCCAGCTAATGGGTAGCCAGGTAAACCTCTAGTGAACATCTCATTATCGCAGAGAGGGATCAGACAGAAAAGTGAAAGCTCTTTAAACAGGGCAACTGTGTGTGTGTGTGTGTGTGCGCGTGTCTATTTCTTTCTTTCTGTCTCTTTTATTGCACCCTCGGTGTCTCAAACAATTACATCACTTAGCCACGTGGCATTGCCATCAATGAGGCGATATATGATGCCATATTGTATTTAAAATATAATAACATATTCATATAATAGTTCAGTTTAGATTGTATAAATATATAAAATAATAACAATTATCATCTAATCTTCGACCAGTTAAACAAAAACTAAATTGTAAAGCCGACTGTACATTTTGTCCTTTTTATTCTCGTTCTAGTTTACAAATTGTAGAGTGACGTGGACTATGTAGCTATACTATCTCACCTTTAATGGCACACTACACAAATTAAGAGAAGTTGTTCGTTATATTTCACAAATACTCCAACAATGGTTCATTCTCACAGTTTATCACATGCATGCCTAATGCAATATACCACAAAATGCTTTAAACGCGTTTTATGCTTTTTGTGCGCTCCATCGAAGTCATTTAGTCCATTGTGCCTGTGGTCTGTCGCTATAGCCTCGGGCCTCTGGCACTTGGCTGGGCGTCGTGTCATCACACCGACTGGGTTTTTGATGAGAGCCTGACCCTAGCGCCTCATCTTTCACCACTGTCTCATTGCTTTTATTTACATCTGTCTTTAGCATTATAATTACGCGCTTTATTGCTTTAGCCCGGAGGAGTGCGACAGGACGCTTGAGTTTTTAACTAATAATAAAGACCCGTTAAATCCCACCCACGGGCAGACAGCACGCAGCACGTGCCTATTTATGGGCGACACATTTTAACAAGAAACAAATTACCTATTGATCATACGAAAACTTCCAAGGATTTTTATCAATATTTCTGGATACAGTCCGTTTATAGATTCAAAGTCATAATTTACAAACTCGTAAGTCTGTTTTTAGCATGTTAGAAGTAGCTCCATCAACCAGATTTGCGCCAAGCGTTTTTTCCCGCTCTCTCGTAATTTCTCGCACTAATTTCTTGTATATTTCGCAATAATTTCCCCTAAATTATACTTTTTATCGTAATTTCGTTGACCACAAATATACACACTAAAATAACAACGGTGCATCCTGCGTGCTATTTAGCAAACCGCACAATATTCAGTTCTGGGGAAGAAGAGAAAAGAAACTTTTAAACGGCCCTTCACAGAATTTTATAAAATAGCATCAATACCAGAGCGCAGAGTCTTTTAATGAGCTCTCAACTTTAAAGACTTGAAGGATATTAACAAGCTGCTTGACAAATGGTGCTTAGAAGCACATTAAAGACGCGGCTAATGGGGCGCATAATGACGGCTAATTTTCGATCAGATATAAATTAGAGCCCCCAACAGTTATTTGCCTTAAGGACTTTATGTAAATGATTCTGTTCTGTATAAACTGAGGACAGAGGGGAAAGAGAGAGAGAGAAAAAGAGAGAGAGGCAGTCCTTGCGGGTATGATGAATAGATCTGCAGCGGAGCACGGCTGTCAAACCCCAATGAACACACACATCCAGCAGACAGCTCTACCACCTTCTCATTATTGCCAAATGCGCGTTGTAACTGAGACTCGCTCATTTGGAACCGCGCAACAGCGCATGAGAATAAGAGAACGCAACGTGCTGTGAGTTGAGGCCTAAATGAATTTCATGGCAAGCAGTAGGAAAACCAGAAAGGGGCTAGAAGCATTCAGACTCATCCTAGAGTCTTTAATATTTAATCACTATAGGCCTGTTTTGAAGACAACACCACATTTCAATCTATGGGCTGTTCGGGCATTGAGATATAATCGGACTAATCATTAAAAAGACCATACGAATTATTATTGTTATGATTTATGAATCTGAGAATTTGTTTTTTCGAAAATGTATTTTTCATTATGATATTGTGATTGTTGAATCTGGTTAACAATTTTGTTTAATCAAAGTCTATGATTAAAATGTTTGTAAAAAAATATGTTTTTAAAAGTTAAAATTGTGTTAGGCTTCTTCCGTTAATATACATAATATAACATAATCTTAATGTCTATGAAAACATTCAATTTTAACACCGCTAAATAATAAAGTTACAGTTGTGGTTATAAATAATGCAATAAATACCGGGAAGTCTCTAAGTCTAAAAAATGCTTTATGGTGTTTTGAGCATGAATACAACGTAGGCTATTAAAATCACAATTACAATTCAGTAAGCTAAATATTTAAGACAAACACACGGTGGTAATATTATAGTCGTAGGCTTTTAAATCATGCTAATATTAAAAACGTTTTATTATATTCTTATTATAATTAAATGTAGTAGTTGCAAGAATACCACAGTAGTAGCGAGTATTTTATTATTAAACTATTGTTTGAGTTTAGTATTAAGTATTAGTTTACTATTATTCAATCCAAAGCATAAAGATCTACCCTGGGTTTTATTATTCAAGGATTACTAATATTTCGCTCAAGACATTTTCCCCATTCCCATTTCACCAACTCTTTCTTTAACCCTACCGCCTTTGGCCAATATTATTTTACCTAAGTACAAGTAAAATTGGCGTTTTATATTTTACAGAAAGCACACATTCGTTCTTTCGTTTCGGTTTAAAACAATAATGAAGTAATTCACATTGCGATCATTCAAAGACAAATTATTTTTATTGCCCCAGTGTCAACGAAAAGAAAGAGTTAAAATATCAAGAACAACATTGGCAATAAACTATACAATAAACGCTGAAGCACTAAATAAGGGCTCCAGTGTCTCAAACACGTCATATGCCTGTGGTTTGCCTTAACGTGCTTTGATGGCAGACACTTGGGGTAAATGTACAGTTAAAATATTCTACTCGCAGGTCCCCAGGCGGAGCACCGACAGTCCCAGGCTTCATTAAAATTTCATCACTATCCCTGTGAAAGGGGGGAAATGTTCAGGGTGAAAGAGAAAGAAAACAGAAGGCCTAATTATAACAAAGGAAAACAGCGCTGCCCTTTCCTTTTTGAGTGTGACCACAGTGGTTTTTAAAGCATGAGAATCACATGTATGCAATACCGCCATATAGGCCAGTGCCCTCTCTTGAATCAGTCTGTTAAAGAAGGGTATATAAAGCGACTCATTCACATTTTTAGAAAGACTTCGAGAACATAATTCGTTATATATGCTTGTGAGTAACGTCCTTATCTTTTAGTATATATTTCCGTAGAATAAATCTGCTATCAAAAATACCAGTCGTTATTTTTCGCAAGTTAAGCACCCATCACATGGGATAGGCCAATATCATCAAATAGGCTACAGAGAATCATACTGCAAGTTAATTCCATTCTCGACAAGAGTCTCCACATCCAGCCCTACATGACTATAATTAACAGCTCCAGTTAATGATGACTTACTCAGTGCTAGTAATTATCTGATTTTCATAATTCCATGTGTAATTTAATAATTCGTTCATATTAGCGCGTTAAGTGATCAGCTCCTTAAAGAGACCTGATTTCCTCTCTTAAAACAGGTTAGGATTGATGAGACCTTCAGGGTCTTATCATTCAGCATCTCAAATTCAACGACGGCACCTGGTAATAAATTGTTATTTTTGAAGCATCACACTTTTTGAGTGCTGACAGTATGGCATGACCAGTGTTTGTCTAAATGTAAATTTCCTAGGAAATATTTATTTTCCAAATTTTGTCGTATAGTGTTTAATTTCAGTATAGATAAATAAATAAATTGTCAGCTGGTTTCGGCGGGTTTCAGTTTATAAACAATATTTATTGATTTTATATTATTATTATTATATTATATTAATGGTATTACTGTTATTAAAAAAAGTGATAAATAAAATCACGCATTCGTTCTTTAACAAACAAAAAACTATTTGAAAATGGACAGGAAACATCAATGACGATATTGTCTATTCTGGTGGCTGTCCGTGGTGCTGAAAGCACTCAGTGCGCATATAATGCGATGACACGAGCTGCGCTACTAAGACACTCCCGTCATTTTTTTCTTCTTTCTTTTTCATACGGCCTATCAGTGAACTGAGTCAGTCTTCAAAGGGCTGCCTATGTCGGTAGAAGAACGTGAACTATCGACTGTGGATTTAAATGGAGCCCGGCACGTTGGCAGGCGAGGTGTTTTTCTGGCTGCCTGACATCTGGCAGCGCTGCGCTCCAGGGACCTCCCCAGATCTCTATAGACTTCATGATTAGACTCTAATAGAATATTAGCATTTGCTCTCAGGTAGGCTTCCACTGGTTGGGAATGTAAGCTGTAACCAAAGCCGTTCGTGGAAAGAAAATGTAGCTGAGCCGAAGACTTTTGTGACAAACAGCAAAACACAAAAAGACGAAACTATTATATTTGTGTCGTGAAACACAAATAGGAAATATTGCACAATGATGTTACAGACATATGTACCCACACAGTTGTCAAAAATAAGACCAGTGACAAAATAAATTGCTTAATTTAAATACTATTTTAACGCCCATAAAATGGTTAGACCTTGGAATATAAATAAACCCATTGAGAACGTGAATAAAATGTTAAAATTTTGTTCTTTAATGAAACACATAGTTCAATTCAATTATCAAATATTAACTTAAATATACATTGATATAATAAATTAATGAATCGATCCGACAATTAAACCTAAAGCAACAGACATTACAGTTACCGCAGCTAAAACAGCAATACAGCAAATACCTGTACGGATATCTTATGTGTATGTCCAAATGAGATATTTACATTTTACGTGACTGTTTGCATGAAACTAAGATTTCTCAATAAGAAAACATTACTAAACATGGTGAATTTAACAAGCAACGACTGCATAACTATACGCGTATATTTGTACAAATAATTAACCAGATAACATACATTAAAATAATTTCAAAGAAATTCCTTATATACCTCTCGATTGTGCCTTCTCTAACGTTAAAAGCAGAACGAAAGAAAAAAGAAAATAAAACTGGTGTGTTTTCAAGCAATTTTCCCTATTTGCAGAGGGCCACGTTTTCCTTGTTGTCTCAATATGATTTTCTCAAGCAAAAACGTGGAGGGAATCCCAATAAATATGTAATGAAGTAAACATTACCTCACATGATAAATAGTTCATAAGAAACATTGCGTTAGAGCGCAGGCGTATTGCAACAGATATTTGTCAGGACAAATCCCATCACTAAAAAAACAATTTAACCTCTCATCGTGTTCAATATACCCAATATGTTCTATTTTAGTAACTAAGAGGTCAGATACACCAAAACGTTCAAAATCCATATGCCTTTACAAGAAAAATACGGATATTCTCAGCATGTTTTGCCTAATTGGCTAGTTTTGTCATGAATAAAATCACAAAAGTGAAACTAAGACGACAGACAAAAATATGCATGTAACAGCTAAATCAATCATTTACAAGAAGCTGTTTGGTTTATTATTTAATAATGTTTTCTGAATAATTGGTGGACCTCCTGGTGTCCACTGTTTATTCTGTTGGATCCTGAATTAACATCAGATTGGTGGGAAATAAATACTTAAAATGAAAACACTGACAAACATTGCCAACCTTTTGACCTTAAGATTTTCTCAGGGTTGGTGAGTTTATAATGAGGCTACTGGTGCTGTGTGTAGCATTCATACAGAACACTTTCTGGTAAATTACTGAAATATGTTAAGCTTCAGGCAGTCTGTCTGATTGAGCCTTCATGAGTCTTACTCCTCTGATATTGAAAGTGTGTTATAATAAGTGAGGAAAAACGAATGGTCTTACTTGATCAGTCAAACGATCCTTTAAATGATTCCACATCCCGTAATACGTGACAGTGATTTGGTATTTTCAGTCTCTTTTGAATGTCATGATATTCTGGTTCAATGCACAAGTTATTGATGATTGAAAAAGTGTGAGATAAGAAATATTTTACAAATCGTCTCTAAACAGATCTAGGAGTCTCTCGACGTGTGTTGGTCTTCGAATCAGTTTTTGTTCGAGCTACACGCAAGCCGAGTATTTCATGCGTTTTTGCTTTTGCCTCTGGTTGCAAAACCAAACCCGCACTACGTTCTTTTTGAGGTCCAGCTTCTCTGCGATTGCTGCAATTTTCTCAGATGACGGACGCGGCTGAATAGCAAAATATGCTTCGAGGGATCTTTTCTCGGGGGCCGCGATCGAGGTCCGCTTCCTCTTCTTCTCAGCCCCGTTGAAGAGCTCGGGTTTATTTAGTTTCTCCCGGTGTGACTTTTCAGCCTCCTCGAGCCAGGCTTGAAGGATGGGCTTCAGAGCGATCATGTTGTTGTGAGACAACGTGAGAGATTCAAATCGGCAGATGGTACTCTGGCTTAAAGAGCCCACACCCGGAATCTTCAGGTTGGCCAATGCTGACCCTACATCCGCTTGAGTCACACCGAGTTTGATCCGACGCTGTTTAAAACGCTCAGCGAATGCTTCCAAGTCCCTGGGATCTGCGTCGACGTCGCTCATGCAGCCCATGTGGGATGGCAGCCCATGGGCGTGAGCCATGTTGATGGCAGCTTGGTGCATGTGGTTCATGCCTGCCATGTGGGCAGGGTGCGCAGGCGTGGAGACCACCGAGCCGTCTGGCCCTGCCATGGCCCCGGCGAGTGCCAGTCCAGGGGCGATATGATCCAGCAGGTCCCCCTCCAGTGCCTGGTGCGGCTGGTGACAGTGGTGATGATGGTGGTGGTGGTGATGGCTCCCAAGAGCTGACGGGTGCGAATGGGCACGGAAGACGACGAGGAGGACGAGGAGGTGCAAGGATGCGTGTTCATGGTGTGGTAGGTTGCGTCCGGCTTGAAGGGACTGTGATGAGGAGGGTGATGATGGCTTTTGGTCTGCGAGACTATATCCACCGCCGCCAGAGCTTCCGCGCGGGCCAACAAACTCTCATCCAAACCCCCGAATATATTGCTCTGCAATTGCAAATAGAATGCACACATAACTGTCAGCAGGGAATTCGCGCTCCACTCCGTGGTTTTAAAACATTTCCTGCATGTAAAAAAAGAAATCCTAAAAAAGAACACACAAAACAAGACACATGCAACATCCCAGGTCATAAAAATTAATACGAAAGGCAAACCCGACTGAATACATAAGTTGGGAGGGAAAAATGGAGGTGTTGGGTGATTTGCTGCGTAGACATGAAAAAAACATCAAGCAGAAAAAGTGGGCTGTCAAAATGTGCCTTTAAGCGGTGATTATGCAGAATACGTACCGGTGGGTTTGGGAGACATGCTCGGCGCATCGCCTCCGAGCTGCCGCTGATCGTGTTGCTGTGTCGGGACGTCGAACAGGACGACGAGGGCGCGTTGGAAGTCAAATTGGAAGAATGCAAACTGGAGTATTTGGGCTCTGGTAAACTGGTGTGGGGCATGGCGAACGCCTGCTTGCTGTTCATAGACATCATCATCATATTTGCGACCGAGCCTCGGCGAGTTCCTTTTAATAAGTTCAGACTCCGCCTTCTTCGACTGGAGTTCAAGCCCAGTCGCTGCGCGGAAGTCTCAAGTCGCTGTCTGATACAAGTGGCGATTCAACGAACGGTAGGAGGATGATGCACCGAGTCTCTAGATAGCACATCTATCACTAGCTAATGTTACGAGAGAAGGCTCTTCTGGTCGCTCCGTCGCGCGTCTCGAGATGTGTCGCGAGTACCCGTAAGCCATGCAACCTTACGCACTGAGGGCGCGCTGCCGGTAAACTCCTCCAAAGATCAGCCCAACTCTTATCAAACACTCCGCTGAATTTTGAATCGCCTTTTCCTCCGCCCTTTCAAAACATGTTACGTTTGCCACAGCGGAAGGTGATGTCTTTGGTGAGTTTGAATTTGCTCGCGTTTAAAATAAAAGTTTCTTCTCTCTTCTCCTCGCGGAAATCTCCAAAAAGACGTTGCTAAAATAGCCGCGATTATTAACCTTAATTCCGATTCTTGTTCAATTTGATTATGAGATAAAGGTGACAGTCGACTACGTTCAATGCTGCGGGGACTCGATCTGTCTGTGCTCTAAGACTAAGGGCAGGCTGCGTCTCTCTTTCTCTCTCTCTTGCTCACCCATTCTCTCACTCCCTCTCCTCTCACACACTCTCTCGGCTGTACCTGAAAAACCTTTCATGATTTATTATTCTTCATTAGCCACAGCGCCGCTGGGGACTCTGCGCATGGGCAGTTGGAATGACTACAGCTGGTATTGTATCATACTTCAATAAAGTTATTGGGGAAAGCACGATCATTTAACGAAAAAAAGATGGAAATGAATCGCATTCTACAATTAGGCACTTTATGTTACAAATGTAAATATTATATATATAGTAGGCCTATATGGAAATATAATAATTGCAATATGTGCATGTGCTTTCCATTTATTTTCGACGTGTCCAAATCAGGGCAACACGAACACCAATGTTCGTGAAAAATACCTCAAATCAAACTGATATTCTGAAAGAATGTGCGGTATTTAAGATAAAGATTGAAGTATCCACAGAGAAACGTGAATGAGTATAAAGAAATCACCAATAGACAGCTCCATCATCTGCTGTCCCTGTTGGGTAAAATGAATCAAAGTAAAACGCACGACTATCATTCCATTATAGCGAGGTAATCTGAGACACCGACACCGCGTTAAACAAATTATGTACAGTTAAATGTAGCGATATTAAATCTAAATGTAATTTAGATTTGTGTGAGAACCTCTCAATCATTTAATTTTATTTAAGATAGTTATTTTGCCGAATTTATTATTTTTCAGCTAATGGAATTGATAGACAAAGCAGTTACTGTTGAGCATGCACGAATTTAATGTCGCGACAGAACAGGCTACAGTTTGTAAAGTGTTTCATTTATGACACGGAAAAGCGGATTTTTAAAAAATCTTTACGATTTAATTGCAAACCCAATACAATTATATACTTGTCGCAGCGGGCTATTATCATATCTTCGTTCTAATTACCCTACTTCATCAGTGATTTAATTAAAAACCTTTAATCATGTTCTAATTAACAAGGCTTGTCTAATTTGTTTAATCTATTCCAGTCCATTGGATGGGGTAATTGATGCATAGCGGCTCACTGGCTTTGCATGTAAAAATGCACAGCCAACATGAGATCTAAATTGTATTTAAAGCTAAATATGTTTTAGTTGTGCATAGAAACGGATGGTTTTCATAATGATACAAAAATTACATTTACTTAAAGCCATCCAAGACTACCTCACGGGCAAATGCATTGATCTGTCGCTATTTCTGTAAGTTTGCGGATGTTTTATGAGTCATTATATTTTATGATCAACAAAAGTAACATTCTAAATAAGACAGTATGAATCACTTGTCAATGTCACAAGGCCTGGCCCGTCATGTACTAATAAGGATTTTTTAATATTGAAAAGTTCGAATGTTTAAAAATGATATGCCAATCATTTTAATGGTTGGAATTCATGTAAAACCAAAGTGCAAGTGCCTAAATAAGTAAAAAAAATATGCCTATTAATTAATCTGAGGAAAATGTTAAGATTATCTCGACAGTTCTTTTGGTAGCCTATAGCCTTCTAATAAATGTCCAGTGCTAATGACAAAACTAATACTGGCGATGTGCAGTATGGTAAAGTGCAGTATCTCTCAAATGGGAGGGCCACCCCTGGTGCGCGTGGTTGTCAGGAGACTTCAAGGCCCAATCAATGTCGTCTTGTATATACCCAAGGACTGATTTATGATAAAACTTTAACCAAAGCATTTATATTTCACCACCCCTAAATCGGCAAATGAAAATTTCATTCAGAACGAAGCACACAAAAGTATATCTAACGTCAAATAAATCAATTGGGCTCCGCTCTGAGGCGATTGAGTCTGAGGAGTAGCCTTTGCTCACTGAACGATTGAGAAGCATATTTATCAAGGAGATGTAAGTATGTGTTTAGCTTTAATACATCCGAAATATACGCAGGTTAAAGTGAATATGATCTCGATTTAAAGATGTTTGATCACGTAAATTTCCAATGTGGTGGTTGCGCATGAAGGTTTATTTTATTGCACGTGTGCTCGCGACTTCTGTGCAAGATAATTAAACATATAAAATATATTAAACTTAAAAACAGTAACTATAAAAGTTTAACCCTTTAAGACACAAAAATCACCTTTTCTAACATTTATTTTCCGTCTATCTTTGCTTCTCTCTCTTCTTTGAAGATATTGCGCTTCAATTTGTATTACTAGACAGGTGCTTTTAGAAGCTAGGTTTGCAAGGATTTTTCACCTTCAAAAGCTACGTCCGCGTACTCACAAATACGCTTTTATAAGGATGCTCCCGACAAAAATTTGAGCTTCGTAGACCTTTTCTTTTACATAAAAATAACACTGCACGAGTCGCAACAACCGAAAACAGGAGGATAAAACGAGGGAGGCAAAATAACAGCCATACTTGATGTACAGTAGCTCAGGTGACTTGTTTGCTTTTTTTGACGCAGATCAGAATCAAGGTATGCCGCCGTGGAGCTTGTGTGCTTTACACAAAGACATTCTCACGAGCATCCCTCAGGACCCGAGCACGTTAACAATCCCAATTACATCCGGACCACCAGAGACAGCTGTTTTAATACCCAGCGCTCCTTTGCGCCACCAACACAGTCACTGCAGCTCTAAGAACACAAGGACAAAAGATGCATCACCGGAATGTGGGAAAGAAAGAGAAAGCTACAGATAAAGTAAGGGAGAGAAGAGACAAAGAGTCAAAAGAAAGATTGAGAATGGTGCTGTGCGTGTGGGAGTGTGCGAGATATTTAGAGAGGAATCGAGAATGCGTGTGTGAGAAGACTCCGAGAACGTATGTCTCTGTGTGTGTGAAAGAGTAACAGGGAAGGAAAAGAAAAAAATCTCTCTTTCTTCCCTGCTCTCAGTAGCAGAAGTTAAATTCACAGCAGCCTCTCTCAATATGCTCAGAGCTCTTTGCGTGCAGAGGCATAAGGTTGGCGCTTAGACTAGGAACCAGTAGGTGTGCAAAAGGACATGGCCATAGCAATTAACTTTAGATAAACAGCCAATAGACCCACCTTTGTCATTCCCTTTACACTATTTATGTTGAAAGGACTACTTAATAATTAAGGTATTGTACTGCAAAATAAGGGGCATTATATTCAAAGACATATGACTTTCTCAAGTAAGGTTTAAACCTGAGAGTGTATGATTAGAGTTGAGAGACCGAGGTGAAAACAGAGGTCGTCCAAGCAAATAACATGCCAAAAACGGTCCCATGATACACCGGTAACTACGACCCAGTAGCGAAACCGGAGTTCCAGTCTTGGCAGTGTTCATCTGCTCTAAGACTCGAGGGCAGAGCAGGGGAAGGTCAATCCTCATAATGATGTCACATACCTCTAGGTCCTCCAAATCAATATCCAGTAGAGGGGTTCACTGCACCTGTCATTGCATCAAATAAGGCACTGGTAAGGAATGGTGGCTTTGTATTGGTTTCACCAGATGATTTGAAATATATCAACATCGCTTTTGGCATTCTTTATTATTTAATTGTAAATTCGGGGACTCAGGCCACACATTCATAATATATATATATATATATATATATATATATATACTGTATATATACTGTATATATATATATATACAGATATCTCACTATATATAGGTATATCATTTATTATATATTTTTATTATCACTAGTACATTGTAAAAAAAATGTAAATGTTTTGCACCCAGTTTTTTTAAGTAAATTTAAATTTACATTTTTTTGTGTCAAGTTTTTGCACACAGTGAACAAAATAACAAAACAGGATGCAATGTTTGCAGAATACTGCAAAGAAAATAAGTTCATATTCACGTTTAAATAACACAATACAAATGTATTTTAAGATCAGTCCAAAAATGAATATATGATTTTTTTCACAACTTTCATGCGTCTTTGCATTCTTTAAGTCTTTAATGTTGCTGTTGAGGTTTGTTTCTGTTCAACAGACACTGGACTGCAATTGCCACAATACAGAAATGCTGATTAAAAGCAAATCTTGAGTGGTCTCTTATTTCTTTCAGAGGCTGTATAGCACACATATTGTAAATGCTAACACGTGACTACACCGGACATGACCGGTGCGACACGACATGACAAAAGACATTAGAAACGCATTAGAACCCATTATAATTGTAAATATTGTCCACACTGGATGCGGTGCGATGCGACAAACCCATTAAGAACAAGCAGGTTGTCATGTCGCGTGTCCGGTGTAGATGTAAGACTTACTATACATGTAAAGTCTTTTAGGTAGTAGACAAAGACAAAATACCACTAAGAGGCGTACTTTCTGGTACCGGTTACAAATGTATCTACTGCTAATGATTGGCATATATTGTCATGTAACTTATACTGTCATGCAATAAAACAATCTTCAATCCTATCATGCTGTCATAATGCTTTAGCTGAGCATCTCACCATTAAACTACACTAGCAGCATGCGACAAGCGTATAGGTATCATCTGCTTTTCTTGCGATGGACTACTGCTTCTGAATTCAGTCCATGCAGTTGAATATTCTCTTTTTCTCTCTCATTAGCCTGACTCTACCAGGTGATAATATATAGCTTGTCATGGGTTGTCTAATGGTTGATGCTAATTGACCCCCTTTCTGTCTTTCTTTCACACAAATGAAAAGGTTTTCCCCATCCTCTGATGGAGTGTGTCACTATCTGATCCAACAAATTAAAGAGCTCTCGCTTGTCACACTGTCACCACATGCAGCCTCTCGCTCATCAGCCATAATTATCGTTTTTACCCTTCATCCAATCGCCTGCCAAACACCCTGTTTAAAGTACATTGAGGTGTAACCTGCCTGTATTTGTGTGACATGATTTGAAGAAATGCCGTATGTGATGGTATCTGAGGTTCTGAGGTGGTATCACAGATTTTTGAGTGTGTAGTATGATGTGATGTAAACTACTTACACTTTGACGGCGTAAATTAAACATGCTACAGCAACGGTTATGGTTCCTGACATGTGCATAAAGGAGATCAAGACCAGGTAGGACCCCCCCAAAAACACCTATTGGCATCAATCGTTTTTTTAATGTCCTTTAATAGGAGAGGACCCCTCCCAAAAAAAAATCTGTCATTACTTATTCACCCTCTCATGTAGTTCAAAACCTGTCTGTGTCTCTTTCTAATGTGGAACACAAGAGAAGATATTTTGAAAAATGTCTTGGTGGTTTTGTGTCCATATGGGATTCAATGTTGTTTGGTTACCAGCATTTTTTTAAGTATTTTCTTTTATGTTTCTATTAAGTCGTTCAGGTTTGGAATGACACAAGGGTGAGTCAATTATAGAAATTCACCCTGTGATAACTCTATTTCAGAGTTCTAGCATGTGGTCTTTTACCTGAAAACAACCAGATGTATGTATGTGTTTAATCTTTTTTTTGTTGCAATTTTATGCCTTTATTAGTACAGTGATTGTAGAGAGGACAGGAAGCGAAGTGGATAAGAGAGAGGTGGTGAATCCCTCGGGTCGGAGAAAACGGAGGAAAGTTTAGCTAGTCAATCTAAGGTCTTTGTCTTGGCTCTAAATTCTTTTGATATTCATTATGAATCTTAGTTCTTACTCATTGAAATATCACAATACACTCAAGCGTGTAGTCTGACAGTTTCCCTCCCATCTGACTTCCCAGAAAATTAAAAATGTATTAATGTCAGTTTGGTAAGCTTCACTTTACAAAAATGATTTGTGTTTGTTTCAGTGATGGTAAGATCTGTTAGATCTATATAGATGTATTTGAACAGAGAGACAACATTTACTACCCCAATATTATATCTCTGATGCAATATTGTACATTTCTCAAAAAAGAAAACATCACTAAAATCATACAGGGTGTCGTGGAAGGGACATTTCTCATGTGCAAGCAAAAGTCTTCAGATTTAAAATTTTCGCCAGTGTCCCTTGCACGGCTCCGTACACAGGTCCATAAATGGGAAAAATACTTAAATAAAACAAACGAAAGCCCTTGCTTGTGTTGGTCAAGCAAGTAATTTATGAGCGCATGCGTTTACACTTGATGACATGTGAGTTCGTTCGTTGTCCAAAATGGCCGAACAAAAATCAAGTTAATTAGATCCAATCGGTACAATGCATGGACTGATATTAAAAGTGACACTTTACCTGCTGGCTTTGTGCGAGTAACTTTCTAATGGATGCACTGTACCCTTGCTATTGACAAAAATGCCTGGGCCTGATCAAAGCGCAGCATTCAGTAGGTTTGACAGGGCCATGAAGACAGGGTCTGTAACACTAATGATCTTCAAACGCTTCCCCATTGCACTAGGAGCACTGCACGACTTCCAGGCAAGCACCCCCACACCCCCAAGAGAAGCCCTAATTGTGCTTGGCTTGTGGGGTGACAGGTGTCAGAGGACCCCCTTCTCACCAAGCTCATCTCTTTGAGCGGAGAGGGCCGAGTTTCGCGCAGCTCTTCGTAAGCTCATTATTAGCATGATAATGCAGCAACATGATACTGTGCTAAAATACTCTCTCAGCAAGTCTAGCAAGGCATTAAAAACATGACAGTCCGTTAAAACCCCTCAGCCTTTTGTTGCCAGGTTTAGTGTGTCAGTAAAAAACATGACTAACACGACTTTTAGCAGGCAATTCTCCTCAGTTTAAAACGTAGCTCCACGTGTGATAAATTACCTGAAAAGACAAGTAACCTTGCGTGCCAAACTGTACAGTGTGCGTAGTGAAATCTAAAAAATAACAAGCCACGCTATGATGTGTTGGAAAGACCAACGCTGTCTGCCGCGCAGATCTTCAAAGCCTTTCCACAGCTGGTCTGAATCTCATGGGCTGGCATCCAGTGTGGCGGCGAATAGGAGATTAACGGTAACGAGCATGTGATATCTAGCACTGCTTAAAAACTAGAGATGGTGTCCTAACCCTCAGTTCATAAAGAAATAAAGACACGGAGTGAAAGTGACAGGAAGGGGGAGAGAGCTGTAGCGAGAGAGAAGAGAGGGAGGAGAGGGAGGGGGAGCTAGGGAGTAACCTTTCCCAGCCAAGGTCTACATGGACAATGTGTGTACAGTGTGGAGGGGAGTTTGTCTTACATATCGAGCTTGTCATCAGCTACACAATCCGTGGAGGGCTGCCATCAGTACCACACACAGAATAAACATGAATATATCATGAGGTTCAGCTTATGTAACATTTAGGGGCCACAATGTCTGCTACAATAGGGAGGCAGGAAGACAAGCGACCGGTGAGAATTGACACATGGGTTCTTTGAATAAATGTGTTAATTACTTTGGACAATGATTATGATGTGATCTCATCTAGGAGGGAGTAATGCAAGCTATGCAACTACAATAACTCTTAAATGCTATTAAAGATACATGATAAGTTATTTATTATAACATTTTAATTCTCTCATGATGTGAGTGTAGACAAACAAATCCCGCTGCTAATTTACAGTAACTTTCACATTGGTACTTGTGTTGCCATGCGTATTTAGTCACGAGACACTGAGAAAATAGATTTGATTTTATCAACAAGCAGCCATAATTAAAATAAAGCCTGGGATTGTTTGTTTACATAAATATTTTGATAAATCAGCTCAAAATCTAACAAACAGTTATTATTAACCACTGGAGGGTTAATAATAATAATAATTGACACATGGGTTCTAATAATAATAATACTAATATTGTTTTTGTTGTTGTTGTTATTAATATATTGTGTAATATAGCAATCGATGATAATAACAATTATTACAATTTTTAACAATTTATATTATTATCATTATCGTGTTTATCTAAAGAAGAAAGTCTTCTGGGATGGCATGACAGTGAGTAAAACTGGAGAAAATGTTCAGGTTTGGGTGAAATGTAGATCAAATTTTCATTTTTGAGAGAACTTCTGTAAATATATATATATATATATATATATATATATAAGCTATTTAGAGAATGAGAAATAGTAGATCATGTAGATAAAAATTTGTATGTGGTTAAATTTCAAAACCATAACCAAGCATTCCAAATATACCTGCGTCTGCTCGTAATGAACGCACGCAAAAGGGTCCATCAGCTCTCAGATCTGGTCGTCTCCCAATCTGGCAACAGAATTGAAGAGATGAGATAATTAGAGGCTCTCCCTCTCCATGACTCTTTTCTGCAAGTCTGTTTGGCATTGCACATCTCGGTAACGGGTTTGTTTAAGTCTGTTCTGCAAGCCCCTTCGCCAACCCCCAGCGGAGGGCAGCTCGTGAGACCACCGTCGTGCTTTGAGGACCACTTTGGAGCTTTAATCCACTCCAAATGTGCTGATAATTCTCATTGCCAGGCCACTCTTCTCTCTTGCCTAGTGTCACAAGAGTGGTCTCACGAGATCCGATCAGCCAATGATAACAAAGTAGCCAGATGTCTAGTGCTGGCATAATCCCAGAAGCCAGGCAGCGGTACGTGGCAGCATCCGCCATGGGCCTGAGATCAAAGCTACCTGAGATTACTTATGGGCACAAAATATGTGTTGCTTATTCTACAGTTCCCATTAATAACAATCTGGGCGAATTTGTATTTCTAATTAACTCTTTCTTTTGGGTGCAGAAGTGCTGTAGGTTTCACAGAGCATCCACAGAATAATCTTTTTCCACTGTGTGAGCAAAAAGCATTGCACATTAGGAAGTTGGATGTTGCTGTTTGGCACTATTTTTATATTTGATTATAGATTCAACTTTTTTATTTGTTTATGGATTCAAAATGTCAATGTCAAACTGGTTTATTGATGCAGTCTTTAAATTATTTTTGTAATTTTTAGCACCCAAATTAAACCGAACAGACATCAGGAAATGGGCAATAAAGATAGATTTTACAGGAAGGCTGAACTATGTTCCCAGAACAAGAATCTTTCGCATATTTTTATTTTATTTATCTGTTACATAGAACCCCTCACACGCACTACATGTATATATTTACTGTACAGTACACAACATATAAGACATAAAGCATTGTATAGGCTATTCAATTAACAATTTTCTCATCTGCTATTCAGCTCTGCTGGCAGAATGTTCAGTTTCCTCACTTGCTTCTGAAATATTTTGAAGTAGAAATTTTGTTTTTCTTCCATTGGCAGTGTTTCTTTCAACCAGCTCTGAGAAGTTGTTGTTTTCTCCTTCAGGCCCTGGACTACTTTTATTGAGTTCCTGCACTTATTCCATCTCATGTGCGCTATTCAGTTTGTAAATATTTAGAGTAGACCACTGCCTTTAAGGAAGAAAAAACAAGACAGACTGCGCGCGGCTCTGGGAAGGCAATTGTTGCTTCCTTTTCACTCAAAAGTAAGCAGCCTATTTTATCTTCTAGATAACTCATGCATATTTCTTTGTTTCTATCCATTGTTTAATGTACAGATGATGTGCATTTGGAGGTGAGGGACCGCATGCACTCAGTCATTTATTAATTATTTAGCATTGAAAGTATTGCTTCATGTCCATAGCGGATGGGAGCAGGTGCCTCCTCCTTCCTAGTGATGAATAAGAAAAAGAATTACTAAGTGGCTGAGTTGTGTGAATCATGCAGGTTCTTATGAGCAAGGCATCTCTTGACGTGCTGTCTTTGCTCAGTGAGGATGTAGTGAGGGCTGGGTCTTATGATTAGATCTAGTTAGCAGGCTTGAAATATTCATTTATATTCGTTTCTATAGGTGCGATCAAATGGAGATAATGCGTGGCGAACAGATTGAGCAGATTGATGAACTGTTTGATGAGACATGAAATGCATATCAAGGAATGCATTAAGCCTTCTGAATAAATAAGAGAAGAGTGCCTGACGGCAAACATGTGCAGCAATTCTGGGTATTTGTCCCAAAACCCTGATAACTCATTATTACTAAATATAATTCTTATTGTGTATTTAAAATGATAGATCACCCAAAAATGAAAATTGAGCCTTTACTGACCCTCTTGTCATTTCACACCTGTATGACCTTTTTATTTCTGCAGAACGCAACAGAAGATATTTTGAAGAATGGTGGTAACCAAACAATGACGGTACCCATTTACTTGCAATGCTTTTATGTCCATATAATGAATGGCGACCACGGTTGTTTGGCTACCAACTTTCTGAGAGGGGGAGTAAATGAATAAATCATGACAGAATTTTCATTTTTGAGTGAACTACTTTAAATATATATATATATATATATATAAGCTATTTAGAGAATGTCTTGTGGTCTGCTTTACCAATGGAGTGGTCTGAGAATAATAAATGTTTTACCCTAATAAGAAAATGATTATTTGAAAAGTAATTAAACAATTTAAGTAGCGTTCGTAAAAACAAATAAATAAATAAATGTGGGGACATCTTCTGAACATCTTTTAAAAAGCGTTTTATTTTCACGTCATGTTTTAAACCCGAAGAAACGACTGCCATTCGGAAACTGTGGAAACACCAGCCATTTATCACTCTTAAAAAAGCTTCCTCTTATGCTGCTTGGACTTGGACTGTTATTAATGTGTGCTGAATAATTTATCAGTATAAAATTACCATGGTCTTTTGATTTTTTTAAAAAGAGATTTTTGCCAACAATTAAACGGCATTACACATATTTCAGCAGAACAAAAATTATTTTGAATTTTTTCTTCCTTTTTCTCTGCTGTCTGTATTGTATACACCCCAGAGAGAGAAGCTCCCCTTCCCCGGTATGCGCCTGCTGGGAATGGTTGTGGTCTTCCCCTGACCCTAACCATGATGAACAGCTTATGGATAATGGATGAACCACTATGTGTGTTGAACACCCTCCAAGCAGTGCATAATGGGCTATTCCCTCTTTAAACATAGCCTGATCTTAAGGGTTTGAAAAGTACAGGGTTTGTCAGTTAGAATCACTTCACATTAACTTAACCCATCAATATGAAACCTCTTTTTACCAGAGCTTAGAACATCAGAATAGAAACCAATTTTGATGTTTTTAAAAGAACCTTACTGCATGCAACGAATATTCATAGAAAGAGCTGTGTATCTCGGCGGATATAACACGAATGAACACCGTCTAGCAGGGGTCACAAGCCCGAGTTTGTTTTCACCATATGTGAACCTATCCCCCAGCTTTAGAAAAAAAGAAAAGAACAACCAGAATATTTTCCAGCCCTAGTCATATTCCATGTGGACGACTGTCCACATCTCAATGATGAGGCCAACAATTGGCAGTAATTGGCACGTTGCCTCGGATGTCCGCAGAGAGATCTGAGTGTGAGAGCGGACGGGCTGCCCTTTCCACCAATTAGAGCTCTCCCCCAAAGGGGGAACTGAATGGTGGGGGCCTATCCTGTGGCTTGATCCGGTTGTTTGTGGAGTTGCTGGCTCTTCATCTTCTTCTTCTGACATCTCTGAGTGCTGTGGTTGAGAGACTTCAGTGTGAGACCTCAATGCCAACTCTGAGTCTCTGTTTCCCTCATGTGCTGTCAGTGCGCTCCATCTCATTCACTATCTGAGGTCCTTTCAATCTAAATGGTCTGATAAACTCCCTCTAAATCCTCTGTAGCTTCTTCAAATAGATGATTCCTCATTGACCGTTGGGTTGAAGGCCACACTACCCATTCGATTTCAAGAACACTGAATGATGCGGTCTTTGAAAGACCTGAAAAGGACATCATTTTGTTCCCGTGTTTAATGTTTCAGATTGCATTATTGTGTTTTTGAATGGCCTGCCCATCATTCAAGTGTACACCAAGCACTTGAAGAAGCTTATGTTGTGAGTTGAAAGAAGACCCTTTGCATTTGACACTCAAGGGCCTAAAAAAAGGGCCTAATTTTATATTGTCTAATTACATTTTTAATACGATTTAAGATTTAATACGATTTAAGATTTAAGAAGCTACAGTGTAGTAAATGGGAAAAAAATGTGTACTGCTACTTTGCTACATGCACTTGTGTGATAAACTCTTAAATAAATATCTTGTAACTTATTAAATTGTGTCACATTTATAGACCACTTTGGAAAATGTAAATAAAGCTGGTCTAGAAGAACGTCCTGTTTAAGTTTTTTAACTCTGCACAAACGTTTTTTGTACTTAAATTTAATGTATTAATAAGTATGTTGAGTAGCTAGAACACAGTCCTGTAGTACATGTGCATGATGTCACCTTTTTAACAAATTAGTTTTTTTGTGGTCCAGACATCATTGTTGTTTTCAAAAACTTGCACTTTGCCCCAGATTCCAGTTCCAGTTGATCAAATTTCTCACAACTGCCACCATACAGTGGAACAAAAAGAAACATTTATTTTTACTCTTAGCTTCTAAAAAAGACAAAAGGCGCCAGAAAAGTACCATTAAAATCCATTAAAAGTCGTAAAAGTGAAGCTTTTGGCATTTACCAAATTCCAAGTCTTCTGAAAACAATAACTTTGCTTTAGAAACTGAAACTGAAAAACACGTGAATAAAACACACATAGCAAGCAGTCTCACATGCCTGAATTCACAACAGCGGCTACAAAAGGCAAAAATAAAGGTTCCACAGGTTGACAAGCAAGTAATAAGACGGCTTTTCTCCTTTGCGGGGACCCTCACAAAAGGGGACCCAGCTAATATGCTGTCTGGCCCCGGGGCCTGTGGGAGCATGGTTGGATTATTATGTTAATGTGAAGGCCTCCTGCCCTCGCCCTCTCTCCCAGCTGGCTCTGCTGTCGTTAGGAAGTGCTTTGCTCTGACAGAGGAGTAATATGCTTCCTGATTGAAAGGGCAAAAGATTGAGCATTAAAAAGAGAGAAAGAGGTCATGCTGATAAGCATATGATAAAAGCGCTTTTGTGTGACGATACCTCTGAGAACAGGAGCCATTCTGTAATTCCTGTAGATTTGGGGTGAATATGTATTAGGGTGTGAGGCAGGATTGGCTATAATTACTCATTGCATTAAAACGTTTCTTGGTCTGTATTAATAGATAAAAAAGGGACTTGACCATTGTCATTTTGTTCTGTATTTTATGGCTTAGAAAATCAATTGTTCCATCAACATATACTATATACAGCTTGAACGTCCACAGTTAACTAATGCCACACTACAGACTGATCTTGCTGGCTTCAAACCTCTAAGCACAGAGATCCATGATGCTCAGCCTCGGTAATTGTGTAAATATGTCAGACAAACCGAAGATGACGTTTCCTTGTCTCCTTTTAAAATGCATGTCTTTTCATCTCGCCTCATCATAAACACGCACACCAGCATTACACATCTACCTATT
The DNA here is from genome assembly GCA_006030095.1 of Triplophysa siluroides. Lineage (NCBI taxonomy): Eukaryota > Metazoa > Chordata > Actinopteri > Cypriniformes > Nemacheilidae > Triplophysa > Triplophysa siluroides. The sequence continues at coordinate 510,936 of VCII01000042.1, read as the reverse complement.
TTATCAGCCATTTATGCTGTGGGTGTTCTTTTGGATTTGTTTACTTTTTTTAATTGATTTTCTCAGTTTTTCTGAATTTTGCAAGCCCGTGTACGGTCTCTTTTCATGTTTGAATCACAGTAAGCTTTTTTTCAGTGGGAAAGCAAGCATGTTTAAGGAATTGTACTGTTTTTAAGGCGACCACCACGCTGCTAAGGAGATGAAGGATGTCAGTGGGTAATTGCTGGGGTAAATACTTATCTTTGACTGTCAGAGAAAAATAAAAACCAAAGACTGCAAGTAGGTTGTGGTGCTCGGAAAGCACAGTTGCATTTAGTGATTTTTTTCTGTGGCAAAGTAGGTTTTGCAATGCACCATCTAAGCTACTGGCAGACCAAAACCACAGATTCTTGTTGTGATGCATGCAAATAATTGTTGTGTATTTAATGTGTGCATTACTCTATAACAGTTTTACACAACCGAAGAGGTGTGGAAGACTTTAAGTGACAGTGTATTTTTTATTCCCATTTGTGGCACGAAGCAAAAAGGCTGTTTCCACTGAAAATAAATGTAAACTTTGATCATCTCAACAAATTAGCCCTTAATAGCTCAAGAAAAAACTATTTACTGACTCTAAGATGTGGTTAATCCAATCTCTTGACTAATGAGTGTTCTGAAACCTCAAGCTCATAAAGATGAAACATAACCTAAATGCATGATTCCAGGAAGGAAAGATGGACCAAATTTTGACATGGCCCTTTAAAATCAACATTCATTTTAAAAACAGGTTTAAGCTCTTTACATTATTCCCACCAAGTTTTCTGCTATTCTAAAGATCTGTTTTTTTTACGATAACATTCTGAGCCACAGCCAACTCTTAGGTGAAGCTTCAAGATTTCCTGACTCAGATTTGGACTGAATATGCTTTCTGACGGCCGGCCCGATGAAATGATGGGACCTCCTGGTTTGCTCAGGGCATTAAAGATAGAGAACGTCAACATGGTCAGCCAACCCAGCCCAACACTTGTAAACCAAGCCTGACAGTCTCAACAGTAATGAGGAGGGTCCGGACTACAGGGTCAATAATTCATACTGAGTACAATTCAATAGGGATGGAGTTGGAGAGGTAAGAGAGGGTCCTTAATTCCACACACAGTCATCTTTGTTACAGAGCTTGACAACTGCAGAGCACACATCCATGCAGCTACATACGTCTTGCTCTGCTTTATTAAAGGGCATACATGTAGCAGTTTCAGCCCAGGCCAGGCCTGCTTGTGCGTTCTGGGATGCTCTTCTGATCATCTGGAGATGTTCCACTCATTGATCCCTGTCATGGTTATTAATGAGCCAGTGTCAGTGTCAAGATGGTTGTCACCCTCATGGGTAGGCGATGTTCTTTTGTGGTTCTGTGGGAATGGATGTAAATTATGTAGTTATATAGGACCTGTACACATTTTAGTACCATGTTTAGTCACAGAATGATTGTTTTAAGGTGATGAGTGGCATAAATATGTCATATATTTGTAATGGTACACATTGCTTTTGCGTCTAGTGCACCATGCAACCAATGTCATGCGTTTGCAACCAATGTCATGCGTTTGATTTTCAGAGAAACACATTCTCAAAAAGATCTGTAAGTTGCTTTAGGTAAAAGTGTCTGGCAAATATGAATGTCAATGTAATATGTTAATGTCTTTGAGGTACAGAAATCCAACCCTTTCTCATTTGATGTGTTTTATTGTCAATTATACAATTATAAAAGTTGCCCAATGGTTCCCTAAAGAACAGACTATAAAAGGTTAGAACTTTTGACCGAATAGTTCTTTGGGGGAACAGATTTTTTTAACCTATGGCCACGTTGAGAAGAACATTTTGTAGCACCTTTGCATACATTTATAATCGTTTAATTTTTTCTAGTTGTCTCTATGTATATTTTATATATGATATACTTTTGTTTATGGAGTTCTTTTGTATTCTTGATCGCGCCCGATACCAAGCTCATACTTGGTACCCGTACTCGGTCTTTTAAAAATGGCATCGGAGCATAGTTAATAATAATGATCTATGTATTTAAAACGGACTGAATCTCATTTTTATAAACATTATGAAGCTGATCCGTCACATACCTACCACGTAGTGAAGATCCACATGGTAGCCTTTCCCACCATCTTGAATTATTAAACAAATTCCATACACCATAAGCATTACCATTAACTAGTTTTAGGCACCAGCAGTGGGCAAACCTATAAGTAGCTTTTCATGTCCATCTTAATCAAAATTCTATGTAAAAATACAGCTCATGAACGACAATCCTGTTATTAGCTGTAATCGCAGAAGGGAATCTATGTTCAAATAAGAGCTTTCTAATAACTGCGCAGGTGAGTGATATCCCACTCTCGGGGGAGGAGGGGGTGGCAGCAGGGAGGCGGAATGGTGAAAAATCGACACGGCGACGGAATGCAGATATTGCTCTACCCTGGCGTCGCTCCCCATTCGTCACTGTCTCGCAGCCCGGCCCTCATTAAGTGGCCGCAGCGTAAGCCATGACTTAATTTTCTTAAGAGGACCAGACACCTGATTCAATTGTACACCCATTATAGAAGAGCAGGGCAGTGAACGGGCAAACAGCCACTGCCGCGAGGAGTTGTGATGAATGATCACGTGCCGTCTGTAACGCAAGTAGCAATTCGCTATATTAAATGTTGTGGACATAATTTCCCGACGAGTGATTCATGCCGAGTGCCATTCGCCAGGCTGACCCCCCCAGAGGCTTGGGTGAAGTTAGCGAGGTTAGTTCCAGTCACCCGCTGCTCTCCTCATCTCTGGTCTCATTCTGGACGTTTCGGTCTCAGTGGGGATGGATGAGAGATGTCTGTGGAAGACCGGGGTGATCCATTCATTCAAAGGAAACATGGAAATTTCGCTGACTGTCTCGCGGTGGATGATTCCGACTCATACTGACCTTCTCATTTAGATGCAAGAACTTGAACTTAGCCTGAAGTTTCAGATCTATTCTGTACACACATTAACAAAAATGATGTTTTTCCTTCACACAATAATATATTATCCCAGAAAACACTGAGGTCCTTTTTTTGACCTTTTATGGATTATTCAGATCTAAAAAAAAGCATTAGGAAATAATCATATCATATCTTAACAATTAAAAAAATGAAAATGAAATATTTGTTTTATCTATTGAATAACTTTCTGTTAATTTAATAATAGAAAAAAAAAGAAAATTATGCATGCCATAAACTATGATTATATTACTTGTATATAACAATATCTGACTGCCCCCCCAAGTCGAGCCAACCTAGTATCAGGCCTGGGTACATATCTGTGAACCTCTCACTAATACACCCAATCACACATTCAATTAAAAAATCCTATTTTTTGTCCCTTTATCTCCTTTGATTTCATTGCTCTTTCATAGTATTTCTGTGCAACTGTGTTGAACATTCTGTATTTTTAGCATCAATTGTTTGCACCACCCACCCATACCAGACTCACACATAAACCGATCCATAGACCACCAATCCCCTGTGACCTGACCCTCTGCAGTGGGATCAAACAGACACACACAGGCTTTTTGAAGAGCTCGGTGAGGCCCCCCTATGGGTGGGCTACTGGCACTCTCTCAAACAGTCTGACTACAGTAGGGGCGGAGAGTGTTTCATCTGCCTTAGCACAGAGATGTCAATCATCCTACAATCACCAATAGGTTCCATCTCCCGTGTCAAAAACAAAGCATGTGGCGTGTGCGGTGACAGTCTGCAACAAATTTGGATTTGGCAATGCGGTACATTTGGGGTTTTGTATTGCCACAAAATATAGGTTATTTCTGGTGTCATGTTTGACAAATACTGCAAAACAATTAAGGTCAAAATCTGCCCTAAAGGTTTAAGTCAAATCAAATTGGCTTTACAAGATACTTGTATTTAAATTATATGAAATTGACTTTCGTTTATGATTTTAAAAACTTTATTGCAAGTTGAAATGGTAAAATAATTTTGATGCGTTCAGGTAATGAATAAACATCTTAAAGGAATAGTTCACCTACAATATGATAATTCTATCATCATTTACTCACCCTGTTATCATTTTAAACATGTGATTTTCGTTCTTCTGCAAAACAGAAAAGAATCATTTTGAAAAATGTTGGTAACCGAAAACCGTTGGTCCCCATTGACTTCTACTGTATGGACACAAAACCAATGCAAGTCAATGGGGACCAACGCTCTGTTACCAACATTTTTCAAAATATCTTCTTTTGTGTTTTGCTGAAGAAAGAAAGTCATGCAGGTTTGAAATGACAAGAGGGCGTGTAAATAATGACAACATTTTCATTTTAAAGATGAATTATTCCTTTAAAGTGATATTTCACCCAAAAATTCTGTCAACACTTACTCACCCTTTTCAAAACCCGTGAAATCGTTAACCCAGGCTTATTCTGAACCCCAGGTAAACAGAATCCTGGGTTATCTGTTTCACGTTTCACACTGCTTATAATTTACCAGGGGTCAAGAGATAACCCTGGGTATTCATAACCTGACCTTTCACACTGTACATCACTAAACTATGGGTTCAAATTCTTATTTGCATATTTGCGGTGTCGACAGTAATGATTGGATAAATAGCGCAGCGTCAAACTGACTGAATAAAAAAAGTGCGAGGTCACTTTTAATAACCGAATACCTCGTTGTTCCGCATCCGGTGAAAAATGACGCCTCGCAAATCCAAGACGTTACTTACTTAAATAAATAAAAAACTCAAAAGAGTCTGGTCGTATCATTCTACACCCGCTTCGTTTCACACTGCACACGTTTGGCACCGTAATGCAGGGTTAACATTAACCTGTTTCATAACCCCGGTTAAAATCGTGGTTTAGAATGAAGATAAAATGGGTTAAGGGCAGTGTGAGAAGCCCTATGACTTTCTTTCTTCCTCAGAACATAAAAGAAGATATTTTTTTAATTCTGTTAACAGGCCCCCATTCACTTGCTTAGAAGTTAATGGTGTCCAGTGCTGTTCGGTTACCAACTTTCTTCTTTTGTGTTCTGCGGAAGAAGGAAAGTCATATGTGTTTGAAATGACAAGAGCTGATGATGACCGCATTTTTATTTTTGGGTGAACTATCACTTTAACATGACTTATTGAGCACATCGTTGTTTACAGTGTGCATTAATACAGTATCATTGTTCTATGTATAATGTTGGTCAATAATAGCACTTTTACAGTGGATGTTAATCAATCAGGTTATTGAGTTTTGTTTTTAGGAGGAAATGCATTTTTGCATCCTAGCAATTTGTAAAATAATGTAATATTTGGGTTGAGTTGCATGCACTGCTTTGGGCAACAGGAGCCAACAAAGTACTATCATTTTCTTTACTTTTCCTCCGCGCTTTTGTTCATGACTGCCTGCTTGAAACTCCCCTCTTTAACAAGCTGCAGTGAGGAGACTAACTCAAAGTGGAAAAATGATCTGGATTTGGCTTACCAGGCAGGCAACTGTCACGTTTCATAAGAATGAGTTACTTTGTGTGTGTGCGGTTGTGTATGCACGTCTGCGTGAAAGATTGAAAAGGAAAAGGGTAGCAATAATTTGATCAAACAAGAACCATCTATTACGATCTCATGTCTAAAGTTTACACCCAATAACAAAGCTTCCAATCTATAAAAGCATGTGGAGAAACACACAATAACATAGAAACTTCTCAGAAAACAATTTCGGTCGGGTTTGATGGACGCAAATAAATATCGCTACTGCCAGTCTGTGAGAACACAGTCAAATGATGGCCGACACTTGTTTAGAGGATTACGTGTGTGTTGCTTCTTTTGCATTTACTTCGAATGAGTTACTGTGTGTGTGTGATGAATATATGTAGGTCTACAGGTTTTGTGTGTGTGTCTTGCTCACTTCATTCCCATCACTTCATCAAGCAATCAAACAGTGGGAGGAGGGTTTATGTTAAGGGGTAGGCTTGGCGAAACGGAGACGGTCTCTACACATGTAATCCCTGTCATTAAATTCAAGCAATCTTTTTTATTAATGAATATTTCAGGAGTTATTGTAAGGCAGTTTTTTTTTAATCCCCCATCTCGCAAGCGAATAATTCCTTTAATGATTTAATTAATAGCATTGTATCTACAGATGAAAGGCTTGTACTTAATCAGCCCAAATGGTTTGAACTAAGAATAAGCCCTGCTTGTCAATTATGTGTATCGTAGGTCCCAATGTTCTCCCTAAGCTAACATGAGCCGTAAGACTTCCATTCCTAATTGAGGGTTAATAAATAAATGTGATTAGAGTAATCCCACAGCTTGTCTGTTGAAAGCTTGCAGGGAGATCGGCTGGCTCTGTACGCGCGCGCGCGCGCGTGTGTGTGTGTGTGTGTGTGTGTGTGTTTGTTTTTACTGCCCTGGCGCTTTTCTCTGTGCTCTTGCCACTGTGCCAGATGAGAGATTTCCCATATTTGCCAGGTACTGTTTTATTTACCTGAAGCATCGCCTTGTTTCGACGACTGCCATATGTTTCATCTCCCTGCGCTGCCTTTTTAGAGATCACGCGTGGTAGTTGGCGTGCGTGCATGGTTAGTGTGTACATACGACGAAGCAGTAAATGGGAATGTATTGTGATTATAGGTGTATCCTTGACCCACATTTACTATACGTGCGTGTGAAAGTGCGTGCTCGAGCTACAGGGACTACCCGTCCAGGAGCCGTGCCCGTGAATTATTGATGGGCCGAGAAAAAATGGTGGCAATCTAATGAAATTATCAACGTTGCTGAATTAATGATGAACGAGAATAAGAAAAGCCGGGGTTCTCTGGAGCCGGCGAGCTCATTAGCCATGCAGTCTTATCACATCCTCTTTTGGAGCAGGCATGCACTAGGGCTCTTTCCTTCTCTTCCACAGGACCTCGCTTTGGACTCCAGTCAAACTTTTACCCAAAACTTCCCTTTGCCCTCACCTAAAACCCCCCACCTCTGCTGCGAGAAATCCAGAGGGGTGGCCCATTTTCCTTCGACATCCTTGTTGATTTACTGTAGGTGAAGAAGACTGACCTGGCAGCTGGAGTGGGGGCTACGGCTCTTTCTTTTGGTCGGGGGGCCTCCACGGAAAGCGTTGCAGATCCCGTGCATGCAAATGAAGTGGTCTGCTCTGTTCAAGCTGGAATGAGGCGGCACCGGGAGACGGGAGCATGCAGACATCATGGGGTCTCATTAGTTAAATCCAGTCTGAGGATCATGGAGCCAGGTACTGTATGGGATTATTATAATAGCAGCTTGTAAAACTGGTATGGGTTTTAAAGTGAATCTGAATTCGTTCTCGAATCGCTTTACAACCGCCATTCATCTCGCTCTGCCTGCATGGTTGCATCATGTGATATTACACAAACTTATTTCAACCAAACTTTGAGCTCACGGACTTGGATCTGTCTAGTTGAATTCAGGATATTTGTGCAGGATGTTTTTTCGCCCTTCAGTCGTCTTTGCAATCACTCTCAGCGGCGGCCTCATTTAAAGTTCCTAATAAAGGTAGAAATGATTTCTTCCCTCGTCTGGAAGTGATGCAACCAAGCCGTTGTTCTGTACTGCGCTCGAGTGCGGACTTGAGATGTTAACTTTGACTTTTTTCGCTCTTCAACAGCTCTGCAGTATTGATACATCCCTTTAGAGCTTGTCTTGTGGGTTTTTCCTTCATAGGCCTTATTTATTTATTTATTAATAGAGAGTATTACATCAGTCGGTTACTGAAATTATGTTTTGCATGGAAAAGGGCCTTTTAAATGAATACCTTAAGATTAGTTAAAAGTGGAAATAATTAAAATATCTTTTTTTTTCATATAGCCAGTGTTATTATCAATTTTTATAGCTGTATTGTTTTGACTGTGTTTTTTTTTTTGAAGGGTGTTTAGAATTTAGAATTGGTACATCAATGTACTCAAGATGCAAATGTGTCAGCAAAAATATGGGCTGATAAAGCATTCCTAGGCTGCACGGACAAATTGTAGACAATGCAATTTAATCTTGAAGACGGTAATTTGATTGTAAGGCATTCAATGATTTAATAAAAATGCAACACGCTATGGTGAAAACAGACTGTGTCTGTCATCACAATTTGAGGGGAAAGCTGTGAGGTCACAGGTGTAATGTTATCATTGAAGTCTGCTTTCCGCTTCCTTATGGTACCCCTCTATGAATTGACTAGATTGATCCACATACAAATAAGGTTTGTCCTCAAAGGGCTTCCGTCAATACATCGACTTCTTTTATGGGGGCCATCAAACAACCATTATGGGTGTCACAGGGGGCGTCCCCTCGGGGAGATTGCCGCTAGTGAGGGATGGGTGGGGTGGGGCTGTTGTCTCGTGCCGGAGGCCCTGTGAGCTGGGTGATCTGTTAAAATGTCTCAGCAAACCTAATGACAATAACCACCTCATTTCATTTTTGGTTTGTTGCTTTAAGGTTTGTTTTCATGGATTTAATGCACCTTTTGATTTGCAACACAATAATGAATATATGAATTTTCGCAATTGTAGCATTGAGGATGTACCATTTTCAGTCAAAACTTTAAATAGAAATTCTTAGAGAATAAATGCATTACCTTTATATTGAATCATCTGTTTATATTCTACTAAACTCCCAATAATAGAGTGCACACATCAGAAAAATACCAGTCTTTTTCAATGACCATTAATATTTCAAATTGTAAAAGAGGAAAAAATTATGGATGTGACAAAAAAGGATGCACGTTTTTGAGAGACAACATACTTTGTAGAATCTCTGTGAAAAACATTTTACAAACCAGAAGTCATCTAACCCATGGGAAATGGGTACATTTTATTTGACAGAACATGAAATAGTTACAATATTTTAATTTATCTATTTATGAGAAATATGGACCGTTATGGATGTGTCAATTCACTTATTTGACTATGGAAAAGTATAATTTAAAAACTTTGAGACCTCACAAGGGTGCGTAAACCATCAGTATGGTGAAGACATTTGGTAAAAACTTGATTTCTTCTTCTTGAGATTGACATGGAATTGTCCACATAAGAAAGAATAAATGCACTAATGAATGCATGAACAACCAAACAAATAAATAATTGCGATCTATCATAAAAAGGGTTTAAATGACAGACAGCATATCGGTCTATTTAACTGCATGCTAGGAAAGAATCGTTTTTTTTTAAAGCACAAAAGATTAAAGGACTGGTATAAATTGTGTTCTCCATGTGATGGTATTTTTGTCTAGCTTGAAGAACAAAGGGAGGCAAACAAACAAGACATGAAGCGCAGAAGCAAATGAGAGGTTTAAATGTGTGGTTCTATGTGCAATTATCCTCTCCTGGCATACAACAGGCATAACCCATTATGAAAACTGTTGAGTTCATATTTCTTTTCAAGTAGATGGAACGCCTCTGAGATCTCAAGGCCCTTCGAATACAAACAAATACACGATCCTGTCACACCCACATTACTGTTCTGTTGTCAAACATACAGGGCCTCCTATTGCACAATTTTAATATTCATGTCTGCTCTCCCACGGCTAATTAATATGCACTATTTTAAGTCTAATTGTTCAAGAAAACTCTGTTTTATGTTGCTGCAATGGTAATAACAAATGATCGACGCATAAAATTTGCATATATTTTCCAGGCTGAGAGAATATCGGATCATTGTGCCACAGAGAATTGCTTTAAGTTCGGAAGTTAATTTCATTATCTCCGCCTCCCTATTTAAGACTGCACTCTACAATAATTGAAAAACAGAATAAAAGATTAGCTTTTACTCGGTGACGGGCTTTAATGGCACGTGATGGAATGTTAGAGAGACAAGAGAGTGAAACAATTAGTAGTGTTTAAGTGTTGCAACCATCTAGAAAGGTACAGGATACAGTATTGATGTGTTACAAGATACAGAATCATAATGACTGGAACAGGTTATTAATGCAGTCTGAGGAGAAGGATAATTATAGTTTAATATAAATATAAATTCGATTTTCTATTGCTGTGACATCTGAAATTACATTCAATGGCAACATTTTCTTTCAATTTTGAATTCTGTAATGAATTTCTTATGTGTTAAAATGCCATGGGTCTTATCTTCAGCACACGCTTTTTGTGGCACACCTTGTTGTTATGGCTCCATCGCTCCATCAATGTGTTTCCAAATCAAAAAAAGAAAGAAAAAACTGGTGCTTTGTTGTCAGGCTCTTCACACACATACCACATATATTCATGCCGACGTGTTTAAGCATTTTTCTGCTAGCATAAGCATGCGGTGTCGTCGCACCAAACTGACTTTTTCAGTTTTTAACAGTTAGCATCTTGCCTACTCTGCTATGTTACGCCTCTGAGTGCCACACACCGAAATGATTTTTGTTTTTGAGACATGTCTTCAAATAACCTTTTACATTGGGTGAAAACTCAGTATTATGGAGGCTGAGAGTTTGTGCGAGAACAAAAAGCCAGCCTTGTCTTTATTTGCGCGACTGATTCAGTTGATATCGCGCTTGGGATGACTGACTGAAATTGCTTCATTTTATTAGGTGAGTAAGAGTGTGGGATTCTGAGGCATAGGCACAGAAATCTAGCATTTGTTCTTTGATACAAATAGAATGTAGGTAAAAAAAATCGTATAATATATAATGCACAAAAGCAAATCTAAAAAGGGGATAAATCAGACTGTTTTACACATTTTTATTATCATATAATTATAAATGATACGAGAATTCATAAACTATACTGTTTAATAAATATATTTATAAATATTAATTATATAAAATATATTATTAACAGCTTGTTTTCTACATTTTTGCCGTCACACCATACAATAACTACCCATACACTATACAGTACGGTATATCTTTACTGTTAATCACACCATATACCATAAAGGACCACGTTGTAAAAGTTAAAGTGTATGTGCTACTGTACACATTATACAGAATATGTATATCCAAACAGCACTGATGACAGCTCACATGTGTCCATAGAAACATCACCATAAGGGTCATTGATCTCACGCTGACCACACAACTGTGGAACTTCACCAGCTAATTGCGTCTTTGTCAGAGCTGCCAATAGCGTGAAGTGTGACATCATGGGAATAGGACCCTAACAAAGCCAATATAACTTTCCTTCCGCGGTTCTGACTTACGCTCATCCAATTGTATCCTCTACAGGTGACTCGTGAAATTGATCATGAGGACATCTGGATAGCCTACTTCAAAAAACAGCTTAGGCATTGTGCAATTTTTGTTCACTAAGCTTTTTTACATCTAGTCATAAAAATTGAATAAATGGTATTATGCATTGAACTTCCAGAACGCTGACTTTTTGTGTTTCTCTGTGTTTAAATAGGTCTATTGAAATCTACAGACATGTAGACTGCAGCACAGACTGAGAATAAAGCTATGTGGAGGGTGATTTGCAATGCATCCCCATTGAAACAGCTTCATAAATTATCTTAATTAAGAATACCACCTGGAGCTCTATCCTATTGATCAGCCAGACAGCACTTCATCAAATCTAAGGTTGGCCAGTCAAAAAAGCAACATGCAACCTAATTCAATGTCATTTTTTTGTTTAATCACTTCGGCAAGAGAATTTCTGCGTTTTATGAAGTTTCTTGATTTTCAACATTGCCGTGTTTTGTATTTTTAATTCTCCATCTTTTTGATGACTTGTTACTCTTCATGTTGTGCCAATAGGCTGCGGTTTTTAAAAGGAGATATCCTTTCAGGGAATGGCGTGTATAAATATTTTGCCATTGATGAATACGTTAGGCCCCAGACGATTCCACTCTTCTTCTTTGATAGTTGACTACCAGGCCCCATATGATGTCAAGTGGCAGGACTTGGGACCCAAGGCGAAATATCTACACACTTGAGCAGGATGAATTTCAGTCCCACTGATGCCCTCTATGTTCAATTTTGCATCACTGTTTACTCCTTATACCATGTATTCCGTCCATGGAGTGCACATGGACGGTTTGTTTGAGGTCATGCCACAATGACAGTCAGAGTTTAAGCAGTTGAATTTACTTAGTGTTTAAAACTGCTTAGATAAAGTTTCCGGAACATGTTTTGGACATGATTAAGAGATTTTCATGATAATAAACGTAAACACTTTAGATGCACAAATAGTGTTTTTTATATGCAAAACCTTTAACATACTTTCAAAGAAGCTTTTCAAACAAACTTCATTTCTGTAGCGATTTTCTTAACATTCATTGCTCCATGATAGTTTGCATATTTTGACATCACCATAGGCTTTTGCCCTACCGCACGAATTAAAAAAGATTGTTTATCCTGTTAAACAGGAAAGGAAGTTGGGGCAGTTCCTTAAAAAAACAGCAAGACCCCCAGTATGCCTCACATCCAGCCCGAAAATGTTCACGTTCTAATTGCTAATGTTTAATGCATACACACAAAAATGACTCATTGGGTGTGCACAATTCTGAAGAACTTCTCATGTGTTAATGCTTTTCTTACATTGATTTACCTGTTCCAGGATAGCTGTCAAGAACTTTTTCTCTGTTTTTGAAAAATATTTCAGACCTTAACATCAAACAAAGGTTACCCCACATATATCACATATATACAGAGAGAGAGAGAGCGCTGGCATGAGCTGAGTTATCGAACTTATGTCCTGGTTTCCTTGATAGATAATGATCTCTTGAAACAGTGTGGTGGTGTGATTTTTTTGTGTTTCAGTAACAGTGCAGAGATAAAAGCGGGTTCCAGGCTCAGGCACCACTGCACATCTGACTGAGGCAGGTGTTAGATATGCTGATGACTGGCGGAGACTAAAGACAATACAAATTTGAAGTGAAAACGCTACTGGCACGCCTCCTCTGTTCTTAACACACGAAGCCCCCATGACAATCAATTATTCATCCTATTGTACATGCCTGTATGTGTGAGTCTGCGAGAGAAACGTACACACACACTACACCGTTGGCTCGTGAGCCGGGAGTGCGTTCGCCTCGCGAAGGGCGCAAGTGTGTTCGAGAGCGCACGTATCAAAGCGCACACACCTGCGCACACACATATTGTGGCTGTTAGCCCTATTTCACAGAAGGAAGGTGCCTGTTTAGCAGTGAGCGCTGCATTTGTTCCATGCAGGCTTGCCAAGTTGTGTGCAAAGCCCCACACTAGTGTTCTTTTAATGATGGGATCAGGGGGGAGATTTGGTGGCTAAAGTGCAGCTTCAGTTATTTGAGAAAAGAGAAAGGAAGATAGCGGGGTGGGTCGTGCATGCGTGTGGGGGGGTTCGAGATTCTGTGCGCTGGGGTGCTTTTCAAAGAAACGCAGGCTCGAAGCCATTGGGAGACTCCTTTGACTTTAATCTTTTCACGCGCCTTTGAAAATTATAGCCGAGGACTGTGCCTTGCTTCATTAAGAGACGTGTTTCGTTCCTTCTTGTGTAGTTTCAGCCAGGAATTTTGCACTTGGTTCTTATTTCGCTCCCCCTCGCCCCAACTCGCTGGCACACGCACACACATTCTTATTAAAGTGCACCTCATGTCGAGGGCCATTCACTCTTGAAGTGTTGCGTGCAAATAAACACGCTCCCACTAATTGGCCTGTGTTAACCATTTCCTATCAGGCTGACCTCTGACCTTTAGATGTAAGTCTAAAAAAAGTGTGTTTTTGTTAGGCTATCATAGCGTGCTGGGGTCATTTGTATTTCAGGGCAGTGCGTGTTAGAATTAGCAATGATTGACATTTCCAAACCCATCATGAATTGTGAGGTTGTAGCTATCAAAGTACCCTGTTAGAGACTAATAATGTACAACCAGTCTGCTCTGAGATCAGCTCCCACAAGCTGAAAGAATGAATTATCCTCGGACTGACACCAATAAGAGAAAAGCCATGTGCCCCCGGGACAGTGTTTGCCTTTTGAAAGTGCACCAGTGGCAGTCCTAGTTTACTTTGTGCCCTAGGCAAGATGACCAAAGAAATATACAATAGTTGTAAGTAAGCAATAAGGTAAGAGACGCTGTGCTTCGCGTCGAGCCTAACAACATGCATGATTTATTCACAATATAGCATTAGCCTTGAGTACCTTATTGCTTTTATAAAATGGTTACCACACAATACAGATGGTAAAGCTAAATAAAGTTATATTCGAAATGGAACAGCAGAGTACTTGATGCCTCACTCAATCAAATACATGCAGTCCTAGTTCATAATATTTATTTTAATCTAGCTTTAGGTTTAAACGAAGTTAAATGAAATGTGTCAAAACACAACAGTGCTTCCTGTCGTTTTTATTTTAAAAATATTAATATGTGATTCTGGCAACACGACTGCTCTGGTTTTGTTAAGAATAAATTGAAATATGATGCAAAACACAATGCTTTGTTTTAAAGTGTAAGAAGTTTGTACAATTGAAAATATAATAACAAGCAAATAATTTAGTCAAAAGTAACATTACTCCAGTAGGCAGCGCTCCGGTACAACATTAAATCAAAAATATAAAGTGAAACTTAACTTTGCCATCGGTTAAAACGATTTGCTCAGAAACAAATAATAGATTTATCAGACCAATGCCTGTTAGATATACCCAAAATTGATCATTTCTCGCTACAAAGACATCAGAGCCAGCCGTGAGATTAAGAAACCCTCGCCGAGGTGAGGCTGCATTGGGTGGGTACATAGCTCGCATCTCGAAATCCTCAGAGCAAATTTTTAAATAGAAGCAATCTTTATTAACCAACTGCAGTTTTGAACTTTAAACACATACATTCTCGCCTAAACAACTCTTAAAAGTACATTTTGTGACAAAATAACCGTAATATCATTAGCATTTAGTTGTTTTACTGCTCCACTGCCGTTGCTGCGCAATGCATGTTGGGAAATACTGTATAGCGTCATAGGTTCACACAAGTCACCTCCCAATGTATCCTCGATATAGTGTCGGATCAAGGACACATCCGGGGATTTTATCCATTCTTGTCTAGATGTGAACTTCGAATTGGAATATTTGGGCTGCTGATGACGTTTCACAAGTCCACAAGAACACAAGTGCAGACAAGAACGCATATTGAGAAACGGCCAGAAACCATAAGGTGCAGTCATAACCATGGATATAAAACTAGATCCCTCGTTCAAGGACTCCAGACTCGTAGATGTGTCCCCCATTTTGATACAGTCCACTGATATCACTCACAGTTTGCTAGAATGCCACAACATTGCGCAGCCATGGTGGGAAAAGGAATAACCTTTTGCTGTTGGCACGTGTTAGTTTAGCAAATATATTATTTGAGTTTACACAACAATAAATTAGTTTTCATAATCACACATCTAACTATAGTTGCAACGACAGTCAGTTTGCTCTTGAGTGTTAACGCACCAGCTTTCAGGGTTGCCAGATCTGAGTAACAAAATCAATCATCACTGGCCTAATGTCCCCATCCAAAAAACAGGATTGACAGGTAAACAACAAATTCCTTCCACTCTTAACCTGCGGGAAAAAACCACCAACAGCAACAGTTTAAAAGTAACCCAATTCCATGGGAAAACCGCTGACTTGGCAACACAGACCGGCATGCAGCGTTGCCAAAAGTAGACGACCTACGTATAGCGGCCCATAGAAATAGCTGCTAATCCGGCATCTAGATTTATATCAGATATATATATAGATATATATATCATGAATAACCTTTACCCTAGTAGTGGAATAGGTTTATTTTAGCAAGCAAGAGAAACGGCATGGGTTTAAATGACTCAAGTTAAGTTAATTAATAACTGCGAAGCAGCGACTTTTTCACAATATTAGTCACCACATTAAATGGAAGAAAGAATGAGTTTTGAGCAAATAATGGTGACTAAAAGACTGCACTAGTTTGACCTGTGGAAATTGATGATTCCCGAAACAAAAAAAATCCTCAAATGAGATCTCTTTCAAATCCTAATCATTTCTCTCAGTGACATTAAATGGAGAGCAAATTAAAGTCTTAAATATGTATTATATTTATATAAAAAATATGCAGGAATCTCTCAAATATCTCCATTTGTGTTAAAAATCTATATTATTTACTATTTCAGTAAATCCTCAAACATTTCTCATTAAATTTAGCCAAATCCAGATTATTTCACCTATAGGTATACAGCACTTTTATAGCTCCATACTCTTAACAATATCTCATTTGTTTCTATTTTCATCAGTCATAAAAATGATAGGCCAAATTGATACAGTACATTAACATAATCGAAAACTCCAATAAAAATTCAATTTTGCTCTGGGTTTGTGCAAAAATATTGTTACCTACAATCTCATGCAACCTAATATCAAACATACCACTAATCTTTTGTTGGTTGCTGCATTCCAAATCTTCTTGTGCTTGTAGTCACTACTTAGGTGCCCATTAGCATCTCCCAAAACAACAACAATGCTAACAAGGGGCTGTTTTGAACTGTGTTTTAAAAGGACGCATTGCTGACTGCTGAGAAACAGTGTATGTGTAGCGAGAAAGATGTCTCACCTTGCTACAATCCGAGCCCCAGAGCTCAGAATAAGTGGTGACAGAAGCAAGGCGGGCAGGAGCGCGATCATTCGCAAGGGATTTTTCTCTTCTCTGTAGCTATCTGAGACACTTGTCGCAGGTTTGCCAGCCAGACTCCCCCTTAAAATGTGAAAGACAAAAGGGAGAAAATACTCTGCTGACAGGCATATAGGAACAGAAAGCAGCGCTTATAAAACAGACACCATTGTCGAAAACAGACTCAATTGTTGTTTTCATTTTAGGCACATTTGGTGCAAAGATGTATTGTATTGTAAAAATAGGCCCAATTTTACAAACCATAAATAAAAGTGCTAGAATGTACATACATGTTGCTTGCATACAGTATTGTAGCACAGTTTGAAATGTGACTTTAGCCATTTAAATGTCTAAAAGAAGCACAAATGTTAGGACAAGTCAGGGCCCTAATCACCCTCAGACCCCCAACTTGGACATAATATTTTTCAGTTTTTCTTTTCTACACATTAATGGAAGCAGGGGCAGTTCTAGGGGGGCCCAAGGGGGCCAGTGCCCCCTGGCCCCCCTAAATCTGGAATGATATTTTACCAAAACAGAGCAATTTTGAGCTGAACTTGTTTTCAATTGAAAAATGACTGAAAAATAACCATGACAACAAATGCTAGTGTTCCCCCTAAAAGCATAAGTGGCCCCTGCCTGGCCCCCCCAGTTACAGTAGTCTAGAACCGCCACTGAATGGATGCTATGAGAATGTAAATATCTGGACTACTGTACGATGTTGCAATCAACTCTTTCATTAAACACGAGTGCACCTAATGTGACAGAGTTCAAATCAAGAAGAAACCAATAAAAAATATTTAATTTAATCTGATTTACTGATTAAATTGATGTGGGGACTAATTGATGTGTTAAACTAATAACGCCACAAAGGACACATCAATAAAATCATTTCTAAATTACTCTCTCATCTATGCAGAGTTTAAGGGCTGGCCTTGCAAAACTCGAAGCAAACACACAAATATATAAGAAATAAAAAGAAAAGAAGAGTCTCCAGTGTGTTTACATTCAACAAAGAAAGGAGTGGGGCGTCTCTTTGATCCATCAATCCCTAAGCAAAGCTAAGGTTGGGAGTTTGGATACAGTGACAAATTCACACATAAATAATGCTTTATCAACACAGACGGAATTCTTCACAAGTAGAGGTTTATTTTTGAGCGGTGCCACCAATTACAGCAGTGTAAAGGTAGGATGGAAATATGTTGATTTATGACTTCATATGGGGTTTTATTTTCTCATCTTTCCTTTTTCATTTTAACTTGGAGTTAGGGAAATCTAAATATGGAGAATGTCCAAATTTTAAAAGAGTGCTTTCAGAAAAATGGCTGTACCTAAAGGGGATCCATATAGCCTTTAAATTATTGAACATAAGTATGTATGAGGTTTGATTTAATCATATTTTCAGAAAGGACAATATACTTTAAGGTGTAATTCGTATGGCAAGAGTTTGACGTTATCAATAAATGAGCAATTCTAGAAATAGACATTTGTTCATTATCCATTTGTCTGTTTATATGTCCTCTGTCAAGGGAGCGCTTTTCTTAAATTTGATATTCTCTCTGAAAACTGTCTGGAACTCTAACTCAAGATCAGGCCATTTGAATATAGTACTGTCATTAAACCGCTGCTTCTCAACATTAGGACATCCCAAACCTATGAGGCGTTTTCTCTCCTGCGCTGATTTTTATTAAAGATCAAAATTGGAGGTTTGTGGCTGTTGGGCCTTGTCTTGTAATAGTTTAGGCAGCTCAATGCCAACCAAAAATGTATGACTTGTACGGTCTTATTTGTAGGTTTTAATACAATTTGCTTTCACGCTAGTGACTTAAAGTCTTAGTAAGCTTTATCATGCTTCACATTGTATAAATGAATACAAATTATCCACTTTGTAAAATAGTTGTACTGGCCACCATGACAGACTTGTGTCAAATGCTTAATGTTCAATGCAATCATTATTGTGCTTGCAGTTGGCAAGATTTCCGGGTTCACAGTGATGGTGGTACATTCACTATAATATACCATATTAGATTCTACTAGTTTATAACACTCTAGGTCCCACTAGGATCCTCAATAATTAATGTCAAAGATTTTTAGGAGATTCGTTCAAGATTGTTGTCCTCCATTGATGGTAAATTTGTTTTCCTCGCTTCACATTATGAAATAAAATCTTGGACGATTTCAGATTAGGCCTGCAGGGTAGTTTGGTAGAATGAAAAGCCCAAGGTTTTTTTGGGAGGTGGTTACATAGATCCCATGTCTAATTCTTGAATCTGTCAGTTTGAGGTTCTACACTGTGATTTTCAAGCTCCCACACTCCAGAATATTACTTTAAAAGAGTCAACAAATGTTGCCAACAAATTCAATGGTCATTTACACAGCAAATAAATAATGATGTCAGTAATTGCTAAATGTAGTTAATAGCATCTGTACATGAAGACACATGAGACATTTGTTTGGGATTGAATGTATATGTGTTATATAGGGGGTTGCAGTAGACAGAAAGCTGCTCCAGTAATGAGTCCTTTTATAAGCTTTAATTTGTGGGCCTCCCCTAGGGCAGAATTATAGAAGGATGCTTCCTCTACCCCCCCCTCTCTCTTTTTCTTTCTCTCTCTGTCTGACTCTCTCTTTTCTCCTCCACTCCTTGACATGGCCATTTTTATTTCTAGTGTATAATAATGTCTTCTGTTATATGTGCTATTAGGCATGAGAATTTTTTAATTTTCTTATCAATCAATGATTTTATGATGTCCTGCATCCCTTTAGAAATACAGTAACTACATATTTATTACATCATTCTGTGTTCATGAAATTATGGATCCGTGCTATATAAATATTCCAATTCAAATGTGTAAAATAAAATGCAGTATTGTCTGTATAACGCCATCGATGTACATTGCTTAACTGAAGGGAAAACATCTAAGATTTTACCTATTGGCAGCGCATTGTCAATTCTGGCTTTTTGTGGAAAAAAAATGTTCTATTCTATCCCATTTGCCAGATTTGGCACACGATAAAAATGATCCATGCAAGAGGATAATGGTGACTGACAGCTTTCCGTGGACAGAAATAGCACCAAGTCACATTTTGTTACCTACACCAGTTCAAAGAACTGATGTTTCATAGCTTGATGTGCCCCTGGCGTTTGATTCTCCAGTAGCTGTTAAAATTGAGGAAATGCATTAAGAACACACAGGAAGATATTTGGAAGAATGTCAGATCTCATGCCCCACTGACTCCCATAATATTTATTTTCCCTACTATGTCAGTAAATAGGGAATTTGATCTGACATTCTTCCAAATATCTTTCTGTGTGTTCAGTAGAACAAAGACATTTACACAGGTTTGGAACAATCTGAGGGTGAGTGAATGATGACAGAATTTTCAGAATTTTTTGGCTGAGTATCCCTTTAAAACCTGGCCCAAAGACTTATCTCTGTCTAAACAAGCTAAGAGAAAACTATATTCAGAGTTTCAAAGTATTGATTTCTTGTAACACTGTACTGTCAGAATGAAATATACAGCAAGAAATAGCTCCTAAGAGGCCAATCACTAAAACATTTTGGTATCTTTTGGTGTTTAAGTATATAAGATTACTGGATTAAATTACTGCTTTTGTCAATACTGTAGGGCGTGTAAAGAAAATAATTTGATTAAAGAATTTCAGCAAAGTTCAACAAGCTTACATTCAATATTCCTTTTCTATAGGTACACTCAAAATGAGACTGATATTTACTTAAAAAATGATGGTAACAATATTACACAAAATATGTTAAAGTACTTTAAAGCTTATTTTTAATGCAATATTCCATGAATAAATCCAGTTAAACTACCTATATTATTTAAGCACATGTCACATAAACTTAAAAAAAAACTGAGGAAATCTAAATTCACTGCTGAGTTAAGGAAATTAACTAAAATAATTAAATAGTAAATAGTAAAAAAAGTAAATATCCTTTATACAAGAGTATAAGTTGAATTCACTCAATAATTTGTGCATTTAGAAAGTTAATTTTAACTTAAAGAGGTCAAATGACACGGCTAAAACATATATTATCGTTTGTTTTAGATGTAATGCAATGTGTACACACGATTTGAGGTTCAAAAACGCTGTATTTTCCACATATCGTGCATGTTTGTATCCCCTCTTTGGCCCGCCTCTCTGAAACCCGCGTATTTTTTACAAACCTCATTGCTCTGAAAAGCGAGGTGTGCAATGATTGGCCAGTTAACGTTGTAGTGATTGGTCGAATACTGCAAGCGTGTGACGGAAAAGTAATGCCTCTTACCATATTCGGAACATCATGGGAAAAATTTACTCAATTAATTTCATGAAATCTACTATACAATATGTTTACGCTCCTGGGATGATATGAAAAACTTCTTCATTCTGTTTATCACATGTTTCCAACAACCCTTAACTCTCACTCTCCGCTACAGACAGTCTCTTTCTGCAACACGTTTAGGGTGATGGATCCACAGGAGGAAAGAGAGTACAATTTGTAAGTAAAAAATATTGGTTTGCCTCATTGCCCCTGGTTATGTATCGCCCATTCTCGATTCTTTTTTTCGCCTCTCCTTTTCCCCCCATATCTTTTCATGTTTGGACGTCACATCACACTTGAGAAATTCTAGTGTGCTTAGCTCCAGGCACCCACTGTCTCCATACTTACATAACTTTCTGATGTGTGTAACAGGCTGATGGGGCAACATTTCGGAATGTGCCAAAGCTTTCAGAAGTCTGTGGTTAGAAGCTTGAAGATAATAATAATGTACGTTTTGTTCTAAATTAAAAGAAAATATATAAATTGAATAAATATTACAACAAATTTCTAATAATGTTGGTAACACATAATGATGGTAATAATGGTTTTCTTGTCTTAAATAGAAGTTTCATGTAAAACTGCTTTTTGACTACGTTTCAAGTAGCATGTCTTTGCCAAGCCGTGAAGTGTCCGCTTCACTTTGGCAGTTCTGAAGCATCCTGTAGCCTGTTTGGATTCTGTTCAGAAACCCATCTGCCCATTATGATCTCTTAATTGTCAACAAACACTGGTGTCATGCCTACTTTGTTGATTTAAGTTTGTTTGGTTTTAAAGAATTCTAACTACAGACAAATAATTTAGAAACAACTTTAGATAAACAAAATTCAAAATAGAAATTAAGATAATTTTTTGTCTTAAAAATGTAAGGATAACAAATAAAAAAATAAATTTAGAATATAAATGTAATGTTTTAAGTATATCATAAAACTGCATAACAAACTACTTCTCATTAAAAAACTGTTTCATATAATTAAAAATATGAATTTATTATTATAATTATTAGCAGTAGTTGTAATAGTGTTGTTGTTGTACTATAATACAATATCATATAATAACTATGTAATAATTATTATTTGAATTAAAGGGTTAAAATGACCCTATACTATAGTATAATTGATAGTATAGTATAGTATAGTACTATAGTATAATTGATAGTATAGTATAGTATAGTATAGTACTATAGTATAATTGATAGTATAGTATACTGTAGTATACTACAGCATGTACTATAAAAAGATTCAAAAACACCATAGTAGAATGGAATATTCCTATAATTAACTCTAATAAATACTCTACATACTGAATTTCTTCATGTGTTTTGTGTGATTAGATCTGATCAGCATAATTTCTGTTATGCAGTGACTTTTGAACTTTGTAAATTCTAAATATGCAGCATATCTCTGCAAGATACAAATCTTGAAAAATTATGCTTAACTTGATAACAAAAACATTTTACTCAATTCACTCACAACATAATTTGTAAAGAAAATAAATGCATATGTACACTCAATTGTGATTTTAGAGAAGAAAACTAATTAATAAATTAGATATTTAAGAAATTGACAGTTTAACTAAGATGTGAAATAGACAACATAGTATGAATGACTAATAACTTGCAAACAGTCAATGGGAGGGAAAAGCCTAAGCGTTTCCGCCTATTACCACCTATTATTTCATCTGTGTGTGCGGCTCTGCACAGACTTTTCTTTAAATTCCACTTTTCCTCTCCATCAATCAAAACATTGAGACAGCCTGCAGACTGGGAACGAGGGGGAACAATATGTTTTGACCTTAAGTACCGCCTCCCAGCTTGCCTTTTGGCACTCGCTCCACCCACCCACCTTTCTCCAGTCAGAGCAGCCTCAAAATCAATAGCAGAGTGACACAATACAAATGAGCAACAACCACACATGCATCACACACACACGCACACAATGAGCATGTGGAGCACATAGGGTTTAAGTTTAGGGATGCTATGCCTCCATTTAATAAACAATAAAATACATTTAATAAATTAAATTACAAAGTAAACAATATTTTTTTTTTTTAAAGTTGGAGTGCAGGAATTTTTACCAGAAATAGTAGACCATCAAGGTACTTGAGGGTTCTCATTTTAAAATGCGATGATTTTGCACATACTATTCAAAATTCAAATAGCTACTATTTAGCACAGACAGCATGCAAATTGAGGCGCAACGACTTTTCACCAGAAATAGTGGGCCATGCGGGTACTTTAAGGATACCTGTACCATTTGAGACACACTTATTCCAATTCAGAATACCATTTAGAACAGATAGCATGTGAATTGGGTCGCAGCAAGTCCAGTTTAAGACTACAGACATTAGGTCCGATGAAGCAGCTGAGCTTTAAATATTCTCACCCTGTGTTGCTCTCTGTGCCTCAGCGGTCACATCTGACTATTGTTTACTCAAAAGCGCTTTATTAGTCGGGCCTTGGGGGAGCAAGCGCAGTCCCCCGCTCCTGCCGCACTCTATCTACTGGGGCAAAATTGCGTTAATTTACCCAGCGAGAATATTAACCACATTATATCAAATAACTGCCACCGACAATTCGCTACCCAGAGCCGTGACTTCATTTTAATTGATTTTCTTTCTTTCTTTATTCACACGTTGATTTGGTTTCCTCTGGATGTTTATTAAAAGCATTACACAAAGAAATATATAAATGTATTATTGTATTATTATGGCAAATGTGCGTTGTTATTAAATTAATAAACAAATTTATTCATTGTTAAATGAATGTGACAAATGTGTGTTTAAATGAATAAACACTGCATATGCCTTGAAAATTTTGATTTATATGTTTGAAAAGGTTTTAACATAGCCTGTCTCTCAAAAAAACAGCTAGACCAAGAAGTGGTCAATTACATTTTTTGCACTAAAATGGTAAATCATTCATGGTCATTCACTTAAAGTGTATTAAATGCATAGCCCCCAAAAACAGCCCTTAAAAATTTCACAATGCTTCTTTTTCAAATCCTGTTTTGAACGTTTTATCCATCTGTCTGCATTTTGAAATCATAATAATAATATTTTTATTATTTTGCATGTTTTGCATGTAAAGACACCTAATGTATGAAGGAAAATAACAAATTTGAGAAAAAAAGTGTTGTTTCTTGCACAGGCACAACAAACATATACAGTAGCACATATATGCCATATACATTATATTCTCAGACTCACATACACAAACACAGTCCCAGACCAAGCTTCTACTCATATGTCCCCTTATGCCCTCAGGGTGAGTAGAGGAGGGGGGTAGCGGGACTTTAGTGTAATCACTCATTCAGGGTCTGGTGTGGGTACCATACAGTAGATTGGCTGCACTGAAGCACTCTCTCGGCCTCTCTCTCTTTTCCCACTGGTGGGACGCCTCCCAACATTCCCCATCAAAGTCATCTTTTACTACAACTGCCAGAGGATGACAGGGGGACAAGGCCTTTGTTTCTCTCTTCTTTAAACATAAGTCTGAGGCAAGCACAGTTGCCTGCAGTTGGGGAAAATGGGGACCATCATGAGCTGCACATTTTATCTGATTCTGGCATTTTTAAATATTTTATAGTTAACAATAAGTGTTTTCCATGATTGTTTAGAATTGTTAGTATAAACGTAATACTAAAAAATAACAAGTAACGATATTAAAAACAATGCTAACAATAATAAAACAATAATATAATAATAATTATTCTATTTTTCCAGAAAAGTGATTCAAAAAGATTCAATCATACAACCCCAGTATTTACTAAACTCTGATCATCTGTCCTTTAATTTTAATAAAATAACAAGCACAGTCATTTTGAGACAGTGGTTTATGCTGTTGACACAGAGGTTTTTAAAAACAATAAATGTGCTATAATATAAAACATTATTACAAATTAATTTGCATTTATGCATTTGGCTTTTATTACACTTTTATTCTTTATTTTACATGCTATTTTAAAATAAGTAATAAATTATAGTAAAATAGAAATATATTACAAAATAGAATAAATAAAAACTGTAATTTTATGGAAAGTACTATTTTATTTTACAGAATTTGGTAAAAAGATTATGTGCAAATTATCTACAAATGTATGTGTTTGTTGTAAAATAACCTCAAAACGTAAATTTAATTTATTAATGTTAAATTAAGTTTTCGTCTGGCGCCCCACCTGCCATAATGTTACTGCTTTTATGGGAATGTTTTTTTTTACAGTATATATATATACAGCCGTGGGAAAGAAACAAGAGACCATTCCAAGTTTTCATTTATCAGCATTTCTAGATGTATTTTGGCCATTCCAGTCCAGTGCCTGTTGAATTTCAACTAAATCAAACCTCAGAAGTGACAAAGTTATCCAACACCGATGTGAAAGCATGATAAGACACGTGAAAACTGTGGTTATCACATAACAAAAACAAGAATGATGATCTTTTCCTCACTACATGTACAAATATTACTGTAGTATTGCTTAAAAGTATATATGAATTTGTTTTCTTTGCTGTATTTGAGGTCTGAGAAAACCGAGCATCTATTCTGCATTTCAATTTTCTGCAAATAAATGCAAACAGAATTTTGATTTTATTTATTTTGGTGAAATATTGATAGTAGTTCAGAGAATGAAACAAAACTTATAGTTATACATAAGCACATATACCTAGAAATAGTCAATTCAGAAAAATTTTTTATTCTGAAATAGTCTCCATTTTTTGCGGCTGTATATGAAAGCACGACTATCAGATTGACTATCAGACTGACAAGAATAAGATGATAGTGAGATTATACATTCAATCAAGATCAGATTCTCCTTTACTACCCATAACTGTGTGAATATATTCCAAGAACTTCTAAAATAAATGATGAAAACATCCATCCATGTCAACTTCCAACTTATGATATGATTTACCTATAGCCTATATTACTAAAATAGTCTTATGAATGTTGATTTGACATCATATTTACTAATGTGCTGAGAGAAGTCAACTAAATGTCGCAAGGGGGGAAGCAAAAGCAGGCAAGTGAGCAGTTGTGGGGCCCATCTTTTGCCATTAGCTTTAGCTGTTCTCTGAGAGCTGTCAACAGACGGCGCGTTGAGCTGCCAAGGCTCTTCTGACTGCTCGCTCGCCCGCAGCACGCCCCAAGCTCCTCTTTGACACAAAGTGCTCATTTCTCTTCTGTTCCCTTCATTCTTGTGTTCCACTAAAACAGAGAGGGGCTGCCTCTCATTCAGTGTCACCGAGTGTGTGACACAGAGGGTGTGTGTGTGCGTGCATGTGTTTACGGGGTTGGCATCAATAAGAGGGCTTTAGTGTATCATGTGAAGTAAATCGTTGATCGCTTTATGTGTTCCTGGGGGGTTTTAAGAGATTTGAGCATCCTCAGTGTGAACAGGATCATGTACTGCATAATAAATTGTGTGCAGTGTTCCAAACAACTAAAACTAAAATTTTTCCTTAAGTACTTGGTACTAGGTTGCAAATACAAATTACATTTGACTTTTATGACACTTGACCCCATTTCAAATTAATGATAGAAGATGTTCTTTTTGTTATTTATGTGCTGAGAGGATTTTTCTGTAAAATAACAGAGTGCCTAAGTAAATGTATTTGTATTTGTTATTCTTCATGCCGGCCACTGTCCTGTGAGCCCTGGCATGTCTGGCTGACTGCCACGGGGTCAGCCAACTCAAGTGGAATTTAAAGGGGGCCATTTGAACTTAATCGGTTTTGACTGGCATGTGTTATATGCCTCAATGCACAATTGATTGATCGCTTGTTTGCTAAATCACTGCTGGTTTCCCCTGTTTGGCAGGCTGGTGACACAAGTGTGGTCACTTTAGCCCCGAGAGGGTATGTGAAAGAGAAAAAGAGAGTGAAAGGGAGAAGTAACAGCTGAATGTAAAAAAGGTCAAAGAAACAATGAGAAAGCAATCAAAATCTAAGATTTATGAGAAAAAATGCAATTGGAATCAGATTCAGAGTGTGTACCAAAGATAAATAAAATACTAATTTACTTTTTTAGATTCAAATATTTATAAAGATTATTAGAACATATATAGTATAAAAACATTCCTGTTGATGGACCTTCTGTTTAATGGAGGACACTACCATCTAATCAATGCTAGTATCTACATCTGCTTTGCCCCTCCTTTATAGCCTGTCTCTCAGATGGCTTTTTACAGCTATGATGTCGGGAGGGAGGTGTAGAGAGGTCACCTCTGAGGACAAATGCTATACAGTTAACCACAGAGACTTCTCTATATGACACATTTCTTTTTATTATCCATCGAGTGAGATGTACTCTTCAGCACCAGATCTTTATGTGTGTTAAGGTTACTGGGAGGCACTGATCATTCTGTGCTACATTTTGTATTTAGAACACAAAAAATAATGTCAGCACCTTAGTTCTGACTTCTATCTCTTTTCTGCTCTTTCTATCCTTAAAACAAAAAAAAAACGTAGCTTTTGTATACTGTGGTAGGCTATATGAGACCAGTTTTACTGCGCTTATGCTTTTGGTTGACCTTATGTTGTTCCAATTACTTCCATTGTTTTCCTCATTTGTAAGTCGCTTTGGATAAAAGCGTCTGCTAAATGACTTAATGTAAATGTTACGGATGAAGGGAGTCACCGCCAAGAGGTACCCATGTGATGTCACGGCTCCAAAAATGCTATAGACATTTTCAAAGCAACTACATAAACACACGTTACTGCGCATGCAGACTTTTGTGGCCTTAACCTAACTTCCGGAACATATCCGCAAAGAATTGAGACCCTGTAGATATTTATGATAATAAGCAAAAGAAACAATAAGTAAAAGCCAGTATTATTTTGGGTTACCAGTAGAAGAACCGTTACTTGGCTAAACTTAAATGCTACAAAGTTACAGGACCCATTCAACAAATTGTTTATTTAAAACAGTTATTATACAATAAAATATAAAAAATGACACATACCGGAAGTTAGCTTCGGGCCAGGCACGTGCATCCGATAAAACCATCTTTATAGGGCCCCGTTTTGCAGCTCAGTGGCATGTTTACATTCACTGTTGGAACTGTTAAGATGATTAAAATTGAGACCACCAACTGCACAATCTCATGTCAACCTTAAGAGTCAGTTTTGTTGTAACCTTCAAAAGTCGGCTTTATATTCTTCACACAGGAGTATAGACAAAGGAGTATAGAAATTGTCAATTACATTAACATGTTGACACTTTACTGTACCTTCAAAAGAGATCTGTTAGCAGAAAATAATTCTTATGTCAGATTACAAAATCATATAGTTCTGCAAAAGCACAAACAAATTAAATTACAGATCATGTTTCACTTACTCTATCTCTTTTTCCGAAGCTCTGGGTATTTCTATTTGCCTTGGGAAGCTATTTCGTGTAAACAGTGTCTAAGTTGATTTGAGAGATTCACTTTTCCCCCTGAACATTAGTTCAAACATGTTGATCTTGTATTGATTTGCGCTCCCCTGGACAACTGCATAGCCGGGTAGTCTGAAACATACAGGAGCTCCACACAGCGCAGTAGCGTCGTTCCCATCACCGAGGTTAATTGTCTAATTAAATTGATTAAACAAGCATATGAATTGGTGTTCACATCTCCTTGGCTAATAGTCCTCTGCAGGCTGTCTCAGGAGGAAGAAAGAGCTTATATAAACCAAAGATGAATAGCAAGGCTGCTATCCTATAAAGTGTGAATCATCTTGCGAAGCTAAGATGAGAATGGACCCCCAGGATTTTAGGAAATGAGATCATAGAGCAACATGTTAGGAACCTGTATTGATTCGATGTTAACAGACCTTGTTTTCATTTGCACAGGTCTGCAATAGCTGTGCTTTTTTGCGATGTCATTTGTGTCCTAAATCTGCTATTTTTCCGTTAAGGATCTGTAATGAACTCTCAAGCACCGCTGGACGGTCGATCCATTAGAGACTGTGGGGTTTAGATGAATCACCTTATCAGACCTGCCTTCCCCTACAGAGCAGCCGGGGAGATCCATCACACTCAGCACAGGAGGAGAGTCACCGATCAGAACAGACACCCATCACAAGAGAGGAGACCATGAAGCTAAACTTTGGAGAACAATGCACAAGATGTTTCTTAGGATTCAAAGGATGTGAGACCGGTCTTGCAGGCAAGGTTTTTGGAAAGTAATGCATTGAACTGCAGGAGAAACGTGTGTTATCTAGACAACGTTTTCCTCTAGATCCATTGTCTTTGTATAAGAGAGTAGGGCATTTGTTGAGTATCAACGTAAAACCCATGATAGAGAGCTGAAGTGATATTCTCTTTGTAAAAGAAAATGTATCGGCACACTGGAAACACTAAGAGTCATCTATGCATTTACACTCCTTTCATCAAGCAGTCTCTAAGCCATTGATGTTTATATCTACAGTTTGTGCTGCAGGTTGCTAAGCAACAATAATGACAGTGACCTTTTGAAATATCACTGGGATATGCTCCCCTTGGTTTGAAGACCATGAGTACCTGGAACTCAGGCAGATGAACTGACGTATCTGATTCTTTGGTGAGACATTACTAAATACTAAATGTCCATGCATGTGTATCCAAATGTCACAAACAACAAACAATGAGCCGTATTGCATCAGCACACTATGTTTGGTGCCACTAATACTAATGTGACTTTTTATGTCAGATCCAGCCAAGAAATGTTCATTTTATATGCAAAATGATTTGTACGATCATTGTATTGTATCAAAGTACTTTTTATTCCCTTGAATTGTAAACCTTTTGTTTTGCTTGAATGAATACTGCATCACAGTCAAAAAGAAATAAAAGCAGTGATAGGTATATTCCCCCGGGAACGCTTCAAGAGCATGTTAACCTCCTTTATATTTCACAACACATTGTAATATTGTCCCAACGGTAGATCTTATTGTTATTCTCCAGCACAGGTATATCTGATAGCAACAACTGTATACATTTACATGACTGTTTGCTTTTTTTGTCTCTGGAGGGCAATAGACCGAAATCATAAATAAAAAAGAGCATTATTACCAGGTTGTTGAGGCATGCTTGTGAAAGTAGACAAATATGTGAACACAGGGTATGAATTAGATCACACAGGTAGATTTGTTCCATGTCTGAGAAAAGATTGATACTGTTTTCTTAAGAGGGCATGTCTATGTATTGATATTAGATCATTTGTTTTTGCCACAAGACTGACTGAAAATCTGAGCATTTAAAGGCCAGTGGTGCCAAGGGGTGATTAGCTCAAAAACCGAAGTCTAGGTGACTGTGTTCTTAACCATTTATGCGAATAGCAAACTTGTGTTTCTCTTTTCCTCTTGGAGAAATCCAGTGACATGCAGCCTCTCTTGTATATCTCTATTCATAATTGATGACCTGAGCCCAGACTAACACTTCAGCCCACTACACATGTAATACAGATTCAATTCATGTCTGGGATCCAACACCACATCAGAAGTGGAACACTGAAAACACTGAGCAAAATCTGTGTCTTTGTGCTGTAATATAGGTTCTTAAAAGGTGAGCTCTGTACATGTAAATAGGTTTAGTGCCATTCCTAAGTTAAATCCACAAGAAGTGCAGTTTGTTGAACGTCTAATTCGTTGTTTTCAATGACAATCAAACCAAGTTAGCATCGTGTTAACACTGACAAGCTAGCCTCAAAACCTTTGCTGACATTCAAGACTTCCAGCAGAGAACAAGACAGCTTTATTTTGAAAGGACAGGAGATGTGGTCCACTGCGTATTGGTAAGTCCCCAGGCTCTGGGAACAGTTCGGCAAGGACAGACCTCTTACCCTCTGTTCCCATAGCAACAAAAGCCTTGTCATCCCTAGCCGAGTGGATGTCACTGTCCTTTTCTAACTCCATAATGGGTTTGACCTCTGATCTCTGTCTTGCACTGCTCAGTGGACGTGACACACTCCTTATGTGTGAAAACACAGGCTTAGCCCAGTGCACCGTCCACCACATCTACAGGAAGGGTTAAAACTGCACTGTTAATACTGAATTCCATATCAACTGAATTATTCACTCATTTAAACAAACTTTGCTGTATGAGGATAATAAGGGTTTACTTTATTAGAAAAACTCAGTATCAGTATTGCCCAACAACCAAAAGATATAACCAAAAGAGTTTTTATGCTATTGTGTTTGGTTATATAGTAAACTCATTCAGGTTAACCAACACAAACTGTGAAAAACTGTAATATTCTGGCAGCTTTAGTGGCAGACAAAAAAAACATAAAATAATGTTTATGTAAAAAAATTGTTTTTCATGTTATGTAAATGAGCCCTCTGTTTTTTGTTATGTTACATTTTTACTGCATTTCAAAAATACATGAAAACTCAGTTAAATTGTATTGTATGCACTCAGAAAAAAGGAGAGCCATTCAATTCTCAGGTGCAGAGCAAATAAATTTAAAAGAAGTAGCCAAAATGCACACACCGAAAAACAATACTTTAATTTTACATAGGTAAACAAAGTTGGTCTGTTTTTAAGACACTTTGCACCTTTCTGACTTTGTTCATCTGGCATATGTAAAATAAAAGTAATATAGACTGTTTGTTCCATTTGCATGTTTTCAGTGTGCGGCCAATAGTGGCAACTTCGTAAAAAAACTAAAAATGTAAATGTACATAAAATATATTTTTTTACAGAGCATGATACATTTGATAGTTACATAGTCCCATTACAATAAAAAGTGTTCTTGTCATTTTGTTACTTGCTAACAGGACAGAACATTTCAGCTTATTTGAGTTACTCTAAAACATCACATTATCTGGATATAAATATGTCACTAAAAGTTACAAATAGGCTGTCAGCTTTAATGTGTTAGCGTAGGTCTTACTCCCATAGAAACTAAATAGTTTGATTACATATAAAACTGGTAAGTCCTGTCATTGATGAAGAGAACTGTTGGGAATTACATAGCCGCTATGGAACCGGTTAAGGTCAAGAGTGCTATTAAGATATATTAATGTTTCTATTGGCAGGGAATGAGCCAGACCGATTTTTGAACTGCACAGTTGAACACAGGGAGCTCAGGGAGATTAGTGCTTGTCAAGGGCACTCAGTCTGCTAAGTTATGTAACACAGCTGTGCGCTTGCTTGCTCCGGATGTGCTTTCTTTCTCAGGTGGGCACTTGGCTCTTGTTGTTTTTTTTTCAAATTAGTGGCATTCCGTTATCATGCTCTGACTCTCTAAAGCAATAATTATTTTTTTTATTTGCATCGATCGATAGATAAATACATTTAGATTAGTTGTTTACATATCTGTATCTACGTATGTAGGATGTAAAAGGTTAACAGAACAAACAGTTTAGTTTACATGCGGGTCAGGACATTGAAGACTTTAGTGAAAAAAAACATATATTCATATACTGTATATGGCTGTGTGAAACAGATAGAGAGTATATCCTTGTGTAGGATATTGATTAAGATGAAGGTCCTTTCTGAACACATTGAGCAAAATGGCTTTAGTTGCGGTGGACAGCCTCTCACATCTGTTAGTCTATGCCTCTCTTTTATTATATTTGACTTAAGCCTCTCAGATGCAACATTTAATGAATTCATGTGTGTGTGAGTCTCAACCAAACGCTGGGATTCACCTTTGAGGCACAGAACTACGCATGCATATCGATCTCGTATTGTTTCCCTCAACTTGACAGCTTCTACTTACTGTGAAGTGCTCTCTGAAAACATCCCCAAGTGATCTGTATAGTATGATTTCATGAATGTATGTGAGTATGGAGGAATTGGGTAAAGACCTATAGTATTACAAGTAGTTTTAACTGTGTAAGGATTTTTTTTATATCATACTTATAACCCATAGGCTAATTTTATACAGGGTGAATTCGGGTAATCTGGGACATTTTTTGCAAATTGGACTTCTGCGATTTATTTCGATATCTATCTAACACATTAGATCAACACATTAGACTTTTCTGAAATCCATTAAATGTTTTCTAACCACACCAGAAGATAGAATGTAGATATTATACCCAGAGGAGACAAGCCACACCTATGAGTGTTTTGTGCCCAAAACAATTCTGCCTAAATTTGATAATCTGGGACAGGTCACTTTGTAATGGGACATATGAATTATAGCCTAAAAAGCCTATTAATTTATGCATGCCAGTCACAATATCACATATCAAAGCATTATGGAAAAATGACAAGTACTGAATCTCAAAAAGAAAATGCATATTCCAATATTTCTATTTTACACATGCAGGATTAACAATCTACTGTGTTAATTCATTTAAAACTCTATTAAAATTGTTTAACATTTGTTTAACATTGTATTAACAATAAAAAAAATCAACTAAAATTTAAGCAACACTAAGCAACAATTTGATTAACAGATTATTCATTCAATTACTCAAATTCTCCATTAAAACTGGTGCTTCTCGTGGAACAAACACTCATTGGTGAGAGAGACCCATCATCATCTATCGAATGTTATCACCTCCAGTAGTCCACATTAACACCCATTTCTCATTAGGGCATATATAAGACCTTGTCATTGGATTTATAAAGTCCCTAAATGCACATTTCCCCCATTTGAAGACTGTCCCAGATTACCCAAAGCATGCTGTCCCACATGTGGGACAACACAAAATGTTTGAAAGAAAAAAAAAAACTAAAACACATTTTCAACACTTTAATACATATTTTGTTGCTAGAATAGATCACAAATATAATTTGACCTCAATTAAGAACATTGTCTTATTTTTGACAGATTTATGCCCTTAGTTCAGTCAGAATCCTGTCGCTGACCTCTGTCATGCAATTCCAGGGGAGCTTCTTGATCTACAAGTGCCCCGCCCCTTTATGCGCAATCACCACATGAAATCATGTGATTTCAGTCACATGACATCCATGCTAAAATGACAGTAAAAGTCCTGTTGACTAAAATTTGATAGATCAGGAAATAAACACACTAGAGAGGTCCCAGATAACCCGATGTCCCAGATTACCTTAATTCACCCTATATATAAATGCTGAATGTGTTTTTGTGAGTGTTTTGTGAATAGAATATACAGCCTGCACAATATAAAATCTATTTGTCTTTTATGTCATAAAACATGGAATCAAAATGTAGTAGGCCTATGTGTGTGGGTGTGTGTGTGTGTGTGCGTGTGTGTGTGTGTGTGTGCGAGAGGAGAGAGAGAGAGAGAGAGAGAGAAAGAGAGAGAGAGAGAGAGAGAGAGAGAGAGAGAGAGAAAAAATAAATAAATAAAAGTTGTTGAATATATTTATTGTTGCTTTAAACGTAGTTACCACGAAACAACCATAATTAGGCATTAGTCTAGACTCTAGAGAATCTAGGGAGATTTTTATCAGGACGAGACGCTTATACTTACTTTGATCAAAGAATCATAGCACCATCTAGCGATCTCTTGTTAAATAGCAGCGCAAGATTTAACACCTGGAAGTTAAAATGGCAGGCGATAGAATGCGTCATCTGTGGTCAATTTAACCTCCCTTATACACATATTAAAAAGCAACTGAATTAAGTAGTAGATAAGACACGACGTTAAAGCGCAGCAGTTCTCTAAAGCTCTTCGTTTCTTAAACCTCACTGACGTCACTGATAATACGCGGAAAGTTTTCACTCACACTTGTTTTTTTCTTTCTTCGTCGTTAGGTAATTGAAAATTAGGAAAGAACAAGAAACACTGACCCTAAGTATTGACTTGACTCACTTTTGTGTGTTTTGATTTTTTCTACATGATTATTTTCAAGATAAACAAACAATAAGAATAAGCAATAACTTTAGAAACCACTGCGATGTAAAAACATTTTTAAATGCTGCAGTGAATTCACTAAATTATTGTTCAGTGAGTCAAAAACATGTGCGAGTGCACTTTATTCTTATTCTCTTTTCGAGGAAAAACTCTTGACTGACAGTCAACTTTTAGCTGCTGCTTATAAAAAGCTTATGGATTATAATACTTTGCATGGTCCTGGACTGCAAGGCTGGTGGGAGACAGTGGAGGAAGACCGTGTTAAAATTTGTCAATGAGACAAGAGAAGGAGACTATTCTTTTTTTCATATTTGCTAGTGCTGCTCATGGACAAGTGAGACAGACTTCTCAGTTGTCTGCTGTCAGTCTCTTGGTTGCATTAACTGTCTGTTCAGTTCGGAATGTGCACACTACACAGATTTAATAAAACATTTTTTGTAATTTACCAATTTAGCAGGATTCATTCAAATGTTGAATGTGGTTGTGAGTTAGCTACAGAACTGTGTGTATATGCAACTGAATTCTATTTAAGGCGGCCATTGGGTTTACAGCAGAGCACTTCTCACTCTTAGGCTATATACCTCTATCTGTGTAAGTATTTGGGCTCTTTTATAAGTTTTGCAAATAAATTAGTCAGATATCTACTTGTTTTGCACATGCATACTTTGAATTTTTTTAATAGCTTGTAGGAGGCAAAGCAAGAAAGGGGAAGGGGATAAAGACATGTATAAATGAAAAAGGAGGTGGCAGATTTTAAACAAATTTGCCGTCAGCAAGCATGGAGGACATGCGCCTTTCATTTTTTAATCAGTATCTTTCATCCCACCTGCTAGAAAACAATCTGTGATCAGGGAAAAATAACCAAAGGAGGAAAGAGGGGCTCTAATGCTATGTGACAAAAGTGCTACTTTGATACACGCTTCTTCTCTTCTTGTTAAGGTGCTAAATGTAACTGATAAGATAGAATAAGAAAAGAGAAGCGGAGAGGGCTGTCGTCTTTTAAGTGCTGAAAGAGGTGTCAGGTTGAAACACAAGCTACTTGCCTCATTCTGTCTTTTCCATTGTTTTTCCCAATAATATGAATATTGATGTTCAGACGTGGAGACGGTCTCTGTGTATTGCTTTAGTGCAAAATATTAAATGTTTTCTCTTCTGTGTAGGTGCCATACAGATCAATTAGACTAATTACAGAAATAGTATGATATATGACATTTTATTATAACAGAGACAATCAATAAGGTACGGAGGGGCTTATGACAGATGATCATTTGTCTTTATTATTTGAAATGGTTTAATTCTTTCCAATAGGAGTTGCATCGTTTTAAATTAGGTTGGAATCACTGATTTTTTTTGTAATAAAAATAAATACAGAGCATTAATGAATTTGGAAAGGGTGATATAAGGAGTGGCTGGATGATTTGAGATCTGTTTGATAATTCCTTAACAAAATTGTATCTAAATGATTTTGACATAAAACAGCAGCAACAACTAATATGAATGAACATAATCTATTTTTTATTTAAGTAAATGATGAACACTTCACAATTTTTCCGTCCAAAACAGACATTAAAGTATTAGTAAATCTGATTTAATATATTAATGCATTCTTCTGTCAATACATTCAAGGTCAATTTTATTGGTTTGTATGTTCCCTGGGAACTGAACCCACAACCTTGGCGTTGCAAGCACCATACTTTACCAGTTAACCTGCAGGAACACTAGATACTGTATATAGAGAATATATAATAATAGAGATTGACAACACAGTTAAGATGAAATAAATAGTTAAAATACATCAAGACGTGGTTATATTCTTTCATTCAATACTCTTCCTTTCTTCCTTCAACATTCCTTTCATTTCAAAATAAAAACATTTGCAGTTTTCACTCAGCACAAGTTTATTTTTACATCTAAAAAAGCATTTTAAAACCAGCATCCATCTATCCACGTTAGAGCGGCAGAATGTATACGTGCGCTAAAGAGAGATGGAAAGACACAGAGAGGGTGCGAGTATGTTCGCTTTGGATTCGGAGGTGCGAATGTATCAAAAAAGGAGGACTAGTGGAATCAGCAGTATGTAGCGGAGATTGTTGTGGCAGCCTCGGAAAATGAGATCACTTGAGTGCTTTCTCAAACATTTCTACCCGCCACCATCCCTATGTCATCTGCCTCCATCTGCGCCTCATGACCTACATAGAGACAATTCTGGTTGATGCGTACATTTGAGGCATTGTCCTGTGCTGTACACCTACTGTAATCGAGACAGCACAGGAGACGGATGGGCTGAGCTGCGCATTCTGTAGCAACTGCAATCTCTGGAGGAGATCTAATATAGAAGGACGTTTTCGGCATAGATAGTGTATGTGATTTGTATTGCAAAAATAAATCTGAAATAATCAAGTTAAGATATATTGTAAAACGGCAAAAAAGTTATAACAATCAACACTCAATGAGGCATACGAAACGCTCTTACTTTGAAATCCCTTATAATCCACAACTAAGTTCAAGTCATTTGCAAAATAGCTCTTGTTTACCTTTTCTATTTTGCCTTCCACCTAGTGAAGCAAGTGTATATTCAATACAAGAAATTGTGTTTGAATGAATATTAAAGCAATGTTCACCGCTGGAGGAACAATTTTTCCTTCTCCTTTGATTTTATTCTCAGTGTCTACCTTTAGCAATTTCTCCCAAGGCCAAAAGTACTGCTTTTACATATATTACCTTTTGATTAATGGAGTTGTATTCATTATTCTGCCCTTGTGCTAATTAGGACAACTCGCCCGTAATGATATACAGTAGGAATAATACTTGCCTGGTAGGCACGAGAGTGTGTCAACTTCCTGGTGCACACTTAACCTGCTGCTACTACACCTTCTCTACTTCTTTCCACCAGGTCTCATCTGCAACCTTTTGTTACAGAGGGGAGAGATTGCAACGTACATAGGTCAAGAGACGAAGAAAAGGGATAGTTAAAGGGATAGTTCACTCAAAAATGTTTAATTCGGTAATCATTTACTCATCTTCTTGTTGGTATAATGTTTGTAAACGAACAACGGTGATACACATTCACTTATATTGTATTGACACAAAACCAATGCAAGTCAATGGGTACCGCCGTCGTTCAGTTCTCAACATTGTTCAAATATTTTCTTTTGTGTTCTGCAGATGAAAGTCATACAGGTTGAAATGATAAGGGGATGCGTAAATGATGACAGAATTTTAATTTTTGGGTGAACTATCTCTCTACGCGGTAGTTTCGGTTGAGAAACTTTGCATAGTTATTGTAAAGATGTTAAATTATGCTTGAGTACCTGTCAGTTCCTCATATTTAAAAAGTTTCAGGGTTTCTCATTCTTGCGTTGCGTTGTTCTAATTTTAGTGAACATTTGGGGCTGAGTATGTGACAGAAAGCTTGATGAAGTGTTCATTTTTTACTTTATCTTAAAGACGTTTTAAAGGAGCAATGTGGAGCTTTTGAAAGCCTCTAACGGTGAGTTAATTGAAACAATACGGTGGCTGCACAGAAATAAGATGTCGTCACATTTTCACTTCTTTGCTGTAGGAGATAACGTATTTACGAAATGCCCACTGTAAAGCAGTTTGTCTGTTTAGGGCTACTGTAGAAACAACATGGCGAATTCCATGTAAATAGAAATAGATCATTCTTAGGTAATAAAAACATAACGCTTAATGAATGTAAGGTCTTTATACACCTCTGAAGACATGTATATTATATTGCATTTACGTCAATAGATCTTCAAAAAAACTACACACTGGACCTTTAAAACCCCACCTACTTCAAGGAAAGAGTCAGTGAAAAGAAAAGCATGTACGTTGCTATTTGGACACTTTTGTCTGCTTGTTTCTAATATATATAAATATTTTTTTTGCCATGAGACATATAACACATAACCAATCGAACATAAAGTTCGCCCAGAAAAGGCCAGTGTGCAGTGTTCCTTTGCATATTGTGGCAAGTGGACGTTCAGCATGATTAAACTGATAGTTGTAGCCAGGTAGGAAGACAACCTGCAGAAAGATCAAACCCTCCCGCTGACATTTATTCTGGTGAGGTGTAACTTTCACAGTCTTCCAGTGTTTTGTCAAGTTTTCCAACTAATAAACATTTAATCGTCAGAGTAATTAAGTAAACTCTTGCTTTTGAAATTGATGGAAATTGAGGAATTTGATGGCTTTCAATCCGTGATTCTTTTTAGTTTTTTTATGTGCCGAATTCCACTTAGGGGCAAAATCACACGCACATGTTCTTGAATTTCTCCCTCATCTCTCCCCTGCTTCCGTGCCAGGGCTTTCAAGAGTTGAGTTCAAGGTGAAAGTAAGCGAATTCAAGCAGGAGTGGGGGACCAAGCATGCAATTACACAATTATGAGCCGAGTGGTTTTCTTGCCAAACACATCCCGAAAGAGCTCAATGCAAGATAAATCAGTGCTTTTGAACTTTTCTCTCGCCTCTAAAGATAACATAACCTTAGCCGAAGACTTCTGTCACGGAAAGGATGAACTTTCTTCTTTTCTTTCTTTTGTGTCGGAATCTCAGGCTTCACGTTTCCTTTTGGCTGTGGTGTCTGCTTAACATTGGGCTTTGGCAACATGACAGAGAGAAG
Source organism: Triplophysa siluroides (assembly GCA_006030095.1). Classification (NCBI taxonomy): domain Eukaryota; kingdom Metazoa; phylum Chordata; class Actinopteri; order Cypriniformes; family Nemacheilidae; genus Triplophysa; species Triplophysa siluroides. The sequence goes on along the minus strand of VCII01000042.1, from coordinate 471,702 downwards.
AAACAGCGAGCGCCACCGTTGACATATTCCCCATCCCTTTATTCGTGTGTCAGACTGTCTTTTCTGGACACCTGATTGATTGTGACAGCCGTATATTGGGGATATTTCATATGAAAGAGAATTTGCCAATGAAATGTTAATGAGTTCGATTTTTTATACGAGCTGCTTTTTTTTATAACAGACCAGCAGTTTTGAACATTTTTCAAAGTAACACACCCAAATTCCACTGTTTGCAATGAATTAATAATACCCGCCATGTCACTAAAATCTTACACATTCTTTAATCAGCGTGCATGAAACAGAAGCTTCTTGAAAGGTATCCTTTTTTTCTCTCTATCGGAACAATTAGAAACTTAGCAAGTATCAAATGTGCCCTCAGAAATAAATGTGTGGCCCCTGGTCTGCCAGATTCTCTGTGGTCCTGCTTCACGTTTAGTAAAAAATTTGTTTAATGAATTTAAAAATAACACAAATGAAGCTTGTCAGGAATGAGAAAAACAACACAAATTTCATCTGACGTCTCACTCCCAGCCTTAAATAAAAAGAAAGAATTAATAAAGATTATGATTCGCTTTGTAATTGACATCCAGCAGTGTTATCTTCTTTCAGAGAGGCAAAGTTGATGTAGATGCAGTATATTAATGTGAATCACACCATGGGCTCTCTAAAGTCATCTTGTAAAGCTTTCACAATTTAGTATCTAAGAAAATATATAGCCAAATCAGTTCTGGTTATGTTTTACACATACACTATGTGGACAAAAGTATCGGGAGTATTGGTATATCCGAGAGCACAGATCTTAATGTAACAGGATATATTGATATTCTAGAGAATTGTGTGCTTCTAATTTTATAGCAACAGTTCTAACACGCCAATCAAAAAGAAATTATTGATACAATCTAGTGTGGAAGAATTTGACTGATCTGTAAGCCCAGACCTGAACCCAGCTAAACACCTTTGGTATGATTTGCAGGCCAAACACTCGTCATCCAAACCAAAGTGCAGTCATTTTGGAACAGAAAAAGGCCCTTCCAAAACGTTCATATGGTATTCAACTGTATGAAAAATGAGATTTTTCATGTATAATGTATAAAATTGTTTTCTTTAAAGATTTTTCACGTGGTGCCCCAGCTGGCAGACAATTTTATTTTTTTACGAGATAATTTTCAAAGTGAAATTTTGTTAAAAAATGTTAAATTACAGAAAAGACTGCAAATTTTAAAACATTAACAGGAAAAATATCTCATTTTATGTGCAAATTTTTTTTTTTACATGATTTTTTCTGGCGCCCCAGCTACCAGAAAAGTATTATTTTTTAAAGGATTTCTTTATAGTAATATTTCTTTTGGTTGGAATTACCAGAAAAGATAGAAGGGGGAATCCCAACACTTTGTCCATGTATAACAGTTGAAGAGTTCATTCACAAAAAAAGTGATTAAGTTTTAACAGATGTTTTAAACAGATCCATATTTAAAACTTCACTGTGCAATCAAACTGCAGTTGGGTTGTTTTTATTAAGTAATAATGACTCAAAAAACACAACTAACTAACACAATAAAAATACGATAACATAATAAAAAACATGATTTCAACAATCCACAATGACGAATGCACAATGGGTCCGTTTTTTTTTCAAATAAACTATTCAGTCGAATGTTTTTAAAAAGTGTGATCATTGTGATAAAATTACATTTGCGCACACAACTTAAAACACATTTCATGACTCATTGAATAAATACATGCGAGTGTAATGTATCATCCTAATCCAGGACCTAAGCCATTGTATTTTCTATACAATAAAATAGCCAGTTTCCTAGAAAAGTAAGGCAGATGGTGCTTACTAAACAAGCTCTTGTTTTGTGTTTAATTTACTCTCATTTGGATACTTTACTGCTCACTTTCTTTCTTCTACTTCTAGTAAAGTGTGCGAAAGCAGCCAGAGCTCCTGTGAAAAGTTGGTGCGTATTAACCTTAGGGAAGTCAGGATACAACAGCCTGGAGGACTTACAGGTGAGGACTGATCTAATTAGTTCCCATCAAGTATGTAATTCTTTTTCTGTTGGAATAACGCCGCAAGGGTGGTTGAGTGGCCAAAAGCTAGGCTACCTGAAAAATAATGTATGAAAATAGACACCCTAACCTGAAGCTACGGCACATTTATATGCCTGACGTGCTCCTGACATCAATGTCGAGGTGAATTCTAATTGAATTTCGCGAGACGTATGTATAATGTTACCATTAATATGAATACTGCCGCCCTAAATATTTTACCGGCCCTCATAGATTTGTGGGCCCCTCATCTCTCTTTCTCAAGAAGAGCTAATGAATGTACTTTTTTGATAATTAACTTCAGGAAAAACGAGTCATAGGTGTACTGGGCGAGGGGATTGCACACAGGCTTTATAAGGTACATGGGACACTTGGTGATGTAGTCGTGCATGTCAGTCTCTCAGTTAAGGGAATCAAACAGTGAACACAATTAAGTTGCTCCTGGATGTACCTTAGTCTGCGAGTCATTTTAATTTGGGACCAGATGTAATCATCTTGTTTCATATCATTCCACCCGTCATGGCCTGCCTCCTTTCTTAAAAGCTTGCGAGCGCCGCGTTTGTCTGTGGCTGAACAGAAATGCCGAGATATGGGGCGGCTGAATAATTTAGGCTCCCACAACACATGCACTTTTGCTTTTCAAGCATGAGTTATAATTTCATTAGAAACTTTGGGCTGCGTTGCTGACTGGTTAAATATTAAACCCTTCCGCTGATCACTTTCGATTAGCCATCCCTGTGAAATTCCCTGAAATGTCAGAGCTGGTGTTTTTTCCATTTCTCCTCCCTGTCCTACAACAAGTTCTCCTCCTCCCCTAACGCTCTTTCAAAAAACTGTTTGTCGACACAGAGGGGTACTCTGGTAATTGCATGAATTCATTTAGAATCAACAGAGGGGCTGAGACATCTGGGAGGCTTAATGGGGCCACCGTGCAGCGTGACAGCGGCAGGGCGAGGGGGCTTAAATGGGTTGATTGGGAGATGATTGAAAGCGTGTTTTAGCTCATTAAGGGCAACTAGCTGCGGAGGTTAGATCTTCTCGGATGGAAAATGGATGGTATGGAGAGCGAGCGGACAGGATTGATGGAGCTCGGGGCCTGAGGGGCCAGCATACTTCTCTCCGAAGTCACCTATAGAGCTTTGGTCACGCTCTAACTAATTTCTCAATGCAGAATGTTGTCAAAGTGTGTGTGTTGGTGCTGACTAATATGACATCTGTATTTCTGTCTAATCATGCTTGGCTCTCGGTTTAGATTCAGTTTGGAGTTCATTAATAAAGCTCTGCACGCTTGCTGTGTTAATACACACTATGGTGTGTGAATAATCTACTCCTCTGATAGGTTGCTCAATTCTTCCTAACCAACCCTGCTGACATCCTCATTCCATCAAGATGGCAAAGATGTACTAGAGATCTCTGGCTGGGGGCGACTGAGCTAATTATAAACCAGCATCTACTTTAATCTTGTCATGACGTATATTTATTCCAGGGGTAAAGCACTCTGTTAACTTTAGGTCATTGCTAAGAGCTTACTAGAGGTATGTATGCGAGCTAACTAAATTGATAAAGAAAGGAACAAACCTTAAAAGTTTTTGTGCATTTCATTCAGAATTATTTTAAAGTCCCATTGAAGTCGATAATTGTATCAGTTGAAACTCGTTTTTGAGCATCAAAATAGCATGTGTAAAAGTGATTTCTTCATGCATTTAAAAAGCTTGAGGCAAACTCAACACCCTGCACCCTTGATATGCATGTTATATGCCACATTTAACAATTCTTATTGGCGTATTTGTGGTGTCATCGCATCATAATTGCGTTTACTATCTGAACTGTACAACTTTCATAAAGCCGTTGTTGTTAACATATTTACATAAAGTCGTTTACATATTTTATGTTTCTGTTGTCAGACATTACAGATTATTACAGACAAATGTTTATGTTCATATGTCCAGTCATATGAGCAATGACAGAACAATTGTGGGTGCTTTGAAACACAGTTCTTTTCTATTCATTAATGTATTCATTCACAAGTAAGCCTGCAGTTTGGTCATGAATCTGCTGCTCTCTGAACGGAGAAAACGCCTACAGAGACAATTTTCCACACATTGAAAGCTAATGTTTATTGATAATAACACTCGTCGCTATGCGCTTTTGTAAAGAAAAGAAAATGTAAACACCACAACGCTGGCAGAAACACTGCATCCGTTCACGATCGCGTTTCAGGCATGGATGGTACCCGGCCTGTAAAGAACGGTGGACAGAACCCAAGCGCGGGCAGGTGAAGGGTTAAATAAAATACTTTATTATAAAAACACAAAAACAAACACCCTCGATGGGGGAAAAAGCACGATAAATAATAAAATATTTAAAACCAAAAAGCTTTCCACAAGGGGACAAAACAAACAGGATGAAAATTCCAAAATAATAAGTCCAACTTCAAAAGGGAAAGTCCACAGCAACACTCGTAATCCACAAAGACGAATGCACAGTGGGAATAGACATATATACGTATTGTATTGAAATGAACCGGCAAAGACTAGGAAGGAACAGGACTAAATATAGGGAATACTGACGAGGGATAATAATACAGGGACGGTGAAGGACAGGTGACAAGACTTAACATTAAGGGAGACTGGCGGGAAGATGAATGGACAGGTGAGGGAGATGAAACATTAATGGAGAAACAAGGGGGCGGAGCTATACGGAAAACAGGAAGACACGCGGCGAAATGTCAAAACATACCGCCACGTGTCTCCACACAAAACAAAAATACTGTCACGGCCCCATCCACAAGGCACGAAATCTTGAAACAGGAAGTACGGAACCCTGACACGGCCACTCACAATCACGTTCAGTCCATTCACGATCACGTTCTGATGAAGGTCAATTATTAGATGCTACCAACTCATCAAGACGGGTAATTATTGCACTCATTGTATTCTGTCAATGGCGTCTTCAGATTTTTCCGTTACTGGTAAAAAAATCCAGTATCAAAAAATGTTGGTATTTGGTAAACTGCAGTCATGGAAAGAATACTCAGCAATGGTGTTGATGAATTTGCACATGGCATATTAAAAATACCACACAAACATATCAACGACATAAAAAAAACTTTTGTGTATAAGACGTATGAAGAAAAAGGAAAAAATTAAGAGAAAGGGTTTAATGGTCTTCCATCCTCTAAAGTCTCAATTCGTTCTTTGATATTTTAAATGTTTCTCAGAGGTTCACAAGATTCCAAGATTCACTTATTTTTATCTTTATTTTAAGTCATATTTCCGCAAGTATGTGAACACATTTTAATGCACAGCCGCAAATTTTAAAGAGGTGGAATCCAGGCGCACAGATGGTACTGGGGAGGGGTGGGACATGACCCCTCAGATTCCAATCCATCCCCCTCACTTTCCCTACGAAAGGCGACAACAATCTGTAAATCTGAGGAATAATCTGGGTTTCCGCTATGTACATTGGCCTCTTACAGTTTTTCTCGATCGCTTAAACGCATTTCTTGAAATTATGCCTCGTATTCTCAAAACAGTAAACACATTCCATAACATCTCACACAATTCCCCAAACATCCTTTTTCAGGTCAAAATGAAGCTCTCTTCTCAAAACCATTCATACTTGCTGAAAAACCAAACTTTTCCTGCACACATGACACACAAGCCCTCAAAATCACCCACACTGCAACATAGTCTTACACACTGGTGAGATCAATTCAAAACACTGTTACTATTACCTCTTATTGGGATTGAAGAATAATTTGACAGCTTAGTGTTTATTAGAATATATAACATAAAGAGTGCAGATAGAGCAAAATGCAAGAATGAGATTTAGGAAAAAATAAAACATTACACAACTGCAAAGTAGATGAAGATGATCTTACAAGACAAGAAAGGTTCAAAAACCACATAACAATATGAACTGGTCATGCAACACAATACAGTACACAACTGCACAAATAACATTTACATTCAGGCATATGGCAGATGCTTTGATCCAAAGCGACTTAGAGAGATATAAAGGAAACAATACAATGAAGCCATTTATCAATAGTAGGCAATGTAAAAAAACATCGCATCCTCTGCACCCTTCGCCCAATTTCGTAAAAGTATACAATTTTCTGCAAAAATACAGAACAGGTAAAAAAGGCTACAAATGCACATTTGTAAACTTGACAATCACAAATTTAAGTGTGTAAATGTACAGTTTACCGGATACAGAATAGTGAATTTTCTCTCATATAAAGTGTGTAATTATACTGTATGTTTAAGTAGTGTAAAGTCCAGTAGATGATTCTAGGATGCACAATTACCTGCTCCTATTACAGTTTTTCTCGATTGCTAAAACACTAAAACCCATTGGCTGAACCAAGTTCTCAGTTGCCTTAACTCATTTAGCTATTTGTGCAGTCTGTTGTCCATACCTTACACCATTTCACATTGTAAAACACAATATGCAGATCTCACTTAGACTTTTCGCAAAAACTCTAAACACAATCTCATTCTCAAAACTCATTCTGCACTCTAATGCACATGTCATCCATACTGGTAAACACAAGTGGCAAAAATCAAATGCTAAAAGAGAACATGTCATTTATTGAACACAACCACTCAAAATTGATTTAACCTGTTTCAAATGATGTGACACAACCAATATAAGCCAGTTCAGAGAGCAAACAGGTTGTTGAAGGTGCAAGGAGAAAGTCTGAGAATGGATAGAAGAAACAATGTGAGAGGACGAGGACGAGTGTGTATGCGAGGTGGGCGACGAGGAGGAAGAGGAGGGCAAGAAAGAGGAAGAGGGCAAGAAAGAGGAAAAGGAGGAGGAAGAACAAAAAAAATTACAAAGAGCAAAACAGAGTACTAATTTCTGATCAATTTTGAGCTATGTTTTCATTCATCAAAAGTCAATGGAAAAATAAGCAATTTGTTTTGAGATTAAAAATGTACTTTTCCCTGAGAACTATATGTTTTGAAGGATGTGTTTTCTATTTTTTGGTGCATTGTTTACTGACTGCTTGATAATGTATATCATTTTGATCTCTTTGTTTATGATTTGAGAGCAGTGTTTGATTTTGAACTCAGGTAAAACGGTTTTGAGGCGAAAGTTTCATTTTGCTAGAGGAGTCAGAGGTTTTGTAAATAGTGCTTGAAGATGAGGTTTTGTGTTAAATTGTTTTTAGAAAATTGAGCAAGGTTTCAGAAATTGTGTTTTAGCAATTGAGAAAAACTGTAATATTATCCTGAGATTCTGAATGGTGCGTCATCAGGTTTACTGAATGTTTACTGATGGATAAATGTGTGCTATTTGAGTTTACATCTTGACACTTGAGTTCATTATATTGTGTGTTTGTGTTCTCTGAATGAGAACATGCAACCATTGCAAATTGAGGCTGTTTGTGTGTGGGGTTACGACAAGTTGGTGTATCGTTCTGAGAATGTGTTTATAGTTGTCAGAAAATGGTGAATTGTTCCATGAATTGTGTGTTAGCAATCGAGAAAAACTGTAATTATTTAGCCGTCACTGCTTGAATATCGGGTCGGGGCTGACGCTCAATAATAATCTACCGGTCACCAGTTGTTCCCACGTTCTCAATACATGCTGTTCTGTTGTCAATAAACACACACGATGGTGCTGCCACCGGCGTTTGCGTTCTCTGTGTTCTCTGTAGATCTGTCCCAATTCGAGGGCTGCGAAGGCTGCATTTTAAGACCGATTGCGTCACAGCAGCGTCAAAGCAAACAGTTAAAGGTCCAGTCAGTAAAATCTAGCGGCAAGGTTGCGAATTGCAACCAACCGCTCACTCCACCCCGGCTGACAGAACATGGCGAATGACATGCAAGGGGACCTGCGGCGTATGTAGATAGAAATTGCTCATTCTAAGGTTATAAAAACATAACGCTTCACTGTTTAAGCTCTTTATACACCTTTGAAGGCATAGCTATATTATATTGCGTTTCTATCAATAGATCATCCCAAAAATTACACACTGGGCCTTTAATAATATATTATTTTATATCACTATTTATCATTGTTAGTTTTTTCTAAATTCTTGCTGTCACACCATCGGATACGGTTTATTTGTCAACTACCCATGTACATGTGGTAATGGGTCAATAAGTGTCTTCATTCAGAACGCAAATGCCATGAGGAAATAAGCACTTCACAAACATCTCTGAACTAACATCTCTGAAACTAACTGAAAAAGTTCGATTTTCGTCCACCAGAGGTTGATTTTGCAGAACTTTCTTTCCATGAAGTGCCCCACTCTCACTTTCTCTCTCTCTCCTGCTATAGCCATCATCAGAGAGTATTTGTTTATAACCTTTAATATTTCACGAGCGCTCTCAGTTATGGAGACAAGCATCGCTGCATAGGCCTATTAGCACCATGGCCTCTTAAATGCAGGTCTATTTATTTCCCTGTGTGATGAGCATGTCTCCTAATGGGCAATGAGCCAGAGGAGGAAAGCAGCTGCAGTGCTAAAGCACCCTGGAGAACAGCCATCATCTAATTCAGAGCCCTGTTAAAACTTCAAATTAGCCTGGATTATGTTTTTACTGGTGTCGGCTCTTACTGCTAATAGGATGATACAGCACAACAAACACACTGAATCAATGCCGTCTTTATTAAACCAACAAGGAAGTATTTTATAAAGTACTTAATAATATGATGTTGTTTAAACTTTTTTGATTGAAAGATCCCTTTCGTGAATGTAAAACAAATCTTCCCTGCGGTACACATCCCTAATCCTTTTTTAAATCTATATATGTGATTTAAATATTAAATGTCAAAAATTATTCCCATTTGAACTAATTTAAAAAAAGGATGATCATGATGTTTATGATCAGTCAATTTAGAAAACAGATTTCAATGGTTTACAAAATAAAACACTACAATTGTTACAAATGCTCTCAGAAATTGTTATTTTGTTAGATTTTTCCTGCTTTTGATGCAATGTTTTCATAAGACCCTGTAAAAATCCAAAGACTGGTGGTTTCGGACTTTACAACAAAGCTAGGTAGGCCTATGGCTCTTCAGGGCATTTAATGTCAAATTGAATGACTTAACCTGACACTTACAGGCTCTTTTCCCTAATAGCCGTTACTTCCATTTTCACAAGTCATCCTACATCAGTGTATTGACCTTGCTTTGGATATCTCACAGGAAAAGTTGTTTGTATTGGTATAAAAGACAGTCAAACTCGACTGGGCTGCATGCTAGATGCATCAATGTTCTGCTTTAGATTCCACATCTGGCCTCCCTGGTTTGGGATGCTGGATTGATGGAGATCTGGTACTATGTTAACAACTCCACCATGTTGTTTACTTCGAGCAGGTCGAGCAGAATCATTGAAAATATTGGTTAACCAGCTTCACCTACCCAGTTTTCTTAAACAGCAACGTTATGCTGGTTTAGACCAGCACCAATCCTGGGGCCTCATTTATATGTTTCATAGAAACCAGCCTAAATTCATTTTACAATAATTTCTCAAAGTGTGTACTGTTTGTGTGATTCATAGAACGAATGTAAAGCGGTGTGCGCCTCTCTTTCAGATGTGAAATCAATAAATCGCTAACATTCTCGGATCTGCTCCGGCTTTTAAAGCTGTCTAAATAATGTCATTGATATATAAAAGAGCACCTGTCAACGTCCAAATCCTTTACGAGCGGCAAGAATGCCTTATATTTCCAAAGCCCATTTTTCACATCACAGACCGTTTATATAGATATGCAAGATTTTTGCACACGTCCTCTATGATCAAATCGCTTTACCAACTGTGTGAAATCTGTAACCTTTTTCGATGAACTATGAGCTCCCTAGGAAATAAACACTAACTTCCACACAGCAGCAAAGCTGTGCGCTCTGTCAAGTTAATTTCTTCATAATGTAACCAGAGTAGATCGGGGTTCCTGTCCAAAGCTGTAAGACCTGCTTTATGTGTCCGTGAAGACGACAGAATGTTTGATGATAAATAACGTAATGAGGGGGTGACCAGTAAATTATTAACCGTGCGTTACATTTGAAGAACACTTGCAAGGCGTTAGATTAAAAAGAGGATAATGTTTTACCATCAAACTGTTCCGCCTTGTCTTCAGAGCCGAAGCAGAAAGCGATTGCACTAGTTTGGGACATTCATTCTGAAAATATGATCCAGTTTGACTATAAGTAAAAGTCAAAACTCATCAGGGAATAGCAAAGGGGTAAAGAGTCTTTCTCTTGGATGTCCATTGGTTTAAAGTGGTTGGTGCATTTTTTATGGGCTCATGGTCTATGGGTATGTCATTTCCAAATTAGCCTTATCTAAGTGGCAAACGGGAGCGAAGTGGGTCTTGAAATATTAATTAAACCGCGTGATGCATCGTTTTTGTGTTAATTAAAAGTGGCCAGACTGAAACTGGACTGTTGTTTTTAAGATTACTCTGGCAAGTCAGTCAGGGATATATAAGCGAAGCCACACTTCAGTTGTTACAAGATACACTGTTTTCAGAAAGTATCTTTGACATTTCTAGATGCTAGATTTGTGGTGAGCATGGATTAAAACTGAACTCAAACTGGATCATTGCTGATTTTAAAGCTGCAATCTGTAATGTTTGCCTTTATATTGCCTATCTGTGTTTTAAACATAAAATTGTCCATCTTTTAGGAATTTGTAACTATTTTACAAAGTGGTTAATTCGTATCAATTCAAATAATCTCATTTGTGAGTTTTAGTACGATGTGCTTTTACGCCAGGCTTCATCGTTGCTTTTTTCTTAATAATCATAGGTTTTTGTACACAAATGTCTCATAGAATAATTACACATTTTTGTCAGATTAGACTAGTTAAATGGACATGTCCTGCGATATCGTCTGCAGCTTACACTTTAAATCATTATTATAAGCTTACCATAAAGAATTACAGTAGAGTAGGAGCACGTTTTTATGCTCAATAGCTTGCACAATAACAGAAAAAAAATCAGATTAAAAAAATGAATTCATACGATGTGAATTGTACAAAACGAAAAATTATTAGAAAAATGCTGAAGACCCTCCCCACCCCAAACCCTAACGTAGATGGTGCGAAAGCAAATCGTACTGAAACATACAAAATGAAATCTTACAAATTAGCCACCACATAAAATAGTTACTTTGTGAGATTGTGCTGGGACATCTCAAATACTTTGCGACAAGAGCCCTGATGTTCAGCTGTTCAGGTCATGTGGCCTGAGGCTTCACAGTCCCCTGGCAGTCCAAGGCCCTGTGACAATGACCTAATATTCTAGCCCTGCCCAAAAACAACATCTGATTATAAACCACATCAGGTCTTTTCAACCTCTATGTTAAAATATCTGGAGCATAAAGCCTTCATTAAATATTTACACATGCACTAACCATATGAAAAATGAAGAGATCTGCAGTTTCATTAACCTGTAGTAATATATGTACATATCCACTCGGTGGATCACAAAAATATTTTTTTAGGCCTTTTTAGCATATTCCAGACATTCTTTTCTGCATACTAATAAGTGATTTCTAAAGCAGTTGTGGTGATTAACTCAGTTTTAATATAACATTAGGGTTCCTTAAACTGGCTTTAATCTGAGAATTAGGATTTAAGTCAAGGTGTAAAAAGAGGTATGAAGAAATGTTTTGCCTGAAGATATTTGAATGTTATGACTGAGGACCCTCTTAATTAACTTAGCACAGCACTTTATAGCTGAGTAGATAACTAGTGGGATTCTTCAGTAATACATTTGCATTTAATTCATCTTAATAGTTCAAGTACATAGCTGTTTCCTTTTTCTTCAGGAGAAATTGTACACTCTTAAACATCCTTTCCTTTTAGGTAGAAAATCTTTATTTCCAGCTTGTCATGATCATTTCTTTTCTGTTATAATAAAGGCAGGTTTCAGATATAGCTTTCCATGACATTGAACACCTATCCAAATCTAGATTTTAAGTGTTGGAGGGGGTAGACGCAACCATTGACACTTGTCACTTGTCTGTTTCAGTGTCGTGGGAAATACTGATCCATATTATTGTAGCATGTGTTGAGCCACCGGGCAAGAGAGTTAGTGGTCTGAAATGTTAATGACACCATGCCGTAACACCCCTGTAATCTCATGAGCTCCCTTCTTTCAGACGCTTTCATGATCTCACCTCATTTTTGCCAATATTTTAGCAACTCAGGCCAGGCGAAAAAAAATACATATAGAAAGAGGAAAGAAAATGATAGAGAACCTGGAAGGATCGGAAAGATCTCATTGAAGAGAAAAGCAGGGGTCCACTAGATTGGGGGGCTGGGGAAGGTTCACAGGAAGACAGGCCTTTACGTAGGCCTGTAAATCTTTGATGCTCCCAACGAGGTGAGCGCTTCCACACTCTTCTGGGTCTGCAAGTAGCACCCAAGCAGACGGGGGTCATGCATGATTCACAAGGCAGGCCGTCGGATTAGCTTAGCGTAGCCCGCGCTGATGACATGCGTTACAACTCGTTTCATCATGACGCGCTAATGAGAGCTGAGACGGTGCTCTCATGCCAGAGGGTTTCAGGACCCTCCCGGGGCAGGCGTGCTTGGAAGAGACATGGCAGCCCTAACATGACATTATTCTCAAGAGTCTCCGTCCATTCTTTACCGGTTCTTTATGGAGGCTCTGAGAATGTTGTGGAGCGACAAACAACTGCTTTAAAGCCTCGCTGTGAGGTTACACCTCATTCTGGACCCTGGACGTATATTCATGTGCTTTTTTCAATGGAAAAACTAAATACTACCAGTATTACCCAAATCTTAATAAAATATTTTTGATTGTCCAACCCGTTTGGTGCATTGATACATAATTAACCAATACATCTATTTTGGGGAGCCATTTTGATGTAAAAGCATCTCAAATAGTATAAAGCTGAGGCTAAAGAGCCACGTCCTAGTGCACTGGTTACTGGATGATGATTAGGGACCTGTCATTGCCAACCTTCGCCCTGGCCTTTCTGCACTGTTAGTTAATGATGCCACAGATATGTCCTTAAGCCCAGCGTGATGCATGGCGTTCATTAGCTCCCGTGTAGCTCACGCGCTCTCTCTCTCTCTTTTATTCTAATGACAAGGGTGGCAACGCGCTGGCCTTTAATCACAGGGGCGCCTTGTTACCAATGGAAGGGACGGTTAAAAGGATGAAACTGAACAGGAACGAGACACAGAACTATGCGTGTGTGTGGGCAGAGGGCTTTTCATGATATAAATCCTTATGATCAGACTGATAGAGAGCGACATTTACAGTTCAGCTGTGAGCAAGGTCAAATCTAATTGGTTCCCTTACCGTGTAAAATTGCAATTTGAACGTATTACAGGTATTTTCTGCCTGGTGGAGACGAGTCATATTTTTGTACGTGGACAAGAAACAATGACGTGAGCTGTACAAGAAAGTGGCGCCTGGTTATAAATACATAAATTAAATTATATTCATAGAAAAAGAGCATTTGTTTGTATATCAGCAATGAAAAAAATAATCTTACAGTTATTTTTTACAGATTTTACACGTTTAATGTAAAAACCTGTAATTTTACAGAATTGTACAGTTTTTTTACAGATTTTTGAAATATGGCAAAAACAAATTACAGAAAAAGACCTATACCAAGTAATTGTATTTGTGTTATTTTACGGTATTTTTGTCGCACCCCATGCAGCTGGCAGAAAAAAAAATTACGGGATTTTTATATTGTGAGGGCAAAAAATAACCACGAAAATAAACATTAATAATAATTAAACAAAATACATTTATACAAATGTTTATTTTATTTTAACTAAAGCAAGTCCAGCAGAATGGTCTATTATAATCAGGGCCGGTCCAGCCTATGTTGGTGGCTTATACAAGATTTTAGATGGGGCCCCATCAATCAATAAAAATAAAATATCTGAAAATTACATGTTGAAAAGCAAAATTCATATTATTTTAAAATATTGTGATAAACATAAATAGGAACCATGTATATAAAAAAATAAAAAATATATGTAATAAAAATAAAACATTTTCTAATTACCTTTTCATTGTTTAAAGATATTGATGTTTGTTTATTTTATATTTATTATATAACTATTTATTAAAACTGATAGTTTTCTCAATAATACTGTATTTGAATGTTAGAGCTCATAAAACAAATATTTGATTATATTATTATTCAGATAAAGGTTAATGAGAAAGTTATATTAAACATTTTGTCACTCTCTGCACAAATGCTTTAAGGACACACATAAAAGTTGTATTGTTTTGGATTTTCTTACATAAAGGGCATAGGCTAGTCACAGTTCCAGTAAACACACTTTGAAACCAGTTGAAACCAGCAAAAAAACGCACGCAGCATCAATAAAGTGGTTCTAAATAAGCTATTTTAATATCTTTTGTAAACATAAATGGCTGACATAACCTTATCATTCGTACCTCTATTGCCATATTGTATGTTTCCTACTTATAGCAGCTGATATTTAGGGGTCAAGCCCTGAAGGGGCGGAGACCCGTATTGTATTCATTAGTTTTCTTATTAGGGGTCAAGTTCGTTAGTTTTCTTATTATTATTATTCTTCCACCAAGGAAGTCTATGGCAGCCCATAGAATCGTACGCAGGAAAGTTATGACATTTTGCACACAGATACTGGACAGACCCAACATTATCCAGAGCAAATTTGGAGTCTCTAATTCAATCCCTCTAGCGCCACCAACAGACCAAAGTTTCAGATACATTTCTGATCATAACTTCTGAATTGTATGCCGTAGAAACAAAATTCTTATTTTCATCTGAATCCTGAGCTCACTCACGCCGATAAAACTCATTCAACCTCAAAACTCAATTCAAACTCGTCCTAGATTTTTTTACCGATTTGTACAAAATTTGGTATGTAGCATCTAGACAGTGCTGACAAAGTTATTTTTATTTTTTTATTTTTATTTTTTATTACTATTTTTGCTTATAACTTCCGAACAGTTTCTCCAAAAATCAAGAAATTTGGCTCGTTAGATTCGGGGTATCATGCCGCGTCGAACAATATCCAGCTTTCCCATGTCGGCCATTTTGGGCGTCAGCCATATTGAATAATGTAGCAAAATGCTGTATTTTAAGAATGCATTAGCGTTCCGTATTATTACGAAATTCGTTTCGGGTCATCAGCACCATGCAATGAAGTTTGGCTTGTGTTATTTTTTTTGCTTTTCTGAGTGTACATGCTTATAACTTCTAAACGGAATGAGATATCTTCATCAAATTTTGCACATTGATTTATGGGAACTGTCTGAGAACACAAAAAAAGGTGGTGGGGCTGTGTCAAAAGAAAATGTTTTGCAGTGTCAATTTTGAAGTCAATCAAAAGCTTTTTTTAAAGATTTTCGGCGTTTTGCCTTTAATTGTACAGCTTGGTGATAGGTAGGACAGGAAGCGAAGTGGGAGAGAAAGACAAAGGGGTGGGTTTGGGAACGGACCACGAGACGGAAAACGAACCCGGGTCACCCGATGCGCAACCGAGCCACGTGTCGGATCAGACAATCAGATCCTGTTTAACGTTGTTTAATTAAAAGGCCACTCCTTTTTATAAAACAACGTTAAAAAGGTTCTTGTTGACTTCAAAATTGACACTGCAAAACTTTGTGTATTTACACGAAAATGTATTCGTATCATCATTGGCACATCTTGTTCATCCCATTGAAATTTGGTGACTGCGCCACCTGATGGTCAAATGTTATAAGCAATTTTCTTGTGTTCTAACTGCCTTTCCCTGTGTTTTTAAACTTGGTTTTCAAAATGTGATAATCTGACATGTCCAAAATATCCCATAGTGTGCGTCAGTGCTCGAATTGAAGGGGGGCTGGGGGGATCCGGGACCCGCATAAGAAGTAAAACATTTACTTAGGGGGGTGATTAAATTCATGCAATGCATATGTTACATTTCGTGAATTAATTATTTACAATCATTTATGTTAAGTTTGTTTATGGGCTAGTTGTCATGTCTCTTTAAATTCTAAAGACCGCCAAGCGCAGGACATCTTTGACATGACTGCTTAATTGGGGTCGCTCCGGTGTTTCAAAGCGATCCGCCATTGCGTTTTTACAATACTGAATTTTACGACAAAATTCCAAATGGGCGATGCCCGCCAGTGCTTACATAAAAAACAGGCTTACATAAAACAGTGGTGGATATGACAATACGAATGAAAAAAGCCTATTCTTTTATGTAAGCCTGTTTTTAATAAATAGTATATAGTTATGCATATTATGATAAAATATTGTTATTTAGTATAAACTGTATATTGCGAGACTAACCCCCACCCCACCAAAAAAAGTCGTATGCTCATAAGACTTGATTCAATTCGAGCACTGGCGGGCATCGCCCATTTGGAATTTTGTCGTAAAATTCAGTATTGTACAAACGCAATGGCGGATCGCTTTGAAACTTGGTATGGTTCATCAAGGTTAGGTCTGAAAGGACCTGTAAAATTATAGGTGGTCAAGAGATATAACGACATTTATTAATCTGCTTGTAACATAGGAGGAAATCAACATAATGTTATTTGATTCACATTAGTATTTGTTGGCTCAAGCTGAGTTCATTGATATCAAAGTTTTTATAATCCACCATACTTCCTGTCTGTCATATTGAATTATATAAAAAACATACTTTTTTGAACTCCTTCTACAAAAGCTGTCTGATTTGCACTGAAATGTTTATATAATTTTTAGGGACACCCCTAAATAAAAGTTAATAAAACCTTTTTGATTGATCAAATGGTTCTCAAATAGAGCCTTAACGAAATCAAGATGAGCACACCAAGGGGTCATGTGGCTGTATCTTTGCAACACTTTTGTGTATTGACGTGACACTTTTGTGTATTGACACGACACTTGGTATGCATCATAACTGGAACGACTTGTTCTCCTTACACAAGTTTGGTGAGCCAAGCAAAAGTGATAAGATATTATATAGTGCTCTTTATATGGTTTTTCATATCTGCTGTGCAGAAACTAATCTTCAGAAATGTCCACATGTATTTCCCTTTGTGCCCTTGTAGGGCTTGACCCCGTAATTGCTGCTTGCAGCTATATTTTTTTATTTAAGTCACCTTGTATAAAGGTTTTGTATAAACGTTTTGTGTTTGGCAAAATGAACACAATGAACATATTCTGTGCTGACATGTGTAACGTTAACCGGCCTTATCTGAACCTGCTCCGTGCAAGATTTTAACCTGCGATCAGCCCGGCAAAGGATGCAGGCGCTCTACAAGGCCACGGACACTAAAGCGTAAGTCGCTACTTCATCTCTTGAAGTTGGGGAGTGAAATGCAATAGCGACTTGCACTGCTTTACCTGCACTGCTGACACTAACTGGTCTCTATTACACATGCCCCTCCGGTTATTTTGCGCCCTAGGCAACCGCCTATGTCGCCTATGCCACGGGCCAGCCCAGATTATAATTAAAAAGTAATGTACAGAATTTAACTTTGTATATCAACAGTATTTTAAATGCTTAGCATTGCAAGCGTATGTAGTATGTGCATTAATATGATATATTCCACATTATTTTATGCTAAAATTTATACTTTTTTGGGGATACCAGTTCCATGTACAGTAAAATGTTGACGTTTATTCTAATATTCCGACACTTAAATTTTAGCAATTTTACATGTCTAATACATGCAAGGGGCAACTTATAACACACCAAAGACAGAGAAAAATACGTATTCGCGCCATATGACCCTTTTAATACTATGTTTTGAAATGTTGTAAAGTTACATTTACAGTGGTGGATATGACAATATGAATGAAAATATGAATGCCTGCAACATTTAAAAAGAAGACAAGAAATTAAAAAAATGTGTTTGCAAGGACCTCCTATGAAACGTTAGAAAAATATCAGAACTACCCACCAAAACACAGAATACAGCTGAATAAAGGTTTAAAAAGCTGAATTAAAAAATCTGCATGTACTGTATATTTAAAATGTATGCTATTTAGTTTCTATCATTTAGGCTAAATGCCATCATACAAACATAAGAGAATGTTTTCCGATCACTTCCTTAGATTCAAACAAATCCAAACATTATGAAATTAAAGGCATGCACGTTTCACACATGACTCCTATATTTCTCCTTGTTGTTTTGTGGCGAAGTTCAAAGTGTGAATATCATGAGTGAAATAATGAAGCACCTCACGCAGAAAGAAAGGCTTATGTAAATGTTTCCTCTCCAGATGCCACAGCCTAAAGCCAGTGTTCTCCGCCACCCCCGAGCCACATAATTTAAATAAGCATTTAGATAAACCTTTGTACCTCGCTTGCCCATAGGGGGCATTAGGTTTCGCAAGCAGATAAATCAATAAAATCTGGCGGTCTCAGAGTTAATGAATATCGCTTACACTTTTTAATGAGGCCCAATTTGCATTTGAAAGTAACAATGGGAATGGAAGGTTTTCTGCATGCTCGGTAAGATTCTGCATTTGATGAAAAAATATGCAACATATTTGTCTTAATCAAAGCATTACATGTGTTTTTATCTTTAACACACCAGGTTAATGTTTATGAAGCTATTTATTTTTATGTTGTTCTAGTGAATCTTTTTGTAGTTGGACATCTACGGATACCAATGGTCCATTGATAATTGATATTTTTAGCTTTAGCTAGTATTTCATGAAAGATTTCTATTTTTCGTGCTTTTACATATCTCTAACACCAAAACAACAGCATTGAAACTCATATGAGGTACATACTTACAGTAACATAATTAAAATAAGTATTTTCACATAGCGCCCAGTACTAACAATTCAAACCCATTGTTTAGATCTGGGGAACACAAGAACTGAGAACGTGTGTAATCCAAATGCACTGTATAAAAACATCTACCAAATGTATAAATATAAATCTGACACATTGAAACAAAAAAGTAACAAAAGTGAACAAACATTTCTGCAAATAAGATGTGGCTTATTAAATGTAAAGTTAATTACTTAAATGAAAAGCATTATTACAAAAAATGCCAATTGTTTATAACCATCTAGTTGTTTCTCAGAATACAATCTTTGAAGTATTTTCTTGTGGGAGATTGTCTGTTCCAGCTAGGTAGAGAACAAAGTCATAAGTTTTCAACACAGAGATTACTCACAAGGCATTTTTCTTGTACTCTCCTCGATTTGAGAGAGTTTGAGTTTGATTGTCTTCTGTGTCAAACAGAAACGTATTAGAAAATAGTGCCACATGGGAAAAGGTGCAAAGTACAGTGAGCTGTTATTTCAGAGGCAACCATCATCACAGTCGCATCAAAACAACCGAGAAAGCCCGTTCAGAACAGCAGGGTATAGAAATTGGTCCACGACAAAAGTTTATTTGCATAATATACAAAAAAAATCAAATCAAAAGACAATTACACAGGACACGAGCTGCCTCCAGGTGATGTGACATGTATATATAGTATACTTTCTGCATTAGATATTTCAATAACCGTGTAAACAGCTTTATGATTAAAAGTTAGCCTGAAATTCACAAATAATTGCAAAGTGACATCCCATAAATCCACGGGGCGTTAACATTGTGCCACACCAGCAGAAATCTCACACTCCTCACCCCCGGCTATATGTGCCACAGTGCCAGCTGCCAAAGGAAGGCAACTTTGCCTGCAGCAGCACTAATGTTAGCATCTGAAAAAAGCAGTTGTTTACTTTGTTTGAACTATGGTTGCTTGAGCCCTGGGGAAAGAAGTTCTCCTTGCAAGTCGTTTGGTTCTTGATTCTGTGACGAAGACACGGGTGAATAACAATGTCATTTTTATCCTGCCTCTTCTTCTCTTTAATCTTCTTACCCTTCCATGTCAAATAATTTATCGAGTCTGTTAAAGTTGCAGTGAGCTCAGTAAATTAGGTTTGACACATAAACTACAATTTGTGTTAACTTTTTCCTAGCAGCCAACAGCTTCCTCGTGAGAAATTGCAGCACGTGATCATACACACTAAAAACGCTGGGTTGAAATGAACCATGTTTGGATTGTTACGCAATCCAGTATTGGGTCAAAGATGAAGAAACCCAACCATGGGTTATTTTAACCCAACAGGTTGGGTTGTACAATCAATCCAAATTATGGATCTATGAAAGGTTTGATACACTTATACCTCTCTTACCTTTGAATGTAACAGCCCAGTACAGTTCTATAGACATGTAATTATTTGTCAGTAAGTAATACAAATGAACCTTTTATAATATTTATTTTTCATCTACTCTTTGTATCTTTGTATATCCTTTAAAATTGTTATGCCAATTTCCATGTAAGCTAGAATTGTATGACTCTCGAAAATATATCTGTCAGTCAAGTAAGCAAAGCGAGGGCTATGTTTTGGCTTCTATTACACTGGTGGTGAGAAAAATAACTGCACTACACTTTTTAGGGTTGGGTCATCCTGCTGCATGTCTCTTTCTATCTACACTTTCACATGAAAGATAGCACTCAGTGCATAGTGAAATGCACTAACCACATCTGCTGGTTTCAGATGTGCCAGAGCTGATAAGAGCACCCTATAATTTATGAATCAGCATGAATGTAACTGTCATTCCTTTTCAAGTTAACATTGGCAATCTAATCCGCTCGCTTTTTCCAACCGGTCTTGATTCGGTAATCAAAAAACACACTAATTGTTTCTGAATGAGCAGCTAAATGTCTGTGGACTTCTTTAGAAGAGAGATTCATCTGGATGGAAGTACGATCTCTCTTGTCGTTCTAAAACCTTGTATCTCTAAATTTCGTGATTTCTATTTTTAATTATATTTTAAATTATAAGGTATTAGTCAGCCTTTAGGTTTGTCGCTGGGTTTTGTAAATAACTAACCAATAAAACATATTAAAAAGTGCTTGTCAACTTTGACAACATAACATGAATCATTAGTGTTTTTTCCATTTCCTGAAAAACAGCGAATTGGGATGTCTTTGGTTTCAGAAGGACAGCGACGATATTTAAAGATGTTTCACTTTTCACATGAATACAATTGATATGCTTTAAGTCTAATTTACAACTTGAATGTAAATATATTGCATGTAGGTAATAAGTGCTGGGATGTTTTACTGGTTATATTGTGAATTTCATAAAGATAAAAGATGCCTTCATAACAAGTGTGTAACATATTGTTTGTGCACGCTCATATCATCCAATAAGGACTTCACTATTACATGCATTACATTCCACGAGTCCTTATGAAGTACTATGACCATCACTTTCTGTTTTTCACTGTATTGAGGGTGGCTCACATTCTCTAAACTCTGAAGGATAAATGATTATTATTGTATATCAAATTATTATATGTATTACTATATTGTTGATATTCTGATCTGCTGATCTGAGATAGAGATAAATAAAGGACATACAGCACAACAGGCTTTTAAAATGATAAGTCCGTTTTTTTAGGAGGAAGAATGTGTGAAAGAGGGGCAGGTGCTTAAAGTGAAATAACAAAAAAGCTCATTTTGAATGTTAGATAACACAATTCTGACATTTGTCCTCTAAAACCACCGTGTGATTGTATAACTGTATATGTAAATGCACATATGAGGTGCCCTGACAGCAAGCACAGACCACTCATTTACATATTGTAGCTTTAAAGAAAGCACTACTGCATGTCAGTATCACTCAGTGAAATGAAGATGACTTGTTTACATCCCCTGTGATGCCATAACGATAAGGGAGAGAAGAGTGAGAGAAAGAGAAAATGAGAAAATTGTAAATTCTTATCAGGAGTGGAAAGCAAAGGAAGGAGAATCGCGAAGGGGCCCTTAGATCAAAGCACGACAAAATGTGCCGAGTGTTGACTCCAGGTACTGGGACGGGTCCGACTCACCTCGCTGTCACTTTTATCCCTTTCATCACCCAGGGCCTCGCGCAAAACAGGATATAAATAAGTCATGCTTAATATTGTCACCCCTATAATGGAGAGGGAAAGGCCCCGGAATCAGAAAGGTGTCACATTAAAAGCAAAGTGTTTGAAAGGAGCGATTCTGTCTTTTTCCTTTTCCCCTCGACAAGATTTTATTTTTCAAAGTGGCACTAAAAGCTTGAAAGACTAATGTTGCTGTACTAGTGTTGAGGGGTTAGGCTATATCTTGCCAAAGACACTCTGAGGATATATTATGCTCCAAGAAGCAAATATTTCTAAGCACAGGCACTGAATGACATTTCAGAGCTCCAGCTGAAAATATTTAAAGAGTGTAGTTATATAAATGGACAGTTTGACCTAAACTGTGATTTTCCAGTCTCTGCTAGAGACTGATTAGATTCTATAGACGTTTAAGCTGCAACAACGTAAACAAATGTTCCTTTAATATAATGCAATTAATATAAAAAAAATATGTATTATAAATTAAATTAAATAAACTGATATTTTGCTAGTCACTAGCCAGACCGAAAGGTAACTTAGGGGGAGGCGCATGTGTCCGATGAAACGGATTCTTGCCAATTTAATGATAATTGTAATGCTTACTTATGTTACCAAGCCTTCTTTAAGTTTGTATTTAATTTATACACCAAACCTATCCAACATGCACACAAATATTTAATGCATCTTTAATTAAATAGCCTGTTTGAATAAAGAGTGACGTGTTGTCCAAAAATGAACATAACTTTTGCCCACTGCTGTCAGAGATCAACAAATTTGCTTTCTGTTTTGTCCCATTGCTGTCTAGTAGAAACAAAGAAATCTCATTCTGTAATTTTTCTTTGCTGTTGGTAATGTCCACGTGAAACAGTCAAGGGTTCACTTCTGCTGTGCACACATGAGGTTGACTGTGGCCGACTGTAAAGATCCATTAAAGATCCATCTCTCCACAGACATGCGGTAATGCAGCTCGCAAAGTGCTCCACCTCATCTACTCGCACAATGTTCTCTCCCGCTCCTATCTACCCACACTATCTCCATCCCATCTACAACTCTTAGCCAGAGACGACTTACTGTAAGTCAGAGGAAGAATCCATTTACAATGTGTGCTTTGGAACAGCTCCCTGACAATGCATGGCAGATTAGACTGACATTTGTGATGAATCTTTCATAAACACTTTCTCCGGCACCGAGGCTTCTCTGAGTTCCTCGTGCCGTAGCGAGCGACTGTTCAGATGTCATCTCGACGGGTCCTCAGACTGAGGGTAGAGTGACACGGAACCCGCTGAGTGGGGCATTAAAATTAATCCTGAAGTCGCACACAGCTACAGCTCATCGCGACGGCAGCCGCCCCCCTCCCAACTAAAAGGAACAGCGACATGTGTCCACCAGCTCGTACAGCCTTCAGATTCCGAGTCAATTTCATGTCCTCATCAATTCTTCACTGTGATTCTCTGCATTTGTTTCATTTGCATAACTTTTGTCTGTCTGTTTTCTGCTCTTTGAATTGGAACACAGTTTTCCTTTCTTTGACGTCCCCTTTAAGAATGCGGCTTTAAATTTAATGCGAGCTAAATAAATATATAAATATATCAAAGGTTGACATGACGTCGCTCCACTTTATTCTCTTTGAAACGCGCTTCTGTTCGTGCATTAAGGATACTGAGAGATAAGTGACAAGAGGGCACGGGCACACATGGAGACACAGGTTATCTCGCGCATACATGCCACAACCTATTTCAATCTATTCACCGCCCAAAATCTCTGGGCAACAAAGCCGGGATGCAACAAGGTTGCTGGCTACCAAAGCTGTGCGTCGACTACAGCTTGCTTTTTTATTTGATTTGACGTTGGATTTTTTAATCATTCAATTTTACAATATTTGTTGTGCTTTTATGGTTCCGCCACAATAAAACTTTTTTGCCAAAAATTTGAATGCCAATAAGCATACGCTGAACATACAAAAACGTGTAAACTGAAAGAAGTCTGTTTAATTCATGGATACAGATCACAGTTATGCTCTCAACTAAGCAAAGGACACTGGCTGGAAATGCGTTTAATGGCTAATAGAAAAAGCTAACCATAAAGCATCATAAATACAAGAAAATGTCATTTCTGAAGCACCTGCACAAGTGCAGGGCAGTGGCGAAATGCCCTCTCTAAATGTTTCATTAGCTCATCTTATTGTAAAAAGTGCTACTAGAGTTTCCACTCATTCAACCAGCTCAGCTCTTCAAGCGTTACTTAGTCTGATGGATCTTCTGCATTAGGTTGCTTTTCCCACTTCCAGTGTACACGCATACTCCATTGTCCATTTTTGAGGGAGTTTGGCGTCGGTGGTGGGGTACGGACTCAGAAGAGGGTTGATGCAAATGATGTATGGCATTAAATATTGATCCCATTCCATTTTAACTCAAGGTAGACCTCAAACTCGCAAATAGACACTTGTCACTTTAAATCAGCAGAACTGTCGCTTTTGTGGCTGTCTGTTTACAAAATAAGAGACTGAAAATGAGACCTGGTCCCAGAAGACGACCTCCTTGTTTAAATATGAATAATAAATACATATTAGATAAATAATTCTGCATTCTGAATTATTGAGAGGAAGGATTTATGGATTTGCGAAACTCTGAGCACTGAAACTGGGGATAATGTCATGCATTAAGTGTCACTGGTAAAGTTGGGAAAGTTGAGCGTTTAAGACATTCAGATGTTTCGAGCATGAGCTCAGGAGCATAATGTTGTTAAGTAACGCCATGCGTGATGTGTAACTTATACACAATATGAGCATGTAAAGCGCAACATTCAACAGACATATTGACAAAAACACACTGTTAAACAAACTTTCTTATTTTAACTATTTTTGTTTTGCTTTATAGAATTGCTTAAAAAAGTCAAATTACAGAGGAATGCAGATTTAAAGTTCGGATGTAACATGCAACATGTAAACATGTCATTTTAGTTTACAAAAGTGTTATTTAGCATTATTTCTGGCTCCCTAGTGGCCGGAATAATACATTTTTTTACAGCATTTTTTTACTGAGGCAATTCACTCTTTCTGTGATTTAACCTTTAAGGCTGTTACTCTTTAAAATGAATTATGAAATAGCAAAAGGCAATGGTAAATTTTTTAAATGAATATTATTTAAAGATTCCTTAAAAAAATATTGTTCTTTGTATGTGCACCATTTCTAATGTAACTAGAAACGTATTGTAGTTTTCTAAAGAGTACTTAAACGAAAATAAAGTATTTTAAAAGTACAAAAAAAGGAAGTACAAGCTTAAAGGACATATTTTAGAACAATAGGTTTCACCCTCAATGTAGTGTGCTTCCCTACCTGAAATGAACGTCTGGTAATGTCAGTGTGCCTATAACGGTAAAGTCGGGTCAAAAGCTGCTCTAATGTGCACCTTTCAATTGCAATGTTGCTGGTTCGGGGCAAACCTTGTTAACTCAAACAACACAAAAATG
Source organism: Triplophysa siluroides (assembly GCA_006030095.1). Classification (NCBI taxonomy): domain Eukaryota; kingdom Metazoa; phylum Chordata; class Actinopteri; order Cypriniformes; family Nemacheilidae; genus Triplophysa; species Triplophysa siluroides. The sequence goes on along the minus strand of VCII01000042.1, from coordinate 446,317 downwards.
TGCTGATGGTCCATGTGTTAAATTGGCTTTGTTGCCTTTATGTACCCCTTTAGAAGAAGAAATGCCTTCTATGCCCATCAAATGAAAGGGGTGGTTCACTACCCTGAACAGGAGAGCAAAAGGTGGCAAAGCTCATCCCTAATAACGTCATTTAGAAATCACCTTCTACTAATGCCTTCTTGCCTTGAGGGCCCTTTATACCTTAACAAAAAAACTCTCCTGGTTCAGGTTCCATTAAGCACGAACACCGTGCGCTATTAGAGCAGTGTGTGCAGCAGAGAGGGAAACAGAACGAGTGAGCGAACGAGAGGGATAGAGAGGGAAAGTTATGTGCGCAACCTGAGGTGATCTTACTTTTGTTTTTAAACGCACTGTAAGAACAATGTCACAGCGCTTGACATCTTGTTAATGTCACACGTTGTTTTGGAAAATCCCATGGTGCTTTGCATTAGCACTTTGCTTGCCTCACACCCTCGGGCGGCCTCACAAAAGCTCATAGACAAGTGAAAGCTCAATGGCATAGCATAGCCAGTGCAGCGGTGTTTAAAGAGAGGTTTACCTGAGCTACAATGACGGACAAATATCACTATACAACCACAAAGTGTTTAAAAAAACACACTCATGTGCCATAATACTCATTTGGAATAAAATATACTCAAATCCTGTTTTGGCTGATCTTTACAATCAACAATGCTATTTAAAAATACTACACTGCAGTGGACTGTGCTTGTAATTCTTTTCTATGGTCTTGTTCCTCTCATCCCATCATGTCTTTCTCTCTATCAATGAACCGTCAAATAAAGCTGTGAAGTCTACAAATGACGTAAAAAACTATATATATACATAAAAAGCATGAAAATCCACGGCAAACCAATATCTGGGATCTGATAATGTGACTGAAATAACAAACCAGTATGTTTGCTCGTAAAGCTCATTACTCACATTCCTCGTATCTTCATCCAGATACCTTCATCTCTATAACATGGATCATTTTTTCTTTGTAGCTGAACATAAACGTTTATTTTTTTGTTTTCTTAACTGGTAGTGGGTTCTAAGAGAATCATGGTAGGGTCGTAGAATATCTGAATAATTTCTGTCAAACTGAAACTTTAGGTTGTGAATTACACTGGGAAGCCTTTTGTTCCCAATAGTCCCATTGTACTTATGAAAAAGCATTTCAAATAATCCAAATGGTATTTTACTGTTGAGACTCATGATACATATATCTATTTTCATGGCCTCAGGGTGCCTTGCCCCGTGCAGCCTTTTTAATTCAGTCTCCAGTGTGAATCATAGGATTCACTGGTAGTTTATCAACAACCCAACATGAGCTCAGAGAATACAATTTCGAGACTGATGATACGCTCGGATAAATATTAACTACGTGAATACAACATTACACTCCAGAGAATAATCACAGTCTTTTGCAGATGACAACAACTTGCAAAAATTCAAATTAAACCAACACAATCTCACAGCACAATCACAATAAAGCCAGTCATTCACTGTAGACTGTGATCAAATCTCCTTTATTCATACATTTTTGAGTTGCGTATTGCTATTTCTCTGGTATAAATATTCTTCTTATATTTTTATGTTTAAATAGAATTGTTGTTTTAAGAATCAAACATGAACCTTTGTTTATAAAAATGATAAAAATGCCTTTAATAACACCATATGTCACCGCAAGAGTCAAAGCAAGCTGCATGCTCATTTCTGTTAAGTGCAATTTTTGGATGCCCTTCAGACAAATTCGGTGTGCAATGTGGAGATAGATTGTGCAGCCCTGCCCTCTAGTGATTTTATGTGGAACCCCAGGTGGAGATATCATACGTATTAAGGTTTGTAAAATTTAGTTCACAAGTATAAAACTATGGTGAATGTGTAATATGGTTTTGGACATTTAACTATAATTATTCTACACTATCGGTCAAAGGTTTTGGGACACTTACTCACTAAAGTGTTTTACATTCACATTTTAAAAATAATAATAAACTTGTTTATCAAAATTATGAAATAAAACAAAGGGAACTATGGAAACTAAAATATATATATATATATATATATGTGTTATATATTATCATCTTCAGTGTAGTTTCCATTTGGTTAGAATTTGCAGAAATGTTTTCTTAACATTTTATCATGCAGCTTTTTGAGGTCTTACCCTGAAATGCTTTATAAACAGTATTGAAGGAGTTCCAATCTATTCTGTGCTCCTATTGGCTGTTCATTGTTCTGTCAAAGTCATCCATTTGAAAAAAAATGTTTATTAAATAAAAGATTAGTTTTGTCGTGAAAAGAAGCACGTATGCTTGCAAAATTATATTTTTGTCCACTAAACTTATCTAATCTAAATTTACAGCAGATTCAAAGTAAAAAAAAAACTTTTATATTTATGAATTATTTAAGTAGTTTAATTATAATCCATAATTATGCTTTATATGTAATATAACTTAAAAATGCTAAAATGAACTTTTCAAAAAAGTTCCCTCATTTATTTAGCCAGTGCACATATAGATAATTACAAAGACTGAAATAAGACAGAGCACTGCATTTTTCTTATTAATATGTCATCTGCTCGACTGCTGGATGAATCTGAATGAAATTACACTAAATATAAGACAGCAAAGATAATGAAAATGATAAAACATGTATAGGATCTCTTAAGTATATGTAAAATTTATATGAGCCTGAAAGACTTTTACCCCTTTATCAGACCCTGTAGTCCAGCAGACAGTGAATTACATCCTTTCACGTCAGTCTTTTTTAACTTTCTACTACTGCAGAATTACACACAAACATGCATTAATATGTGCATATAAACATCTCTCTAATGGTCGCCAAATAAAGATTGAGCCATTCTCTAGTCCTAGAGCCATGCCTGGGGCAGCCTGGCAGAAGCCACTGCTGTGGGTAGCCCTGGCAGGGTGATCTGACCCCTAACCCCAACCTTCATAAACCCTTTATCTCTTAGCATATTGCAGCCCATCCTTGTTTAGTTTATCCCGTTTAAGCCTCAGGGCCTCTCTGTCGCTCAGCCAAGAGGTGACTAGAGCAATCCCGTCCAGGACACAAGGTTCTGTTGTGGGATAGAGACCACAAAGCTTTGTGCACTGATATTAAACAGTACTGCTTGAATAAGAAGAGTCTGGCTCAGGTACAACATTTACATTGAAGCTGTTGGAAAAAAGACAAACATGTATGGGAAGAAGCTATATTAAATGTCTTGTCCCTTTCTCAGGACCCTAGTAAATAGGTTGTTGTCCTTTTCATGCAGTTGCAGCTATCCATCACTAGAGGGCAGCAAAAGATGATTTAGTACACATGTCTTTCATAATAAAGGTCAGAACATGGGTGAAGAGGCCAAACATAATGGAAAACGCATGGCATATAACCACGAGAAGAAAAACTGTTTACATAACTATACAAGACTCTTCAAATGAAACCAGTTTACAATCTCTGTCATAAACAATCTCATAATGTTCTATGTAAAAGTGCATTGGCAAAGTATGACAGTGAAGGTGGATCTAGCAAGAGTGTGATCTATACAATTATTACGCTCTACAGTGATTTATTAGTGTGCTGGTTTCATCATATCTATCACATAAATACTTTTAAAATTATTTAAAGGTTTCCTAAATGTCTTTGCCCCATGTATGTAAATTGGATGGAAAAAAACGTATACATACAATACAAAATACATACAAAATAACCACATCACAGTGTAACCCCTGGGAATCAAACCTGTGACCTTGGCGTTGTTAGCACCATACTCTTGACAGTTGAGAGCTACAGGAAAGGCCAATTTTGAACAACTACCCAAATGATGTTAAATTCATGTTCATGTTCCTGAATCCAGCTGTGTTCAGTTACTTGATTGCATGATAAACATCACTGATTTCACATCAGATCAATCTTGCTGTTGTCAAACCTCAAGAGTTGCTTGTGTAACTTCAATATGAACTTGTTAGGTTGAAGGGAAGTTGGGACAAGGTTATAAAAAGGTTGGCAAAGCTTTGAATTTCTCCAAAAGCACCATAATGTCCATTGTAATGTAATAGAAAACACATGGCACATCTAGACATTGCTAAGATCAGACTGTCGTACAAAACTGAGCAACCAAGCAACAAGGGCGATTGTAAGTGATGTGATCAAGAAGAGTCATATACGACAGGGTTCTTTGAATTAAATGGTAAAAACTGTCCAAATATCAACACCGACCTGCAGAATCTTGCACTCTTTTGCCTTTTTGGGAGTGCGGTTACGGAAAATCTGTATTTTGAGAAAGGCCAACATTAAGTCACGTCAGCACTGTCTTTGATCCATGTGATCCATGTGACAAAACCTGAAACTTTGTGAGAGGAACGTGTGGTCAAAAATTACACTCTTTTGCCATGACAGCAAAGTGCTGTGATTGTCAAAAACTAAATACAGCCCAACACCGAGGTAACGTTTATGCCTTCCATCAGGTACAGCGCAAACATCATGCGCTACAGGTTTTTTAGGCTAGAGAAATTGGAAAGCTTTTTGGCATCAAGTGCCGTGTGTGTGAAGCTGAATGCCGGCAAATCCTCGAGGAGAATCTGTTTCAGTCAGCCAGAAATCTGTGTTTAGGTCGAAGATTTCTTTTCTAGCAGCACACCAAACCACACAAAAAAACATCTTGAAAAGAAGCAGAGAAATATTGTGGAATGACCCAGCAGAGCTCAAATTGAATTCAGAGTTGTTTGGATGATTGCTCTGCTCATCAAGTCTGCTCATAGTATTTCAGTGACTGTATACTATTGAAATATAGTATATACTCTTTCCTCCTCTGGTAAGAGAGAGAGATCCTAAAAAGAATGTATTTTAGAAATAAAAACTGTGATTTAGGGAGACATCTTGAACCACATCTTGAACATGTTACTTTGTAATTCACCTGATTTGATTTTCGATCATTTGTAAGCAACCCTATAGCTTACAAAGTCTTACAAATTTGCAGAAACTGGATTTATACATATAGACCTATACGTGTAAAAAATTGTAAACAAGGTAAACAATAAATAGTAAAAAGTAAACTTCCACACGGCATATCTGTTTGGCAAGTAAATGTAGTAAATTCTAGTGCGCGTGTGGAACTGTACTGCCTGTTACTTTTCATCAGTGATTCTCAAACTTTTCTGTTGTAAGGCCGTGTAGTGTGCATCGCTTTGCGGCCCCCAAAATAAAGACCTAGGCTATAATATTCAACTTAGAATTTTAATTAATCCAAAACATATTCAGTTATACAATACTGGAATGTCAATTCTTTTGGTTGGTGGTTTTATTTTTCTGTTGTTTGAGTTCATAAAATTCATGATACATTTCTATAATTCATAAAATACCACACAAATATGTGTCCCCCTGAATCCATCTTAAGGCCCCCGTTTGAGAACCACTGACTTCCATAATCTTATTTACCCAGAGCCGATCCTTCCTATACGCAGACTAAGGTTGCGTAGGGCCTCTGCACCACCAGAGGGCCCCTTGAGTACCGAATCAAAAACACCTTTGTAAACAAGATGCTATTTTTATAACTTGCTGCTCCAAATTTAGAGGCATCGTTTGGAAATTTCATTATTAGTACCTAATTTATTTAATTACTGTGACATACTCGGACATCATGCAGTTATGACATGCAAGTGATGTGCTGACGTGCCATTACATATGGCCATGGTTTTAAATGGAGCTATCCGTCTGGCGCGGGAAACAAACGCCAATGACGCAAAGCAAAAGGGTTTTTAACTATTTTAAACTCTGAATTTAGGGACCGTCTCCAAAGTTACGTACACATTGATACACGTTTCTAACTCCAGTAGCATTTAAAGGCGCAGTTTTTGAATTACAGCGGCCACTAGCATTGTCTTATAGATTTGCAACGGATCTCTCAGTCCAAGCACGACAAAAAGATGTCGTCGGGCTGCGACAGCGTGTCTTCTCATATTGACACAGGGAAGAGATCATGTGGGAATTGGAAAGACTGTAGAAAGAGCGATGTCTCATTTATTACATAAAATAAAGGCTCTGTGGATTTTAAGTATAAAAAGAAGGATAAGGACCTGAGTTAATATTATAAAGACTTTCCAGCAAAGACGAGTTAGGACCTGAGATACTAAAGCTTTTAGCGGATATACTCATTGCTATCTATGGAGATACTTTCCAGCAGAGAGACGTTGCTTTGATTCGGATCAGTATGTGAGTAACATTGGTTTTTCTGTTTGTTAGAACCAAGATATGTATGTTGTTGTTCTTGCATTATAAGCTGTGTGATGGAGTAGTTTTGTGCCTCATTGTTTATATAGAACCGCTTAAATTTTTACTCGTCCAGGAGAGAGAGCACTTAAAACTGTAGAGAGACCGAGAGTGCGTTTTACTCTTTTACTCAATGATGAATAAACTTACAGTTAATCCACGGGTCACATGCGTTCCGAACCGAAGAGTGCGATCCATACAGATCACGGATCATCCACGATCCGTTTCACCACTATACTGCAGGGGAGAGGGAGAGTTGTTTGTCCATTTGGGGCTGCTGTACAAAACATGGCGGAGAATTCAATGTAGGCCCACTCTGCATGTAGATATAAACAGCTTATTCTAATGTTTTAGAAACATAACGGTTCATTACGTAAGGTCTTTATACACCTCTGAAGAAATAGATTTGTATATTATATTGCATTTCTGTCAATAGATGCTCCTTAAAACCCTGTGTTGTTCCTTTAAAGGGAAAAACATAGATCACAAAACCAGCTGTACAGTGTTCATAATATATTCTATGTTTTCTGCACAATTGTACTGTTTCCTGAAATATATAAATAGTGCCTAATGCATTGTGCAGTTTGACCACTTGATGGCAGAGATCTTCAAGGCTAACCACCTAATTTAATGATGAGCTACTGTATTTACTGTTCCTTCAACAATATGCAATGTCAATGGTGAAAATCATGGTGAAACTTGAGATCTTTAACAGCATTTTATAGCTTTGGTTGCTGGTTAAGAGAGAAGGAAGCACACACAAATCCTATGTTGTGCAGGTGACCGGCTCTACTGATTTCAGCAGGGTTGCCATCTGCTGAACACATATGACAGTCTGACAGGCCTTAAATGGTAACCCAAAAATTAAAAGGTTTCGATGAAAATGCTCCATTGAAATTGAAACATATCATAAATAAATGTAATAATTATAAATAATAAGTAATAAATATTTCTTATTTAATATATGTTATTTATTGGTGTCCCACTATTTGTTCAAGCCATGTTTGTACGCCACAGTGACAGTTTTGGAAGCTCACTAACAGCATCCATTGTAGTAAAAGCAGAGAGCTGCTATCTTCCCCTCTGACATCCCGGTCGATAAAATTCTCAAAGTGACACCGCACAGCAGACATAAGTGCTCAACCCGCCATGTCACTTTGAGTCTAACGGCCCCTAACTGTCCAATCTTCAGTCGGTAGCCTTTGTGAGTCTGTCACGAGGTAAACGTGCTTTACTGACTATACCTTATTATGTTTAGAGAAATGCTCTCTGCTGGCCAATTTGACACATAGACTCCCCTTCATAATACTGCTCCGTGTATACCGCTCATAATACTTAACTACCCTTGAGCAGCATCAGAACAGCTCTGTGAACCCAGTAACTTTCATTTCATGCTGTAGTGTTCACAAAATTCATCTTGATTTGACAGCATCTCATAACAGAACTAACCCGGTCTCAGCATCACCGGAGATTTGAAACAATGCCAGCTGTTAAAATACATTCTCCTATCCCAGTTCATTATAAAGGCCTATGGTTTGTAATTGTATTTCTATTCTTGCTGATTTTCACTGTTTTATAATTGGAAATCTATAATGCATCGAATAACTCAGGCAAACATTTGTGAGATCATAATTGACAAAGAGAAAGTGCATGCAGCTTGGCATTTGCACATATTTGTGGCAGCAGCCTTAGACATAACTATGATAGTAGTTTGAGTAGGCTTTGATTTTACTTAACGCCAACACAAATAAAAGAAAGCGAATAGATTTACAGATGTACCAGGTAAGCTGCCCTCTGCTCTTCTCTCTACACTGTAAAAAAATGGTAAAAAACAGACGCCAGGAAAATACCATAAAACAACAATATTTCACTTAAAATAAATTACATGTTTTTCTTGTAAACTTTCAGTCTTTTTCTGTAATTTAATGTTTTTAACATATTTCACTTTTTTTTTTAAACTCAGAAAAATTCAGTAAAATAACAGTTTTTCACCTTAAAGTAAGTTTTATTGTTAATTTGGTTATTTTGACTGTATTTCAAAAATACGTGACAAATCAGAAAAATTACAGTTTTTATACATTATACATGAAAATTCTGTAAAATTACTTTTTCACAGTGTACATCAAACGGCCATGATTCATACCAATGAAACCTTGTTTCAGAATGACCAGACGTTGGAAACAATGTCAAAAAGATCATTTTAAAATAATTTCTCCTTTCCTAACCAAATATATATACACAGGCCCGGCTGTAAAAAAATCCGGAATTGTACTTTTTTATTTCACTAAATTTTCAAATAGCGAAAAGTCAAATCAAAGAAAATGACTGCAAATGTACAAGTTTGGGTGTAAAATAACATAAAAAAAACAAATTTACTAAATTTATTTAATATTTTTCTGGCGACCCTAATTGCCATTTTTTTATATGAATTAGTGTGTTCAGATTAGAATTGGAAACACTTGTGGAACCATCAAAAGATTTTTGTTTGTTTGATTAACCCGACATTAACTGCATGACTTGGGTCTCTTTGTTTTCTGACCAATGGGAAGTGTTCAGAAAAAATATTTTTGCATTTCCATTCGATAAAACTATTGGTGCAAAACATACTTCAGCGTAATAGACCATATTAATCTACTACTCTTTCCTGTCATATCAGCACACATTCTTGAATCCCAGGTGTGTCCCAGGCATCATGGCAGAGCCAAAGATGTTCAGTGATTCATAAATGTGGCAGCTACAGGACACACTCAATTACCATTGGCCAACTCAGAGACTTGACAGCACAAAGCCACGGTGGTTACTCACAGAGAAACAAAACACTCTGGCAATTCCATTAGCATGTTGGGCGCTTGCCAACAACTCTCTGCATTATGTTCTATGGTAGACAAATTGGCAGTCAAAATGGTGTTGTGAAGGGGGCTAATTGCTTGAGTGCAGGGTTAGCCTGTATTTCACACGAGACTCGAAATGCGCAGGAAGATGTGCTGACCGAACTGCCTCACCTGTTTTAAGAGGAAAGTGATGCCAAAACACCTCCTGATGTCTGTTGATATTTATTGGTGTTCTGTTAATGGGCCAGAATCTTAATTCACACTTGTCCTTCTTGTTTAATTATTACAGAGACTTAAATCATCAAAATGTGAAGCAAATAAATGATACCTTAATGAACCTAAAGGAAAATCATATGTTTGAAATCCTTTGTTGTGTGGATTTATCCACAAGTTTGCATTGAACACCAGAATAATGTAAAATTTTGCAAATTGTGTTCGTATACACCCATAGTAAGAATATTCTTCTTCTCAGAATCAATGAATACCCCTGCTGCTCAAACATACTGTATTATACATTAAAATAATCTGTTTATATCAGAGAGGTACAATTTACAACCACAAGAGGTCGATATACACAATAGTAAGCAGTGCTGTTAGGGCTAACATATCCCCCCCAAACCCCCCCCGAGGCTGATTTTTTTCCCAAAATGAATGCCACTTTCTCTAGCCAAGCAGCTTCACTTTGCCATTTGTAGGTTGGTCCAGATAAATCATTCAACCCCCACTTGCAAACATCCAGAATAGTTCCTTTCAGATAATAAGGTCAGGGAGCACATTCCAGGCCAAGGTTGAAAGTATTGGAGTCTAAATTAAGAGTCTGCATGTGGTATGCTAGTCATCAACAGTCTATGAGCTTAAATGGCCCACATACACATTCCAATTTAATGCTGGGATCAAGCTATTAAACCTTATTTTCTCTATTATTTTAACCCCAATGGAAAAAAACATACATTTAATGAAATAAATATTTTATCACGTGAAATTAAATCAAGCTGCAGAGAAAAGACAATTAAATGGATGAAACAGTTATATAATATAATAACAAACTTCCATATGTCTTCCAAAAAATCCAATTGCATGGAAGTTGATCCCTTTCATTTCTACCCTCTCTGGCAGAGGGTCTCACCAGATCAAGTTTACAAACTGTGAGGTATGACATCGGCTTACAAACACTGCTGGCTCTGCATGAACATTCTGGAAATGCCAGTGTTACTTCAAGGAATCGCAGAGGAACTGTATTCAAACTCTGATTGACTCATTCATAACATTACACATCAAAATACTGTGAAGGCACAAAAACCTCCTTATGACTTTAACCTGCTATATCCAAACAAGTATCCTTTATTCCTGAACGCAAATTTACATTTGTGATGGAAAAGTGCACCTAGACGGGTCAACGGACCAAGGTTATTTTAGTTTACTAAAATCAAATATTTGAAAACGTTTCTGTTCAAAATTAAATATTGATCAAAAAAACAGGGAAAAACTGAATAAAACTAAAATCAAATCTATAACTCTGCATCGAACGCACGACTGGCCTGAAGTTACCTTCCGGACTGTTTGCTGGTCGGTCTGGCTAGTGTCTAAAAATATATTTCCTTAAAGTATACATTTATTATTAAATAAACAATTTGTTGAATGGGTTGTGTAACTGTCACATTTAAGTTTTGCCAAGTAACGGTTCTTCTAGCGGTCACCCAATATAATACTGGCTAGACATACTTTTTACTTGCTTGCTAATGTGATTTACTCATTTCTTTTGCTTGTTTTCAGAAATAATCTGCAGGAACTCTATTTTTTGCGAATTTGTACCAGAAGTTAAATTTGGACCACAAACGTGTGTATTATGTTATTTCTTTGAAACCGTCTATAAGCAGAAATGATTTTAACTTGTGTTAAAATATTACAAAGGCAAAAGATTTTAGAATATACATTGTGCTTTTCATAGAAAAGTAGAAAAATCACGACATTTTTAGGATATATGCCCACATTGCAAAATAAATTGTGCCATTGTTTTCTGTTGCAATGACAGGATCTAACTCCTGGTGGAGCTGCAGACCTCAGTGTCTGAACCAACATTCCCATGAATAAAACAACCCAGTCTAATAAAAGCTATTCATACATATCAAACACACTATGTTGATTCAGTGTCAAAATAGCATTATGCAATGGGTAGCAGATTAACAACCTATACAACTGTTATACAACTCAAATAATGCCGTTATCAAATTGACTATTGCGGACCCCAAAAATACACCCCCTGTGTACAGATTCTGAAGCCAGTCTTTGTTGCCAGTTATGATGTTGCAGACTGTTGCTGTAGGTCATTAGAGCAGCCCTCATAAGACAGTCTATTCAGTCATTGGGTCATTACTGTGAACAGTGCTAATTAATCTCAGAGTGCAGAGAACCGTCGCGAGAGGGGTTCTGGTATTTGATTACAGTAGAAAAGCATTTGCTGTGGTCTCCATAACGATACCGAGCTCCTGCTAGAAAGCCCCCACTCACTCCGGTTACGGACAAGGTTTAATCAATACTGTGTCCTTCATCCTGCATTCAGGGCCGACCTTGACAGCCTTTTGTCTCCTAAATGAGGGCAAAGAGCATTTATATGTGGATGCAGAAAGATATGCATCCAAGTGAATCTCTTTATCATATAAAGAAAAACTCTGGAGCTTCCAAACAGCTCATTAGGAGCCTAATGAATCATAAGTTAAAAAAATGTAATTAGCCTACCGGACTGTAACAGTGCCAAGATCATTTGTACATTTATAACAGTCCCCTAAAAAGTAAATATCTAGAAATGGCCATATGAGATAAAGTAGATTTGGGGTTCGAGGTCTAACTACTACTGATAAAAGTGTTTTAAACACAAGGAGAATAGTCTATAGACTTTAAAATGTGAATCAATTCATTTCTTACGACGGAATAAATCACAAGACTTTAAAATTCACAGAAACATTCGAAAAGCAAATATATTAAGTTATTAAGACCCAAACACAATATCTATGGTTGGAAAATGATTATTTACTGCATAACACTGTGCAGACCACCAACTCTTTGTGTTACAAAACATCAAAACAAACTTGGACATTATTGTCATGTAACAAAGGATTAAGAATATACAGTAAACAATAATTCAATCATCTAACATTGAATAAAGAAACAGGTAAAATGGCTTCACATCTTCCTCTTCTGGGTACTGATGTATAACACTGGAAGAAAGGGGAAAAAATGAATCAGTAAATAATGCAAAGGCATTTCTACAAAAGGCTGTTCAAACATTGCATCAGTAATAGAAAGAAATTAATAACATACAGAGAATTTTCACACAAAAACAAAAACTCCGTTTCATTTTCTCAACACTGTTTCAAATGAGAAAAGATATTTTGCATAACAAAGTAAACAATAAGAACAACGTATTGTCTTTTGTACACCACAAGAGAAATATACAATAAGAAAATATCAGTTAAGAATTGCATAAATTTAAAGATCGGATAACACACGCAGTTTCTGCCAATCTCATATTAATCTTGAGTACCTATAGTATTGCATACGTCGTACCTTCGAAGAGTATTTAGTTTGATCACAGTTATAAAAGAGAGATACATCTGTATGATTATTTCTGGAAAAACACGAGCTGCTGGAGGCAGGCAGGAACTAGAGCACGAGCACACACTAACATTACATCATTCCATTAATCCCTTCGTGTTTTTCACATTATACACGTACGCGCCGATTGCCAACAAAACACAGACATATGACTTAGTTTCACTTACTGCATGCGGTTCATGTCCGGCATCTTTTAGCACTGGGACCGCACCGCCTATCAGTTTCAAACAACCTCCAAATCCAGCTTTATATCCACAGTTTATAAAACATCCACCACTGAAATGCCGTGAACAAACAAACTACTGACTTCTCACACTATCGCAAGAGTAATGAGCTGCAGCAGCAGGGCCACAGCACAGCCGATCTTGACGCAGCGCAGCCAATCTTAATGGTAGGTGGGTCTTACTATCGCTCAACGGTTGGTGTGTGGGCGGGCTATTTATTTCGCCTTGCTGTGCTTTTCCATGAGATTTGCCCAATAAAAGGAATAGGATCCCTGTCACGAAACAGGGATCTTGACCTTCTGAAACAAGTTGGAGTGCTGGGGGAGTGTATCAAGCTCAGAAATACTACGTCATACGTCCAACTAGTTTTTTAACAAGTTGACCATGTTAAGCATGAGAATGCCACCACGTTTAACAGTGTAAAGTAGTCAGAATGCATGAAATAGCATGTTACCCGATCTTTAAGTAAACAAAGGTATTTTAATTTTGAGGTAAACTATTCCTTCAACAAAGCACCATGACTGACTGGGTAGCTTGATACAAGAACTCAAACTATAATAAAAATAAAACACTAAAACTTATACAAAATTTAAAGGAAAAATACTAAAAATGTGCAAAGACATTACATACCATTGTTTCCTCTGAGAAAAGCATCCCCATATTTGTTCTTCAGCTGACCATTGACATATTCCTCTGTCTGTTCCACAGCAATATTCATGTAGCCATCAAGGCAAGCAAGAACCCCTGGGGACAAGAGACATACTAGAGATAAGCTTTTAATGCCTTTTGGAGAATGTTCAGCAGCAGTTCCATCAAACAATCTCTGCTAACAGAGGAACTATTAAAAGGGGTCTCTCCCAACCAAATCAATGTCACATCACCAACAGCAGCAGCAGCAGCGATGTGCAGGTGCTTAACCAGGTGCTACATTTAAACATACTATAAAAAACAATACACAAATATAACAGAATATACAAGTCCAAACAAAAACACATACAAGGTACACATAATATATTTCCATGCACATGTAGAACAGGTCATAAGGTAGGTAGGTGATGGCAAAGCATATTATTAATATTGTGCAGTGCATAGTACATCAGAGTCCATAAACCATATAGGATAAAGTGGTGAGTTAAAGTGCCATGCATGGCATTTGAAGTGTGGAAATGTTGTATAAAAGCATATCAGAATGTTTGGTGCTAGTCTGTGCCCAAAGCCTGTCCTGTAAACTACTACATTAATATGTTAGTATAGTAAATTTGGATGCATTTATTTTACTTTAAGACAGTCAGGCACATGTAACGCTTTCATGTCATATTAGACAAAACATTGCTCTGTGATTGGGTGGGTGCAAGTACTTGTTCTGTAATGTACTTGACTGTAAAGTAATAGTATTAACTACTGTGTAACTTATCCACACAAACATTAAACACATATAAACAACTTATACTGGTCTTACATCCTTTAAGATATATAAATATAAAAAAGAACCCAGCTGCAATGTGGCAGCTATATAAAACAACATTGGTTTTACCTCTGTAATCCACACCAGAGTTCAGTTTCACCACCACTGGTCTTCCAATTATCTGCTTCAAGAAATCACTCGGTGTTTGCTTCCGGAGACTCATTTTCACTGCAAAAGAAGAAATAATAGCACGTTGGCAAAATAAATATTTTGCTCAGCTGCACTGCTAGCAAACACATATGTTTTGTATCTTGGGTACGTTATTTTACCAGTGCCTGGCTATAAAAAAGTATGCCTAAAAGACCATTCGAGCCGAGATTTAAAATGATTTTGTAAATAGGCTTGGGTGGATTCGTTAAATCGAATAAAGGTGACCATACCGATATGTTAGCATGAGCAGCTACCTAGCCTGTTAGCATGAGCAGCTACCTAGCCCGTTAGCATTACAATCCACAGTAGTAGCGCACGATGAACACTTTAGACTTATATAGTGTACAACTCTTGCATTTTTGGTGAAATTAATTTAAACCTCCTGAAAAATAAACCACAACACGTTTATTAAACCAACATTAAACAGTCACGTAACGCTACCTTAATCAATTTCCTACGTATACAGCACGTTTCAGCGGAGTGTTGATGACCAATGGACATAAAAGCGCCTACTCTATTTCCATGGTGTTGACACCGCGGAGCCAATCAGAGGCTTCGTTAAACTGTCATCGTACGGAAACCGCTGTGGAACAATCATTCTGCGATTAGGAAAGCGAAGAGAAAATGGGCAGGATCCACGTTGGTCATAAAATCTTTGCTGTATCTGGAAATGAAATTGTTTAATCAACTTCCACTGTTTGATGAATGTTATTACAACATGTACTGTGATGCAAGCTACACTTATTAAACAGAATATTAAAACAGAAATGTATGTGCTCTGTTAAGTCCACTGTAAGCCTTGTCTAGTGGCAATACTGTGACTAAGAACATGTCAGAGAATGAATATCCTTAGTGGCCAACAAAATATAATATATCAGGAAGAAAAAGATGTCTTTTGTTCACAGGAAGAGGAGGGCATGCACCTGAGAGACAGAATCATAAAGCATTTCTGGCGCATCCAGACAGTTTGCTTGTTAGCAGGGCATTGGTAGCCCTGAGGAGGCTAGAGGTTAATTTGGTATCTGGCGCCGTGTTAAACTAAGGTCAGCGCTACAAGTCCTTAAGTCATAAACAAGAGTGGTTAAGAGCCGTGTACACACCTAGGCACAAGTTAATGAATATTCAATGAGTATTTTTTTCCCTGTTGCCTATCTTGGGTTCATGTCCTGAAGGAGAGAAAAGAGTGGGGGATAGTGATCTAATATGTTTTTCTATCAAAGTAATCATTATTTGAAACAAAATCTCTCATCTGTGATCATAGTTGTCAATAACAGACAATCTTTGTTTTGTGCTTAATGTATACAGATTTTTTGAGCGGTGTGACAGAGCATACGATGTGGTGACCTCCTCGGTGTACCGTTGCAGCACGTTCTTGACTTTACTGGAAAAGAGCGAAAGCGAGAACAACTTGTCTTGTTAAGGTATACTGACTAAAAAAACACAATGGAGCTGTAAAGACAACTTGGGTTTCACAAGCTTTTTTCTTCATCATTGTGCCTGTTGCTTGGCGAAGGGCAGGGAATGTTTCTCTCTAACTTGTGGCCCAAACTGAAGAAATTCTTTACTGACCTGTTTTTAGACATTGTACGTACTTTTGCTTTTCAGTGGCGTACTTCCAAGGCCTTACATATTTGATCATTTACATTATCAAACCCATGACCTTGCAAGCTCCGTGCTCTATCTACAGCAATATATACAGTTATGTTATTGTGAACACTGCGATATACAACACTGGCTAACCAAAGAGAAAGAAAAAGCTTTTACATTTACTCAGCACCGACAATCTGCTCTTTCTGCGAGGCTGAGAATAACCCCACAGCTACTCTGAAAACAGTAACATGTGGGTAATAGCTGCCCGCTAATGCCAGATGGGACTGTTTTCACCTTGTATTCAAGATGCTGGTGAGCTCAGATGGACAGTGGCACAGTTGATTTGCTGGTACAACCTGCCTCACCTTTCAAAGCCCCAAAAGACCTGAGAGGGAGTGCAGGAAAAATGAAAAGATTACAGAGGCAGCTCCGACATCAGGGTGAAGGGTGTGAGATGGGAGGGGAGGAGGGACCTCTCGGTTGCCGCAGGCTGTCCCCAGAAAGGCAAGGAAAGGAGAGTCTAGACTAGCCTGACCTTTGCAGGCCAGGGCTTTCTCTACAGGGTCAAGTTGGATATGGAGGGGGGATAATGGAAAAACCTCACGGGAGTTTTCAAATGAAATCCAGATTGGCTGTTGGCGTGTAGTTTTTCTCCTCCCCCTTCTCTCTCCCTAATCCCTGCACTGCATGGGGGTAATAGTGTGGAAATGATGGGGGAGCATTGCCTTGATCAAAAATGAGCAGTGGAACCTTACTCACCTTTTCTAACACCAAGATGCACGCCCACTATATACCTGCACTGCAAGCCACGTTATCAAAAGTGATTTCAGACACTGGTTGCAACCTCTGGACCTTTGTCATATCCCTAGCAGAAATGATTTGCGCTGAAATCTGTCTTATATTAGAAGTCTTATATAAAGGAATCTTTTCTTAGCGAATCTATGACAAATATTGGATACTAGATCAGTTGTTTGTTTGAATTACCTTTTCAAGCAATCTCAAAAGATTTAACCCAAGGTATTTAGCTGAAAGGTAAACACATTTTTACAAAATTCTAACATTTTACAAAATTGGAATCGTGCACCGTTAAGTTTGCCATTTCGGAGTCTAACCTTGAGTGAAGATATACCTCAGCGCTCACAATGAACTATTAGCATTGTCTGTCTGCTGTGGAGTTTAAGTGCTAATTGCTAATTAAATAGCTAATTGCTAATTAAAGCTAATGAGACACATCAATATACCTAGTCTCTGTGCACTCTAACATCTTAAGCGTGGATAATATACAGTGCCTTGCAAAAGTATTCAGACCCTTAACCAAGTCCTATACGTTGAAATGTTGTTCTTTTTCTGTTAGTGTAATGCAGGGCTTTTAACAGGGCTCTCAAGTTTTATCAAAAGTTTGGAGTGAGATCACATCTGTTAAGTTTCAGCAGCGGCCCCTCAGCCCACCCAATTCTCTTAAGGTTTCTAGCAGTTCAATTTAACTATTGTTATAATTGACCAGCACAAATACAATTTTTACAAATTGGTAAATCTGATAAAAGATAGACGAATTAATCAAAATAAAATAGTTTTATATTAAAATTAATATTTTTATCAAAAATAAAAAGAAATTTGGTCCCAAACAAGCAGTGCTTTGTTTAAGGTAGCCAAAGCTAAGGTAAACTGTTAAATGTGCATTGTATTTTATATGCATTGTTTTCAAATTATTATATTTAATCAGTTATTTCAACCAATAAGAATAATGAAAGCTATAGACAGTAAAATGTTATAAACATCAACAAAAGCCATCTTTAAACTGCACCAGCATGCATGGTTTATTACTGTTTAATTATGGTCAAATGTGCCATATTTACACCAAACTTACATAATGTAAGATTAATGTAATTTAATTGTAATTTAAAGTGCAAGCTTTACATTAAACATAAATGATAAAAAAGACAAAAACAAACAGATCTCATCCCCATTGATTCCCACTGTATTTATTTCCCCTACTATGGCAGTAAATGGGGGATGAGATCTGTTTGGTCACTGACATTCTTCGAGATACATTCCTTTGTATTTAGCAGAACAAAGACATTTATACAGGTTTGAAGGGTGAGTAAATGATGACAGAATTTTCATTTTTGAGTGAACTATTCCTTTAAGGCTGATGCTGATGTCTTTGAGTCAGAGGAGCATATGATCACATGTCATAAATAGGCTATAAAGAACAAACTGCAAGATTTAAAAACACACAAAATTGGTATTGTAATTATGATGATACATAATCGTTTTGAATGTCATATTCTTATAGGTTAGGCAGACAAACTGTTTATGAGTGATTATATTGCAGTTTTTACATTAGTAAATCTTTACATTGTCTCTTAGCAGAATAAAAATAAGCATTTATTTGAACTGGGAATAAACAGAAAGCAAGAGAAAAACAGTCATTCGTTTCAGTTATAATCTCACTTTGTAAAAGATTAAACAGACTGCACGAAACTCCCTTGCCTCTTCCATTAATTGTATAAAGCTGGTTAAGTTATCTCTTATTTCTCAGCATGAGAAATACAAGGTGTTGCGTCTGAGCATGTGAACAGGCTGAAATGCGTGTGTCTCATGGTGAATGCGTCAGACTTGAGAGACCTGCATTTAATATGGTTGACTTCTGCAACTTCACTCCATTCTTAGCTACTGAACTTTGTAGTCTTTCATAAGTGTGCTTCTTTGCAAAAAATGTTCAGGGGAACAATACAGAGTCTTTTAAATGTGGCTTTTCAATAATTGTACCAGCAGGGCACAATGAGATGTTGGATATTTATTGGATTTTGTTCTGTATACTATTACCTGATTCGTGCATCTGTTTGACCTGTGTCTTAAGCATCTTTGGAATGCTATTGATGTTAATTTTGACCGTTGTCTTGTACAACCTGAAAATTATATGATAACAACTTACCAGGTGCTTTTATCCGAAATGACTCACAGTGCACTGAATGTATAATTTTTTATTTATGTGTGTTCCCATAACCTTTGCACTGCCACCACAATCTAGAGGAATGTTTTTTTTTGTGTACACATTTAAAAAAGAATTGTGAGTTTCTTACATAAAAAAAACATTATATATTCAAACGAGATATATTGGGGATGTATTCAGTCTTGTAAATTAAAGTCTGATGCCTTGAAGTGCTTCACGTGTTTCAGACCACTACTCTACATACGCCCACCTTTGGCACCCCACTCCTTAACCTACCCTGCAACTAGGTTCTCCATGAACCCATCCAAAAGGCATGGCACAGAGAGTGGGACCCAAGCTTGGCCACCCAACGTAAAGGCTGTTAGATATAAGCGGAGCAGTGTCTGGTTCTTTGGACAAGGTGTTGCTCATTCTTGAGACCTTTTCTCTTAAAGGCTATGCTAATGGGAAGATGGTTCGGTCACTGTATAAGCGTAGCTGCGTATATGCATAGTTTGATTGCAATTGTCATGACAGTGATGTAAGAAGAAATGTTTGCGACTGAAGGACAGGGGAATTGAGTATACAAAAGGAGCACTTCACAGCCATAAATATGCATTGTGACATTTTGGAACAAAGCCCCCTCATTCCACTTTCATGATGAGTTCAGCTAGCATCCCGTAACATATTGCCCATACAGTTTTACAGTCTTGCCAGATCATCAGGTTTGCTCATTTAAAAAAAAAAGGGGTTATAGAAAATATACACTATTAAAGCTACGTACAGGGAAAACATTGCCCACGTTGTAAAGCAGATGAAAAAAAATAAAAATTATGAAATAAAAATTGTGTTAATGGTGTGGTGGGGGGAGGTTGTTAATTGCAACCCGCGGCTCACTTCAACGCTCATCCCTCTCTTCTGAAGCACTCCGGTGGCTGCCACAGAACTAAGATATCGTCACGTTTTTGCTTCTTTGCCGAAGGAGATAAAATATTTACGAAACATGCACTGTAGGGCAGTTTGTCCATTTAATGACATAATCAGTGACGTAATCATTAAAGTAAAATGGGAATCAGGTGAAAGTGGTGTAACGGGAAAAATGAGGCAAACGTGTGATGATGAGCATGTGTCACACAAAAACAAAACAAAAAAAATTATACATACATTTTTTTTGACAGAATGTGACAATATGACCTTTAAATCATAAATATATATGAAAGATTTTTGCTTTTTTATGCTTCAAACATTTTACTCCAAAGAAACCACCTGTTTAACTCAGAAACTGAGGCTCAAATTAAATTTAAAGTCGGAATTTAAGGATTTTAATTTCAACCAGCATCTTTGTAAAATCCAAATTAACTGTGCAATGCTATTTCAATTAATCTCAAATTTTGACTGTATGTCAACAACCGTTGATAATTAAATTGTTAAATTTTTTACCTGATACGTGGATGAAATTGAACAAGAACCATAACAGATAACTCAATTTAATATCCTGAGCTATAAAAGAGCAACCTCTGAACAATATTTTTCTCCTCTCAGGAGAACAATGAATTGATGTATTAGTAAGATGATGTGCGTATGACTACAGGATTGTGGCAGTAATGTAAGAAAATCCTCTCATGGCATTCTTCTCATATTCTTGATATTTATTTTTACAGTCATTAGAATTAGCCCCTGAGGAGAGAGAAACATCTCTGCTTTTATAGGCAACCGTCTAACATAGCGATGGTATGCTGGTTTCTAAACACCTCGCTGGTTGTTCTAAAAAAGAGATAAAACTCCTGGCTGCCAGGAGGCTTGCCTTTCAAATCCTACACTCCTCTCTCCTCGGGTAAGTCTCTCTCTCTCTCTATCTCTTTCTCTGTCTCTTCTTCTCTATCTCTCTTATAAACACAACACTCACATACACAAACTCCCACTCTGCCTTCTGACCACCAGAGTTCCCTACCACAGAGAAGTTGTGACTCAGAAGCAGACAAATAGTGGTGTGTACTAGCAGAATATTCATTGGAATGGGAAGTCATGTTGTACTTGATCCTAAAGTCGCTCATTTAGCAAGCGTTCAACAAGGTGAATATGGGTAGATTTTGTATGTTGAACCGCACAGTGTCTGACATTAATTTCTTCATTCTCTCCACAGGCATTTTACAGAACATTCCGCAAGTCTAATGTCTCAATAAATCTACCCCACTCTCTGTGTCTCGCTTAGCTTGTCTTAGTGGAATGTCAGCTGGCAAGTACCCAGACATTGAGACTTAGCCTTTCAGAACGTGCCAGTCTCACCCAAGCTCCACATTAGAGCCTCAGAAGTGGGCAAGCACAGAAGCAGCAGTCCTCTTATCAAAGTGCTTGTCCAGCAGGGCTCACGGCTCACTGAACCTCTGATCACCAAATCCTTTGACCTGCCGTTAACCCGCCAGACTCAGAGCGACAGTGACGGAATATTCTGTCGTGGAGAGGACCTACTGGGAGACTACAGAGACCTACAGGGATGAGATGATGTTGGAATTTATCATGCATCAGGCTTGGCAAATGTTTAGACGTGACAACGATTCCTATAGTACCCCACAATGTGTATTGTTGAAAAGCAGCTTTACATAAACATTTACATATTAGAATAGTGTATAAAATATGAAAGGATTTTTTTTAACTCAAACTGTGACAATAGTTTATTTAGCAATAATGTGACCTTATTTAGTCTTATTTTGTATTTTTGATTGACTAATAATGTGATGCATGCAGGATGAGTCACCAATATTTTGGTTTGTCTGTATCGGAAAGAATATACATGCATGTACAGTATCTTCAAAAGTGAATTGCAACTTTTAGAATTAAATCAAAAGTTGAACCATTTTTATTGACATATAAATAACATTTAATCATGTGTTCAGGTGCACTTTTGAAAAGGACTGAAAGGATCTGCAGCCATGCCATAAAGAATAATTTCTGGTTCTACAGAATGTTTATGTCAAAGGTTCTTAAAGTGACAGTTCAACCAAAAATGAAAATTCTGTCATCGTTTACTCACCCGCAGGTTGTTCCAAACCTGTATAAATGTCTTTGTTCTGCTAAACACAAAGGAAGATAATTAGAAGAATGTCAGTAACCAAACAGATCTCATCCCACATTTATGTTCCCTTCTGTGGCAGTTAATGCAGGATGAGATCTGTTTGTTGAAAACAGTTTATCAGTTTGTACACTGTGTTCTGAAAACCTTTTGAACGACTAGATACATTTGAATCCCGTCTTTATGTTAATTTTAGTTTGTTAATGTAGTCAGATTAAATTGACCTGTCATTTATTATTAATAAGAAGTGTTGATTGATTTGACCTTCATTGATGGATCAGTTCATTGATCCATCACTGGTCTACACTGATAGTCCATTACAACATTTATGATGCATTATTAGTGTGTCAATGCAATATTGCTTTCATTTGACAGATGGATTATACGACATTCCCTCATGTTTATGCCATGTTTTGTTTCAGATCTCTCGATTTCAAATACAGGCTACTATACTATCGAATCTAAATGAAGAACTTCATTTTGCCGTTCAGTCGGGTAGGAGCTGCCAGCACTTGGCTGTGTTGGTTTAATATTTTAATGTGTTTAATTATGACAGGATAGGCTCGATAACCTTCTGTGACGTTCAGGCAATTGTCAGCAAATGAATGAGATTACATGACAAGCACTGAATGACAGCGCAACCCGGTGCTCAGTCTTCCCGCCACTTATCTGATGGTAGCCTAGCAACGGATCCCTGACCTGGCATTGACCTCCACCTGATAAGGTCAGCACCTGAAGAGTCTCTCATTGGTGGGCCCAGTGAAGAGAAGGAGGAGCTTTGAAGAGAGGGAGAGAAACGAAGAGAAACAAAGGGAAATGGAGAGAGGGCAGAAATCCCATCAGAGAGACAAAGCCATAGCCACACAAAAGCTTGAGGACTCGCGTTACAGTGTGTGGATCAAAAGAGAGCTGTAATCACCATAGGCTTCACTGATAGTATTTCCCATATGCAAATCAAGAACGGCACATTCAGACGCATTTACAGTGCTGGAGAAATGGTCAATAAACATTAAGAAGGAAAGTCTGTCATTTACATACACATTAAAGCAATACGAAGCACCACTAAAGCACTGCATAGAATGACATGTCAGCAATACTGTGTAAATACTATTATTTCAATATTTTTAGCAGTGCACTTGCTGCAAAGCCAAATTGATGCAAGAATAGAAAATGTTAAAATAATCACCTTTATAGAGCCTGCATTTAACTGCTAAATGTCAGCGTTGTGTGTTTTATGGGCTTAGATTGTTCCCTGCTTCTTAGTATCCACAGCTGAGAGGTTTTCCTTTTTGTTCGTGTCACCAGTATGAAAGTATAATGTATTCAGAATGTATTAAATCAGTAGATTTTGAATGAAATTGATAGAAGCAGATGAGATTTCTAAGGAGAGGAGTCTAATAAGAGAGAGAGAGAGAGAGAGAGAGAGAGAGAGAGAGAGAGAGAGAGAGAGAGAGAGAGAGAGAGAGAGAGAGAGAGAGAGAGAGAGAGAGAGCGAGAGAGAGAGAGAGAGATAGAGAGAGAGAGAGAGAGAGCTGATCCGACTCTCTCTCTCGCTAGAGCTGACTGAGAACTAATTTCGCAATAGAACACTTGCAAGATGCAAACAATCCAAATTGACCCTATTTTTTAACATTACACATTTTTGATCCTATTCTGAACACTCTATTTATAGTAGTTATAGAAATTTTAACCAAATAATTAATCCATTAAAACTCCAAGCATTGCCAAGCCCTCTTATTAATAACAGTCATCTAAGCTTTACTTGAAAAAATTAAATCCGATGTCAAGCCACACCATACACAAACACTTACACACGCACACACATGCACACGCACGCACACATACACATACACATAACTTGTCATTGTTGATGCAGGGGACACACATGTATCAAACACAGAAATGCACAAATATTCAACATTTGCATGTCATCTGTGGTGTTTTTTTAGGTCGAAGTACGTTTTTGCCTGAGAGGCTAATGATGAGAAAAAAACCGTTCAAGACAAAAGAAGCATGAAATGTGGCATAGAAATCAAATAATTAAAGCAATTAAAGTCTTCGAGGGTCAGACCCTTCATAAGGTAAAATAAATGACTTCAATCTAATTCTCTTTTATAACATTATTTTTGGTCACAGAGCTTTAAAGCGCAACATGAATAGGCCAGAGAAAGCGGCCTTAGACTAAATTAAAAAGGTCATGATTAGATGGACAGTACCATATTATTAATTTATGTACTTGGGGATATAAAGTGACATGTAATACATTGCATTAAAATTATTCTTTCTAAATTCAATAAATTAATTAGATATGTTTGTGTGTGTTTGTGTGTGTGTGTGTGTGTGCATGCATGTTATTTAATAAAATAAACAAGGATATTTTCTGTATATTAGAGAACTATTTTTACATAGTATAACTGTTCATGATAACTGATACAGTCATAACTGAGTGGCAGCTTAAAAATACTAAACCTCACTCACTAAATTCAACTTAATATCAAGACTGTACACATGCATAAAAATAAGGAAAATCATTTTCAACAATCAGTGCAAGCTCTCACTATTTAATTAAGCATTAATGTAGCTGCGGGTCAAAGGTCAGGGAAAGATGATGGGCCAGGGGTCATCAGTCATTAAATACTGTGCTTAGAAAAACACACAAATTGTAAAATAAACATAAATAACTTTGTTTTAATTTATAGATAATTAGTGGTTTACAGTCTAATCAAAACTAGCAACAGTTCAATTAAGCTGGACAAGTTCCTTGAACAGGGTCTGCAGGACGAGGAATAGTAGTTTTTTTTGTGTGGTTGCAGTGCAAAAGGTCAGAGATCATGTGCAGGGGCAACCACCTGCTTCTGTCATACTGCTCATGGAGGGAGAGGGAGGAGGGACAGGTGGCATGCTGGGAAGGACAGTGGCTCCAGTTTTCTGCCTAATCATTTTTTTGTTAGCCAGGTCCTTCTCTTGAAACACAACAGACAAGGTGGTGATATATTACACTGCAATAAATTGATTGCAGTACTAAATTTAGAGTGGACATTTTTACACAGCCTGACTAAGAAGTGTTTAAAGTAAACTTTTGCACTTACTTAAGGCTTGATCACGGAGGCACTCAACAATGCTGTCAGTTCGCTGAAACTTAAAGTTTTTTTGTAAATTACATCAGCCCTAAGAGAGCAGAAATGGCTTAGCCGGCTGAGATTTTAGAGAACTTAAAGTGATACTTCACCCAAAATTTAAAATTCTGTGATAATTTAGTTGTTTCAAATGTGTATAAATTTATTTGTTCTAATGAACAGAGAGAGATATTTTGAATAAGGCTTATTACCAAACATATCTGAACACCCAATGACTACCATAGTAGGAAAAATTACTTTATATTTTTTTGTGTTCTGTTGAACACAAAACAAAGACATTTTGAAGAATGTAGGACAGCAAACCGTTCTGGGGCACTTTTGACTAGCATTGTTTTTTTCCTACTATGGTAGAGATCTGTTTGGTTATAAGCAATATTCCAAATATCTTTCTCTGTGTTCATCAGAACAAAGAAATGTATACTTATTTATTGGGACAACTCGAAGGTGAGTAAATGATGACAGAATTTTCATTTTTGGGTGAAGTATCCCTTCAAGTCATCACTCTGTGTGCATAGAGTATATCAGCCACCTCACTACCACATTGACACACAAAGTGCTAATCTGTCCACTACGAGTAGGACAGTCCGATTACAAACTTTCACCTTACAAACTTGCAAAAGTTTTGCTAATGTAATTCTTCTTTGTTTTTTATATTTCAAAATTACTTAATTATCTAATAATTACATAATTGATTTCTTTCATAATCTCTCTACTTCTGTTTCTGCCGTCTATATTTATGTAAAGCTGCTTTGCAACAATGCAGCATTGTGATAAGTGCAATACAAATTTATAAATGTATAAAACGTGTGGGGGTTCAAAAAATATACTCACGTCACTAGTCCTCTAATGGCATGCTTGACTTAGAGTTCCTAACACAATCTTGAAACATCCTAACAAAGAGGAAGAGGCAACGAGGAGTTGCAAAAGAGGTAACCCACACCACTATGCCTGGCCTCAGGGAGAGATATACCTCTTTATCCAACCTTCTTTATCCGCTACTGAAGCACCTGAAATTCATTTAGTGCACTAACAGCCCGGACTGCTGCAGGGGAGCCATTTTAATAAGTAGTAATAACGCCAACAGACAAAACGAGTTGCTTTCAAAAGCCTAAGGAACAATCATGCTTATCAATAACGTAAAGGAACCATAATTATATGAACGGTCTGAGGCTAACTATCATTTTTTGGCAAAGAAAGTTATTAGACTAATTTAGCATGAATAATAGCAGAATGGTATTTTTGTTAGCCATTAACGTCTTGTCCATAGGAAAAATCTAAAGGGTATTACCTATAAGCTTATGACAGTGTAACATGTAAGTTATGTTTTCAAATGTAGAATTAAGGTTTGTGAATGTGTGTGAGCGACGAGCGTGTACGTCTGAATTCTCTGGGCAATTTGTAAAGCAACACCCTAGAAGGAACAAAAGAGATAAAAGTATCAAATGGAAACAGATGTCATTGGAAACAGTCTTCTTTCTTTCGCAGATGTTTGTCACTGTCAAGTTCAGTTGATACTGTACAAAGCCCACCAAACATGATGTCTGTTGGGTGACCTTTAGGTTGCTACCAAGTGTGAGGTCATGCTGCTGTTGCCATGACTACAATCAGCAGATTGTCTGCGCGCACGCATTACCTCAGCTGCCTGGCATCGGTGGGGTTACAGAACAGACCGTGACCTCGCCATGGAGACTAAGCTAATCTTAAACAATAACAAGCGCACACATACAGGAGAAAATTTGGAATGTATGTAAAATGCGTCGTCTAATATTACATCTTGCGTTACATATAAAATACTTGTTTTAGCTATAGCAAGGAATGATATTGGACCAACAAGTATTGCGAATTGAGCTGTACAAACATAGATTAAAAAATAAAAACAGCTCTATTTGTGGAATACCTATTTCACATTTACAGTATTGTGACACTGTACCACCAAGGTCCAAACGTCAGCAGAGCAGCCCCCCTGTGGACTTTAAGAGGGACCACGAAGCAGAGGATTCATGAGACAGCCGTATTCTAATGAGCAAGCTACAAAGTGTGTGTGCGTGTCAGTCACCTGTGCAGAGGCGAAGTGGGCTAATTTGGGTCTGTGCTAATTGCCACGGTAACGAGCTGCACGTGTGGATGGTTGCGAGGAGGATGGCAACATGGCATGAGGGAGGATACAGTCCTCCTAACACCAGAGAGGTGTGAAAGAACGAACTTGTCCAACAGCATGCAGCCTGCTGGAGACCAGCCCTGAGTGGGGAACAGCCGGCTGCTTCAGTACTATGCATAGAACCGAATATTGTGTGTGTGGATGGGAGGGGGCTCCAAATTGTTTTTAACATAATTTTAATGGAGTGGTTATTACCATGTAATAAAGAGAATTTATTAATAAATATTTATTTTAATATTGTTTCAATTTCTGTTGCTTCACTTAATTGAGTCTACAATTCAATTCTAAAAAAAACTATTAATGCACATTAAAAAATAAATTGTGCTGATTTGGGGATTTCTGTGTGTGTGTGGATTCTGTATCTGTTCAATCTAAATGTAATATCTGACCAAATATTTCACATTAATACAAAATAAAAACATTCTTAAAAACACAAACTGCTCATTAAACTGAAATCTTATTTCATATTTATATCGCACCGTGATGTTTAAACATTTGCAAAAAGCGAATTTTCGTAGATTTTTTTCGATCGATTTAAATATGCATAAACCATTTGATATATGCATATTAAAAAACCTCGCGGTCAGTCAAGTATACACCCTGAAAGCTTGGGGGCACCTTGTCCCTTTCTCGTTGCTCGGGCGGGCGAGCTCTACTCTCCGTGAGCGAGTGTGTGCGCGCGCGCAAGCGTGTGTGCTCTGCTGTTGCTGCCCTTTGATCCCTGCATTAGTGTTAGTTAGGGGCTCGGAGACACACACTTACAGAGAGCAGCCATAGTCAAGACACGGCAACAACAACAGCACCTCCTCCTCTACTCTTCCCTATTCCCAACAATACACTTAACCGAGGACAGCCAGGTGCACGACAAGTCCCTGCCATCAGGCTCCCTCGCGAAATTTCAATGGGAAAAGACCTTTTTTCTTCTTATCCCTAAACAACAAGGAGAATGTGATAAAAGGGGGAAAATGCCAAGGAGGAAACAGGAGCAACCCAAGCGCCTGCCTTCACGTAAGTCGTTTTCTCTATCGCCGCGGTTTTAGCGCTTCTCCGTGTGTTTTGCGCAGTAGTTTAGGGTTAAAGAGGTGAAACAGACAAAGGCACGGCGTAGGTTATTTCTCCTTTTTTAGGTCTGTGCTAGGCAGCCATGTTGGCGATGAGGGGGCTAGCAGAGCGAGTGCACTAGCGGTGGCTTTAATTGCAGATAATCGATAAAGGTCCCGTTCCGCCTAAAGGTTGCGGCCAGTAAAGCTCGCGTTATCGCCGCTTATTTGGCGCTTATGGCAGCGCGTCTTTGCTTATATGTATCCGCGCGAGCGAGGCTGATACTCGCGGAAGGGAAAGGGGAGGATCTGTGGAGCTGGTCGCAATAAAATGAAGGGTCAGTCGGATCAGACCGAGAGCCAGACTGAGCCTTCCATCCGTGCCCCTGCCTTTACTTAGCTCTAGCGCTATCTAGCACCAGTCCGCAACTTGAAAAATCGCCCTAAAACACGTTCGTGTAACTTTCCCCCTTCCGCGGTTGTGTGTGTGTGACGCTCGGCGCGCGACTTTTTCTTTCGTTTGTCGAGCACTTCGCGGGCGAAGCGGGATTTTTTTAAGCTGAGGTATTTTCTTCCACCACTCCCAGTTCAGCGGGGTTCATGTCTGCAGGCTGCCTGTGTCAAAGCCATGGTCGGTCACCTGAAGTTCAGGGTTTTTTCCTTCCTCATGCAGCCATTCGTTGCAGACGGTCTGCGATCGATACGCACAAACGCGAAACGCTTTTTGTTTTCGCATCGGAGGCTTATGCGACGAAAATTGTATCGCTTCTGCTGCATTACGCCGGTTGCGCTTGGAATTACTTATAACGATATTTGTTCATTTGACCCGGTGTAACTGGATGTTAAGATGTGCTTTTATCAGCTCGGCAGTGAAGAACTGTAGTTGCTTGTTTCGGCCGCTAGATGGGGTATGGTGTAGTGTGTGGAAAGCACCGGTCAGAGGAATTGCTGAAATGTGGCTCGATGGCGCTTTAAGTGCACGAAAGTACCGTATGCACGAGCATAATGCTATTTCATGTGCGTTTTTAAGTGATATATATTTTCTTTTGCGAGTTTGGTTGCTCTATTTGGAATAGGAAATAGTTTCTGCATGCGGTTTAGCTTCTTTAACGAAAGATACAAATATGATGTTAGAATGTATTTAATATCTTATCAGTATGTTCCATTAAATTTAATGGTGAAAAATGGAAATCATTTCTTAATTGAAACTCAGGATAAGAAGCTTAGTCTATTACAACTGATGTTTTCAAGCACCTTTCATAATCTTATTAAGTCATTGATGCTTGTCATAATATCTTAAACTCCGCTATGATCAATGCTGCAGCGAAATCACTTGCTCAGCGAAAGCTCATGTGAAGTTTAGTGGCACCCCACACAGCCTTGAAGGAGTGATGTCACACTTCACATTTGTACTTTCTGTTTGCATTCAGGATGCTTTAACGCCTGTAAACAGAGAGCCTGATGACAATAACAATACCGTATTAGATCTTACACATGCACTTGTTTAATACTGCTTTTGAAAAAAACTCACAAACTTCAGAAACCGCACATAATGAGATAGGGTTGCGTACCTTTCGCATTTTTACCGTACCTTTTTCGGTACTTGACTCTCTGACTTTTGTGACTTTCAGTGCAGATAATAAGCCCAAACCTCTGATTTTCAACATTTTTCTATTTCTTTAGAAATGTTCCACACAATCCTTACAAAAAAGAAACCCCTACAACATCCATGGCATAGTCACTGCCCTATGGCAGTCATTGACTCTCTGGCGAGGTAATGATGATGAAGCCTTCTGCGCCAGAGTGAAGGGTGTTACCTCTGCTGCTCTCAATGTGACAGTAGGGCAGGTTGAAAGTGGGACAGCAGAACCTGTCAATGAAGACAATAGTGTAAATAACAGGACTCAGACAGGAGCTCACAACAATTCAATTTCATTAAAGGAATAATGGTATTTTTTTACCTGGGCCCTTACTTAGCTAATGTTCTGCTCACTTAGATTAAAGATTACCCTTCAGTAGGTCCTAGGTTTAGGAGCAAGCTATTATTTTACGGATGTTTACTTTAATAACTGAAAAGAAACTAAGTTCTTTATAGAACAGTTTTTGACAATAATGTATGCCATTCCTGACTGCCACTGACTTTGATGTCTGTATTCAGTAAAACAGTTGGCAACTAGTAATAGTCAAACTATGGTTTCGGATATCTCTTATGATGTTAACGTTACTGTTTTTAACATAAATAGCAGAGTACGGAATTTCAATGTAGCCAATGGCTCAAGTGTTAGCTCACGCTATTGCGCGCATGCTATGTTAGCATCAACCAACCAAAATAGTGAAAATTATGTTTCTCTACCAAGTAATAGTTATCAAATCAGATGATAAGATCAAATTAGATGTTAAAGCTGTTGTCAACGCCAATGCTTCACTTAATGTGTCGGCGTCTGGGGATTTGTCTCCAGGTGTGTTAGCTAATTTAGCTACTTTGGGGGTTCCCAATACATTGCACTCATGAGCTCTTAAATTCACGCTGTTTTTAACGAAGTGTTTCCTCAGGTTGGATGTGTTGCCGCTGCCGGTCTTGCACTTGCTGTCACAAATATTACATTTAGCGTTGTCAGCATCAAGCTTTGTGAAATGCAACCACACTTGAGAACGCTTTCTGTTAACGTTAGCCATTGCACTATGCGTTTGAGTATGTTGCTAGGGGGCATAACCGCTTCACATGGTCTCTCTCGCTCTCTCTCTTTCGCTAACGTAGGATACTTTACACATGCCTGACTTGCGCAAGCGCACAGGTGCGTTCTCAGGTACCGAAATTGGGCACCGAATGATTTTGTGTGAATCGATACTCGGTGGTACCGATGCAATTCTGTCGGTGCCTATAAAAGTACCAAGTTCGGTACCCAACGCTAGTGCTACTTGTTTGCTCTTTGAACAAATAATTTGCCTTGTGTCTGGTATTTTTTTTTATAAAACTTTTTATGTAAATGCTGTGACATGTAAATCTTTTACTTCCCTTTCTTAAAGACACTGAGAACATGAGCATTTACGTCACGATGTGCATGGGTCAGGACTTGCAAAAGGGCATTTAGACCTTGATACAGTCAGATGATCTTCTTGACAGTTAAAAATGACCTTTGGCTTTAGTGCAACAATGAAATCCACCCGGTTTACAAAACTATGCCTTTTATAACACTGATCCACCCTCCTTTTTCCAGAATTCATACATATTGTTCAAACTGCAGGTCACAGTTCACAGTGGTTCCTGTAAATTAAAGGAGTCATATGACATGGCGAAAACGAATATTATCGTTTGTTTTAGATGTAATGCAATGTGTATCGATTTAAGGTTCAAAAACATTTTTTTTTACCATTTATGTTTGTGTCTCCTCTTTGGCCCACCTCTCTGAAAAGCGCAGATTTTTTACAATGCTCTTCGCTCTGAAAAGCGAGGTGTGCTATGATTGGCCAGTTAACCAGTGCGTAGTGATTGTTTGAATACTGCAAGCGTGTGACGGAAGTATGCAACGCCTCTTACCATATTTGGAACATCAGTTTCCAAAGCAATCGTACTGACAGGTACGCCCACCTTAGTTGCGTACACATTTGGGCGGTCTTAGTCAACTCATACCACGAACTGACCTGGATTTGTGGGGGTGTGGTTACACGAGGCGTTTTAGGCAGGTCTGGGTGAGCATTTGCTTTTAGATAGAATGCATCTTTTGTTCCGACACTTAGATTATTGCAATTTTACGTGTCTAATACATGCTTGGGCAATTTATAACACACCAAAGACACAGAAAAACACGTATTCGCGCCATATGACCCCTTTAATCCAGCGAAGGGAGCCTAGGTTAAAATGTTCCTCATTAAGCTGTATTCGTAGGACTTCTACTATGAGGTGTAGAGGTTGACTGAGGTTACGTCTTTTTTTCCCTCTGTGCTGTTCTTTGTCTTTTTCGCCTGCCACCATTTTGTGGAAGTACAGAGCCGGTATCATTCTTTCACCCTGACCTTTGCCATCAGCTAAAATGTCTCCCAATGGGAGCCAGCCATTTTCCATTATACACACATGATCTTTAAGGTTATCTGCATTTGCAAATGGAGGAATTGGAGCATTGCATGGATTTTAGCTCTCCATTACACACCGATGGCAGAGTGTGTGTGACTGGGTGACTCTCCACCTCACCGTAATGGTGGGTCACTGGCTCCTTTCCACTCATCTATGATTATAATGACCTTGGCTGGGCCAGGGCTTGAAAACATTGGATTAAGGGGAAAGGAAAATGAAGGGAGGTTTCCATTTCGCTCTTGGCATCTGATTTGTTGGGAAAATCTGCCAAGAAGCCCCCCCTCGTTCTCCACCCTGCCCCACCAACTTGATCAGCCTCTCTCACCGGTGTCTGCCCATTTGAGCTCAAGCGAATAATGATACACAGGCTTTCCTCTCAGAAATGAATTAAAGGGCAGGGGAAGGGTGGTGGATACTCTTCTGAACAAGTGCTTACACAGAAAGGGGCTTCAGCCAGGCATACTGAACCAGAACATTTAGATTAATTTGGCTAGCTGGATTTCCTTGGCTTTCATCACACAGGTGTGTAGTCTAGCCGCGAATGCTCTGTCAAAGGCATTGTGGTGACATAATTAAAATAAGAGATGAACGGCTTGATGACTGTGACGGACTCGCCTCATCAAGTGGAAGATTTATGTGCACGGATGTACAGTATAATGTATTATTACAGACTCCGATAAATATCTTTAAAATGACCAGATAGTACAATGCCTGGTTTGAGATGTGATAGTATTGTAAGTCTGTGACTGCCAACAAAAAGGCACTGTGCTAAGAAACCTCTTTCATAGCCGCAAATACAAATTTATACACCTAACTTTTAAACTTCATAGATAAGTATTTTTTTCCTGTAACTACGGCACACACCTTTGTCTGCCTGCTATATGAGGAACGACCGACTCTTAAGTGAAAAAGGGCCAAACACAATCTTTCACCCACCCAAGTCTCAATCAAAGCCTGTGTGGAATAAAAGTGCCTGAGCTGGGTAACGATTTTCCGCATGTTGACAAGTCACAACATGGAGATCTACAGCTCGGAGAGCAGCCCTTTGGCTAGTGGCAGCCCGGCACTGAGTAATAACCATCTCATAGCAGGCATTCTGTTGGCAGCGGTTCATAAGGAACAGCTCGCTGGTTCAGCTGGGGAAAGGGTGGGTGGTGGGTTGGGGGGGCTCTCTGCTGGAGAGCTCCAGGCACTTTTCTGTGTTGTACCACACAAGTGAATCCATCCCCTCCAGGACAGACCTTTAACGGGCTGCTAACGCTGGGCCACGCTGCACGAGGGATCGAACGGTCAGGCCTGACACAAGCCCGAGCTGCAGAGCAATGCCAAACAGCGGTTTGATTTATGAGTCAGTACTCGGTGTCTGTCTTAAAGCGAAGATGAGGCTTACTGGGCAGAATCAAAGAGCAGTCTGTGTATGTGCAGCTGACAGAGAAGAAGAGGCAAGACATTTTAAAGTTGTTTTTGATTCGTTGTGTCTTAGAGCCAGTGTTAGAAGTCGTGTTCACTCTGACAACATTTTTAGCATTGGAGGTCGCCAGGTCGCCGCACTGTAGCTTGCTGGGAGGCATTTTGACGCCGGGTCCCCTAACCTTATTAGTGAGGATAGAAACTGATAGATGATAATGAAAAGCTGATCACAAATCAGGTGTATTGCTGGTAAAATTAAGCTGTCATGGTTTTCGGAGAATGAATTGGTTGTCTTCTGCTAAAAATCTTGCAATCGACAGCATTTTGGTAGTTGACAAATAAACTCTACATGTGTCTTATGGTTTTAAAAACTAAGAAAATAAAAATGTATATTAATAACATCTATATTTATGACTATGACTAATAAAATTAGTTTTTACAAAATATGTTTTGCTCTGCCACACCACAGGACACATCATGTATGGTATGGTTTATTTGTCAACTACTCATATACTGTATATGTTAACATGCAACATATGCAAATATACAATTGCCTATTAATTTCACCATAATGAATGAACAAGATGAACATTACATTAATCAAAGTTACTCAAAATGCCACAGATTTCTGAAGTTTCCATGCATTTGAAAAACTACATTGCTGCATGTTAAAAGAGATTATTTACTGTCTTCATTTGTATTCATTTTATTCTGTTTCTGCTCATTTACATAAATCTAAACTTCGCAACTGAACACACCCACATCATGGCGGGAAAGATTACTGTCACTTACGTCACCTAAATTGCCAACTTTAATTACAAATGAATGACTTCGCTCTATCTCACTATTAGAACTTGAAAGAATGGAGACATCAAGAATTGCTTTTTAAACCAAGCAAAGGCCTCTTTAATTCATGCATTACGGCCGCTTATATTTATTTTCTTGTTGCGATTATAAAGATGGATTTTTCGCACTGAAAAATCTCCTGCTTGACTAGCCTGTTTCACTCAGTTTTCAGATGTTAAACTAAACCATTCACACATGCTGAGATGCTTACAATTATGCGACGATCATAATCATAGTAATTACGCAACAATAATAATGAAAGGCAATTACCATCATTGTCATCATTAGCATCAAGAGATATTGGGATTCTTATGTAGTTTTAAAGCGAATTGGATACATTTATAAGCTGACAGGTTTTGTTGCACTCATAATGCCTAGATAGGAAAGTGAAAATGTGTTTATGTGCAAACTCAAAATTATTCCAGTGTGTCCGATGTGGGACATCGGTCCTTAAATTTGAGTCTCCAAGCACAAGGCTAACCTCTATTATGTCTCGAAGATAGACTACAGTGTCCAGCACAGAGAGCGTAAGCATGTTAATGAGTTTAACTAGCGGACTAACAGCTGTGCTCCAAGGGTTTTTCTGGAGACGGGGCTGTTTTATAGCTGAGAAGATTAAAAGTGCCAGGAAGGAAACAGACACAGAGTAGTGGCACCCTGAGGTATTGACAACCTCCAAGGGAAACGGTATATCATCGGCAAGAGCCGAGGTGTTTGGCTGCTTTACAAAGGCGAGATATTATATTCATGATGTGAAGTCATCTCTGTGAAAGCTATTGTCGCTATGTCTTACGCTGATTTACGAGGCTTAAAACGTAGGTGAGTGCCTAAGACCTTCTCAGGCCCTTGTGTAAAAGATGTCCTTCGCATTGCAGATGACTTCACAGTCTTGTTTGATTACTGCCGACCTTGATGTGAAGCTCTTGTATTCATGTTTAGTTGTTGCAACCGTCTGCATGGTCTGAGGAGTCCACTCTTACCTGTATGTTGATAAGGGAATAGAAGGTAATACATATTCTTTCTATGGGTGGGGAACCACAGAAACCTGGAGGTGCAATGTTATATTGATATATTGGGAACAATATTGCAGTTGTTTTTGTTTGATGTACAGAATTCAAAATTGTGATTGACCTAACTCTAGCCATTTCAAAGATTGGTTGTTTAGAACTGTTGTTGTCTAATAATATTTTGTTACTCCGATGATTCTTTTTATTCTGCATTGGCTATTTATTGTATGGTTTAGTGATTAAAAATCTATGCTGACTACTGAAAGGCTATAGGTTTTGATGCCACAATAGTGATTCATGAGCTATTACCTGTTGCCCTCGAGCAAAAGCACTGAGCTCCAGGTTGCTCTGGGGGGAGACATTTTTCACCTGTAATAACTGTACTTTATGTCGCTTTGAATGAAGGCGTCAGGTAAAACTTCTCATTTTTGATGTGGATAAAATGTCAGGTGAAAACAGTAAGTTCCCAATTCTTGTCGGATTGTACTGTTTTAAGGTTTTGTTCAACTTATTGATTTGATGTAATAGCTGATTTTTATGCACTTATTCATTTACCAACTATAGACTAGCATACATGTTCTGGAACACCGACGTTCTAAAGTCCACAGACGGTGAACTTTACACTAGTTATCTTTCTCATAGTCTCAAAGAACTGTAAGTCACACTCATTTTCACAAGTACAGTTTACCCTTGCAGACATTTAGTCTTCTGTGCAGAGAGTCTTAAAGTAAAGACTAAGGTTGGACACACAACGTTGGCTGTTATCATAGTGATAATGAAATATTATCACTATGTTTATGGTTGTCATAGTGATAATATTTTTTGCCCTCATTTGTCACTGGGATACTGTGGGGTTAAATTAGATGCACCTGGTTACACTGACTCGAAGCACAAGAAGAGGCGAGAGGTGAACAACTCTTCCTGTTCACTTTTTTTGACATGGCAGAATTTCAGTCGTACGAGGGAGACGTCGCTGTTATCTTGCGTGTGTGTCTTTACCTTTTGCAAACCGAGATGGGTATCAGCGTGACAAAGAGCGCTAGCACTGAACAATGCGGCGGTAACCATCGGCTGCCCTGGCCACCGTTTAACATGGAGATTGGAAAAAGGAATCAGCTCGCTGTCCTCCAGGACCTGCATGTAAATGAGGTTAGCCTCTCCTGCTGTGCTACAGCTCTATCCCCCACTCTCTTCTCCATCTCTAATAGCTGCAAAACTGCCTCCCCCATTCTTAAGGAAGAAACCGGGACCAATCCTGATTAGTGCTCTTGTTTTGAGTGACAGGCTTGTATCTGAGCAGGCAGTGCCGTGGGCGCCACTGCCAAGCTGCTGTCAACCCGGTATAACTGTAAAAAAGCCATCTCTTTTCTGCCGCTGCCCCAACTACACACATACCTTCTCCACTCTCTCGCACACCCCCTCTTATTCTCTCTCTCTCTCTCCTCTCTCTCTCTCTCTCTCTCTCTCTCCGTCTTTCTGGGGTGGCTGGCTAGTCAAGCTTGGCTGCATCCCTTGCCTGAGCTACTGGGACAAAGTGTGATTTACAGTAGTTGGAGAGTTTCCCTGTCAGCTCTAACCTGGGTGCTTGCTGTCTATCTGAGTAGGCGGCAGTAATGCTGTAGCAACAGCATATTGTGGTATTAGCGTCATAGCACCTAGCCGAATCCACCCCTGCTTCCTGTCCCCAATGGTACGTACATAGAACATTACTTATTTTTTGTTTGGGGTGCGGGGTGCGGGCACAGCGATCCATTCGTTATCCTTTCGCTCCAGTGTTTTCCATTATTTATTATCCTAGTAGAAATGTAAGATCTTCAAGCCCAGTTGAGCTGTGGTCTACGTGCCCCACTTTACATCCTTAAAGAAACATCATCTCATAGCAGCCGATCTCATTAATTACAATCACAGTGCTTCTCGTGGTCGACTTCAAACACACAGATCCTCTAACCCTATTAGTTAGTTTTTGATGGTTCATCTGAGATGACTAGTCTAGGCGCTCTCTTGTTTTTGTAAAGTGTCTATAAATGGAAGTTGGGGGAAATAAACAAGAGGGCAAAAGGGCGCTTCATCTACAAAGAGGAATTTTAGAGGTCTGGAAGCCAAAGCTGTCTCGATCTCTTCCAAGAACACATCTCCTTCCTGTTTCACCTCTGGCATCCTGCCCAACGTGCCCACAGACTGCCGAGGCCATGTGGAAAATACACAGATGGTGATATGTAGTATACTTTGCTAATACATGCTGATGACGGCCTGTACTAATGTGGAAGATTGTAGGCGAAGGATTCGTCCAATGTGACTGCCAGATATTATGGAAATCTTTATATATTTATTATAATAATACCGGGTTCACAAAATGATGCTTGTTGTGGTTCTATTTTTATATGCTTGATTGTGGCGTGTATCTAATTTTATTTGTCTGTAGAAAGTCAGACTTTTTTATACAATGCTGATTTGCATATTAAATTCATTTAGATTTTGAAAATTGACTGCTCATCTTGATTGGGAAATTGGCCATTAAGGTTTTTATACATCTGCTCGCAAATGAGAAAAGAAAACATGTCAAATCAAAAAGTGCGAGTAGGGATTAAACTTTTAAATATCAGTCTTTACAGTTAGACTTGTTATACCTGCTAATACTGCATGCAGTGCCAACAGTATGAGATATTATTAAACCCCTGCATTAAACAAGACTTTAAATTTTTTTGCTTCATACTGTTGCTGTCCTTCCGAAACTTTGAATGTCCGAATTCGCTGTTAATCCTTTTATTGGTTAGATATTTGCAAAATCCAGTGACAAACATAAAGGGTGACTAAATAATGATTTATGGCAAAAATAAAAATCATGAATTATGGAAATACGAGGTTTCAGAAGGACAGCAGCAATATGAAATACAAACTTTTATATAAAAAAGGAAAGATTTACAGCATAAGTAATGTATACAGTATTTAAAAAATCTACATGCATTTAGACAGATAATATGAATTATGCTCATCTAAAGTGCTTATACAACAGAGACCTGATATCAGATCTTAATATCAGTATTAAACAGGGGCCATTAAAATTGAGTTTTTATTTTGATGTCTATTTATTTTCAGTATGGGTACATAATTTGACTATTATCAAGTGATCCATTGACTTCTTATGGGATGAGATCAAAATTTTAGAAGTATTTTTGAACAATTTCTTGTCCTACATAAACAATAAAGGCACATTGTTGCTTTAAAGGAGCCAGTCTTTTGCTGTTTTAGAGGCTCTGATTAT
This sequence comes from Triplophysa siluroides, assembly GCA_006030095.1. NCBI lineage: Eukaryota > Metazoa > Chordata > Actinopteri > Cypriniformes > Nemacheilidae > Triplophysa > Triplophysa siluroides. The sequence goes on along the minus strand of VCII01000042.1, from coordinate 407,238 downwards.
GATTTTTGGGTGTTTGACAATGGATGTTCATATTTCAAAAAAAAAAAACGCTTTATATTTAACATAAGTCTATTGTTCACCACTGTCCCTCTTCTCACAAAACGACTGGATTTCTTCCGGTCTATATAAAGTCCCTCCTTCCGAAACGCTCTGATTGGTAAAGCTGACCAGGTCTGTCATGATTGGTTCCCCGCTTAGAGTGTGTGTATGAAGATGTCCCACCCATACCATATCAGCGAGTTTCCGCTTCTCAGGCTGTTGTGATTGTTCGGTACCCGTCTCAGTGCACGTGAATTCAAAAGATTTGGCTTTTAGCAATAAACAGTAACAATTGCATCAACTTCACCTCGTCAGTTAAAAACATGCGGATCGATCGAAGTGTAACGGAGGCCTGCTAGTGCATGTGCAAACGTCAATCTTTGTTAGATATCGTGATTTCTTTCCTACTATGGCGAGGGAAATCACAGTGGGCTGATTGGCGTCAGACCGGTTAAATTAGTTAACACTATTAACAGAAGCGTTAGTTTTGCCTTGTTATGTTGGACCCGAGTTGGATAATAAAACAAGCAGCTTGACCAGGAGACATTTGCATGCAGGACCTCAAAGGACGTTTCATAGAAGTTTTTTAGAGGTAGGCTATGCGGACGCACACACACGCGCACACAATATCAGTGTATTACACAGAACAGCTTTCACAGCCGATGTTAAAGTCATGGAAGCTGTTATTTGACCGTTGGTAGAATGTGTGTAGCTGAAGTCTTATAAGCAGCTGTAGGACTGTGATGAAAGTGAAAGTAGTTTAGCGCGTAGCTCAGTCAAATGTTTACAATCTCTGGTAACCGAACACTACTCCAGCAGCTCTTCCTCTTCTCTGAGGAAGGCCTCGCCCCTTTTTGGCGTATTCCTTTGGGCGGAGGTTATTAAAAGCACTCGGAATAGTGACATCATGTACCCGAGAAGTAGAGGGCTGTAGTCCGATTTATAGCCGTTCTCTGTAGTCCTTGAAAAGCGAATTCTGTGCTTGGCACTGAACTTTGAGCTTCATCATTTTGCAAGTATTGTTTATGCTCTAACAGCAACATTACACACTGACTAAAGGTTGAAAAATGTGATCTCGGGGAATGTGGCCTTTAATCTACATACTTTAATCATTTCTACATCCTTTAACAAGGATTATATACAAAAATCGGCACACCAAAGCTCCAAAAAATAGAAAAATTTATTGATTCAAAGACTATAGCACATTTCGAGCACACATGCTGACTGATGAAGAAAGAGCCTGTGTGCTCGAAACGTTACACACCATGCTATAAAACTTTTTGGATTTTTTGGAAAAAAAAATAGAAACGTTGGTGTAGACTTTTGTATATAATCCTCCATTCGTTTTTTTGGTCTAGCGCCAATTTGAGGGTGATGTGCGTGATTTTGCCCTCTTTTTACATACTTTAATAATGCATTTGGCAGACACTTTTTTCCAAAACAATTTACAGTGCACCTAGTGTACATTAATTTAATTTAATAATTTAATTTAATCAGTATGTATGATCCCTGGGATGGAACCCACAACCTGTGCATTGCCAGCTAAATGCACTAATAAGTCAGATAGATTTAATCTAGATGAATCGCCTTTTTTCTCTTCAATATGTGGACAGCATCTACAGTGTGCTAATTAACAGAATTACACCACACCTCTGGTTTCTGCTCTAGTCACTCATGGCAACGTGCGACTGGTGGCGGTAGTGGTACGTTCTTTCCACCATATTATTGGCCGCCGGCTAATTAGGTACCGCTGACCGGCGGATGGGCTCATTAGCATCGCCTGCGGCAGATTCGGACACTTAATTACCACCACCACTTCTTATTTCCCCTCCAAATACCACCCCCCACCAATCAAACTCCTTTGGCACTACCTTCCACAGTCAACAGAAAATGCTGGGAACCTATAGATGCCAAAGTGGTGGTAAGTTAGCCCGTAACATTCAATAGCAGTGCTCACTTTGAGGCACGGCAATATCTCTGATAGCGTTAGGGCCATTTGACCCTAGCCTCTCATGCGAGACTGCATGAGTGTGTCTTTTCATTGGCATCAGTGGAATATTGATGGCTCCACCCCGGCTTAATCGACTAATGGCCTCTCCGTCTCTCCTTTGCTTTGCTGAAGCAGCCACCCAGCACCCAGTAGAGCCTCTCCGTGCCCTTTCTGCGACCGCGACCTCGCAGAATAGCCTCAGTGTATTGGTAGGCAACCTTAAGCAAGTCATGTGGCTGCTGGCTCTAATAGAGATCACTCCCATGCTCCTCCAAGCCCTATTGGCTTATTGTATCACACAGTTGAGATACATAGGATTTAACTATATGGGTACTAAAGCCATTTAATAGACCCATGTATAAATATTTCATGTTTTTTAACATAACAAATGACTTCTCTCTAACTTCTAATTTTTATTTGTAGTTTCTTGATTGTTTTTAGGGGGCTTTTAAAAGCATAAGATCGACATATCTCTCATCTCAGGTTAATCACAAGTAGGGATGGGTACCGAGAACCGGTACTTTTTTGGACCGGTACATAATTGGGTCGATACTGTTATCGATACTTGCGTTGTTTTATCTCTGTGTATTCGGGTTTTAAATGGAGAATTAGAGGCTGCTGCCTGTCATTTTGCATCCCTGAATGATGCCCAAATGGCCGAAGTTTGCTCGACATATGTATGATATTTAGGGCCATATGATTTCCGAGATGTATTTGTAATCTGCTTGTTTTGCATGTTTATAAGTGAAAGAGTGGCATGGTTGCGGTTGTGGAGCTTTCAGCGTCCGCGTTTCACAACGAAGAAGCTTCCGTCAAACACCCCTTTGCGGCAACCCGTCAAAATAAAAGTCCTTTATTTGAGAACAAGTAATAACATGGTTTTTAATAATTCGGCCACGGAGTATATTTACTTACTTTAGTAAATTGAAGTAAATATGCTAGTAAAATTATAAAAAATAGTACATATAGTTAAAAAAATATTACTTGCTTAGAAAAATAGTACTTACATTAATGTAGACCTAAAACCAGAAAAGAAAAAAGAAATACGGTTTACCAGCCAAAAAACCATAGTGATGTAAAATAAATATGTTGAATTACATTATGATGTGCTCCTATGCACATGCTAAGTGCCATAAGTGGTATGCTATAAGGAACACACACACACGTTTTGCAGTATAAGCAGTATCGATATCGATAAAATCTTAACGATACCCATCCCTAATCACTAGCGTTGAGTTTGGAACTGTATGCGTTGCTGTGACGCTATAAGCCAATGTGCGTTGTTATGATGTCATTATGCCTGTGCCATAGGTTTGTTGCGATAGTCAGTGTCACCGGTGATACACGTTGTCCACCCGCCAACCGATTACATCACTTGTCCATAGGCGGCACCGACCCCCACCGTCATTTTTAATTTTTATAGTAATACATAATCACTTAGTTTAGTTAAAGACCAAACTACTGTTGCGCGTCTGAGCGCGGCTGCTTCAGCGTAAGCGGAACAAGTGTCACAGCAAAGATCAGCAGCAGGAGTCAGATTTTATTCATCATGTGAGGAGAGTGAAGTGCTGACTGACAAGACGATGGCGGAGGCTTTTCTGTCAAAGAACACGTAGTAGAATATGTAAGCACAGTCATCAAGAGCCGGTTATGTTTTTATTTTATTTTTGATCTCATTTTAAAACGCCGGTGCTTTGCCATTTATTTAACATAAACGTTTTTTATCTCGTATTCCATTTCTTATTTCTGTTTCTGATTAATTTAACTTTTCGTTTCTGCTATTCCTTCTTCGTTAATTTAACTTATTCGTTTCCTATTTGTTAGTTTTTTTTGCACAGTGTGTGCCGTGATTATTCGTTTTTCAAAAAAAGAAATCACCTCAAGCAAGTGTAAAATCATTTTTTGTGAATTAACGGTTTTCATATCAATAGTAGGCGTTTCCATTACTCGTTGATGCGAAACTTCAAAATGCGCATAAAACCAGGGTTATTGGGATATTGTCATAATAAGTAAAAGGCTTCAAGTACCTGGAGAAATATACTTGTTCCTAGAGGGAAATACTTTTTAGTAAACATTATAGTGTATATCAGACATATTAAGACACATTTTATTTTCGAGGGTCAACATGACTTGTACTGTATGATGCTTTTATCTTCCATCCAGCCCTCCCCTACTATTGGATTCTAGCAGGTGAAGAGACTTTTTTTATTGGCAGTCAGACAGAAACTGAGGGGGTGGTGAAGTATAGCACAGGGAACTTCTCAAAATAATTTACCTTTTAGATCACAATTCAACTTCAATGAGAAGAGAGAACAGAAAACAGAGTGCACACAAAACACAGGCCTTATGAGAACTCGCAAGCATGTGAGATTGAACCTTTAATGATTGCTCTTCAAAGAGTTATGCATTAGGCTAAATGTTATGAAATTAATAAACATAATATAGACTAAATTAAATAAATAACCGAGCCACTGAAATATATAAAACAGCACTTAAATAAACATGATACTAAATATTATAGTACAGTCATCTGATTTATACTGTAGTTTATTATAATGTGTTCATGTTACACACTATTCATGCAATAAATAAAGATTAAATCCCAAGCACTGACATGCTCTAGCGTATAACACATACGCTTTCATTATTTTCTGTATTTCAGTTTGTTGAGTTTAGTATTTAGTACTTGTGGTGGCTGGGTTCATAGCAGCTGGACCACAAAGCCTTACAGCTGTTTTTCTGAACACACAAACTCATCCTTACCATAATGCCAGTAATGCAGCTAACTAGTATGGTTTTGTTCCCCTTTTTCAAATGAAGAAACTGTACAAGTGTGTTTTAGAGGCAGAGGGGGGACGTTTCAGACAAAGCCATGCGGAACTGGGGCCCGAGTCGTGACCTTGGGAAATGTCAGGCCGCCCACGTAGTGGCTTGCCTGTGTCTGCCTCTCTGGTGCAGCAAGAACAAGAGTGGCGGGGCGTAGCACAACCTAGCTTAACCTAGCGTGGCAAGCGCAGGGTTCAGTCCGAGTTTCTGCCACTGCCCCAGAGACCTCTGGTCAACAATCTAGCCATTTCTCACTAACAACATTATGGCCATTACTGCCTGTCCTCCCTGGTGTCACATGGAAATGGGTCATGCCTCACATAATTCGCTGTTTTGTTCAGGTGACCGTGAGCTCAGTCAGTTCAACATACCAGCAGTAACGCTCAAACTCCCTCCTCTTAATGTGGAATTATGGGAGATAGAAAGAAAAAAAACACTTGCGCTTTCTGGAATAGGTCAAATTATATCACAATTTTTTTGACAACATCTCAGTGTTTCAGTTGTTATGAAACAGTCATTGGTACCAAGTTAAATAAAAGAAAAAAGAGTACAGTAGAGTAAAAATAGGAGCATATTGTATCAATGACTCAAGGAAATCCTAAAATTAGACTTTTGCATCCAATTATTAAAACCGACAGTTCGAACGCATTTGCGGAAGCGAATCACACTTACCAACTCTTGCTCAAAGTTTTAATGAGAGATGCTATTAAAACATATTTTTGTCCTCATACCCGCGAGTCGTGATACAAGGAAGGGTCGCAAAACTAATCTTATGACACAGACCTTAGAAAACGTAATGGCCAAATAAAAAGTGCATAATCATTTGCGCATTGCGCCATCAATGCAATATTAAAAACGTTGCGTAATTTTATATCATTGTGAATTAGTCATTAATGTCCACTAATACGGTCCAGCCCTAGCTTCCAGACAGGCACGAACTCTTGCATGAACACCGACCCATATATCAAGCTGTGTGTGTCAGGTTTATATCTTATTTTCTTTGATTTTACGGGTGATAAAGCACACTCCGCTGCATTGTCGGTATCATAGTGCACGATCGCACGAGGTCGTGGCGGTTGCCACCCCTCTGGACCAAAGTAAGCAGTGCTGGCCAGATGTGTGTTGACTGTAATGATCCCTACGGGTCGACGGGATGCCGTTGCCAGGTAGCGGCTTTTCCTTTTCCCTGTAAACAGAGAGCTTTACTCGCCAGGCTTATGTTGGGGTCAGCAAGGTGAGACCAGCTTTTATGTGTGCGAGCAGAAGTCGGAGAAAAGATGCTCAAATGAATTTTTTTCACTGATCATATTTTGAAGTCAGAAGTCTCTGGCTGTTTTTTCTCTACCTCTAGGTCTTATTCTCTCTCGGTCGCTCAGAGACGTAAGCATTTAATTTGTTCAAGTGAAAGAAAAAACTCTCACTTGATACGTTTTGACATCGCTCTCATGCAAACGTGTTGCTTTTTTTGACATGCTCTCGTGGAGGGTTTGTTAATATGTATTAGGAATATTCACATTTTTTTGTTCACCCTTGTCTGGCAAGCTGTAATGTTTTGCTTATGAATATTGATACATGAAGTGTATATTAATGACCCTTGGTGACCTTAACCCTATCCTTATTGGCTCCCTGGTGGTATCGGCGGGCTCATGAATATTTATCCAGTTCTGTAACCTCCATTACCCTAATCTTTGCTGTCTAGCCTCCCGGAAGGACCTGTCACCATGGTAACCCGTTTACTAGACTCCTTTAGACCCTGAAAAAAATGGTTATAAAAGAACAAAAAGCCAGCGATGCACGCCTTGTGAAGAAGATCTGAATTTTATTCCATTGCTCATCTTTTCAGAAAATATTTCTTTAACACCATCCATTTTAGTCGTAATGAGAAAGTCAGTTGGAAAAGGTCAATGGATGGCTGTAAGGGAAGTACTGTCAGCGATTTGTCTTTACAAATTTGCCCTTTAGGATATATTGCGTTTATTAATATTGTACAGTTATAATTTGCTTAAGACAAGTGAAATTGCAGATAGTGTTATATTGTCTTGCTAGAAAATCATCCATTGTTTTCTGTATCACAGAAGTGGACACAGTAGAGGATGGTGGACCAGAAGGTGGCTCAGTCGAGGAAGATGGCTGGTTTGGGAATGCCTCTGACAGCCCCTCTGAATCGTCCTACGGTGATGTGCAGGATGAGCTGCGGGGTTCCCCGGACAATGCCCCCCCGACCTGACCATGACACCTCAGCAGAGAGCTCCCTGGGCTGCCCTACGCCGGTTCAACGTGCCTCTCTGGAGCTACTGGGCTTGGACAGTGGGGTCCTCTCAACCCAGGACACTCTGTCCTCTGTGGTGTCTTCCCTTTACGGAGACTCCAGCCAGGCCCTGGGGAAGCCCCTCAGCAGCAACCTGCGGCGTCTTCTAGAGGCTGGCTCGCTGAAGCTGGAAGGAGTAGAGCGTGGAACGGGCAGAGGACCAGAGTCGCCCCCTATTAGCTTGGTACTTTCTCCATCTTCACATCATGCACAGCAGCTGAGTGCCCTCGCTAGGAGACTGGCTAACAGCAGCAACAACAGTGGCAACTCCAACTCGGCCTCGCCCGCATCTGTAGCGACTCTCAAGCAGGAGCCCTGCAATGGCCCTAACTCAGGAAGCAGTGGCTTTGTATGGGTAGGCGTGGCAGACAAATGGTCATCGGCGCCCAGCGGCATTAGTCTATCTCCAGATTCGGCCATCCAGAAGTTGAAGGCAGCAGCTAACGCCGTGCTCCAGGACAAGTGCACAGTGGCATCCTCCACCTCAGCATCTTCATCCTCTTCTTCCTCATCCTCCTCCTCTTCAGTCACCTCTTCCTCCTCAATGGCAGGCTTGGGTACCCGGTCAGATGACACGGTGCGCTTTGAAGCGTTCGCTTCGCCCTTTAGTCCACAGTCGGCCAGCTCCACACTGGCTGCCCTCTCAAAGAAGGTGTCTGAAAGGAGTCAGCAGCAGGTGGGCTCATCTGAGCATCAGGCCTCAGCTGGTTCCTTTCTCTCCCTGGTTTCCATGACCTCCTCGGCGGCTCTGCTAAAGGAGGTGGCGGCACGAGCAGCAGGGAACCTTCTGGCTGATAAGAAAGAGCCGGCTTTGGTATTGGGAGCAACTGAGGATGTCAAGCCCCTGTTAGACAGGAACCAGAAGGTGCCCACCCCAACTCAGACCATGGACCTTCTTCTGCCAACAATCCCCAAGGGAAGGGCCAAGCCCAGCAGTCAAGCAGGTAAGAGGTTGTTCCTGAAATATATGCAATTTTGTGTCTTTTTTTGTTGTGGGATGAAACTAATGACATCACACTGGCTTAAAATGAGCCCACAACTACTACAGCTATTAGCATTAAAACACCAATGTTATAACAAGCTTAGTAAAATAAATGTTTCTAATATATTTACTATTAAGTTTAAATTACTTTAAATAAGTGTTTTTAAAAATGTAACTCAACAAAACGTTTTACAGTGTAGTAAACAATCTTGGAAGGATATACCTTTTATTATATTTTTGCCCTTAATCATTTATAAATAGTTGTTCTTTATTTTCTGAGGTAATAGTGTCTATATCTTTGATTATTACACAACTGAAGAATGCACTGTGTAGTGATTCAGTAGTGCCATAAGGTCATGCTTCGTCTGCAAGAGGTTGGCCGCTGAATCTGGGAAAGGTCTGTTTGCACAGTGGGGGTTTGCTGGAGTTGGCGGCACGTTCCCAGACCCAGCTCATCTCCCGCGGATGTGCAGCCTGCCAAACGGAGGCCGGCAGTGTGTGTGCTCCCTATAGCCTGAACAGTCGGAGACCATCTCAGCAGATTCTCCCGGAATTTAGGTCAGACTCCAGAGCCGGCACAGCCATCAGAGTTTCCATTCAGCACAGACTTCGGATAATGTGCCAGAGATATGGCTGATCTTTGGCTAATTCGTAAAGTTCTATGGCTTGGAGTCAGGACTGAGTGTCATTAAAGACTCAACTTAGTCACTGTAGAAAGGAGAGTGAAATAGAGTTGAAATGGTTTAGAATGGCTGGGATTTGACACACAAGGGAGACTGTAATGCTCTCAGCGATCCAAACATGGTTAGTCTGACCATTGCTTGGTGACATGCAAATGTTGATCATTTGGCTTCTTTCTCATTTGTTAGTTTGTAAAAAAAACAAATCTGACGAAAATTTGTCTAAAATGACCTAATACACTGTAATAGCACTCTTGTTTTGCTTGGTTTTCAAATGTATGGCCTAAATACCAAATAAAAATAACTGAATTAAAATCCCAATTGAGTTTCACCTGGCTAGGAAGATGGTTCCCACAAAAATATCTGTCCAGTATAACGCAGGCAGAAAAATTACGAAAGGAGCTAACAGCTCGCATTTCTTTCCCTTGATACCAAAGACCTTCAGTCATTGTACGTCACGAGCGGTTTCCACAGTGATCCCTTTGCCGGGAGAGGTTGAGCCACAGATGGTGGTTTATTGTTGCAAATAGGCAGTCTCGAAGTTTTACACCCCGGGTCAATGAATGCCTGAGCGTGGTAATTTCACCAAACACTGATTACCAGATGTTTTTCGAGGAACACGACTGGAATACTTATGAAGCCATCCTGACAGGCCCTCGTAGAATTTGTAATGCAATCATGCCAGCTTCTAATAAGACCAATTAAGCTCTAATGGACACCGGATATGGAGCCAACAACAATAATCGGCTTACTAAAAACATCCTCGTGTTTGGCTTCCTTTGTGAGACGCGTCTTTGGCATTGATCGGCATAATCGTGCCTCACAATTTTTATCTCATCCACACGAATAGATGCAAAGGTGACAAGAGTAAAAGGCTGTTTAGTCTACGTGTTACTGTGTTCCTAAAGCACGTATAATATTTAAGTGTCTTTGTCCTTCTACTAGTTTTATAAAAACTATATTTGCACCTCATGATGATGCATCAGCTAATTTTCATTGTTTTAAAAAAACTAAATTCATTTTAGGTTGTTAGTATAAACAAAAACAACATATTTTTAATGTGAGAATAGTTTTGAAAAAAATCCACCACAATTCCCTTAAAGGTAAATTACTCCACTTGGCAGCTATCTTTAAGGTGCAGTAACGTTTTGTGCTGGTATTAGGCATACGACATCAATATGTAATTACGTAATTATTTTTAAAAGAAACAAAAAAACATGTTAAATCAACCATACAGTCTAAAAGGTAATATATTCTTATGATTGAAAGACTGCTGCATTATAAAAAATAGAGAAATCTGATATATTGCTATATATGAACAAACGTGTTTTTCTTGTGTCCAAACATCAGATTTCTGTGGAATTTTTAATTATTCTTCAATTGTCTTGTCTCTTCCTCTTTAAACTCTATTTATATCAATCAATAGTCTATAATAGTCTGGCATCTTTGATCAGGGCTTTGCATATAAAAATCACAGTCATTAAAAATGTATAATCATCATGATAGCAATCGTAAAATATGGTTTTAAATATTTAGTATAAAATTCTCACCACAAGCTCTCAGTGTTATAAAGAGTCTGATCAATAAGTATTTTTTCCCTCCAGGTTCTCCTGAGGATGGAGGGAAACCCTTTCAGTGCCCAGTATGCGGTCTGGTGATCAAGAGAAAGAGCTACTGGAAGAGACACATGGTGATCCACACAGGCTTGAAAAGCCACCAGTGTCCCCTCTGTCCCTTTCGATGTGCTCGTAAAGACAATCTCAAGTCACACATGAAGGTGACCCCAGTCACTAAGCAACACATACACCAAATTTCATAACATCTATATGTAGATAATTCCATCTGATGCAGAATCACAAATGAAAAATTGAATTTATATAAAGTAGGGCCAAAGGATTTTATTACTCAAATCATGATTTTTGACTATTTTGATCAATTTTACATAATGGAATAATATAATTTTTTAGAGCTGTGAATCTTCACTTGCTCTAATGATTCACTTACGATTTAGTTACAATTCAGAGGGTCACAATTCAATCCATTTTGTCTTCCAGTTTACAGAGAGAGTGAGGACAGTTTATTTTACAGAGAGTTTTTTTACAGTTTATGATTTTTATTTATGATTTGTTACGAGTGCGGATAAATGTATTAATTCTGCATCAGTGCAGAAAATATTATGTCAACATCCCGATGCATCCAAAAAGCTGAACTCTAGAATTTGCATAGTTCTGTACTCTCGCAAACACTTCGGCTATTAATAATGAAACTGCACACTGCACAAACAATCTTTTCTTTACACTAGATCTTTGTTTGTGACTTGCTGATCATAAAGGGAACCTTCTAGTTTTGTCACTGTATGTGCACGTGCACGTTTACGTATGTTGTCATATGGTCAAGAACAGGGGTCTCCAACCTTTTTTTAAGTGAGGGCTACCTGAAGCGATAAAATCAACCTGAGGGCTACTTGTTGGATATAATGAGAAAATACTTTCAAACTTCAAACTGTGCGATGCATAATGTGATGCATAATTTTTTCATTTTGCTTAACTTTTAGGGTTTAGTTATTATTAATCATACATATTAAATAGTTTTTGGTTAACGTCTTTAGTCGGGCTTGTAACGTTATCCACATGAGGAGTAAACTTTTTTAACTTGAATTTGCGCATACAGAATTAGCCTACATAAACATTTGCTATTAAGCACTGTTTCCGTCCAGTGAGTCAAAGAGCACAAAAAGTTACCTTCTTTATAATCTGGCGCCCAATATCACTAAGGAAAATTGAGGTTTCTGCAATTGAATAGCTGTAGGTTGTCTTATTTCAGAAATAGGGCATATATTATAAATTATTTGCTGCTCAGAGCTAGGGTTGGGAATCGAAAATCTATTCTAATTTGGATTCGGAATCGAAAGGCTAGGAATCGGATCAGAAAACAAAAGGAATAGGAATCGAATGCTTGAGATAAAAATTTGAATTTCCTCTTATAAATTCCTGTGTGGATATTTTCAGAAAAGTAAACTTTTACGTTACGTTAAGTAAAGCTATGTAATCTGCTGATATCTTAATAAAAGCCCTTATTAAAATTATCAATATTTTTACCATAGTAAGCAGTTTAACTATAGTATTTACATTAAAAAGGAAAGGAACCACAAATTAAACATAGTTTCATTATACTTACTACAGTTTAACCATGATGTAGTTCAGCTATGGTAATACAAATTGTAATAAATCAGATAAAACATGGTTCTATGTCTATATATACACAAAACGGTGCTCATATGTATACTATATATATATATATATATATATATATATATATATATATATATATATATATATATATAGTAAATATATTGCAAACAAGTCAATAAGCAGGCTAAATGACCATGCAGGTTCATATCTAAATGTTTTACTTCAACTGTGGAATCGAAACTGGGAATCGATAAGAATTGAAATCGATAAGCAGAATCGGAATTGGAGCCGGAATCGATAAAAATCGAATGATTCCCAACCCTACTTAGAGAGCACAGATGGAACAATAAATGTGCGGCTTTCGGAGGTGACCGTAAATAACTCTTTAGAAACGCAAAGCTTGAAAACACGCAAATGATAAACTTTCATGACGATGTAGTTCTAGCCGGATCAGTATAGTCCCGAGCATCATTCATGTGTAGCTTTTTTTTGTTGAGCCCTTTCTTTGGCGGGCACCTACCAGGTCCCAGCAGGCACCATGTTGGAGACCACTGGTCTAGAATGTATGCCAATAAAAATATATGTATGAAATATGAAATTATTTTAAATAATATTTTTTATACCATAATCTGTTTGAACTCGATTCTGATTGGCTTGAATGTGTACATTTAAGCCGTTTAATGCAATGCTAGCCGTGGATTATCCCTTACTTGTTGTTTAGGTGATATTTCTTTAAAACTCAATTTCGTTTGGCACAGTGAAACAAAGTGTGAAACAAAACATGTATCAGACTGAGGAAAACACACTTATGAGGACTGATATGCCTGTAAACTAAATTTGCCAAACCATTTAAGTTCTCAATTTACATATCTCTGATTTGTTAAAGTTTCTTCAAAACACATAAATCAATAATATTTAATTGTGGGAGGTATAATCGTGCAATCCTGTGAGAGTATTCATCTTCGATATCCTTATTTTTAATCTGATCCAATTTTTTATCTTCTCAGGTCCATCAGCACCAGGACCGCGGGGAGACCTTCCAGTGTGAACTCTGCCCCTTCACATCCTCTCGCCACTTTAGCCTCAAGCTGCACATGCGTTGCCATCAGCACTTCCCTCGTCACGACCTTAAAGTCAAAGATGAACCCGGCACTGACACAGAGGAGAGTGAGAGCTTGCTCATGGGGGATGGTGGCGCTACTGGTGATCAAGTCATGAACACAGATACTTCCACGTCTCCCTCACTGAGCCAGCCTGATGGACGTCTGCTGGCCTCCCCTGGAGAACCCTCAAACCACGTCCAGATTAAGGAGGAACCCCAGGAGAGAGACGTGTCTGTGATGTCTCCCTTCGCCCTGTGTAGGGAACGGCCCAGTAGCAGCAATAGTTCTCTGGATCTATCTGGTCTTAAGTCCAGTCCACCAGGCCCTGGACCAACAGCTGCCTCGCTCTTCAGCCCAGACATCACCACCAAGACGGCTACAGACCTCCTAATAAAGCTCTCAGGTAGGTTTGGGATATAGCATGTTTTTTTTTTAATATGGAACCAAAAGGTTCTCATAATGTTTGGTTATTACAGAGACAGTTCACCCGGAAAGAACAATTCTGTCAGCATTAATTCGGCATCATGTCTTTCGAAATCTGTTTATGACTCTGCTCTGGGGAACACATAATAATATATTTTGGGAAATGTCTCAGTGGTTTTGTGTCCATACAAAGGAAGTAAATGGAGCCAATTTGGCCAATTTGTTTGGTCAATATGTCTTATTTGGTGTTCAGCGGAGTAAAAAGTCATAAAAGTTTGGAATCACATGAGGGTGAGTGAATAATGAAAGAATTTTCATTTTAATGGTAACTATCACTTTAACCTTTTAATATGCCTGGCAGTCTGCACAAGGAACAGCATATTAAATAGTGTTTCCTGTGGTGACACTTAATTTACAGTGCTGCGACAAAATAAATTATGTTTTTGTGAGCTTGGAGTCTGAATTAAGTGTAATGAGAGAGAAACACTTGTCTCAAATACTTCAAAGACAATAAATAGATGGCATGTCTTTCTTTTGCCATTAACAACGACAATCATTACAAATGTTGTCAGAATTATGACCATACAGGGCTGTACAGTGCTACTTAAAAACATGCTACGGAAAAATCGGTCTGTGCGCAGAATACATTTACCAGTGTAACACACGTGCAATACTGTTTGTGTGAAGCATGTTTGTCGTTGTGCTTGTTCGTGTGTGACGTAATTCAATGGCGCACTGCTATTTTACTAAGCTTTGGTCTATTTTGCGAGTGAAACTCGTTTTCTGGCTGCATTGAGTCCATAAAACTAGATGCGGACATGCAATCCTGCTGTTTACATGTGTCATCTGGCTGGTCTGAATGTCTGGGTGAATAAGCTGCACAGTTTAACATACTACACGCGTGACAGTCGTGGTTTTGTCTGCGGCTCACTGTATGAAGATATGAACACATGAACTTCATCTCCAGAGTTGCTTCACAAGCACAAGAGTTGGTCCAGAGTTTATTTCACAAGCATTTTACTGTTTGAGTGAAGCTACAGTCAAACACAGTGAAACTCAAGCAATCAAACAACCAATCAAAATAAAAGTCCCGTTAACCTGAACACTCAGATGTGTGGTCACATGAGTCTAGCTTGCATCAGCCGATCGCATCAGTTGCAGCTAATCAACGTTAACCAATTGTCATACAATACATACTAAACTGCTTCCTATTTAAGTTGCCAATCTTGCTCATTATCAGCTGCTTAATCGTGCCGCACTCAGTTCTGCTTGTTATCGCCTTTCATGATTCATTTGTTCTATGCAGCGTTTGTTCCGTTAAGCAAGCGGCATGTAGCTGACCGTATTAAGCTCGGCGGAGAATACATAATGACATTTTCAAAAGTGACTGCTGGTTAAATACAACTGTCTGTTTTATGTATTCAGCGTGCATAGTATGTTTTTCCAGCTTACGTCTCGCTCAAAATAACTTGCGCAGTCGAGTGTATGTACAGAGCAGGACGTATCGGGGCTTTTCAAGTGCGAGATATTTCTTCTCGAACACTGTGTCTCAGATATTGCGAGCCAGAAAGTAAGTTATAACAACTTGGATGTAATTGTATTTGGCATATACGCTTGCAGCAATAAGTCACAACAGTGTTTTATTGTATAACACTAGTTAACTTTTGGGTGACAATCTCCGCGTTTTGGGTATGGCGGGGGCTGGTGGCTGCCATACCTAGGTTGTTTGGTCAGGTCAATTCAAAGTAATATTTTTTGCATATTTATTGCAGGGACAAAATTTTGGTAGTTCCTCCCCCAGAAAAGAGTGGTAAAACAATGCCGCTTTATAAGCAGCTTCAGTGGTGTTGTGTGAAAGATGAGTGAAATATAGTTCTTACTCTGCCGCAAAGCAAGTTCGAATCTGCCAGATCTGCTTCTGAGAAGTGAGGGGATACATTTTCCACGCTACATTTAATATGCGAGCCGCAATACGGAGGGAAGTTCTCTGCCTAGTTCATGGATGTCGCGACTTATACAGATTTAAAAGTGTGTGTCCAGGTAAATCGTGTGATCCTTCTGCAAGCAAAATAGTTAACTCCTTCAATTGAATGCGATCATGATAGTGAGAGCTACAGGGTGCATGCTTCCCCTGCCAGCTCAACTGCTAGTTTAACCCAGTTGTCTGCATCATTAGGCATGCTAATTTAGTTGGGGGAATTATTTGGTTTTGGTGGCAATAGTTATGTTTTAAGGGGACATGTAATGCAAGGCTGCATGGACAGACGGAGAGTTTGCCCAGAACAGTTTCATTCCGCCAACCTTAAATATTGCTATTGTTTAATTATTCGAGGACAGTGGCCTGACAGAAATCAAGCGTATCGTCAGTTCTGGCATGTCACATGAGTCTAGGTTGCATCAGCCGATTGCATCAGGTGCAGCTAATCAACATTAACCAATAGTCATACAACACATACTAGACTGCAACCTCTGTAGCACCAGGGCTATGTAGAAAAAAAGTTAACGTACATCCCTGTAATCTTTCCATCCGTATTTTCAGAGAATGTATCACATCAAATACGGTCAAATAACAGCTTCCATGACTTTAACATCGGCTGTGAAAGCTGTTCTGTGTAATACACTGATATTGTGTGTGTGCGCATACCTCTAGAACACTTCTATGAAACGTCCTTTGAAGTCCTGCCTAGTCTCCTGGTCAATCTGCTTGTTTTATTATCCAACTCGGGTCCAATATAACAAGGCAAAACTAACGCTTCTGTTATTAGTGTTAATAACAGCAGACCTCCGTTACACTTCGATCTATTCGCAAGTTGGCGCCATTGTTACTGTTTATTGCTCAAAGCCAAAGCTTATCACAACAGCCTGAGGAGCAGAAACTCGCTGATATGGTATGGGTGGGACATCTACACACACTAAGCAGGGAACCAATCGACAGACCTGGTCAGCTTTACCAATCAGAGCGTTTCGGAAGGAGGGACTTTATATAGACTGGAAGAAATCCAGTTGTTTTGTCAAAAGAGGGACAGCGGTGTTGTGAAAAAAAAGCGTTTTTTTATAAGAAACATGAACATTCATTGTTAAACACCCAAAAAACATAATCAAAGCCTCAAAAACAGCTTAAAGACTGGCTCCTTTAAGGAAAAAAAAAACACTGTATTTTCCACATAACGTGCATTTTTGTATCTCCTCTTTGCCCCGCCTCTCTGATAGTGTGCTTTGATTGGCCAGTTAACCAGTGCGTAGTGATTGGTCGAATTCTGCAAGCGTGTGACGGAAATGTAACACCGCTTACCATATTTGGAACATCAGGTTCCAAAGCAATTGTACTGACAGTACTGACTTGCGTACACATTGGGACGGTCTTAGTCAACTCATACCACGAACTGATGTAGATTTGTTGGGGTGTGGTTACACGAGGAGTTTCAGGCAGGTCTGGGTAATGCATCTTTTGTTCCGACACTTTCATTTTTGCAATTTTACACGTCTAATACATGCATGGGCAACTTATAACACACCAAAGACACGTAAAAACATGTGTTCGCGCCATATGACCCCTTTAAAGGTAAAACCACAATATTTGAAAAAAGCAATAGATGCAAGATTAAAAAAACAATTTAATTCATCCAAATACTTGCATTTAGCATGACCGAGTTGGTAATATAATTATGGATTGGCAAAGGCAATATAATTCTTCTTGCTAGGAGCCAAGATCCTCCAGGACCGAGTTTCTGCATGATTAATATTTAACCTCAGTTATAGCTCTGCCATTGAGAGCCTGTTTATTATAGCCATACTATACCTTCCTGCTTCCCAATACTGTCAGACCTTGATTTTTTTAGTTCTGTAAAGTTTATTTTAAGTGCATATTTAAAGATGCCATAAAAATGTTCAATGGAACACTGAACGTCAGTGACTTATTGATAATGTAGTCCTTGTTGAAGCCATGTTTAGCAGGAGTCTCATTTTAATCAATATATAGCATGAACAGTAACAGATAAATAAGGTCCACATTTTGTGTAATATTTTAAAGGAATCTAGATTCAGTAAACATTCAGGTGATATCATAATCACGCTGAAACTGATTTTATTAAAGGGACAGTTCACCGCAAAATAATCGGTCATCATTTACTTACCCTTGAGTTATTCCCAAACTGTATAAATGTATTGGTTCGAATGAACACAGAGAAAGATATATGGAAGAATGCTTGTAACCAAACAGTTCTTTGCCTCCATTGACTACCATAGTAGAAACAATTACAATGGTAGTCAAAAGTGCCCTAGAACTGTTTGCTTTCTTACATTCTTCAAAATCTCTCCTTTGTGTTAAACAGAACAAAGCTATTTATAATACCATGTTAATCATTGGTGGCCAAGAACTGGGAATGGTTTCAAACTATTTTTTCAAAACTGTCTTTGGTAAATTGCAAAGTTAAACAGAAAATACTTAGCAATGGTGTTGACTGATGAATTTACACATAGTTTGGCTGATAAAATAGAAAGTACAAAACTTTGGTCGTTAACATAAACAAAACCAAAACTGCAGACCATTAGATAGTTGTTGTTATTTCAGAAAGTAAAGGTAATTGTGAGACAGCTACAAGATTGATGCGAGAGGGCTGACCAGGGGTTGCCCAAAAGGTCTGCAACAGGGTCGCTGCTCCTGCGCTTAATGCAGAGTAATTAGATTGAGATCTCGGCGCAGGGAAAAAGGAAAACCTTCGGAACAGTAGATTAATTAAAAATTCATGCATAATTCATAATTAAAAAGGAATCCGTAATTGGAAATGATTAGCGCCCTCAGCTCCATCGCGTGACCTCTAGCTTGGACTCACAGGGACTGTTCCAGCTTAGTTAACTCCATCTCCATCTTGGTGGAGCATGCAGATTCCACGATCAACATGCTGCTGCCCCTTCGTCGTCCCATGGCACCATGTTCCTACACTCCTAAACAAGCGGGTTTGAGTCCCAGAGGATTAGAAAGGCACCTCAGCAACGTCAACCTGGAATTGATAGACAGCTGAGATGTTTTGCTGTGTTCAAGACAGCAGCAAGGAATTTCAAGATGGTGTTAATGGATGCTCTACTAGAGAAGATGACCTTTTAATATTAAGATTAAGGAATATGGTAGGATAGTTGACTAGTCAATTATTCATATTTTTTATGCAGACAGTTTTTAAATAGGATGAATTAAGAGGCAGGACTTCTTGGACAGTGTTGTGTATTAGGGTGCATAAACTCTCTAAATGTTACATTTATCTCATTTAAAGTACTGCCGCCTTTTATAAAACTATTGTGAATAATAATAAATACAATAAGAATAACATCAAATATTTTTCTGATTTTAAATCGCTTGCAGTAAACAATCTTGCCTTTAATCTGTATTTCTTATTTTTTGTGGGCATTGTGATTTATTTACCATTTGTATAACCATTGTTCTACTACAAAAATCATACAACATTGTTGAATTACAAATATCTAATAAGACTGTATGGTTACTTTGGTGAGACGATAGTAAATTTGTGATTACTGTGGTTTTACAACAAATAAAACCCCCAAAAGATGGTTACTGCAGTGAAATCATAGTTAATTGGGGGGGTAGTTGACAAATCAACCATAATGTCCTATGGTGTGACAGTAAAACACTATTATCTATAAATATATAAAGCCCTGATTTTGCACATGCAAGTGAATGTAGTGTTCTGCTATTGGTTTGTCAAACACCCACCTTGAGTAAACTTAAGAGAGTGAGACATTCAACAGCGAGTAACAAAAAAGCAAAAATGGGATGGAAATTAGAGAACTAGAAGGTCGAGATGAAGTGAAAAATCGCAGACCAGTGTTTTAGAGTTCCCCAGGCGAAACACACACATCCTCACACACGCATGGGATGAACTCTCGCTGACCTCTGACATAATTGGCCTATCATTTCTTTGGACTGCCTGGTTCTCCTCTGAGTTTTAGACCAATCCGCTTTGATTTTCCTCCACGCTGACACAACTGTCAGCTATCCAGTTGAGATACACATTTTGATTTGGAGATGAAAGCCCAGGGAAGCTCTTTGAAATGCAGGCCCCTGCACATGCTTGCCGTACCTAATTCAGTAATAACAGTTCACACATTTTTTCTCTCTGTGACAAACTGACACGGGGTGTGACTATGGTCCTGGGCAGTTAATTGGCTCGTACAATTGAGGGAGGTGTTAAAATTGGCGAGGAGCGATATCTCAATCCTGCACCTTCCGTTCATTTGCTCTTTGTAGTGTCCACCATGATTTTTCAAATGCAGTTTTTTCAATTCTGACATTGGCCATGCAGCGCTTTTGAGCAGCCCCACTCCCGCATCCAGCGATGTGTATCTCCACACTTGCTGCTTCCTGTAGCAAAGCCTGCCTACCGTAGCGAACCGTTGGCTGTTGTTGGCCCCTTAACCTGCCACGTTAAGCCATCCTTGGCGAGAGCGGTGACCAGTTGTCAAAGCCGAGAGCAGAGCTGTGTGACAGAGGTGGAAAGCTAATGAAGTGGTCCAATAGTGGGCAGCCGCAGCAGACTGAGAGGTGACAGCGTACTGGACAAGAGCCCAACAGAATGACGAATCAGCCCGCGGAGAGGAGGACAGGAGGCGGGGGCAAAAAAAAACGGAGGCCAGGTGACAGCAGCGGCAGATGACAGCCTCACCGGTGAGAGCAGAGATGGACCTCAGTGTTGATGTAACACTGACCGGGAGCTTGAGGCCAGCCTCAGAAATAGAAGGAGAGAGAATAGAGGCAGCTAGTGGGAGAGAGAGTTGGCAGCTGTTTGGTGAACTGTTAAAGGAATAATTTAACCCCAAATTATAATTCTGTCATCATTTACTCAGCCTCCGGTCTCTGCCAACCTATATTATTATTTTTGTTTTGTTGAACACAGAGAAAGAGCAGGATTGTGTTGGTCACTCTGTGCAATTCAATTACTGTGAATGGGCGCTGAACCGCTTGTGTTTTAAAATAGATGCAAAAGCAGAATAAGGCCCTGATCAGACAGAACGCGTCTCGCCTCTTTTGAATTGTTTTCAGTTGACAGGGAGCATTTTGCGCGCTGCTTATGCGCGCCGTGCACCTCGTGTTTCTGCCGCCTGCTGCACCTCGCGTTTTAGGCGGAGCGCTCTGAGCGCCCAAAGTTGAAAAAAACTCAACTCTGAGCAGAAAGCGCTTGATGTCATGTGCGCTTTTTTCCATTGTCCAATCGAATGAGTGGAGAGGTGGGACTTCCCTTGTGGCAACGGAAGTTTACAGATGCTCGGAAAGCCTGGAGATGGAGGAGAAACTTGTTGTGGCTGTTTCGGGTTACCTAGCAACGCGCGCTGCTCTTTTCAAATAGTCACCAAAAGCGCTGCGCGGCTCGTATCGCGTTTTCGAACACAAAAAGTGCGTTCTGTGTGATCGTACCCTAAAACGTCATAAAAGCAGTTTAGTTTATAACAGTTTATTCTGTTTAAAAACAGAAAGTTTATTAGGGAATATCAGGTTTGGAATAACATGAGGTTGAGTGAATGGTGCCGGGTGAAATATGAAAATGCAAGACTTCCATGTGACAGACATTTATTAGCACATTTTTTTGCTTAAGGTGATGTGATGACATAACGGAATTGGAAAGATCAAGATAGACACTCGGGATTACTCCTTTATGAAAGTCTAATAAAGCAGTCAGTAAACAGATATCGCTCATTTTCGGTGAGCTTAATCTTGGTATTTTGGAGCCGTTTGAGATTTATGAGGAAAAAAACAAACTTGGCTGGAGGATTAAGCTGATAAATTATTCAGTGCTCACTGTAACATGAATTCGAATGGAAATTTTGCTCTATTTTTAGCGGCAAACCGAAAGGTCACTGGAGTGGTGTGACTTTGTATCTCCGCGCCCGCGTCTCGAGCTTGTACTTTTCTGCGCGTCTTCGAAAGAGAGGGCGCTTGTGCGTGTTCCGTGCGCCCTGTCCCTGTCTGATAGGACACGCGACCCGACACGCTCTTAATTAGAGGATGCCCTTCCAGGTGCTGACCGGGCTACACAAAGTCCGTCCGCTGACATCTGACTGGTGACATTTCCAGCCGGCGCCCCCACGTACACCACCTCGTTCTCCGCCTGAACTCTACATGTGAAGGTCACAAGCCCTCCCAATAGCTCCTTGCGCTCTTTATCTCTGGTAGCCACGTCCTGTCCCCTAACCAGGATCTTTAGCGCTGTTTAGGAAACACGTCACCATTAATCAGAGTCATCGTAGTGGAGCGGCGTAGGGTTCACGCAGATTGATGGGAAGGGTGAGCGCTGCGGTGGATGGTGTACTTACATGGTTTTGGGGCAGAGGAGAGATCAGATCGCTGCTGGGGGGCTGTGGTAGAGATGGATCGCTGCTGATCTGTAAGAGACATGAAAGGAGGAGAGTGAGGGCGGCAGGGGAAAGATGTGTAGGCATTAGCATGGAAAAGACTGACAGAAGAGAAGGAGAAGATGTGATGCAGATATCAGCAGCACAATTTAATGTCCATTTTTTATTATTTTAAGGGATGGCTAATTGCTATTATTTCTACAATCTCATTTGTACCTTTTAGTACATTCTGCTTTTTTCCCCAGTGACGTAAGGGTTATGAGTGGAGCTTTGTGTGAATTTTTTGTGTAAATAACCCAGCGAAAGTAATCATGATATTAAGGATGATTTCTGATATCGTATTAATACTTTGCATTTAATCTGATTTTAAACCATCGACAGCTTCTGGTAGACAATCCAATATATTTATTTCAGTTTCATCAATGTACATCGTATTGAGAAAAATCTGTTTATTTCTCTTTACTACAGTAACCACTGCCGAATTGTACTGTATGTAAAGCTGGTTTGCAACAATGCAAAAAGCGCTATATACTGTAAATATAATAGAATTTTCTTTACAATTGCTGTTTGTTTTTGTAAGATACAATTTTAAGTTCCCACTATGATCGAAAAAAAAAAGTGTGCGCGTGTGTTATAAAAGCCAATAGAGCCTTCTTTTTCTGGCACTGATAGGAAGAGGCTCCATGTCTTAATATTAATTATTCATTGGAGCCTGATTAGAAATGGCCCACTTTTACTGCATGATGAGTGAGAAAAGAAATCTGTCTTACTTTCATCTTCATCCTCAAAATGGGCAGTGTTAGTTTTATAATGCTGGGAAAATATAAAACCCTTGATCATTAATGTCTAATTACAGACATAAATACACTGTAACAGCATCACAGCAGACTCAGAGAGAACATGGTCCCTGTCTTTCATAACATTGGAAATCACTTCCCATAAAAAGATCCCGCTGGTCTTTCAGTCAATTCTCAAACTCATCTCAACGAAATCTGAAAAGACAATTTAGCTTATTGCCGCTTCATCCATTTACCATCTTGTCATTTTGAAGATTTTTTTTGCTTTTAAAATGAAGCCAGAGCGAGACCGCTAAACAAATTCATCATCAGTGAAGGCAAATTATGCATACATTTTCTTCTGCATGATCTCTGCCGTACCTTCTAAATCTTGCAGGTATTTCAACTCTATGCAAGCATGTTGTGTGAGATTAGAGACCTACAGCAGAGGGCTGGGTTTCTAAAGATATATGACTTAAAGCTATCATATATATGTTTTAGGAAGATAATCTGAATTAACACATTTGGATGAACAGGTCCTCCAAGCCACCACAAAACACGAGAGCCAAAAAATAGCCAATAACACTATTTTCTGTTTCTTTTACCCTGCAGCAGCGAACCAGAAGGAGGCCCTAAAGGGTCCGTTCTGTGTTAAGGAGGAACCCCAGGCGGAAGAGCCCCTGAGCTCTCAGAGGGGACCCAGATTCAGCTTTTGCCAGGATGGGGCCCCAGCGGCCACAAAGCCACAGGAGGAAGGGAGCCCCCTGTTAGGCAAGAACAGCATACTCAACCAGGACATCAACGTCAAAGTGGCTTCTGAACTGCTTATGAAGCTCTCAGGTCAGCAGATGTTTGTTGGCGCATGTGCTTACATGCGTGTCTATGTTCTAAGCGTGCTTTCTCTGTGCTTGTCTCTAGTATGCTATTGAGGAAATGCAAAAACTGGAGGATTGAGTGAGTGGGTGGGGGTGTGTGTTACAAAGTGTGTTCTTTAAAGTCTGCATTTCTTTCATCAAAAAATGACATTATGTCATATTTAGAGTTTCCACAATGCTCTAGTGTCAGGTCTTTAAAAGTTCTTTTTTATTTGCTCCTTTTTTCCTAGATTTTCTGGGCTTACTTTAGTGAGGAATCTGTGGAACACAGTGGAATAGATTTGAATAAGGTTAAAAAGAAGAAATGTGTAATTAAACGAGTGTAAATATTTAAAAGGCGATTGTGCAAGGGGCTGCATGTGTAGAAGTTTGTGAATGACGAGTTCTGGGGCAGAAAATCCATGTGGATCTGGTAAAAATCTGTCAGTCCCTGATTTTCTGTCTTGCTTGTCTTCCTTGCTTTTTTCTTTCATGCTTGTTTTTTTTCTTTGCTGCCGTATCCATCCTTTACTCAAGCACTCACTTGTGTTGTGGGCTGAAGGAAGAGGGTCAATTCCTTTTCATGTTGTTCAGTCAATGCACTTTTTTATCTCAGGCAGCCTTTGCCAAAATAAACCCATTGATTGCTCTGTCGAGCTGCTGGTCCAATCTTTATCTGAACTCTATAATACGAGGGGATAAAAAAGTTCAAGACTGGGTAATCCTGAATGTACACTTTGCTTGAAATGTGCATATGCATTTAAACGTGGTTGTTATTTAGTAAGAGCTGATCAAAAACTGTCACCAGTCAGAAAATGGTTATTCTGGGATCTGCTGGAAAAGATGAAAGGTTTTCTGTGTGTATCTGAAAAGGTCTGTGCAATTGCTTTTTATAATTTTTTTCTGTATTATTATAATTTTATTTCTCTACCAATAGGAGAGTGGAAATAAGATAGTAAAGGATAGGAGAACATGAGAGTCAAGTTTACACACCTACATGAGCGCAACTGCTCAACACGTATGACCATATAAACCCCTAAGTCACAGCTCCGAAGAAAATGAAATACAATTTTCACATTTTAATACCCATAAATGAATTATAATAGGCATTTTTTTGTCTCACCCTATATATCTGCCCCTGAAACACTAATTTTGAGATCATAGGGTTGAGATTTTAGATGTGATTGCAAGGTAATAAAAGAGCCTGTGAGAGAGACAAACACAAAAAGAGTGAAAAAAATCACTTGCCAGAGAAAGAGAGATTTAGAGTAGTCTATTACAGAGGATGATGGGAAGTGATTCACTCTCAAGCAGTGTAGTTGACGGTCACCACACACCAGCTGCTGCTGTACCCTCCCCACCATGCCTTACACTTCAGCGTGACTCAGATGCTCAGAGAGCGAGCCGGTCTTAACACGTGTGCTTCCTGACTGCACAGCCCCAGGTCACGTTTCCTTGGAGAGCAAGGTCCGGTTTACATCAAGTATTTGGCAATCTGATCGCAAGCTGAAAGCACGAGTATGGTTGCAAATGGGGCTAGAAATGTTTTGTGACTGGAACACAGTCACTCAAATCTCATTCTTGGTTATTCAAGTGTATGAGACCACAGCTCTAATCCTGATGCATCCCACTTACCTGTCAGCAAACTATCACAACTAAAACAAAGGGTTTAGACTTTGCACATGGCTTTAAAATAAATTTTTCATTTTGTCTTAAGTTTTGGAAATGCGCAAAATATATATACACAAGAATTCATAGGGCTTCTTTCCTATGCCTTAATTTAACACCTAACCTAATATGGTAACTTCACTAAGATTACTAAGAAATATACTTTTTAGCAAGAACAGTGTGCATAATTTGTATGATTCTAACATGAATTAACAACGTTACCCAGTGGGTGATCTATGGGGTCATAAAATCAGAGAGCTTTTCTTTAAAGGTGCTGTGTGTCATCTTTTGGAGGATCTATTGACAGAAATGCAATATAATATACATCACTATGTCTTCAGAGGTGTATAAAGACATTACATAATGTTTTATTACCTTAGAATGAGCAATTTCCATCTACATGCACCCTGGGTCCCCTTGCATGGAATTCGCCATGTTATTTCTACAGTAGCCCTAAACGCACAAACTTTCGTTAACACGTTAGTTCCTATGGGAAAGAAGTGAAAATGTGACGACATCTTAAGTCCTGTGTCAGCCACCGTAGTGCTTCGAAAAGGAGGGGTGAAGTGAGCCGTTGGTTGCAATTCGCAATCGGTATTATTAAAGTTCACATTATTATAATGATTGAGTTTTAAACTAAACCCAGTGATACTTTGGTTGAAAAACACTTTAATGAGACACCTGAACTTGTTTGCCTTTCACAGGTTTTTATAGTTCTGGGGCCAGCCATGCAGTAACCTCATGAGAGAAATTAACAGCAAATGTATTTATAAATTTCAAATCCAGATGGAACAATTAACAATAGTAAAGTGATTTTTAGTAAGTTGGAATTATCATTAAAGCTAGTTAGGAACGGCGCCTACGAGTAAACACACGATTTGTAAACTTAAATCCATTTTGACAGCCATCATTTTTGTTTCACAGGTTTACAAAGCAAAACCGTAATCTTGAACGTACAGTATTCCCTAGAACTCGCTCAGGAACCTCTTGAGGTTCGTCTACCTTTTGGGAGGTACTGAACTAGAAGACTTTCTGACATGCTTTTACTTCTAATTGAGCGTGGTTGCACATACGAGTTCCTTAAGTAGCGAGACGTGAGAAAAGGAGTACACTTCGCTCACGGTGGCTTTGAGCGTTTATGTGTGTGTGTGTGTGTGTGTGTAAAGCTCAATGAAGGGTCTCGGTGACTTCCCACATCAGAACGCTCCAGAGCGTCTTTCCCACATCCCCACCTTTAGGATGTGTTTCCTCAGCCTCTCTCTCTCCTCGTCTCCTGAGGCCAGGAACAGGGACCAATTAGCCGGTTTGTTGTCAAGCTGTGAAGCAGTTTTACACGACATGGCCTCGCAGATCCATCTCAGCGCGACCACGGCGGCATGCAGACATGCAACCAAGTGGATCTAAAAAGCTGCGCTCTGCTAGCTGCAGACTGGGGATCAATGCCATGGAAACAATGACATCGTCTGAGGTCCTTTGTGTGTACACATGTGATGCAGAGGCGCAGTCTTGGGAGGTTAGTTGGGGGAAGGTTGCCTTCATCTGACTCTAACCTGGGTGTCTTGTTCTTGAGGTCTTAAAGCAAGTATGGCTCAACATGAAATGCAATGGTGGTTATGTGGTGTAGTGGTAAAGTCGCAGACAAATAACTGAAGGATTTCTGGTTTGATCTCTGCAAGGTGCAAGGCATCATTCTGTCCCGTCTTTTGGTTACCAACATTCCTCAAATTATCTACATATTTGAAACTATAAGAGGGTGAGTGATGACATAATTTTCATCCCTTTAAGAAATGACTGTGGCTTATTTAGTTTCACTGTATAGATGGCAGCTTTCCGTTTTGAGTTGTTGCATGATTGCATCACTCGATTCAAAGTAGGTCACCTACCTTATCCCACCCCCCCATCAAACCAGTTAACAATGTGTCGACTTCCCCGCATCTGTTTGATGCTAGCTGTTTGCATCCTGGGGCTAATTACAACTGCTGTGTTGGTCCCTCCGCACTGATGGTTCCTGGGCTTCAACAGATGGACCCTGATGTGGTGCATTGCACAGGGGAACACGCCACACCTAAAGAGGACCGCCTCCTCTCATCCTTCACCACGCAACCTGCATTTGTCCCTACGAATGAGATGTGTCTAACTGCACCTTTTCCCATGGGGATTGTTTCTTGACCCGGTCAACTGCACCTCTTTCTCAGCCAAGTTCTTTGCCTTTGTTTTTAAACCTAAATCCAATTAGAGATATCAGCTTGGTAGTAAGGCAGCATGACCCAGGAAAGCTGTGTTAGGCTGCTGAGTGGCCATGACCTTACAAATCACACCTCCCGTAATCATTAGGGATGGGAATTGATAAGAATTTAACGATTCCGATTCCATTATCGATATTGCTTATCGATCCGATTCCTTATCGATTCTCTTATCGATTCTCATTGGGTGAGGGAATAAGTACAAATTTGTTTGTTTGTATTTACCTCGCTTTAATATCTGATAAGAACATAGCACATACTCAGAGTATACACAAATTATGTGTAGCAACCTCAGAACAAACCTAAAAGTAGGCTACAAAGTAAAGTCCAGGGACCTATAGAATTTTTCACATTCATCATTGGTCCAGACAAAAAAATAAAATAAAACTGCCATTTAAGTGCCATTTAAGTGCCATAAAAACTAAAAACACAGACTAAACAGTCAAGGTCATCATCATCTAAATTTGATTGACAATGACAATGGAGATTATTATTCATATAGTAAAAGTTTACACAATGAAATGGCGCTCACATTAACTAAATAGAGAAGTTACCTTCGGCATTAATAGCAGATGACGTCTCGTTAGCTCCGCTGCTGCTTGACTCATTTGTTGTTGCTGTGTCGCTAAGTAGTAGTGTATCAAACACGCGACAGTCCTGCAAAAGAATTGCGTGCTGTGTGGCCAAATGTTTCTGCATATTGGAGGTAGTTCCCCCCTTTGCCGAAATTAAACTTTTACAGTTGTTGCAAATGACCGCATTGGCGTCTTTTCTAGTGAAATATAACCACACTTTAGGTCGCTTCTGCCTCGATGACATGTTTGCTGCGTAACCAAAACAACGCAGCGCGTTGACACATTTGCAACGAGCGGAACCGATAAGCGGAATCGTTAAGCAGGTACGCTAACGGTTCCAAGGAATCGATTCACTGGGCACCGGTTCTAAAGAAGAACCGGTTCTCGGTTCCCATCCCTAGTAATCATCCTGCAATTAATCAGA
Organism: Triplophysa siluroides; assembly: GCA_006030095.1. Taxonomy (NCBI): domain Eukaryota; kingdom Metazoa; phylum Chordata; class Actinopteri; order Cypriniformes; family Nemacheilidae; genus Triplophysa; species Triplophysa siluroides. Next base: position 378,798 of record VCII01000042.1, on the reverse strand, counting down.
ATTATATTGACATTTTTAAGCGATTACTTTAGTAACAATTTATGTTGTCAGTGGATGAACATCAATGGTTTGTAATGGTCTTAAAAATGGAAAACAGTGACCTGTTAAAAAAACAGCAATAGGGGAACAGAATGGACAAAATCACAAGGGTCTGAAGAAGATTTTGATAGTTAAACTATTTATATCTCAACAATTAAAGTGCTCATGGCTTGAAGCTTTGATCAGTGCCATAATCTGGCGCCAGTATTTGAAGTCAGAGCTGAAAGCGTCCACTCAACTTCCTGCAGCACTACATAGACTGATCATGGTATGACATCACAGTATCAGGACAGCAGAAATGTATTTAAATTGAACTTTTCATAAAAAAGTGAGGATCAAATCAGTGAGATGTGACACACTGTAAAAACAACAGTAATTTGGGGAATTTCACTGTTGTATTTCACAGAATTTTCCCGTATTTTTGTGGTAAACATTTATGACCAAATATGTTCATTCACACAAAACGACTGCAGTCTGTACAAAAAATAGGACTTATAAATTTTGCATTATGAAGAGAACTGCTTACAGCAGATGTCCAACAATAATCGTTTCAAAATTTGTGTATCATTTTATTTGTTACAGACATGGTGGTTTAATATTTTTGAATGAGTTCAAAACGTCTTCAGGAGAGTTATACCTTGCAAAAGATAATGCTTATAAATAGCTGCCATAACTACACCATCATAACTACACCATCTGGTCCTAAAAGTATATTTTCCAATGGGGATTCAAAACGTCCTGTGAATCTCAAAAAGTAGGCGGTCACCACTGCTTTCAGTTGACATGAATAGGATCTCGAACAGCTTTCTCCAGCTTTCTTGAAGTAAATGCCCATCCTCAGCCATCCCTAATTTAAAACATTATCCTCACAACATGTATTTTACGACCTGCAAAAAGACAGTCTTCACCATCTAGGGTGTACGTACTGCTCCACATCAAATGAAACAAATGTGAAGCCTGCCTGGCCATTTGACAATTCTCTCCATGCACAAACCTAGCAACCCTACTGTAGCCTGTTCAGGGGCATGTGGAGCGCTGATTTTGTCTCGCTGGCTGAGGTGAGCGTTGCATCATGATGTGCTGAATTATTGAGAGACTGTTTGGACGCTGGTCTGGGATCAGCTCTCCCTTGTCTCTTTGCGGGTTGCGGTTGCACTGGACCTCTTTGAAGCACCTGAACTCTTCACCTCGTGTCTAAGCGGGTCATCCTTTCTGTCGGGCCAGAGTAGACGTAGTGCAGAATGACAACCTTGTATTCTATCCTCTTCCTCCGACTTTACATGACCCTCTTTCTTTCTTCCTCTTCACCTCTAGCTTTTTGTTCCCTGTGTCTGACCATGTGGTGCAGGTCTCATACTGTTGTTTCCTGTTTCTGATGTGTTGAGAAATGAGTGGCAACTGCATTTAAATGCAGTAACAAAAACATAAATGCCATACAAGCTTTAAAATGATGTCATCACTGTGAAAATGTTTGTTCAAAACAGGATCCGGTGATCAGAAGGTGAGATCATAATTTACTGCGGTTGTGTTTGTCTGTGACCTTCTGTCTTTTATTTATCGTCCTCATTTTTCTGCACATCAATTCTCTTTGTCTCCATCTCACATCTGGATTCATATTCTCAGGCTACTGTACAGTGCATCGACGGGCACGTGACATGGTGGGTTTGCATGCGTTGAATGACTAATGCTCTCAGGCTGTCCGAGTGTTTAGTATGCCAAATTGATGCTTTGGGAATGATGGTTGATTCATGCCTCCATTGTATAATGGAGGGTGATGAAGTTTGTGGTGCGTGTCTTTTATCAACATTCACCATGTTGCCTTTGAGATATTGTTATAATAACACAGACAAAATGTGTAATTTTTTGGAATTCAAGTGACACAAATATGTGTACGTGTGTGTCTGTGTTGTTTATTTCGTAACTATAATTTAAGTTACCATAATTACTGTTTTTCTATTTTGAGATATATATGCAACGTAGCTATAGATAGTTGCACTGTGGCAAACCTGCACAGAAAAGGCTTCACTACTGCTTTGTGGTTAAGTTTATCAAGTCAGAGAAATGGAACCAAATTAGATCCCAGTCCTGTAAAACATCCACTGGCATAGTACTGCAATTTTAGTTGATTACAAAAAGATGAATTAATGTGAACTAGAGTGGGGTTTGAACCTAGGATTATTTCTGTTTAGAAGAAACATTGTACCTCTGGCCCAAAAGTCACTGGATAAGACTTTAAAGTGCTTAAAGGCCCCATGAAAGTTTATCCTACTTACTTTGTGTATCATTTTTGTGGTCAGCCGTGCAAGACAATCGACCATAAATTGCTCCTGAGGTGGCAAATCATTTTATGACTTTAATTTGATGGCTTGGGTAGAACATCCCTTAACCCATCCCTCCAAATGTTAGTCTGCGGCCAGATTCAGTTCTAAATTAAAGGGATAGTTCACCCAAAAATTATGTCATCATTTACTCACACTCTTGTTATTTCAAACCTGTATGACTTTCTTCAACACAATACAAAAGAAGATATTTTGAAAAATGTTAGTAAGTGAACAATGGCGGTACCCATTAACTTCTATTGTACTGACACAAAGCCATTGCAAGCGAATGGTTACCAACATTGTTCAAAATATCTACTTTTCTGTTCTGCGGAAGAAAGTCATACAGTTTTAAAATGACAAGAGGGTGAGTAAATGATGACAGAAATGTCCTTTTGGGTGAACTATTGCTTTAAAGGCCTACTTTTCTACATCCAACGAATTTGTAATGGGAAAAAAACAAGCAGTCTATTTTTCCCATTCGATATTTCGCTTCACAGTACTGAAGTAAAGTTGATTGCTAATTCTGGTTCACGCAGACTTTATACTAGAAGAGCAATGATATGTGTTTGATGGAATTTTGATTTAGTTAGAGATTTTTTACTCAAAACCACAATTTCATTTGAAAGAGTCATTTACTCAGATGTCTGATTTGCTATCTTTGTTTTTCAGTTCAGATTTTTATTTTTTTATTTCTTGGTGGCTTTTTCATGCTTTTTTAGTTTGGGGTGGAGATGGATGAGTGGGCGCTATATGTTGGTGAGCTAACCACGAGGCTATAGAAGCCGACGTTCTTCAGAATTTCAAAAACTCTTGTGTTTGTCCTCAGAACACTTGAAACATACAGCAACTGTAAACAGAAACTCCAAAATAAAACTGTTTAGGTTCTGAGGAACAAAAAAGCCATTGGAGGGGTTATAAACAATGACAAAATTTTGTTTTGGGTGAACTGTCTCTTTAATAAGCTGCACTGAAACAAAGTTGATTTGGCCGTGTGGAGTTCTACAGGATTCAAATCCCACATGAGCACATTTATGGAGCACATGAACTAACCATCATGTCTTTGTTTTCTGTTTGACATAAATCTATGACGGTTTAAGACTCTCAAAGGTTTACCAGGGAGAAACCTTTGATAGACCAGATGGCTAGACAGACAATTGCCACTGGTTAACCTCGGTGTGCTCTCAATGTGTGTGTGTGTGTGTGTGTTATTTCCTTTCTGTATTTGCACATATGGCTATTTTGCATGACATTATTACAATCCGGCTGGCTATTTTGGCCTGCAAAATCTGCAGATTAGAGGAGTGTTTAAAGTACGTCTTGTATGTAGACCTGTTCTCCACATCACAGTTTCTATGCACATGTGTATAAAGGCTTTTGAGAGCAGTTAGGGATGTTGTTGAACCCAAGGCGAGAGTGCAACACTGTGTGTATGTGAGACTGCGTGTCCCCTAAATGACCCCGGTCCTCAATCTGGCTCCGGGCACTTTATTAAGGGATTAGCGGGGTAGTGGTTGTCAGTGTCCCTGTGTGACGTTGCCTCCTCCAGCTTCTGACACCTGGGCATACCACTGCCCCCCACACACTGTAAACATACACTGTACTCACACAATCTAGGTCAAAGCCACATAACAAAACTACGACAGACACTGCCCAATAACCCTCTGTTAATGGGAGGGGCGGAGGTCACCCGGTCTACCCACAATTTCTTGCTCTCTTGTCCCCAGCCCGACGATATTCATATGATTATGCCCCTCCTCCCCACCCCCAGCTGTCTGATAAAGCTTGGCTACCTCTGAGAAGCATATGCCATCTACTGCTCAACTGTATATGGAGGGTTATTCATTTGGGAAACTTTTGTCCTCTGTTTATAAATTGCTTAACTGCTAAAAACAGCTGTTCTGGTTTAAAAAATAAAATGGTAAAAGATTACAACTTTTTGCTGTGTTTCTTTTTATTTATTTGTAAATAGAGGACAAGCATCAAAACAACTTTTACACCCCCCCTTCAAAAAAATATTTACATTGACAAAGGACATTTTTGACAGAACAGTAAAATCACATTTACATGAAATGTTTACATCATGACTTGATTCTAGAGTTTCTTTTGTTCTAGTCAGCATTTAAGCATTGCATTTTAAAATAAAAAAATATGTTTATTATGTATTTATAATTATATTTTTTATATAACAGTTCAATATCTTTATTTAATTTAATAAAATGTTATGAGTTCAAAGTTAACTGACCTCATCCTAAATTGTTTAAGGCTTTCCAACAAAAAAATGCAACAAAAAAAACATCACATGTCATTACCATGACACACAATATCAAAAAGCCACATCATCCATACATTACTCCTAAATCTACTTGATAGTGATCACTTGAAAATCAATCTCACCAAGAAAATGTATCAAATGTTTGAAGCTTCTTGTTTCAAGAAATGTCAAGTAGCCAAAAGCGCCCCTAATTGGAGAATCAGATACATATATAAATGAAGCAAGGATTTCTTGCTTCCTGCTTTTCTTACAGTCGTAAAGGATAGGAACAGACGTCTTCATTTTCCAGTACCAAAAAGGTCGAGTGAGTTCACGAGAGCTGGATTTCATTAAAATAACCGTAGATGCCTGTGAGCTCACTGACTGTATGAAGTTTGTCCTGTCCTGTCCTGTCATGGCACTGGCATATTTTCTGAGCTCGAGATTTAGGCTAACCATAGAATGATCTTTAGATGTTTGTAAATATACTGGCCGGCTCAACCCTCATTGTTATGCTGTGCTCAACACCACAGCATTTTATGACCACAAATGTGAAGAAACATGCAAACGCCTCAGGTCAAACCCAATTATAGCATGTTTTTGAATTGTTTTTCCAATTTAGCATTTGTTCGACGGACAGAAATGAGAGGAGATCATTTATCTTCCTGTCTTCTTGTTTTTAAACAGACTAGAAATGTATTTTGTTGGGATGAGGTCTTTTTTGCCTTTCCTTTTTGGGCCCTGGCTTAGCCCAGAGCGGTAAGTAAGAAGAAAACATTCTGACTCACTTTGACCAGATTTCAAACCTTTTTGTTTTTTGAAGCCAAATTACAGACATCTGCTTCAACTTTAACTGACTTTGGTAAAAGCTTATCTCAACGATGCCCTTGTCTCCATGGCAGTTTAAGCAAAAAGCAGGCAACCGGGCTTAAATTTAAATATGTTGCACATGACAGTTGACATCTGCTCTGGCTTGGCCAGGGGGTTTGTGGGTTACAAAAGAGAAAAAGAACAGTGCAAATTTAAATCCGTAGAGTTGTTTAAAGACAAAATGTGCACTCTGTTCCCGTGCAAAACATTGCCAAGGTGTTGTGGCTTGCTAATTGAGCTTTGCTACGTGGTTACTTAAAGCCCCAGGTCAAAAGAGCCCATCCAAAGGTCTCTAAGATATTCCTGTCCTTGATTTAAATCAGGTCTCTCCAGCAGATTAGATTTTTTTCAAATTTTTTATATTTCATTTTCATGTTTTACCATCCACCTTGCACGACTTGCAAACCAGATTGTCTTAACAGGTGATAGAACACTTGTCCTAAACAGATTTGGCAAGTGAGAGAATACATGGAATAGTCTTATTAGTAGGCTTAACATTAAAAGTAACTGAATTCTGTTACATTTACATCAGAAAAGACAGTCGGATTACTTTTACATTTCGTTAGTAATGTAAAATACTGTACAGTCAGCCGGTTGGTATCACAGAATAAACCCTGACAGAAAAACGGAGGGTTTGGATCACACTGAAAGGGTTTATTCTGCAATAAAAACCAATTGGCTATACATTATCCCACTTATTACATGGCTACTTGCCTCATGAGTAAAGGATTGAACATAAAATACTGATTTGAAATATATATTATTAGTTCATTTGTAGCGAATGCAAGACACAAAGTTCAAACGAGATAAACACACAATATGGTTTAATCATTTGTGTATATGATTGCATATTTAATTAGGCATATTTATATTTATGTGTGAATATTAATAAACTGAACACTGGTCAAGATGACTCGCAGTACCCGGATGACCATGTTTCGTTAGTTTTGAGCGGTTGTAATCAGGGAATAACATTACCATTAATGTATAGCCAATCAGAATCAAGTATTCCACAGCGCTGTGTAATAAAGATGGGATAACTTGGCACAGATAACATTATTGTCACATCATCATTCAGGTCTTGATTCTGAGGTGTTCGTGCCATCAACAGAGTTGCCAGGACAACTTGTCATTACTTGTAAACTTCCATTGTTCTTCCAGTATTTTAAAAAAAAGAAACAGATGACCCATGCTAAATGGTTTTGTTGGTGTATTGAAAACATTAAAAGGCCGATTTGGATTAGGTTAGTGACAGTTTTGATAAATACGTAATCATTTTTATTGGAAACTATTTTTTAATGTTTCTAGCCCTGATTGACTTAATGACAAGCAAGATGTCACAAGAATAGGACTCAGGCTAAGTATATAAAGTCCATTTTCAGCAATGCAAAAAAAATGAAATACAGATGTGACAGCTTTATTCATTCGCAGATTTTATTTGTTGGAGTTTAGTCATATAAGGTCAGTGTGCCAGAAACACTGGTAAATAAGGAGAGATTTATCAATTGACACATTATTGAAGTATTGTTAATAATAATTACATACGTTTGAAGTTTTGCCTTAAGAGCCACAATGGTTACAAACTCTCTTTCTCTCTACACTCGTGACTATGATTCGTTGACCCAAAAAAGAGAAAACACCAAATGAACTAAATTAAATATGAATTTGTCTGGTGTGAATTAGCTTTCTCTACTCAAAATATTGTTAATCCCAAAGATGTACAATAAATATTCATACATGGTATGCAAAGGCTTAAATTATGAATCTTGTCTTAGCAAGCACTGCTAATGAGAATCAGAATTATGATGGACATTTGCAAATCAATTGACATTCATTTTCATTTACTTTTTCAGAGAACAACAAGGACACTTTCCTCCAGAAAGTTATGGTGAAGGCGGAGCCTATGGAAGTGGATCCACCCTCATCTCATCTACTGGGCTTTAGCACTTCAGGGGCATGCGAGAAAAAGGAGCCAATGGTCAACCTCCCAGATTCTTTGTCCCGCCCCCAAAACGACCTCTTCTCCCAGGACATCTCAGTCAAAATGGCCTCTGAGCTGCTTTTTAAGCTGTCTGGTAAGTCTGTATAACAGAATAAATGGATTGTGGATATGTTTCTCCCTCAACAAGAGCATTTGAAAAATCTCAGGTTGTCTCCGTCATCTTCCCTGAATGCTGCAGTGACACACTAGGAGAGTGCAAGGATGTTTGTGGTGTTAAATGATGGCAGGATTGAGCTTTTCTTCCTAGAGCATTCTGAGGATTAGCCGAGACAAACCTGCCCCCAGCGCTCCTAGCTGCCAGCTACGGCTGTCTTTAAATGCCATCTAGCACCTCGAAAGCCGAACACGAAAAAATCCAACCCCCACTCGCGCACACGCACAAACCTTTAAGCACGCCATTCGCACCCTCCCACCGTCCCCCTCCCCATGGGAGTGGTGTGTAGCTGCACAGTGTGTATGTATAACCCCTCAACCCTCGACTCCCTCAGATTGTTCTCAAATATTCTGGCTCAAGCACACTCGGTTGCACACACTTCCCTTGTCTCTCTCTCTTTCTCTCTCTCCTTTTTGCTCCTGTGCAGCATCGTCATGGCAACGCAGAGAGCCCTTCCATCCTCTGTTGAGCCATGTGACTGAGAGGGTGTCAGGGAGAGGGAGCTTAGGAAGTGCCACCCAGGGAGCAAGGTCATTACCAGACCACCAGAAGAGAGAAAGAACAGATAGACCGACTTGACTGGATACTGTTCTCTTTGGCTATCTGTGAAGCTTTAAATTTAATGCAGTTTGGCAAAATGTGGTAAAACATTGAACCACTGCAGTTGTTGCCAGTGTTGGAAATTAACCTTTACATTAAGGTGCTATCATTTCTCCTGAAATTTATGAGGGCATTTTTTTCTAAAATCGAACACACATAGTGTTCTTCATTAATGTCAACGCAATTGCCTAATATATAGTATAAAACATAGCAAATGTTTTGTAGCAAGGAAAAAAACTGAAACATAATGTTTCGGTCACTATTGTTGGCATTTTTGCCATTCTGTGCCGTTTTCTGAGCCTGTAGTTCTTTTAAAAAACAAAAATGTAACCATATTTACATCTACTTCTTGATCAGGCATAAAAATATGAATTAAAAAAACATTATTGTCCAAGTTTTAACTAGACTTTGTTTTTCTTTTTCAGAAAAAGTAAGTAAAGCTAATGAAAACAAAGACAATGCGTCATTCGGTATACACAGGTAGGTTTACCATCATGCACCTGCCGTGATCTTTTCATCCATTTAGCTGCTTTTTTAGCTTCTCAGACTGCTAAATATAATAATGATTCTGATTTTCAGCCCTTTCCTAGATGACCGCTTTAGACAATCACCTTTCACCGCACGCTCCAAGAGCTCTTCCCCAGCTGAAGCTGGCTCTTCAAGCAGGGTTTCCCAGCAAGGTAAGACCTCTGCACCAACCAAAACCCTTTACACGCTCAATCCTACATGGATCTATCCACACGATCTGCCTTTCTCATAAACTTATGCCTGCCGAGGCCCCTTGCGCCCCCACCCAGCATTGAGACCACTGGACTGGGCAGCTGGCACTCCCTGCCTCCCTCTACTGGCCCCTCTGGCAAAGGGTAATTAGTTTGCGCTAGCCTGGCCTGATTCCCTACACCAGTTAATGAAAAAATGATTGGGTTTTTCGTGTCTAGGGTGCGTGAAAGTTAATTCACTACGCAGTCAGACGTGCATTCGTTTTTACACGCAGACACAAAGTGAACGTACACAAGTCACATAAGAATAGCCATGACCTCTGCCTACCGCTTTATCTCTCTCTTTCAATCAATTTTTCTTAGCCGTTTTCATTTCTACGTGTCTAACACATAACCTGGTGTGGGTAGTAACTCCCACGCGTTAGTTAGGACAAAGCGTCTTATTTATTATTTTTGCATTTAACAGCGCAATCGGCGGTCGAACAAAATGGTCTGAAATAGTTTTGTACGCATGCCAAAGAGAGACTAAATCTGTGTTTGTTTTTTTGTTGTATCTAATTAGTGTGTCTATGGCTAATTTGATCATTGTTGTCGACAATCGTCTTTTGCTTGTGGCTTTAAAAATGTCATTGTCTGCTTTTACGGCTAAATTTGATATTTTTCGCTTTATTGCTTGTGCTTGTTAATGTAAGTTCGTTGGCTGTGTGGCTTCTTTGTGCGCGTGTAAGACTGCTCTTCTGTCGTCGCCTCTTGCCCTGAGTCAACTTCAGCTGCACTGCGGAGGCTGTGTCTCATCTTTCTATAATAACACTAATTAAACCATTAACCACTTCAAGGCATTGACGTACATGCTGTAGGATCTCAATTAAGCTTCATGACCTTGGCTTTTTTGCAGGGTCATGAACTTGTAACCCTAATATTTGACTTTTCAATAAGCTTGTAAAGTAGTTGAAACTTATTTTATTATTTACTTACGTCTATGTCAGTGCAAATCTATATGATTTTCATTCTTCTGCGATACGCAAGAGGACGTTTTCAAAATTGTACTAGATGCCATTTTCTTTGTACTCACAATTGAAGCGTGCTAAGGCCTTTTTACTCTTTTAAAAAGACTTATGCTCTATATTTCAATACATCTAAAGCAATATGAAAGCTTTGGGGTACAGCTTGAAATTCGTTATTCAAAATCTTGACAGTCGGGATCTCTCTCTTTGGCGCAGTAGAAGAAGAAAGGTCTGACTGTGAACAAATTACTGTTGAATTGGATCTTTAGTTCACAAAACAGTCCAAATTACTCATTTACAAAATTGGTTTTAGGATTCACTTCAAATTCCTGACTAAATTATCCAGACATGAAGGTGAATTAATGAGGAGAGAATCTTCATTTTTGGATCAGCTTACTTTAAGAAGCTCATGTGTCACCATCACTGATGGAGATAAACCTGAAGAGATATAAGTGAAAAAGGAGTCATAAGCATTTCTTAGGTATCCATTCTCCCACCGAGACATTATGGGAAAGTGCCATCTTTTTCCTGGCAGTCTCTAGGCTCTGTGTCACACTAGAGCTGTCACCGTCACATCACGTCGCACTGCCGCTTGGTGGGACGTGAGTCAGTCGCACAGGTTCATATGAGCGCTGTGACTCAGTGGAACCGTGGGCCTCGGGGTGACAAGGCTGATTCAGTGCCCTGTGTCTAAACTTACACGTAGATTGAAGCAGAGGGCAAAACACCCACTGTAGTTTTAATTAAAGCTCTTGTGCAGCGCAGGTCATTGCGGGGGACGGCTGGGAGATGGCACACGCATGGCACAGTTATTTAATTATGTGGTTTAGCTATGCTAATTCATGCTGGTAGTGTGGCATTAGTAATCATGTTGATGCTTTAAGATTCAGATGTGGTTAATTTATTCTTTGATAGGAAGTTTGATATAAACAAGTACTTAAAGGTGTCAAAGGTATGAGGATTCGGTAAAATGGGTCTAAACACTTCCCTTAAAGGGCTAGTTCTCCTAAAAGTGAAACTTCTGTAATCATTTACTTTACATAGAAGATTTGGTAAAATGTTGGATGTTGAAGCCTCAGTTACGATTCGCTTTCATTGTGTGGAAAAAGATGCAATGAAAGAGAATAGTGACTGGTGATGGATAGTTGCATAAACATAGACAACATGCAAGTAAATAAATGATGAAAGACTTTTTAAAAAGGAACTTGGTTTTAAGGAATTTTATTTATTTATTTGGCTGGGTCCAAGCTTTTTTTACACATTTTTATATAACATCGATCAAATTTTCTATAGGGCATTTTATAAAAATTGAAAATTAAAGTTATTATTGTATTAATTTAAGTGACTTGAAGACATTAAAAGGCTTAACGCAGATAGGGCACAGGGTTTATACTTTTGTCAAAACTTAAGTATTGTGTCACATTTTCAGCCGTGAGCAATACATCAGCGGTAAAATAAAGCAGACTAGTAAAACATCACTTATCCTTATGTCTTTTAAAATAATGATGGATTTAAGAACGTACTACAGGATAGATGACTCGCATTAGTTTTAACGGGTACTCCAGGACCAATAAAAGCCTTTGGCATCTTTGTGAATAATAACAATGAAATTCACACCCTGACATTAGATTACCCTTAGATGTATATTTGCCTCAAAAGTATCTTTCATCCAAGATCACTGTGAGAAGCAACGGGGTACTTTTAGCATCAACATGATGACATCTTGTCAGAAGACCCCTCCCATTGGGCCACTTTGAGACACTTCCCGTCTGGAATTCTGGGTTTGATCGCTGGCACATATGATCATCCCGATGAAAATGCCCTTCAGGTCCTGCATCCAAGGCCAGTGCATCTGCTTTTTAATTGCAACCATTAAATCCTCTGTTATAAGCCAAAAAAGATGTCTCCCCAACCACTTGATCCCCTCCTTTTCCTTGCAGTGCCCCCATCAATCCTGAGACTACATTGCTTATGACAGCATTTATAAAAAATGTGCCTATTTATGAGCAAACCACAAAGTCCAAAGGGACGGACACACACCCATTGCACATCCAAAAAGCCCTTGCATGTTTATTGAACGGATCAGAATGCAGTGGTACATGCATAACTTTGAAAAGCCCTCAAGTCATGGATATTACCTACAAACACAAAACATGCATCTCTGAATGCCTTGAGATGATTAAAGTCCACTGCAGTTGAACAAAAATCAAGTTTTTTTTAATACAGGCATACATGCTTCTTTTCTGTTTGGGCTCGTGGAGGAACACCGCTTAACATTTGGCAACCTCGCTGCCTCTGTCTGGCACAGAAGAATAATAGCCATGCGTTCATATTGCACCAGACATCCATTTGAAGGGGCGGTGTTGCATGATGACGGAATTTCTCATTGGTTTATATATTAATTTATTTATCTATTCATTTATTTATCTCTCTCAGTCTCCCTCTCTCCTTTTTGAGTGAGAGAAGGCGTGGCGCTGCATTTTAATTTGAAACCGAGCCAACCACCTTCATCAGAAGGTTAATTCTGCCACTTGTGTGGCATGCTTTCTCTCTCTCTCTCTCTCTCTCTCTCTCTCTCTCTCGCTCTACTAATGAAAGGTGAAAAGAAGCACAGAGCCCAATGTCAAGATAAAAACACCTTGTTGGCTCCCTCATCTGGATGTACAGACTAGTCAACATAATATATAACACAGTGACAGAACATACACCTGACCTCTTGCCAACCTTCATGTTGAATAGGATGAACTCGGTTGTACTTGTAATTATTGCTGTATGTCTGTCTAACAAGAGTGAAATGTTACAATTTCAAACAAACTAAAAATGACGATTTACTCATCATTTACTCATCCTTAAGTTGTTCCAAACCTATATGCATTTCTTTGTTCTGTTAAACAAAGAAAGATATTTGGAATAACAAATCTGACAATTCTGGGACATGATTATTTACCATAGTAGGAAATTATTTTGTAAAAAATGTTTTGTTCTGTTGAACACAAAATATGATATTTTGAATAATTTAGGACCTTTGACTTCCATTTTAATTTCCCCTACTATGGTAGTCAATGATGTCCCAGAAATGTCAGTTCATGACATTTTTGGGTGGACTATCCCTTTAATTTTAACTAAACGTGGTCCACAAATAGTTTCCTTTTTTTATTATGTATGTAGTTTAGGGCTGTCAAACGATTAATCGCGATAAATCACATCCAGAATAAAAGTTTGTTTATATAATACATGTCGGTGTACTGTGCATAATAATTTTGTATTTATAAACACATAATTTAAGTTATTGGTAAATATAAATAAATACATCTAAATATTTCCTAAAAATATATATACATGTATTTGTATGTTTTTGTGTTTATAAATACAAAATGAATATGCACACTTTAGCCCCAACCACACAGAAATTTGCATTGGATGTAAATACGCTCCCCATGCAATAGTCATATTTTTACATCAAACTTAGTTGAAAAGAAGAGAGATCTTGTCTACATGTTTCCAAGCATTTTAGTATTTGATAAATGAAGGTTTAGCATCCTGTTTGTGTTCTGCTTTGACTTTGTAGATCCAGAGAAGGTGAGTGGAGAGCCAGGTAATGGACTTGCCCAGTGGAGACTCAACGAACAACTCTTCCCTTGCCCTATATGTGGCAAAGTGTTTGGCCGCCAACAGACCCTCTCCAGACACCTCTCCCTACACACAGGTGAGCTTGAAATGTATGACCTCTTTAGTGTCTCATACTACATTTGCACTAACACAAAAAGCGCAGCTTGTTCCCAACAACAGGCACCACCACTTACTGACAAATAAGATTTGTGGAATGATATTCTCATATGCACACATATGTGTCCCATGGCGTTGTATATTGCTGTTGTGGGGGAAAGTAATGCCCTAGGTAAGTAAATAAGGTTCAATGGACTAGATTACCATTCCTTTAAAGAGCTTAGACTTGTGATTAGTCCTGGTGGGAAAAGTGCCCAAGACTCCCAGAGCGCTAAGCTCCCCTGGAGCACATCACCGTCATGACCAGGCCTACCTGATCCTGGAACAATCGCATCCCGCTGGTCCCCAACAAGCATCAATGAGCGTTTGATCATGGGCCAGCTAAATACATTTCAGTCTGCACTACCAAACAAATAATATTGCCTTTGGATTATGAGAGTGTGCCTGAATGTGGGTGGATCAGGATTCTTTAAAAATGTTAATTTATATTGATCAATTTTAATAATTAATGCTTGTCAGGCTACTTGTTCTGCCCAACTGGTTAAAATTATTAGAAAAAATGACCAACTCAGAACCAAGGATATCATTACAGATCTTTGATATTTTTATTATCAGGCATCGGTAACATAGGCATCATGCTCTACACTACGCATTGCTTACCAGTGTTTTATTTTAGAGAAAGGGACCTTCATGTTTCTTACCGGCTTATAAATGCTCCTTTGTTTGTTTCTGCAGAAGAGAGGAAATATAAGTGTCACTTGTGTCCGTACGCGGCCAAGTGCCGTGCCAACCTCAACCAGCACCTCACCATCCACTCGGTCAAACTGGTGAACACAGACGCCGAGCAAATCGTTACTGCTGTTACCCATGAAGGCCCAGAGCTCAAAAACTGCCCTTACTTCTATAGCTGCCATGTCTGCGGCTTTCAGACGGAGTTTAACGCTCAGTTTGTCAGTCACATGTCTCTCCATGTAGACAAAGAGCAGTGGATGTTCTCGCTCTGCTGTAACACCTGTGAGTATGTGGGTGTGGACGAAGCCGAGATGAAAACTCACATCAGTGCAGGACACGCAGGTAAGATCTCACCCATATACCAGTATGTTCACCAGTATACTGTGTCATGAGATGCTGGTTTGTTGCCTTCTCAGCCAGACTTTATTTCTCAGCAAGACCATGTTAGTCTATGAGCTGAACCAACACCATTCTACTATGCAGGTTCAAGCTGGTCGTTCTTCCAGCATACATAACATAACAGTCTGTTGTCATTTTATATGTACAGACTTGGTCTGTGTAATGTTTGCACTTCCTTTTGAATGTTGAAGTGCAGCTGCTGAAGCTTCAACTAATGATGACCTGAACGCCTGGAGTGTCTTTGAGGATTCATATAACAGCCGGTTTTCTTATTTATATTTGTTCTGTTTTGCCACCCCGATAACAAGATTATAGTCTTTCAGCATCAATAACCTCAAAATTTGTTTGTCACCTTGCAAGGTGTAGCTTCAACAGATGTTAGCTTGAGATATAAGTTCGTAACAATGTCGCGGTAGAGGGGGAGAGTGTTTCTGCTGGCATTTAGGTAACTGCACAAGCGGGTATTTATTGACAGACCGAGAGCGATGGTAAAAATTAGATAAGAAATTTTGCTCAGCTGTCAAGACGGAGACAGGCAAACACAATGAACGCACCATATCAGCTGCTGTGGGTTTGAATCTACTCAGACTTTAAAGGTTATGTAATTGTTTTATGTTAAAATCGTTTTTTTGCATCTTGAGAGTGTAGAAACCCCACTGTTGGTCCATCAAGTTAAAGGTCCAGTGTTTGAAATTCAGTGGCATCTACTGGTGAGGTTGTGAATTGCAACCAACTGCTCCCTCCACCCCTCCCTTTCGAAGCACTACAGGCTGACACAGCACTAAGATGTCGAGCGTTTTCGCTTCTTTGCTGAAGGAGATAATGTATTTATGAAACACGCTATGTAGAGCAGTTTGTCCGTTTAGGGCTACTGTAGAATTCCATGGGGATTTCGAGATAGAAATAGCTCATTCTGAGGTAATAAAAACATAACGCTTTGTCAATAGATCCTCCAAAAATACACACTAGACCTTTAACTTCTGGCTGAAGCAATAGTAAAGGTTTGGGGTGGGAATACATGTTCATCCAATCAATAGATGGGGCGGGTGGAACGAGTGGTATAAGTGTTTGGGAACTGATTGAGTGCTTATTCATATTGAACTACAAGGAAGCTGAAAAATCGATAGCCCCAGTCCCCGAAAACTAAGCAAGCCCTACACAGCCACGTCCGTCGTGCGCCACTTGTGTTCCGACTAAGCCTGTGACCCCTTTCCTCAAGACACTGAGCTCTCAGAGTGACAGCAAAAGAACAAGTTGGTTTGTCAACCGCGATTTAGCGCTCTGCCAAAGACACCTTGCTACAGATTGGTTGCCCTCAGGTCAGCGCCTACCAGCTCGCACTTCTTTTTCTTCTGCACGGGGAGCTGCGGCCGTCACCAAGGGGTGCCTGCTTGGCAGCTGTTGTTTCCATCAGAAATGCTTTGCGGTGTACTGCAGGTGTTCACTAAACTCGAACCCAAATTCATCCTGATATTTAGGGCAACATCCGCCGCCCATAGGAGCCTAATAGAGGGCGTGGAGTTCACTGGCGGAGATAAAGTCGTTTTCCTGAAATGGAGTTCACGAGTCGCACAGCGCATCTGTATTCAAAGATGTCATTGCAGCTGACAAAAGATTAAACATGACTGCCTACTCTGTATTCCGCGCGCATGCTTTGAAAGGAACGGAAGTCTTAACGTGAGCAAAGCGCGCACGTGAGCTGGCATCGGCCATTTCGCGAGCTTCTGGAGACCTAGGGGAGAGCCATGGCCTGAGATTCTCCCGCCATCTTAGCTGTTGCGGCCTGACCTAGGCAGCCCCCCTCCCCTGCCGCTCTCAGGAACAGTGTAGATCAATAAGAGCGCAGGCTCGAGTGTTCTGGCTGCTTGGATACAGAAGTCAGGCTAAACCCACAAGAGTGCCTCTTAGGAAAGAGAGCCCGCCTCCCGACTTTTAAGGCTTAATACCACACCGCTCTAGGCACGCATATTCCAGTCTAGCTAACTGGGTGGATTTCGATCAATCGCAGGATTTTTCTGCCTTTTGCTTCACTCATTACCGAATTTGTTATCAAACCTATAGTGTTGAAAGATGCTCCTATCCAATTCTCAGCTGGCTTAAGCTAAGCCCGAGTCTTTGATATCGTCATGTCATTCAAATACGTGGTTTATCTTTTATTCGGGAAGTGACCCTTGTTCTTTTCTTTCACACACATAGGTCTCAATTCCAGAAGCCCTCTCAGTGAGACCAAGAGCACTTCCTCCTCTTTGTCGGCTCTCAGTGACTCCCTAAACAGCTCTGAAGGTGGGGATGTTGCCCAAAGTAACGAAGAACTGAAAAGCCTTTTGGCTCCGCCTTCTTCTGGAGGCAGCCAATCAAGCTCAGGCACAGGAACAGATGAAAAGGCAGAGAAAGGTATGGGTAATAAATTGAACTTTTACTTATAACCTAGTAAAGGTGCATTTAGCAAGATCGCATGACTAGCCGATTATAATAAAATAATAATACAAATAAACAGAACTGTTGCACCTATGAGTTTGCAATTATTCCAAAAGAAATGGTTCATTCAGTACAAAAGATCATGATATTAGGTGTTTAACGGCATGTTGATTCTCTCTTTCTGACCCGACCCTGAAGGTTTTGAATGCGTTTTCTGCAACTTTGTGTGTAAAACTCGGGCCATGTACGAGCGGCACCTACAGATCCACTTGATAACGCGCATGTTCGAGTGCGACATCTGCCACAAGTTCATGAAGACACCCGAGCAGCTCCTGGAGCACAAGAAGTGCCACACTGTCCCCGCTGGAGGGCTCAAGTAAGGAAAGCAAGTACAGCACGTGCCCCCACCCCCTGGTACCTCACAAAACCCCACCCCCTCCTTACCTTAAGTTTCCGCCCCAATGCCTGACAAAACCCTGGCCCCTGCTTCCCTCAGTCCCCATCCCGTTACCTCAAGAAACCCCACCTTACCTCAGTCCCCATCCTGTTACCTCACAAAACCCCACCTTACCTCTCCCCATCCTGTTTACCTCAGTCCCCATCCTGTTACCTCACAAAACCCCACCTTACCTCAGTCCCCATCCCCTCAGTCAGCCCCAGTCCAGGATCTATCCAGGAGCACTGTTCGAGGATCAGGCTGGATTCTCAGATGATAGTAGCAGGGTTCATCGAGCAGTGCTTCAGGATAACGTCTCTGCAGAGTCACACAGAAGCATGATATACACATAGAAAGTTCCTGAATGTGTCTAAAACAAATGACAGGGTTTTAACAATTATAGATTATTTGATCCTGTCTGGCTGCCGATATTTTCACTGCTTAAATGGTACTAAATACAATGCTTAATACTGTCAAGTATGTAGGCTTTGTTCAGACTGTCACCCAAATTAGATTTTTGTGGAATCTAATTTAAATGATTGATTGTCCAACTGTGTGAAGCAACTGTTCAGATCCGATTTGAGTGTCCCGTTGTGCCCTCTCGATTTTTGCAATATCTGATTTGGATTCTATGGCAATGGCGTTGCATTGACAGGGAGTGTTAAACTTCATGTGTCGCTGTGCAGACATCGCAGTACCGCGAGAACGATTCCACAGCACACTGCTCTGTGTTGCTCTCGCAGTATGGTGATGTCATATGCTGATCAGTCAGAACAGCGCTGTGCAGTGTTGAACACGGTTCATTTTTCTTACAATATGACTACGTGTAGCCGCTGTGCTGGATTACTATATCTAATGAACCTGCTGCTGAAGCGTATGAGGCTTGTATATGTGGCTCTATCCAGTTCTCCCGTCTCCTGCAGCAGACAGACAACAACACAGTAACCTTGTATCCGAGACGTCTGTCGTTTTAACGTGGTGTTTAACGTGGCGCGAGAACGTAACGTAAACCAACAGCTACTCATAATCCGACCTGAGCGTTCAGACTGAAACTGATTTCCAGAAATGCGATTTCAAACCACATTTGAATGTAGCTTGAAACAGATTTCGTGTGATTGTTTGCTGTTCACACTTGATCTGATTTCAATTGGATTTGCACAAAAATCGGATTTGAACTGACAGTCTGAATGTAGTCTTGAACAACCACCCAATGTAAGGTTTGTGCCACAGCTGCCTTGCACTATTAGCAAAATAATATTTTTATGTTTCTTTAATTGTTAATCCACCAGTATGTGTAAGCTCTTTAGTCACAGTTCTATTTCTAATGCTAAAGTATAATTGTAGTTATCAGTGAATCTTTTAATTTACTGTTTTACAAGAAAAGCAGAAAAATATTAAAGCAATTGATTTTTTTCATTCAGATTCCCAATTGCAATTATTTACTTGCAGTCCTTATGGAAAAATAAGTTTTATAATAAGTTTTTTCTGACTTCTGAGAAAAGATTCTGGGTATTAAACATGAATAAAACTAATTAGTTGTTTTAGTTTATTATTTGTCTAATGAACAACAAAACATTTTTAGTTTGAAACAAGTTTCTGCCATTTTGCAGCTGACAGAGGAAAATTCTAGAGGAAAATGCACCTAAATCACAGGCACTTTCAGGAACCAGCCCCCCTCCCTTCCAAAGTCTGTGGTAGACATTACTGCAAAAGGTCTGGTCCCGCATGCGAAAATATAGCTGAAGAAATCACAACAAGCCAGTCAGTGTTTGTCCATCTGTTGAGCAGCTCCACTGCCAAGACCATTAGGCTACAGTTCACACTGTTCTTTCTCAGCCTGTCATAACCGCCACCACAGTTACAACAACACATTTAGACATCATGAATAACCATCTCAAGGCAAATAGACACCCTATTACCAAGCACTTACAAGACATACTGACTCCCCACCCCCTCCGAAAATCGATATCTGAACGAGTACAAAGTCCGGTCTTTTTCTATATTTTCTGTTGTATTTGTCTAGTTGTTTGACATACATAATTCATGTCTTAAGGTCATGTATTTCAGATTTCATTGCTTCATCTTGTCATTTATGGCTATGCTTTCCCATGCTAGACACATTTGGCAGCTTATAGTTATCACTCGTTAGAGCGCTTAGCCATTACAAGCCACAAGTAAAGAGGGAAAAAGATATTCTAGATTAGTAAAATCCTTGAGGGATAGACATTGTCTTATTTGGATATTTCCATAAAAGTTTAAAACTGCATAGCGACTTAAAAGACAAAATGCTTTTACT
The DNA here is from genome assembly GCA_006030095.1 of Triplophysa siluroides. Taxonomy (NCBI): domain Eukaryota; kingdom Metazoa; phylum Chordata; class Actinopteri; order Cypriniformes; family Nemacheilidae; genus Triplophysa; species Triplophysa siluroides. The sequence continues at coordinate 358,831 of VCII01000042.1, read as the reverse complement.
TACAACCACCGTTACCTTAAAATCACAATGTCATTTGTGTTTGTAAGTTTTTTTCAAGCGAATCAGCATCTAATCTAAAAGTTTATTATTCTCTTTATTTGTCATCTTCAGACCAACAAAAATATAAACAATATAATTTGGTTGTCTGCATATATTTAGGCACAAAGTGCATCTTGGTCAGTATCTTGGACGGGGACATATTTGCTGTAAATTCGTATATTTTGAATGTGTATAAGTTCAGTGACTCTAGGGTTTAAGTGTGTGTGTGGTCGGCATTAATATAACACTATATGTATAGCAGCTGACTTCTTACAAATCACTGCATGTTTTTTTTTCACAGACTCTTTCTCTCGCAGCAGGATTCCAGTAGGCTGAACTAATGTCTGCTTATGAATAATCCATACAAGGTGTCACACTTGACTGTATATTTTTGTATATAAATACACTAGTACCTAAGAGTCATTATTTTAGACATATAGTCTTGGAGGAGTCTGACAGTTTTATACAATTTACAGAATTACATTTTTTTATGTTTAAAAATAAGAATGTGGAATGCAAATATAGAGAATTACAAAGAGCAGCAACGATGGATCCATCTCACTGGAAAATGTTATAGCTCAGAGGTTGCTCTTTCAATAGCACTCCTAAAGACTTTGGAGTAACATAATCAAGCTCAGTCCTGCTTTCTTTCACTTTTACTTTTAAACCATTTAACTTACATGGCATTCAAAACTTATTCTCTGCTCTTAGTCAAACCCCAGAGTCCTTGCACAATACAAATTCAAGTATGAATGCAAGCAGAATAAACTACGTACAATCCAAGTACTGACCAAATACATTTGGAGCTTACTGTAAATACTGTAGATGAAGCATTGTTAGAGAAAAGTTTGCTATGTTATAGCTGCCCAGCTGCTTTTGTAGTCAGGGTGAGAGAGTATGACAGTGCTCTAGTTCAGTGTTGAGGTAGAGAGGCGCCCTTCACAGTGTGCTTTCTGAGGTCATTCTGTTCTGCAGGGTTTGTGAAGCGCTTTGGGGCCCTGAGCAGATGAAAGGTGCTATTTAAATGTAAGTGCCACTCATTTATTCATTTACCTTCATCTGATTCCCGTTCCAACCTGTACGAAACCACACTGCCATACACACTCACATTGTCATGCACCCTTTCACGTGTATCAGAGCACACACAGACTGTAGCTTTTAGTCACAACAGAGGGTAAGACACAGTAAATGCATCCGTCATCCTTCCCTATGTCCATTCTGTGTGTTCTTCATCTCATTACAGAGAACAGTGTGTGTGTGTGTGTGTTCTTGTTTGAGAGGCGCATTATTAAATGTCTCCCACCTTTGTGTCCTACACCCTGCTCCTCCTGTCTCTTTGACCAGGTGCCCTCTCTGCATCTACTCCACCAACAGGCCAGTCGCTATGGAGGGCCACCTGAAGACGCACTACAAGATGGAGTACCGCTGCCGTATCTGCCAAGCCGTGTGGGCCAATCAGGCAGAGCTGGAAAGGCACACGCGCGCTCACCGCCTGGGAAACCACTACAAGTGCGAGCAGTGCGGCTATCTCTCCAAAACGGCCAATAAGCTCATCGAGCATGTGCGCGTGCACACCGGCGAGCGGCCTTTCCACTGCGACCGCTGCAGCTACAGCTGCAAACGCAAGGACAATCTCAACCTCCACAAACGACTCAAACACGCGCCGAGACAGACCTTCGGCTGTGGCCAGTGCCCGTTCACCACCACCCACCCGTTCGTCTACAGCCGACATGTTAAAAAGCACCAGGGCGGAGAGGGAAGCGCGGAGGAAGGCGAGGGCCAGCCAGGTACGCCGCGCCCGGGCCATTCTGAGAGGGGTGGGAGCAGCTGCGAGAGCGGGGACAGCGGGACCACTAGCCCGCTGATGATCCTGTCCGCCTCTCAAGCCTTGCAGTCTGTCGCCCTCTCCATCACCAGCAAGCAGCAAGACGGCACGCCAAGCCCACGCTACCTCTCAGCCAACGGCACTTTCTCCACGCTGGCGGCACGCTACTTCGAGCAGTACAGGAACTGTGACCTGGCTCATCTCATCCCCCTCACCACTCTCTTCACGGCCCGACGCGTCACATTCCACAGCCCCTCCCCTTCAAACTCATCACCTCCCTTCTCCAGTTTCCGGTCCGACTCGTCTCCGCAGTCCCCGCCTTCTCCCACATCGCTCAAACACTCCTTCCTGGCATACCTGGGACTGACAGAGAGAGCTAAGACCATTTGACTTTAGCGGTTACCATTACCTTTCCCTCATATAGTAAATCACAGACGCCACTAACTGTTCCATAGGCGGGCTGAAATGCTGCCCAAAAGGTAGAAATGATAGTAAGACATTCATTTATCAGTGGAAAAGCTCCTCCATCCTCCAGGCATTTCTATCAGAACTTTTTTTTTGTTCTATCGATACAAATATTGCTCTTTTTTAAGAGGTCTTATAACAATTGTGAATGACCCAGAATCAAAATAATAGCGCTTTACCTATTGAAGTTTTGTATTGGTTTTGATGGGAGAAAGAAAACAACAAACATATAAGCTTGCAAGCGATAAGCTTTTCTTTTGTATGCAGCATGTTCGCTATGTGTTGCAATTGTTTTTCGAAGTCATATTAGGGGCGCGGTATGAAATATATACAGTATGGCACGACAAAACCAACAAGTCTCGTTTCCAAAGCTAAGCCTCAGACCACGCACTTGTTAATTTATCAAACTGTACATAGTTTTGTAGTCTTTATTTTCTCCTTCCCCAACGCCTGTTGGCATTGACTGGTTTTGCCGAATGGTGAGACCATTGGCTCAACAACAAGCATACGGCCCTTTATGAAACCTACGGGGCACAGCTGATGGCATTTCTCAATACAAGCCATGTGGGGCATGCTAATGGCAAAAGCAATCATTACCACTTCCCTAGTGGCCGTCAGCCCATTATGCAGCCTCGAACCCTTCACTGTCCTCGCCGTACTATTGGTCACCACACAGCCCTTTTCATCTCATTCACACACACAACTGAGTTCCCGTTCCAACCTGTACGAAACCACAAGTATACACACACACATTGTGCATGCACTCCCTTTCACGTGTAACAGAGTGTGACAGGACGTAGCTAAGTCACGCAGAGGGTAATGTGTCCAAATGTCCGTCTAGGGTCCGATCTACACTTATCTTCCATTAGTGCTGAAACCCCCATGCTGTCCCATTTGATGTCTGAAAAGTGCTAACACAAACCAGGGACATCTCCGCTTTTTGCCAACCTGTAGACCAAGACCAAGAAGTAGTACGCTGCCCGCTGCCACTGCCCATAGCCAAATGGAAACCGCTTTGGAACGCCGAAATCGCTCCATAGGCCAAGCTGGAGAACGACATATCTCCGCAAAACGGCCAATAAGCAGATCGATGCAGCGCATGCACACCGGCGAGCGGCCATTTAGGACGCGGCGCGACTGCACATGCTGCACACAAGCGCAACAAGGGCACAATCTGTGGACACCGCCCTCTAACCGACCAAAACGTTCACCCTCAACACAACGGCCGAGTGTTAAAAGACCACGCGCAGACACGCGAACAAAACAACGGCCTTTACATGGTCACGCGCGCAAGCCGGCACATTAACGCTTCTATTCATGCTAGGCTTTTTTCCTTTATCGCCCCCTAACTTATTTTTGCGCCTGACCTATCAGCTCCTCTACATTACACGCGTCACGTCATTCCAGGGGCAGTTCTTTCTCACACAAGAGCTGGGCGTAAGCTAAAAGAGCCAGAACGTTCACTATCAATGGTCTTACACTAACATAATATCGCATTGCTAAATGTACCTCGAACCCCTATTGTTACGATTGTCCTGCGTTTTCGTGGTCTTTATTGGCTCAACGCAACGGTGTGGCCAACATTCGAAAGGCCCAGATGATGGGGCCCCTGTTGCAATCATTGTTTCCACTGTCTGCAGTGTAATATAGCCGAATTGGCTTCCTCGCCACTTCTAGTTCGCCGACATAGGCCATGAGAGGCCGTGGAGATGAGTGCGTCAAGCGCCCCGTGCATAGCTATGGTATGTAATCGCACTTGTACGTTTAACAAGATGGTGACAGAATAATGGGTTTTCCCCTAAAACCTGTCACAAAGGCCGATTCAATGGTGCTTTTTGGAGCTTTTTTGTAATTTTGTGTGTAAAAAACTGTTCCAAAATGACTTGAATGAATGTACTTTTTGTTGGTTAATGTTAAAGTGATACAAAGGTATAGCTGGGCTGCGGCGAGAGAGAACATGGAAAAACATTGCTATCTCGGTGGCCTTCTGTGTCTTAAACATTTTGTTCTGTTATTTTTTATTATTATTTTGAAAGAGCCTTTGAAATGTAAAATACAAATATATAGAGAAAAATATATATCCTGTACTAACAAACTGTTATGAGAACCCCATTGGAAAATGGCTTTCAAGTGCAATGTGGAGGCAGCCATTATTAGAGAAGGAATTGTGGAAGCATGGCTTTCCATAAACGGGCAAACATGGTACCATAAATCTATGTTCCCCTTTGATTTCTTTTTTTTGTTTGTTTTAATTGCACTTAGTATTATTTTTTTTAAACAATAGCACTTAAACCCAATATAAAATGTTCTCGATGCCAATTAGTTCAACCATTTCATCAGACAACTTTAATGTTACGTTTTTTTTATCAGTGTCGGCCATGGTTGTTGAAAAAATGAATTCAAAACCTCTTCATGTAGGTATTTGCCAAACAGCAGTGATTGACTGCCCTGTTAAGATGGATAGTATGACGTTTAATTCAGACAGCTGAGGTCAAGACCCCCCTGGGCACCAAAGTGCCAGGCTAAATTTTGAACAGCAATTTTGCACAGTGCTGTAAAAGTTGCACTTTTTTAACAAAGTATCAGAACGCATATATTTAATGCACTCAGAGGCTGTATTGTCCATAATGTGGGCAAGCTTGGAGTAAAAACTATCCCCTAAGAAATCTACTTTCAAAGACTAGTCCAAAATACATGAGCAGTAACAAATTGATGTTTGCTTAGCACTTTTGCATAGTTACTAGCTAGACGGATATATTTTAAGAATATAAGAAACATTGTTACTTAGTAAGTGCAAGATGAGTAACATAGCATGTGTGTGGTCTAGACCGGTGGTTCTCAACCTTCTGACTTAAAAGGCCCACAGCTTGATATAAAAATAACCAACCACCAAGTCAAAATCTTGACTTTAAGTTGTTTAAGCTTATTTAAACGCTTGTTTTGTCTTACTCTAAATAATTAGGTCGTCTTCAGGCTTGAAAGTTGAGAAATACTGGTCTAGACTAGAGGCCAAATATCAGCCATTTTGAGTCTATGACTAGTCTAGATATATATATCTATCTATTCACCATGTCATGAAAAACATGCAAAGCTCAAGGATTTGGACACAGTCAATTCCTAAAAGATAAATGTTTGTAAACTAAACAGAATCCAGTCAATAATTTGATCTCATACTGAATTTTCAACCTCATGAACACATGGACATCAGTTCAAAACATTTGCTATTTCTTTTCAAAAGAAGTACACAGTATCAATTGTGAAGATTAACCTTGACCTGCCAAAAGATCTTTCTTGGCAAAAATTCCTTGAAAAGCTCTACACCCGTAACTTGCCCAGTGAGAGGATTTGAATGACAATATTTGTATTCAAGGCCAGTTGAAACGCAGGTTAGAAGTAGAGCCATAAAAGATGAGTTACAGTTTCCTTGCTCTACATGATATTTTTGTTTTATACTTCTATGTTTTGCTATCACCATATCGTTTCGTTTTCTTCACGTAAATGCCCAGCATGCATTCTAGTGCTATGTTGTATTTTGAGTGGAGCTTCTTTGCTTGTTAATAAAGCTCCTGCCCGTTATCTTTTACGCTCCAGTGCCACTTGGTGGAAAGGAGTAGCCCAAGAGCCTGAGATGAAGTAAAACTGATTCTCAGGACCCATTGTGATAGAATGAATACAAGTGGAATGTCCAATGGGCAACATCCTTCTGTCCGTCTGCCTTGGAACACCATGTTGTCATCATGTTCAAAAACCATGGCTGCTGCTCGATCAAGCTCAGTTTTGTGGGCACGAGGAGCTCGACAGAGACCGCTCTCTGTTCCAATACCAGTATATTTATAAATACTTGGCGTTCTGTTTGCCTAATTGCAAAAAGCAGTGATTTTTGTTTTAGCATCATTGCGTCACGCAGGATTGACTACCTTTTAGCACTTCAAAAGATGCATGAAATTGCTCTTGATCTCTAGTTTGTAGCACTTACGTTATTTTGGTCGGGAAAAAAAGACCAAGTCGTTTTGCATTTAGCTTTGCGGGTTCCTCTGCACAATCTGTTTGCTATATCTCTTGCTGTACTCTACGACTCAATAAGGCTCAAATATCATTTCGTTTCGTTTCTTATTTGGCACCCAGTAAACTTGTTATGTGCTGTATAAAGCTTTTTTTATTACTTTATTCTTAAGGCTGTACAGGGTTGTTTGTGACAATAACTGGTAATTAGATCATTTGTACTTTTTATTTTGTTTTGTATTTTGTTTTTCTTGGTTTCGCATTTCTTTTTGTTCAAATTGCCAGTTCTTAATGTAACAGGATTTGAAAGTAAAGCTTACATCACATATTACCTTAATGGTCTTGTTGTCCATTTTATCAGTTTATGTTTTTCTTTGATGTCTTGAACTTTTATAACGGCTTTGGTTTATTTAGGAGAAGAACAGCCTCATAGTTATCATGATAAGAATATGGTAAAGTGTCTCAACTAGGTTAGATGGGATCTGCCATGTTGAGCAGAAAATGGCACTAGAGCTAACCTGCCCTTGTTTAATAATTTCTAGCTTGCATTTTAAAACATATTTAACCCCTAACTGGTCCACACTACCTCAACCCTTCAGAATTGTTTTGGAAAAGCCAGAAATCACATTTTAGCCCCAAATCCTCCCTGACTTTAAGATTACAGCAAGAGTCATGAGTCTAAGTCTACTTTGGCATTCAAACAAGAAATTTGCCTAAAAAAAGAGAAGCTCATACACACCTCAGCTTTGCCTTCAGCAGTCCCATGAGTGCTGGAGCGCTCCGTCCAAGCCAAAGGTTGGTCCTGCCTAATGAAAACAGATGAAGCAGAGATAAAGTGTTTGCCGACATTAAGGGCTCCATTCATCACTGTTAGCCCTGGAGCTATGGAGCACCTTGGACGGGATCACTCCCTCTCAGGCACGCTTCATAATGCCGATGGAGGTATGCGGTCTGTGTAGATTCCCTCCCCAGCAGTCACATGTACAGCATGAGATTTGATTCATTATTTATAAGTCTCTCCCATGAGATTCAGTTAAGGTTTGGGTTTATTTAGGTGAATGGATAGAGGAAATTTTGAAAGAGTGATCTGATAACATCTGCAAATGACAAACTGTAAATCTTGAGGATTTGGGGTCAATTATTCTTTATTATATTATATATATCTATATACAAAATTATGGCACTGTTAATATGTTGCCGCAATTTATAATATTTTTTTTATAAATGATGAAAAATATTTCCAAACTCTTGAATGGTAGTATACATACCATGTCATGGTATTGATTTACTAAAGTGTGGGTGTGATGGTAATGACATTTTTACTATATTTTGTTCTTTACAATGCAATGATTATATTCACAGAAGTTTGGGGGAAACTGATGGGTTATATGACATGTTAGTGTAAAATAAACAAAAATGTGTACTTTGTTCATGGGCAATTCCATGCAAATGTCAAACTTATGATGAAAAATCTATTTTTTACCAAAGGTTTTCACCATACTGTCAATATTAATACCCATGAGTGTAGTTTTTCATAGTCAGGTAGGCCTAAGTGAATTGTCACATCCATAAGGCATATTCCTTAGAAGCACATAAAACTTTTTGTTCTAAAAAGAGTCATCCCTTGTCCATGTGTGGGGTATTATCGCTTCTGGTTAGTACATTTTAATTCACAGAAATACTACGTTTTAAAATGTATTTTAAGTTTTTACTAAAATGTCACATCCATTACGCTGGAATTGCCCAAATGTATTACAGATATAAAGTTTTACAAATCTAAGTAGGACACAAGCCTGACACAACTTTGTTGTATTTAACGTTGCAACACACAAGCAATTAAACACAACCAAGTAAAAAAAAAAAAAAATTATACCCTTGTTTTATGAAAAGCATTTTCTCTTTACAGTCAGGAGACAAGACTGAAGATTCACCTCTAGATAAAAAGGTGTAAGTACTGTGACCTAAAACATGTTTCTATTAAGTGCACTGATATACTATGATCTTTTCCGCATCCCTGATCTGAAAAAACATCAAACATTTGCTCACATGTTTAGGAAATGACAGGTTAGTGCATTAACATGAACGTCGAGCCGAGGTTCAACGCATGTCTATGTCTGGAGGATGTCGCCTTCGAGGAGATTTCAGTCCTCAGGAAGACAGCCGCCATGCTGGAGCTTTGTGCCGCTAGATTGGCTCTGGCTTTAATGAATCCTCTCCATGTTCTGTCGCATCTTAATTAACATCAAAGCAGGGCTGGAGGCAGGGCGGCGAGAGCCTCTGCTCAGCTTGACCTCTGCTGGAAAGGGAAAGTTGATTAAGTGGATCTCCTGGGTGATGAGGTCACACACTGTATCTCTCTGCCAGATACTGGCTAATTCAGTCATATAGACGCTCAAATACAGCAATCACTTTATTTTGAGGCTGTATCCATGTCTCTCGATGAGCCGAGCGTGTAAAAAAGCAGCACTGCGATCAAATGTAAGCAGAGTTGTATAATCCTCTCGAATAACTGCGTAATAGGGTCAAGGATTAATATCTTTCAAATGTACCGTTGGAACTGCAGATGTATCTGGTTTGGAACACAAGAGGGTTTTTTTCAACTCGGCTTCGCTTGGAGCCTGTCTATGCTGAGGCGACCTCTCGACACTGGCGTGTGAAAGTTGGCGGCAGGCAATCGATAGGCTGTTGGCTTTTTTGTTTGTAGGTTCAAGACGGCCTTGGCTTTATTACAGCCGAGTTCGAGTCACGAGGGAGTCGCAGACTTTGGATGCTGCAAAAGTCTGAGTGAGAGAAGCTCCCTCCTGTTTGCCAAAAGTGGAATCCCACTGTGACCTCACACAACCCTGCCTCCAGAGGAAAAGCTGCTTAGAGGAGTGCCTGTCTACAGGAAGACCCCCCTTCCACCGCCTCTCTTTTTTCTTCCTCGATGCCACTGCCTCACTCTTTCTCTCTCACCTCTTCTACCTTCTCTCCCAGAGTTGTTTCAGCTTCAATATTTCCCAGGCTCCCTCTCTTCACCTCTGTCAAATGGCTGCCTCCTAGGGCGTTAGGGAGCCTGCAGCAAGCGAAGTGAAGAAGGATTCCTGTGCAAGCCGGGGATGAGAAAACAAAGAGTGAAAGCATAGGGTGTGGAAAGACGTGACTGTGTCAAGGCAAAACTGGTCAAAGGAAAAAATCTCCAGCTCTGGATTTCATTAACATGACTTTGATTTCGCAGATATGAGAAGATTGATCCAAGATTGAACGTGAAGATGAAAAATGTTGCAGCTGATGTCAATTATAGAAAACAGGCTTCATTCCAGGGTCAGTGCTTTGTACCCAGTTTATTAATGAAACGCAAAAGGTTACGATGTTTTACTACTTGTTCTCTATTGGTGACCACAGAGACCAGTGTATGATCCCACTCCTCAGATAAGACCGGGAGCCACACGAGAGCTCAGCAGGAAGCCTGACAATCTGGAGGCGCGACAGGGGACGCTCACTAGGATGAGGGATTACACAAGAGTCATTGGCAAGGCGGCCTCTCCAGACAAGGGTGGTTTACGGGAGGGGAGTGTTTGTCTAGTGAATGGAACACAATTAAACTTCATCTGTCCGATAGTGTAAAGTTTTTTTCTTAATAATGCTTCTGTTCAGATGGTTGGTTACCATGGCAGCAGCTAAGCATATAAATACAGGCTCTCTAAAGGTTTGTCAAAATGTGTATGTGACATGAAAATGTATAACAATGAAAATGAATATGGCATTTTTCACACAACCCAGACAGACTGTAAACTCAATTAGCTGTACTGATTTAAATTAATATTTTGAAGATAAGTGGTGTAAACATTTCAAGAACAATAGGTGGCAGCACCACCTTTTATCTGAAATGCATCTACTAGCCTAAAAAGTGCTTGGTGATTTTCAACCGAGCATTGGGTCAAAAAGGGGCGAACCCAACCATGGGGTTTTAAATTAAACTACACTGTAAAAAACTTACTTTAAACAGCTTCATTACATTTTTAAGTTAAATCAAATTAGCTTTCTGAGACAATTCAACTTAAATTATATTGAACTGACTATTTTACAACCTTAAGGCAGATGAAATCGGTGAATTGTTTCAACCCAAAATGCTGGGTTGTTTCAACCCATTGTTAGGTCAAATATAAGTATTTTCTGGGCTAATTTAAAGTCTGGGTAAACCAATATTAAATATGTGATCTGAGTGTGTCATACCATTAAATATGTGTTTTAACCTAATTTTAATGTTAAAAAACCTGCCAAGTAAATAAAGTTACCAAAATCTTGAAAAAATGTGCAGTACTCTCTACTCTCCCCACACTGGGCAGAAAATAACCCAGCATTATTCAGAGAAAAGATGGCACTTCATTAGAATAACAGGTATTGACTTCTTCCTCTCATAAAACTGCACATTCAAATTACACTTACAAGATAGCATGGTAAGATCTTACAGTAAGATAAGAACGTAGGGAGAGTACACACAATTTAAAGTTTCTACAGATATGAGAAACTATACAATCACACTCCAAAATATGTTGGATTGATGCCTGAAGACCATTTTTATCACGCATTTGTCCATGTAGCAGATAATGCCAGGCCAGTAGTTTTAAGTAATGCAATTAACTTTGTGACACTGGTTTATCTAACTCAGCAGGCTGCAAGCTAGCAGCTTGGTGTTAGAGAAAGCAAGAAATCTTTGAAATTGCTACTTTTTTTGCTTTACTGTTGGTTTTGCTTTATTTTATGATCCTTTGTGCTGGAAGTTAGCAGGATCTTGTCCACATTCTGTTTGAAATGTTGTCCTATATAAAGTTCACACTGCCTGGAACATAAGAACATAACTTTTGTCTTGCCACTTTCACAAGCTGCATCATATGAATAGGGACTCATTTTATTGATTCAAAGGTAAAGCTAATTAACCTTAAGATGAGTTTTCAAGGAATGCAACATAGTTTAGAACTGAATTATATATTTTTTCTTGAGCCATTCAATTAGCCCAGCAGAATTCCTGTATTCAGTCAATTTGCATGTTTTCACATGGCCATTTGTCTTAAAATTAAGACACTGGGTGCATAGTCATTCATTTTGTTTGGAAGGAAGACCTGGTCAAACAAACCACAAGATATATCTTAATGTCTACTCTCTCTAACTTACAGTCATATTTTAAATACACTAGGATTCGTACTGTAATTTTGGTTATAAGTTGAAATAAAAAAGAATCCGTCACAGCAATATTGCATTGATTGTACATCTTACAAAATATTCTTCAAACGGATCATTAATCTCCACGCAAACAGATTTTCCTACATTACCGGCTGGAACGATGAAGCATCTGGTTCCTTTCTCTTTGTGCCAAGATCAGTGTGTTCATCTGGCTGACGGTACAGTAGTCCAATGCTGACGCTCAGGCATTCCCATCAGCCAGTTGGGCCCCGCACACACAGCTTGTACAGCACAAGCCCAAACGGGCAGAACCAGCAGTGCCCTGGCACTGGTCCCGGGCATGTCAGCCCACTGTTTCACCAGCCCTCACACTGGCTTTTCACTGCGGCCGTGGCCTTCAAACACCTGTCAAAAGAGAGAAGAATCAGACAGCAGGTAGAGCTCCACCAGGAGCCATTTAAAAGTAAATTCGGAGCAGTAGCCTTGTTTCAAATCGGTTGTATGATTCATTCTCATCTGATGGAAATATGGGATTGTGATTTTGAGTCAGAATCTGACTTATCTTTGTTCTGAGGTCAGGTCTGGAACTTCATCAGGTATAAAAGAAAATGACGGTTATTGCCGTTATAAATTAGGTTATTAGGCTAATTAAGGGTAAAAAGACAAGCTGAAATATTACAAATGATGATATATTTTTTGTAAAGCAATTTATTATGCCGTTCAATGAGCTCAATCAGAATACTCTCATCCCTTTCATCAGAGATATCCCCTAAAATATTCAGCACCGTTTGAGTTCCATGGTCCTGATTCATCTATTCCAATCCAACCCTGACCAACATATCTTCGTATTAATACTTTTTCATTTGAAGGTTATTTTTCATAACAAAATTGTATAATCACAATACACAATTTCAAAGCAAACAAAAATTAACAAAAAGTAATATATTTTATTTCCAATATTTTGTTTTAACTATAATTGAGACACCTAACAACATTATTTTAATGCAAAGCATTTCATTTGTACATTATCCTAAACAATTATGTACTAAAATGTATTATTTTAATATATAAAGCTTTTGTTTAAATGGATTCCTGAAATTGTAAAGTCACTTTTCACCAGCTGGTAAATGAGTTTATGAGATTCATGTGTTACAGATAAGAACAAGGATCGTATAGGCTGAACTAAGAATACAAATTACCCATCTAATTATACCTCCCCCTGGATAATTAGCCAATCAGCACTTCAGAAATTAAAGTCACATGATGCAGGTGTCATCTTAGTGCATTTATTTTAATTTCTTTCCAGAATCCAAAAGGTGTATTTAACTCCACAGAACATTATAATCCCAATAAATTTATTCAAATTCCCCACAAATGTCACAAATAATGAATTTAAGGAAAACTAAACTATGGAAAAAGAGAATATGCTTCATGATCAGAAGCAAACTATTTCAATAATTCTAATATCAACAAATACATACAAAACAAAGCTTTCAATGCAAGCAAACACACCAAACACGTTGGACACCCCATTCCCTGAGAAATTGAAGAAACGGCAACAAACTTTATTAAGCATCACCATCTTTTCACTTTAGAGTCTTCCTTCACCCTCCAAAGCATGAGCTCCATACAAGCCATGGCATCCTCACGTGTGTCATGACCCTCCACTGTGGCAAATGAGAGACGTTTGTGGGATTGTGTTGCATGCACTTCGTGTAAAACAAACTTAATAACTTCTGCTTTCTTTTAATATCTAGTTGTGTGATGATGCAATGAAACGAACCACACCGTTGTCCTGTAAAATCTTTCAGCAGCTGCTGATTCAGGAGAACTTGATACGAGTCATTTTTTACAAATATATTTAATAGGACAGGACACGTACCACTCTCCTGGATAATTCTCCGGAGGTAGTCCCCGGTCAGACTATTTAGTTCCCTTTTATGAGGAGGACCCAGGCGATGGGGAAATACCATAGAGGTGTCAATCACAGAGCTGTGTATAATCTAAAGATAGCAGAACAGCCAAATGACTATTCAATTCGAAATGCAATACTCAAAGAGATCATTTAGAATTAAAATGTTTGGCTAAAAAAATATTTGTAAGATTTCATTAGACCATCTTAATTCAGTAACAAAAAACTGCCATGCATTTCTTTACAACTCACTTTAAGTGCAGCTAAATCATTCTCCAAGCCATGTCCAATCAGAAACGTGTCCGCGTTAATAAAGTTCAAAAGCACTTCCTGAACATCAGGCAATGATGAGCTGGTACCTGTAACATCATCTTTACTGATGCCCGAGAACCTGAGCGGGAGCAGCAGTTGCGATTTTAACCATTTTCATTAGATTACATCTAATTGATGCTTATCTTCAATTGACGGCAACATCTAACCTGGTATTATAGTCAATGACATCCTTATCAGGCTTGACAAAGGTGTCAAAGACAACTTGCAAACTGCTGTTGACTAAAGTCACTCTCACTACTTCCAAACCTTCAGTTGTGTAGCACTGGAGAAACAGATTATGGATTATATTATTAATAATAGAATGTTATAATATTATTCAAGAATGTCATTTTGCTTATTTCCTATGCAGTATTATCCAAAGAGATGGCAAGACGTAATCTTACCGTTTCAGTGTCAACAGCAAAGACCCCCGGACATCTTTTTCCCACTGGGGATTGAGGGAGACTGCTCGCAAAGCCCTGAAGGCTTACTGCATCATGGACATGGAGCTGTAAACATGTACATCTCAGAATCTGCAACATTTAACCCTTCAACCCAAGCACGAGTAAAAACCTGAATACATTGAAAACTTGGCATCCAGGTGAGCCGACCACACTCTCGCAGCAGCTGTATCGTGTCTCAACACCTCCTGGTACTGTAAAAGAGAGTAATAGTTAACAAGACACCAGAGCAACGTAAAGCATAATTGGTTTGCTATGAATGATTGACGAAAACTGTGTTTGCCAACCATAAGCAATTCTTACCTCTGTTTTCTATAACTTTTCCATAATGATAATTGCACTCCTCTCTGCGGGTGTGCTTTCCACTTCTGTCGACCGAGAACGTAGCTCCACATCGGCAGCAGATCCTCTTTAAAGCTGTTACGGTTTAATTTCTTAGTCACTTTAAAAATGTCAAATACTAATAGCTTTATCTATTATAAATTAACTCTTGACACTAAAAATTACTTTAACACTAAAACGACACCTTAAATTGACTACATTTACGCATTTGGCAGACGCTTCTATTCCAAGTGATAGCAGTGCTTTCAGATTTTGCATTTCATCTCTATGTGCCTTAGCTAGAAATCAAACTCGTGACCCTGGCATTGCTAATGCCATGCTCGACCAGTTGAACTATGGGAAAGTTGCAACAGTGAAGTCTAATTAAATGTCTAGGTGTGAATATCTAATTGGACTCACGATCGCTTATTCCTTTCTTGAGATCACCGTACTGGACGGCAATGTCAGCTTTATCTGGGTGTTTACGAGGGTAGTTGTTTACCCGCAGCATTTCCTCGGATAAAACGTGCTCCTTCAATTGCTTATAAAGCGTCCAATCATCTGAATCAAAAAACAGCAATTGCATACTCATTCCAACCAGTAACTGAATACTTAACAATGATCTATTAGTGTGAACAAACAAAAATCTTTGCACAAATACCATGCCAGTAGAGCCTACTGCGCATTTTTATGTATTAAATCTTAAAAAGAACTTGTTTACCTCTATGACTATCATTTTAGTTTGACCCTGAAATGAGAGCCAGCTCTTACCAGGTCCCTGAAGTGCTCGAGTATTTAGTGGTACCTTGCCTCTAGACACATTCTGATCTCTCTCACTGGAAGCTGTAAGTACATATATAGAGAGTGACCCAATAGGACTGTACACTGCAGTAAACAAATGTAGCCGCAGCAATATGAACAAAACCACATCATGCATACACAATACAATACTTACCTTTGGCAGGCAAGACGCTTTGGTTCTTAAGCCTCTTGAGCGCATTGACAGCTACGCTAAGATACTTGAGCTTATTGATACTGCGGTCATAAACGCTTTTCTCCTCCACCAGGGCCTAGAACATTTGAATAAGCATAAATAAAAATAAAAAAACGGGTATAAAATTATGCACATACATTTAAGATATTTCAAAGACAGACCTTCTCAAAGGCATCTTGCACGGTCACCGATGTTTTTAGGAACTCCTCCACAAAAAGGTTGACATAACGCTGGCGAACATCATGTGGAACTTTCGCTCCAACCTCATGCCGTATTTTTGCTTTTCGTTTTACCCCCATTGACTACACAATGCATTAAATTATACATCACAAGGTAGTCCACAAAACCATTCTTTAACAAGCGGAACTAGAAAACCAACTTGTTTATTAATAGCTGAATTCTTTATTGAGGGTCATATGTTTAAGGGCGTACAGCTAACCTTCGCTGGTGTGTAGTTGGGCAGTTGTGGATGATGTGAAGTTTGTGGATGATGTGAAGTTTGTGGAAGCTGTGTAGGCGGGGAAGGCTGAGGCAGTCGCTGGACAGACATGGCGGTTGGAATCAGCATTAGAGGCAAGCCACAATTCCCCTCAGGCACAATGAGCTGCAGGTTTGCACCCAGCTGCAAAGTAGTACCAACTGGAACGCCGGCTTAAAAAAAAAACGTTTCAAGTAAAGCCACGTTCAATTCCCTGTTTTAATGAAGCAATGGTAAACAAGTAACTGAAAATGATGCTTACGGTTTTGCACAACATTTGAATGGATGACATTATGCATGTACACTTTCTTTGGAGGATTGTTCGTGACCTGAGACTGACATCCTTTCACTGCTGCAGTCAGTATGGCTGCTCTCCTTTGGCATGTCTGAGCTCTGTTAGGAATGACCAACTGGGAGATGCCGTCTCGAAGAGGCACGATAATCTGTCCTTTGCTTTTATTGGCCTGCTGTTGTAAAAATAAGTAATGAGTTACCCTACTTAAAATAAACTATTCCAAACAGATTATTAGGTTTCATATTAAGATGACAGAGATTGAAGCACCTCAAACTTCACTGCGTGGGCCACCCTTCTTTTCAACAGAGGAGGAGGTGGATTGGACTTCATTCCAGTTTCAGGAGTAACAAGCAAATCATTCTAAAAAAAATTAATAAAGCACTTATATGGTTATTCAAAATAACAATGTAAAGCTAGTTGCATACTCAAGAACAATAAAAAACAAAGGTGCTTAAAGGGTTCTTCACAGCGATGCTATAGAAGAACCATTCAGTCAAAGGCTCTTTAAAGAACCATCTCTTTCTTACCTTTTCATAATCTAAAGACCCTTTTTTACCACAAAACACCTATTGTGAAACAGAAAGGTTCTTCAGATATTAAAGGTTCTTTACGGAACCATTTAGACAACAAAAGATTCTTCTACACTATTAAAAAGGTGCTTCAAAATGTTCTTCTATGCCATAGAAGACCCTATCAGTTCCATAAAGAACCTTTAACATATGAAGGCATCACTGAGAAGAACCTTTTAAGCATCTTTATTTTTAAGAGTGAAACTTAAAACAAAACGCTTGCTCTTTATGACTCTACTTACAGGAGCATCACTCAGCATCATAGGAGCTTCAATTTGGACCATCTGAACTTTATTTTGGACCACACGAGGTTCATTTTGAACCACAGCAGCTTCAAGTTGGTTGGCTTCCATAAAGATTCTGTAGCACTCTTCCATTGGGTCCGTTTCTGAGAGATCTAGGTCAGAGTATCTAAGCTCGCTCTCAGAACTAGAGACAATTTCTATGATTTCATTATTAGCCCCTTCAATAGCAGCAGATGCAAATGCCTGCGAAGAAACAGTTGCTTCTCCGGGAACAAATGATGCATCTGATGTAGATATTTTATCCTCATATTCCACACTTGTTCCTGGGTTAAGCTGACTAGTGGACGGTTCAGATAGAACAATTCTGTCATCAATCCCTGAAACATATGGGATTTTATGAACAAATGGTTCGCTTTTTGAACTCTCTTGAACATTTGGACAAGGTGTCTCAACTAGGTCTTGAGAGTTTGGATTACACGTATGCTCTTCATCCTTATGCAAGGATGACGCAAATGTCTGTGATGAAACCATGGTGAAGTAAGGCTCAAATAAAGAACCCTGGTCTTGTGAGATCTTTTTAATAGATATGGACTTTGGACTATATTCTGATGTATTGTTGATTTGTGGTTTGGTTCTAAAAGTACCATGACCTGTAGCAGAAATATCCTTATCCTGAGGAAGATAACAAACAGGAAGCAGCGTAACATCTGGAATGGATTTGATCTTCTCACTCTCGCTTCTTAAATTGTCTAGACATGTGGAGATTTCATCCAGGACATTCTCAATATTTAGCGATTTCTCTTCTCCTTGCATATCTAAAGTTTCCATATTGAGATTATTGGATTGTGGGGAGGCATTCAGTTCTGCAATAGGTTCAGTTGCAGGTTCCTCTGTGGTTTGTTTTTTTAAGTGCTTTACAATTGTTATCTGTTTTTTTGTAGGTCCTTCCTTGGTCTCTTTGGCCTCCTCAGCAGGGGCATCACTGATGGAGGATAATATGGGTGAATCAAGTATGTCTTTGGCTACAGTTCCACGCTGGTTTGAAAGCTTTTCCTCATCTTCTAAAGGAGATACGTCAATGATAAGTTCCCCCTCAGAGGATTCTTGTTCCTGTGTAACTGTCAGAGGTTTTGTTAAGGCTCCCTCTTTCTCCTGGACATCCACATTATGAATCGGAGACCCTTTAGAACTCAACTTTTTCTTTTCTGCCCTAACTTTCCCTACAGGTAAATGTTGTGGTTCAACGACTGTAGTCTTCTTTTTTGGTTTTGGCCTATGTCTTCCCTGAAGTTTCTTCGAGAGAGGAATATCGATGACTAAGGTGCCCTCATCAGAGTCATCCAAATGAAAAAGCTGAACATTTCTTTCCGTTCCATGCACTTTACTGGTCAACTTAAGTTTACAATCTACTGTGCTGCCAGATAGCAAGTCTGCCGAAAAATTGGAACAAGGGTCATATTCCAAATCCGTCCTGGGTCTGGCACGATCGACCACATACTTGCGATCAGCAGTTGAGGCGGCAACAGGTTTTGTTTGTCTCAAATGGTTACCATTCTGGTCTTTAGCAGGACTGTGAGTGTTCCTAAAATATTTCTCTGAGCCAACACCAGCTGACTCCGTCTGCGTGAGGGGCTTTGATGACTGATATTGAGACAACCTTTTTCGTTCTTTCTCCACCTCACTTTTCACTGCTTCTATTTCTTTGTTGATTCTCTCCAACTCCTCAAGACAATTGTCCTCTGTGGTGTGGGAGGCTCCATTGGAAGCAGAGACGTTATGTTCGCCAAGATCTAAATGCGAAGATGAAAAATGTTAAAAGCAAACACCTTTCACTTCTGGCATACTGCTTTAAAGTGATAGTTCACCGCAAAACGAAAATTCTGTCATTATGTACTCATCCTCTTGTCATTTCAAACCAGTTTGATTTTCTTTCTTTTGCAGAACACAAATGATGATATTTTGAAGAATGTTGGTAACCAAACAACGACTGTACTCATTGACATGCATTGTTTTTTGTCCATACAACAAACGTGAATAGGCGCCACCGTTGTTTAGTTTTTCCATCATTTTTACAAAATACCTTGTTTTGTGTTCTGCAGAAGAAGGGCATGTAAGTTTAGTGGTGAACAATCACTTTTTTGCACAATTTTGCACAGATGTGTATTTGCCTGCTATGCATATTCAATGACTGACTATAAAACACAATCTCACGATCGAAGGTTCGATTTAAAATAATTGTTCACATAGTTACAAGATAACCATGACTTTTTAAACTGTAGTAACCGTTTTAGGAAGATTGATAATGATTTGTATAACAACATTTGTTACTGTAGTAAAATCATGGTTAATTATTTCATAAGAAATTAAAACATTTAAGTGAAAAGAAAAAATGAATGCAAATGTCAGTCTTCATTTCATCTTAAATGCACAATAAATATTATATAATTGTAAATCAGTGCAAATATTTTTTTATTAGTAGTCGTAAATAAACTGCGTACCTTAACGAATCTAGTGCAACAATCCAATGTCAAGAGTAATTATAAGGTTGCGCGTGACAGTAGAACAGCGTCATAACATAAATCAGTATTTCATTACCTGTTGTCACGATAGATGTTTTGTCTTCGCCATGGCTGTACAAACAGTAAGGCCGCTTGCATCGTCCCCATCGCAGAAAGGGGCAAACTACTTCACTGAAGAGAGGTGTGGAAGGGAACATGTGCAGCGCGGACAAAACACAAGTGAGTTACTCAGTGAACGGTTGCTTGTCAGCATAAAACATTTCTGCTGACGGCGATCGCTAACTTTGACAGTATTTAGTTCAGTGTCTGTAAAACGACAGGATTTAACCAAAGGGTCCTCTAGAGAATGGTAAAAGGGAGGATATGATATTCATAAGAAAGTAGTAAGGTTCTCTTGATGGCCGCTACATATAAGAATATGCATCAGGGGAACTGGAGAGACTTTTGTTTTCGGCTGCTCGTGCGCGGAGTTAATTAATGTCGCAGGTGAGACTGATGTATCTGCTTCTGCCCAACTTCCTGCGACGGTGTGCAGGCCGATCGGAGTATGACATCCAAGTAACGCGAGAGTGATTCGAGATGATAGGCTCTCGCGGTTCTTCGATGCCATCCATGTGGGTCCATCGTTCTGCGCACTGTGCGCAGCACCTTCTGTTTTATTGTTTTATTATAACGTAGAATATGTACAGAATTCGTTCAAACGAAACAGTTTACGAAAGGCAAAAAGCGATTCCCAAAACCGGCTTCAGCTCTTTGTACCCCGTAATTGATTGCAGCATATTGATTTTACGTAACATTCCGGTTAAAGGCACAATATGTAATCATTTTGTTATGAAATATCCAAAGACCACTTGCACAGTGTGATATATTTCATGCAGTTATGTATTTACATTATCCCAAATGTTCCCAAGAATGTGCAAATCCAGAGAAATTCCCATTTTAAGTAATGGCTCGTCCATTGTCTCCCATGTAATTGTCGCATATCAGTGACTTAATATCCGCACTATGCTCAGTTTCCGGTTGTAAAACTACGGCAACAAGCAAATGCGGAAGTGGCGGTTATACAGCATTTGGGATGTAACTGTTTTGTTGTTCAGTTATGGATCACAATTAGTCGTTGGAGAGTAAAGATCAACTTACCTGGACTCGAAAGAGTATCCGCCCTAGCATGTGTTTTAATAGACAGGTAAGCAAATATTTTTTATCGTAGAAGAAATAGTCATGCACAGATTATTTGAATATGAATGCAGTTACCCTAATACAGTATACTGCATGTCCGTATTTTTGTTATTACTATTGTTATAGGTGTTGTTCGATGCAGTATGCAGTCGTGTAATGTTAAAATGTTCTGCACATGCAGGTATATTGCACTTTATTTGTACTTCAGTACTCTTTTTATCAAGTTTGGTGAACAAGTCTATGGCAGTGAAATTAAATACAGTATATGTATTGCACAAAAATATGTAGCCAGTTAATACTGTGGGTTTGTTCAAATTTACTTTTTAAACAACGACTGTACGACAGTTTTAAACACGTAAAACTGTGCAGCATTGCGCTACCAAACCATGTGATAAAGTCAAATATCAGTGACGGGCTAACGTAGCATTACATTCAATTCAATTCAATTCAATTCAATTCAAGTTTATTTATATAGCGCTTTTCACAATGTGCATTGTTCCAAAGCAGCTTTACAGAAGCAAAATAAGAAAACACAGAGGTAAAACACAGCACAGTGCATAGTGTTTATAGAACAAGCAAGATCATTCTAATAGATAATATCTAATAAATTAATAAATAGATAAATAGATGCAGTCTCCCGGTGAGCAAGCCAACACTGCCCTGCTGTGGCGAGGAACCAAAACTCCCTTATTGATTGATGGAGTAAAAACCTCGGGAGAAACCAGGCTCAGCCGGGAGGGCCAGATCCCCTCTGACGTGTCATAGCTGCTCTCAGTGACCCCGACCAAGTCACCGAGCAACATCCCCGAGGAAGGGGGGGAGAGCCCACCGCCCGCAACCCAGGCAATCCCACTCGCCGAAACCATGCACGTCCAGCCCGGTCCCACTCCGCGATCGACACCAGAAAAACAGAGGAACAACCAGAGAAAATAGTAATGGCATATTGGAACATTATTCCTCTGCTGTCTGACATCGACCACAAAGCAAGACCATCCAGACCCACACAGCCCCAACAAATAGAATCCCCCCAACCACAACCAACGAGCCCCCCCCACCCCCTACGAACATCAGCCCAGCAACCCCCAATCAGGGCCACTGAACTCAGCTATAACTTCAAACTGCTGACATGTGATGTAGTTTAGCATTTAATACCAAGCATTGTAACTTTTAGCATTAATGTGACAAGTATTCCATCTTTGCTCTCGGTTGGGGATAGAATGGTCTGAGCTGGGATGGTCGCCTTTCTCTTGGGTGGAAATGGAGTTGCCTTAGATGGAGCTGGGATGGTCAGTCAGTCCGCAGCTGGCGTAGTCTCTAAGTCGGGATGGGCATATGATGTCCATCTGGGCCTGGCAGAGCTTTCCCTACCTCGAGATGGGCATCCCGAGGCGAAGGCAGAAAGAAAATAATTAGCGTAGCTGCTGTTCATTTACTATGCATTAGTGAAAGCTTGGGTGAAAAGATGTGTCTTTAATCTAGATTTAAATTGGGAGAGTGTGTCTGACCCTCGAATAGTATCGGGAAGGCTATTCCAGAGTTTAGGTGCTACGTATGAGAAAGCTCGACCCCCTTTTGTAGATTTAGTTATTCTAGGTGTTATCAAAAGTCCTGAGTTTTGCGATCTTAGAGAGCGTGATGGGTTGTAATGTGATAGAAGCTCAGTTAAGTAAGTAGGGGCTAAACCCTTTAAGGCTTATAAGCAATTAAAATAATTTTTAAAATCAATACGATACCTAATGGGCAACCAGTGAAGAGATGATAAAATTGGGGTAATATGATCGTATTTTCTTGACCTGGTTAGGACTCTGGCGGCTGCATTTTGGACTAACTGTAGTTTGTTTATTGAAGATGCAGGACAACCACTAAGAAGAGCATTACAGTAGTCAAGTCTTGAGGTCACAAATGCATGAATAAGAGTTTCTGCGTCAGCAACACATAAAACATTTCGTAATTTGGCAACATTTCGAAGGTGGAAGAAGGCTGTTTTTGTGACATTTGAGATATGATTTTTAAATGACAGGTTGCTGTCTAATATAACGCCTAGGTCTTTAACTGTATTTGTCGGAGTAACAGTGCAGCCTTCGATTTTAGGTTATAATCTGATATATTCTGTTTACGAGTCTTTGGTGCTATAAGTAATATTTCTGTTTTGTTAGAGTTTAAAAGAAGGAAATTACTAGTCATCCAATGTTTCATATCTTTGATGCACTCTGCCAGTTTGGATAGCTTGAAGGAATCATCTGGTCTTGAAGAGATATATAGCTGAGTATCATCTGCATAACAGTGGAAGCTAATTCCATGTTTTCTAATAATGTTGCCCAGGGGCAGCATGTATATGGGAGAAAAGCAAGGGTCCTAAAACCGATCCCTGAGGTAATCCATAGTTTACTTGCGTTAGATTAGACGATTCCCCATTTAAATGGACATATTGATATCTGTCAGATAAGTAAGATCGGAACCATTTTAGTGCCTGTCCCTGAATACCGGTATAATTTTGTAAACGATCTAAAAGTATTTTATGGTCTACAGTATCGAACGCAGCACTAAGGTCAAGCAGGACTAGGAGTGAGATGTTACCTTTATCAGATGCCATAAGTAGATCGTTTGTGATTTTAACGAGCGCAGTTTCGGTGCTATGATGCGGTCTAAAGCCAGACTGAAATTTTTCGTGCATGTCATTATTTTGTAGGAAAGAGCACAACTGAGTGGACACTACTTTTTCTAGTATTTTAGACAAGTACGGGAGATTTGAAATCGGTCTATAGCTTCCAAGTTCACTGGGGTCTAAGTTTGTTTTTTTGATAAGAGGCTTAATCACAGCCAGTTTAAAGGGTCCTGGGACATGGCCTAGATTAATTGACGAGTTGATAATGTTATAAATGGGCTCAATTGCAACAGGTAGTAACTCTTTTAGTAATTTAGTTGGAATGGGATCTAATAAGCATGTTGTCGGTTTGGATGTTGCAATAAGTTTAATTAAATCTTCCTGTTTTATAGGTGAAAAACACTCTAGCTTTTCTTTTTGGGTGATGGTTGGTACTAATTCATCAGACACAGTTGGAGGTTGGATTTTAACTACGTCGTCTCGTATTTTTTCGATTTTTTCTGTAAAAAATGTCATGAATTCCACGTTTCATTCCAAGTTTCATTCCAACATTCCACGTTTCTTGCAGCTAATTCATAACAATGACATAAAATAATGTTATCAAACGTAATAAAATCATACATTACCTCGTCCGTGAACATGATGGGCAATCTCCATACGCCACTGGATGGTGAAAAAATCTCCCATCATTCCACTCTCCCGCATAACGTCATTAAAGTGATAGTTCACCCAAAAATAAAAATCCTGTCATCATTTGCTCACTCTCATGTCATTTCATACCTGAATAAGTTACTTTGATCTGATGAGCACAGAGAAAGATGTTTGGAAGAATGTTAGCGATTTCTATCCGTGACATCATTGACTGCCATAGTAGGAAAATACAATGGTTGTCAAAGGTGTCCCAGAACTGTTTGTGTTCCTAAATTCTTCAAAATATATCACTTTGTGTTCAACAGAACAAAAAATATAAAACTTATTTTAAATTGATGATTTAAGCATGATTAACGCCAACCTTTTCTGATACAGAAAGTAGAGAATAATTCATGGTTTAAGTCCAAGTTTAAGTATGAATGCTTAGGCTCTCGCTTCCTGCTAGGTCAGTGTTACTGTGAAAAGGGACTTCTTATCATCATGTACGAAAGACATCTTCTGTTAGCACTCTACCCTTGAGGAGTTTGTGTATGTGTGATTGTATTGTTTCAGGAAAATGAGAAAGAGTGGAATCTCACGAGACAGACGTAACGTCATGCTTTGTGTTCTTTTTTATCTATTGATAACCAATCATGTGTGCTTGATTTACCCAAGTAGTGACGTAGTTAGTTGACTCTGTTAGCTTAAATACTACTGCATTTTGGATGTAAGGCAGGTCGGCCTGTGGAACTCCTTGAGTGTGCTCAAACAATAGAGTGCCTGTAAATTATTTCTGATAACAATCAAAAGAAACCGAGAAGAACCTTTACTTGGCTAAACTTGTCTCACTAATATTTTGAATTTAGACTCCGATACTAAGCTCAACCGGTAGATGTCAATGTACCATACGGTTTGTTTAAAGTCCTGGTGAAATAAAAAATAAGAATTTTGTGTCCTCATATTCTTTAATCAAAATCTGAAAATGCACTTCTGCCCTATAGTGGCTATCCGTCTCAGATAAAGTCAGTTAGACGGCTTGGGCAGGGCAGATCCATTAACTCCTCCCCTTCAACTGTTACACCATGTCTACACCGGACAAAGAACATTAGAACCGATTACAACTTTACATTTTGTCCACACTGGATGCGGCGCGACATGTCAAACACATTAAGAACAAGCCAGTCGTGCCCGTCACATCTGATGTAGACACGGTGTCAGTCTGCTGCTATAGTTTCATTTCAAAATGCAACGCCTGTTCTTACACATCCAATCAGATCGCAATGAAAAACACAAGCCCCGCCCACTATTTTTCTCAGTCGATATTGCGTTGCACTCGGAAACGTGTCAGAATATAGAAATAAAAACGATCGCAACTTCCGGTTCACAGGGACTTTAAATGCGACCAAACTACAGGACCCATTCAACAAATTGTTTATTTATTAAAATGAACATACAACAAAATTCGACAAAAAGTTTATTTAATAAAATTATTATACAGTAAAATAGTAATACAAATTAATATTAACATAAATAAATAAAATATAAATAGACACTAGCCAAACACAAACAAGAAGTTAACTGGGGGTCAGGCGCGCTCGCGTCCGCTGAAACTGTCTATTGAGAATGTGAAGCTGACCTCACGCCCTATGTTGCTCCGCCATCTTGGGAGGATCATACTCCACTGCTATTATTGTTTTGATATGTACCGTTATTTGTTTTGTTTGATATATGAAGAAATCGAAAGTGAAAGAACCAGTGGCTTTTCCTGATCGACTCTGCATAATGCTTTTGCAGTTTTTAACAGCAAGACTGACCTACCATAGTTATATTTCCTAATCAAACAAGAAAAAAAAACACTCCAATGAACGCATTAGCAGCGATCCTCCCGGGACGGCGCAACATTCAACACAGCATGAAGTAGCTTCACATTCTCTATATTATAACACACACACTTTTCTGATAAAAATATGCTTTAAAAACTTTTTCCCAAGGCATTCTTTTTCATATCATCTGCATGTCATCTTCATGGGTCTTTCTCTCATTTTAGGTTTGCAGGATCGCATCTGCCAGGTATAAATCCTGCTTGGAAAATAATAGCATACCTTTTTCTCAATATAATTTGTCCATAGTACAAACGTGTGGGATGAGTGAACCACTAAGAAGTAGGTAAAGTAAGAAAAAATTCAAGCTGAAATATTCAAGCTACTCGTTCAGTCTCTCATCAAAAGGAGCAGTAACACTATTGTAGTAAAGAGGTTCCAGTCTGACCTCTAAAGCAAATACTAAAAACTGCCTCCTCTAGTGGTTACAATACAGTGTACAGTACAGTCTGAAGGGACCCTTTAAGTTCATATGTACAGTGTATAAGAGAAGGAGTTTATAAATAGGGTGGGTAGGCGAGTACAGTCAAAGAGAGAACAAGACTGGGAGTTTGTTCTTTTTTTAAGTAAACCTTTGAAGGGCTGTGGAGGAGTATGCTCTCTTACGTCCTAACACGATTCTGAAGACCCCTGGCCTTTTTGGCCACATTCTTGTCCTTTGTTTACATTTTACATTTCTGTAAATTTTATATTGAATGTTATAACCAGATGCTCTAGAGTTTTGATCGTCTCACAGACAGCCAACAGCTGAATTCACTTTGGCTGGCAAAGCGAGCAATTAGACCCGGGATTAAAAAGGATTGAGTTTAAAGGCCTGAGGAGAGTTTGCCTGCCATCTCAAGACACTCCATTACCATCAAGAATACAACCCATGCTGAATTACTGCTCGAGGGGAATAAGAAAAAAGCTACACAGTGCTGCCAGGAAATATACTTGTATCTGAAGAGGGTGATTTTGACATCCACATTGCGGAGGCAATAGTATCAGCAGTGGGACCATGGACTGATTTTGGGACAGAGACCAGATGGAATTCATTAAGTCAACACTGGCGGCAGGCTGCCTTGTACCAATCAGACATTCAGAAGAATTAATCTCCATCGATCAAGTTCATATCAGAAGTCTTTTCATTTGTAAAGTTCACTTAATTTTGCTGAGCTTTGATTTTCATTTTTAAATGGCATTGACATCTATTTATTTTTAAAGTGATAGTGATATTTTCTACACCCTACCCCTAAACTGAACCATCACAGAAACCCTCTGGCACTTTCACATTTTTATTAGATGTTTCATATACTTATTTAGTCATTTGCCCCAAAACCTGATCCACATTCACAAAACAATACCTGTAGTATACATCACCATTCACATTCTGTAAACTACCCATACCCCGTAAAGATATGCCTTCCTTTGCATAAAGGTAAATTGTAAATACAGCACTTATTCTGTCACCGAACCGAATGCCATATGGAATGACACAGTAATTTGCAGATGTGGCCACCGAGATTACAAAAAGGCTTTTCACAACAGGGCTGAAAATCCCTTCTGTTGCAGTTGAATGGACTGCTGCTCTTGTCTAAGTGTGCCAACAGGAGTTTATATTACTCCCTCCCACACTTCCAGTCTATTCCCATTACGTTGTCACTCACAGGACCGTTTTGCAGAAGCCCATCCCTTAAACCAAGCTTACAGCACTAAAGGAAATACCGTATGCACTCATCAGTCACCGGAGAGACCCGTGAGGCAGCCACAGAGCTGTCACAGACATGCGTGTGCAGGCATTTAAAAAGCAAATATCAAAACACAGCATGGAGAAACCAGTGAAACCACAAAATAACTAGCATCATAGGTAGGTTGGGGTTTGCCTTTCCTTTAAACGGGCTCCCCAAGCAAAGAAACAGATATTTTTATATAAATGCTAACATTATCTTAGTTTGATCGAAGCCGTAATGTGATTGTATGATATGCTCAGAAGGGCAAACCGCCTTTGAGAGAGCTTTTCCAAACCCTTTTAAGAGGCCTTGAGTCCTGTGCTTTCACACAACCAATCCCTCGAAATGTTAAACATGTGTAGGCCCTACATGAAACACTGTTTAGGCTACAAGGGTTTAACATGAGATCATGGTTGGAAGAATGTTTTCTCCAGACAAACCACAGTTTTGGACTCAGTCCAGACACTCGGATCCAACGTATCTCTGGTTACCGAGGAGGGCCAAAAGCTACTATTCGTGATTGATGGAGAGGGCGGCCCTCAGGTCTTGGGAGTTCATCAGTATTCACAAAGCATTCCGGTCTGAGTCATAAGACAGAAGCGCAAGGCAAAATGACTAGAAAGTATGTCCGCAGGAGGCAGAACGTGTCTGTCTGCAAAAACGCACAGCTTGCGGGACACTAATGATGAGATTAGGTCATATGAATTTGGGATTTATTGAACCAGAACAATGCTAGGTTAGCGCAATATGGCATATTCTCAGAGTTTGCTAATCTTGGTTGCGGTGGAACATCAGGACAGGAGTCAACGGGCTGGAATCTCGGTCAGGGCATAAGGGGAAGTCAGATGACACAATAATGCAGGCTGAGACAAACAGCCATGGTATGCAGAGGTGCTCATCTACATAATGGACAAAGATCTTCTCAGGCCTACAGGCCCACCTAGTGTCAGCCTGAGAGAACATCACCTCTCAATATCAGATTGTGAATCAAGAAGCTGTGATGTAAAAAGAAAATTGACTGCCTCGAATGTCTTTTACAAACCAAATCTGTATGAGACATGTTATCATACAGGACAATTGGTCACTAGTTTGTTTCCCCATTTACTTTAATACACTTTTATTCACTTTGGAAAATAAAGTAACATTAAACAAAAATGATATCAAAAACTGTATCGACAAACATCTTTCACTATTAAAAACCTTTAAAACCAGGTGAGATACAATAAGTCAACAGTGGGATGACACTGTTTTCCTTATATTTAATTTCTAGATTGCAGTCTTATAGGATGGCTTTCCATCATTGTGTGCTTGTGAAGGCTTTCAGGAGGAGGTCGGCAGCAAGGCCGGTGAAATATCTCCACGCGTGACCCTTCGCTCCAGCTCGGGGAGCTCAGCACACACAGCTGGGTGCTGCTCGAAGTGGCGGAGTGCGTTCCCCTGTATGAGATTCCACAGCCACACTTTCTGCTGAGTTTGCCGTCGGACTCGAAGCTCGTCACTGCTCAGCATTGCATCCCGGAACTGGAGCACTGTATCCCACAGCTCAGGCACACCTTGCCCCGTCTGAGATGACACACGGACCACCTGACCAGGTATGAGCATGACAAAGATAAAGACAAAAGATGAAGCCTATAAAATGTATATAAAAGAAGCTCGAAAAGAAGTTTGTAGAACCATTAAGTGTATATAATATAGTCTGTAGTGGTTGTTAGATATAAACAGGTTTCAGGGGATGGCTGTGAACTATATCTTTTTTTTTTTCAAAAAGCTTCTTCGTACCGTAGTTTTATAGCCATAGGCTAAATAAAAATACACTGCTATATACAGCTTCACTGTGCTCAAAATATGATGTGAAATGTAGGCTACAACATGACCTGGACACAATGGTGAAATCAATATATCCACTTCAGTGTCACAAAGAACCCCAAAAGTGCCGATAACATCAGCACATATTTGCATCAACAACAAAAAGTGACAATGAAGAATTGTCCAGATGTGTATATAATTAATATCGAATAAAATTCTGTAAATAAATAAATGTAAACCTTGTAAAGATGGGGGTGGGGTTTGCGGAATGGCAAGAATTTTGTAAACAAAAATAGGTTGCAGACCAAAACGGTTGAAACCTGTGATACAAAAAAACATGAGCAGACACGGTGCTGTCGCTTAACATAAGCAGCCCGAGTGTTGAAATGTAAAGGCTGAATGATTCGCCCACACATCTCACTGCATCCTCAGTTTCACTGAAAGATCTACACACTGAGGAGTCTTCAGGGAGGAGGAAAAATAAATCAATATGACCGTCGCATCCTCCAGTCAAAGGGATGGAGCTCGGAAACCATGCTGCTGAGAGGAGACAAAGGCTCCAGCCTTTCTCATCCACGTGGGTGGCCTCTAATCACTGAAATGCATAAGGCAGCGTTTTGCCATTCAAAGGGCCCATGTTGGCTCTGTGCCCTGTGGGCAGAAGTTATACCGGGGGAGAGGGGATAAAGAGGCAAGAGTTGACAACGCAGAGCAGAGCATGATGGGAAATTTTGTGATGACTACACAATTCTCCAACAGACAGGACATCTGTTTTATCATGAAGATGCATATATAATATAACTCTTAAATGGAAGAAAGTAAAAAAACGGCAGAATTACAACAGGAGGACTATACTGCCCCACAAAGGCAAAATGCAGTAACTATGCAAACTGAGAAAAATGCCTTTTTACCACAGCCAGTCAAACATGTTGTGGGTAGATTAGTGGTAATGCATTTATGTAATGCCTTATTAGGAAGACATTTTTTATAGATAAAAACCATGACCACTGATGTGACCTTTGACCACCAAAATGCAGATACTGCACTCTGCCTTTGGATGACCCTACACAAGTAAAACACTATTGCAAAAGCAAAGTGCAGTATCTACAAACTAGATGTGTTCATCCAGGTTTCTTACTACATGTTGATTGTTTTTAATAACTTTAATAATTTTATTGATGTTTGCTCGTTGGGATTGTTAAAATTGCTCAAAAGTAAGCTTCAGGATTAAGAGTCATCTTATTGCAATTCTCCTTTAACCACACATTTTTTCTCATTCTGATTCATATATCTGTGAAATCCAAAAAACTGATTGGCAAGATGTACTCTGAAAGTTGAAAAGCAGATTATTTATTATTGAACAAATATGACAGGACACTAATTAAACTAATCAGTTCTGTTATATTTACCGATTATGAAATAAAATCTATAATCATAAAAGTGGTTGCATCCATCTTTTTATTGAGTTGGCAATTAAGGCTGACTTATTCTGTCTCAATCAAGTGATCTAACATGGTTTGCAAGTTGGGGATTGTGGATTGTTTGGTTCGCAAACACAGGCGTATTGATTTTAAAATTCAGACTCATCGCCTATGTAAATTTAATTTGACATCCAGTAGCCAGCAGCAGGTGGCGAAAATGCTCCTCAGGAGGTTTTCGTCATTAAACACGAAGAAGAAAGGTGGATTGACAGCTACTTCTGTTGATGCCGGGTGCACGTCGGGTTGTCACTCTGCTGAGGAGACGCAGCAATTGTTATCTTGCGCTTAACAATAACTTTACTAGAGCCAGCAAACTTTTGAGGGAGTAACCCTTGTCACTACAATTGGATTATCTGTCTGAAAGATGTCCGAATCGACGAACATCAACGCAATTATAAATCGGATTATCATTACGTGTGTCAGATGGGTATTGCCCTTAATGGAGAAGGTAAGCTAATGTCTGTTTAATTTGCTAGCGGCTGGCTAGTTAATGTTACTTTTTTGTAAAGCTGTCATTTGCCTTGTAAGGAAGATTGCAAAATTCCTAGCATGTCTTTGGATATTTGCGTTTAAACACAAGTTCAACCATCATTTGACCGCGGGATTGTGCCATGGTAGGCTAGTTGGTGGCCTGTTGGTTCTGTGTGAGTGTACCAAGGCAAACCGCAGTATCTGCAGTGTCAAAGCCGAGGAAAACAAAACCAGAACGCAGTAACTTCTCTTACTGTGGTTTGCCTTGGTATTAGCTTGGATTTTGTAGTTACTGCAATTTTAACTCTCTCGTTTCTCAGAAACGAGATAAGATTGAACCAGTTTACTTTGTCACAAGACAGAGCAGATGTCACAAAGCTCATTATAGACCTTAACTCAATTTTGACCAAATGTGTTGTTTCTGCACTTTGCCTTTGGACGGCAGTATGGATATAGACATAAATATTAAAAAGTTCTAAACATTCGCTATGTTCTGGCTGGCAAAAGCAATCAATGATTCTTGATTTAATGAAAACCAAATGATGTTATTCTCCAAGACATGACATAATTTAGGTTAATAACAAAAAAACAGTATTAGCATTTAATCCAACAAATTTTGACATTCTTTGTGTTAGTAGGGTTGTCTCACTCTAGTCTAAAACATTCCCAAAGATTAGATAGATTCATATTAAAGTTGAAATAGAAATACGTTTTTTTTTCTCAATATGACACCCTCATGTATGTCAACTCTTAATCTCTGAAGTCTTCATTTTCAACCTGTACATTTTGTTCTCACAAAAATACATCTAAAAGTCTGGTAGACCCTTAAAACAATCAAGTTTTTTGAAGGAGATATTGTAAATACTAGACTGCGTTCACATTAAAACGATGTAAGTGAACTAAGTTATAATGCATGTAAAATAAAACAGAATTAGTGCATGTGAAATATGGCAGTGTTTAGCGTAATACCTTTGGTTTCCAGATTTTAGACTTTTTTCGAAGCAACTTGAGGGCACTTGTGTATTCTGCTTGAATTCTCCGTGCTGGAACAATCAAATCACCATCTGATTTTGTAACTACCACAAAGTCAGCCATCTCAATGATGCCTCTTTTGATTCCCTATTTGAAAATACAATTCAAGCAATTCAGAGTAAGATTGTGTACAAAGTACAAATGTTTACGATACAGGGTATTTCAAGGGTTTTCATTTTCATGTTGTGTTTAATGATAAATGTTTTAATATTCAATATCGTTTCAAAATAATTGGCTTTTATACAATATATTAATATTCAAAAAATATTTGTATTAAGTTATTTTTTCTAATTAATATTTGCTTAGCAATTTTTACAATGAATCTTATTCCATAGTCCTTTTCAAATACTCCACATAATAAAATCAGAATACTAGTAACACTTTTTTATTTTTTTTTCTCTAAAATCTTATGTGGACCCTTTAAAACGTTCTTGCTGCCTCCCGGAAGCCCCCATACCCCAGTCTAAAAGCCCCTTGAGTATCCTTATAATACATCCTTCTTGTTTACCTGTAGTTCATCGCCCCCTGCTGGTGGGATCAGCAGCACAAACATATCCACCATATCAGCCACAGCAAACTCAGATTGCCCAACACCTGTTCAGTGATTTTACTTTAGTGCTTTTCTTACAAAAAACTACAAGTCTGATGTAAATACATTTTCAAAGAATATCACCTTTCTGACTACTAAATAACACTTACCTACAGTTTCAACTAATACAATGTCATAGCCTGCACCCTCACAGAGGACAATAGCTTCATTGGTGGTCCTTGTCACTCCACCGAGAGTTCCTGAGGTGGGAGATGGTCGGATGTAAGCGTTCATGTCCCTGGACAGCTCAGTCATTCGGGTTTTGTCTCCCATCAGTGATCCTGCATACAAAGATAGCGAATTATTAGGAGATATTTAGTTTGAAGAGCACATAACCATATATACATTAATTCAAAAATGATTAGTTCACCCAACATGTCATTGTTATTTTTTTTGGAACCCAAAAAAATAATAAAATCCTGCACACAATCAGGTATCAGTGAATAAAGTGATTTCTTGACATATTTGCCAGTATTCATAGTGTGAGGGATTTCTTTAATTTTTTTATTTTATGTTTGGTGTTTTATCCTATACAAGTTGTGCAAGGTTGTTGATGTAATACAAAAAAATGCTATATGATCACTAAGGCCTGACAAGTACAGATAAAAAAAACCTTGACATTTGTGTCTCCGCTCACCTCCAGTCGTGCAGGAGGAAGGGTCAACCGCTAATACCGACACTTTATGCCCTTTTCCTGTCAACATCTTCCCAATAACCTCAATGAACGTAGACTTTCCGGCCCCAGGGGGACCAGACAATCCTGAAGTCAAATGTAAACAGAGAGGGATTTCAGATGTGAGATACTGATGATATAAATAATCTGAGGAAATCTTGATTTCCACCTCTACAGGTATTTTCAGAGCAACCAGTATAGCCTATTTATACTCGGAAGGTTGAGGGCATACAAACATCTAAACGGTTCACCTTCACTCTTATTGGTCACATCACCTTACTGACCCACTCTGAAGGCCACTGGTTTCCCTCCATTACGTCTCTCCTGCTCCTGTCGGTATGCCAGCACTCTCTGAAGAAGAACTTGGGCTAACTCCTTCTTCCTTGGATGCTGGGTCTCCACTAGCGTTATAGACTCAGCGAGAGCTGCCCTTTGGCCCCCAATGAGTCCATTGTAGAGTCTGGTCAGTAGTCTGTTTTCCTTGTCAGTCCGGTCTGCAATATGCTGATTTATGGTGGTCTCCACAGGAAACACATCTCCTCTGTTGGAGGAAGAAAGCTGAAGTATAGCACAGTTTTACAGTTGCAGGTTTACAAAGACAGTCTCTTAATGTTGTTCTAGTGTGCACTTGAAAGGGACCAGCAGCACGACAAAGATGTGCAAGAACCCGAGTCACTGCCATGTTGCTTCTTCAGTTCTGAAAAATGGCGAAGAGCATTTATTTGACAAGACATTACATATACAAGTTTTCATGAGAAATACGGCATTTTTGGCATGGCTTACTTAAATAGCCAGTTAAAATGTAACTTTACCATGGGGTTATTTTGTATTAGTATCAATGCAGTAGTGACTATGGTCATTTGACGTGAACTATAGTCACCACAAAGTTGAAACGGGACAGATGGTCTTTATTTGCAACACTATTTACCAGGGCTGCGTTTCCGAAAAGCATCGTAAGCCTACGATGATCGTAGCTCCACTGGTGACAATGAGTCTAAGATCAACTTAAGGTTACGATGCTTTTGGGAAACGCAGCCCTGGTCAGTTTAAAAGAATTGATTTCAAAGATAGAAATGAAAACAGTCAGCATACATGTCAATGAATCAGTCAAGTCAACTGACTCTCTTGATTATAAGGAGCAAAACTCTAACATTACCCGTTCTTGTAACACCGTCTGTCTGTCGTACTCTTCTGTGACTTTAGTTCAAGTTCTCTCTTTATTAAGACAAAGAGTTTAACAAGACAAATATTAGATCTCACGGGTTCGTCATGCTTACTCAACATCGACACTCTGAGGTCGGATCAGATTCAGTAAAGGACTCCAGAGGTTTTTAAAATAAAAGTCCGCTTTCTTCAAAATTAAAGTCCCCATACAGCAAACTGTCAGCGACGAAATGTTACAAAATGTAAAAATGTCCCAGCTAAAATGCTTCTTTAAAATACTTAAGAAAATAATAAAAAAAAGTATATCGTTTTTAGACTTTGTCTTTTAAGTCTATATTAGGATAAATGAAAAATTCGTAAAAATGAAATAGATAATTACATGCAGAGATTTATGGATTACGGTACAGTAATATAATTTGATTATTGTAAAAATACTGTATATACATTGTTGTTCAGTTTTGGTTCAAGGTTCAAATTACTGCAATGACCAGGATCATGTGATTTAAAATGTCTGTTTTTTCAGTCGAGGGAAATTGACACCAGGGGGAGCTGTTCGAAAAGTTAAAAAAATGACCCCTTGAACATGAGAGGTTCAAATTTTTAGAATAAACCCATTTTAGAATAAAAGTAAACTCATCAAACCTATGAAATATACTATTACATAATTATGGGAATTATGTTGTAACTAAAAACAAAACCCAAAATAGATAATCAAAACTTGTACTGTAAAATACTGTAGTATATTCATTCACCCCTTTGCTTATTTTGCTGACACATTTGACCAAACAACCTCCTGTCTCACCATGAGATGCATTTTATTGAAGTAGTTCCCATTTATGCTGGGCTTTTATCTCTTAAAACCATGTTTATTAAATTAAATTAAAGTTTGCACAATGTTTG
Source organism: Triplophysa siluroides (assembly GCA_006030095.1). NCBI lineage: Eukaryota > Metazoa > Chordata > Actinopteri > Cypriniformes > Nemacheilidae > Triplophysa > Triplophysa siluroides. Next base: position 323,112 of record VCII01000042.1, on the reverse strand, counting down.
TCTAACAAATTAATTTCAGACATGTAAGCATATGCCTAACGAACAAAATGTACATCCACCTATTTTAAGAACAGAATGATTTATCTTCCTTAATGACAGGTTGCATATTAAACAATATTAACATTGTCATTTATCTTAATCATTGAACTTAATAACAAATGAAAAACTAAACACACAAAGAATTTTGTAAACTTGAACATCTTAAACACCAAGAGACAGTGGTAATGAAACAACTTTATTGAATCTTCCAGTAGAGACTTGATATTCATGGAATAAAACGGTTTTCTGAGAGTACAAGCATGAACAGCACATAAAAGGGACAAACAGACAAGAAGCCACATACGAAAGTGCAGATATGAAGGAACAACAACATATTTTCTTAAAAAAAAAATACAAAAATGTTTACATTTTAACAGTGGAGGGGATTTCAATATTAATAAAAAAACGAGAGCAAGTTAATCAAAAAATCTACTTTTTACAAAACAATATCACTAGTGCCATTTCATTGCATTATTTTTCAATTTTTTCAAAGGGTATTTTTTATGAAAACGGATTATTCATAGTTTTTCAGGAAAAAATAACAGAAATGAGGACCTTCTTTCGTGCAGCACAGTGCACAACACATTGACAAAGTAAACAATGCCTGCCTCTGCTCGCATAGACTTACAATTCTGCAGATCAAACCACACTTGCAAAAAAAAACACATTCTACAAATAATTACATTTACACACTACTTTTTAAATCAGTCGATCACAACTGCCATAAAAGTAACATACGCATGAGTTTGCTCATGCACCCCTTTCCCGCTACTATCATGCCCTAATTCCCATATGTTTTCCCATTCAAAAGTGTTGCATTTTCAAATATATGTATTTTTCTTTCTAAGCTGTTTAAGCTGTTATCCATTCATCCATTTTCATCTTCTTTCCAAGATCGATATATCATAGAAAGAGAGCTTGGAGAATTTTTGCATTAATGACCTTGTTACATTCACAAAGCCGCATGCCGTTCAGTTCATATAAAGCATAATTCTGCATGAATTTATCTAAAACCACCCACTACTCTGTATACATGTACAACTATGTACTTGCCTTTATTCTGCAATGCAGATCTTTGTTCCTCAATGGAAGACTGAGACGTAAACTGGAAAAAGGAGAAGAAATGAAAAATACAAAGAAAAATAGTTAAAAACCCAAATTCTTTCACAAGAACAAAGGTGGATACTTGCCACAAGTAAGAGGGCCTCATCGTTTAACGCTTGGTCACACAAAGTTGTCAAGTATCTTCCAGATTCTCTCGAGCTGAGAACTCAAGAGTCTTCAGCCAAATTTTATGCCCTCAATAAAACTGCCTTCAAGTAGAAAACAAACCCACCCAAGCTCATTAAACCAATCAACTGCTCCATGTGAACCTAGTTTGACAGGGTTCGGTAAACCAATGCCTTATGGTCAACCCTGTCTAGGACACAGAGGAAATGGGGTTGTGAGGAGAGCCCATCTGGGTGAGGACTTTATCCAGCCATTGCAGGGGACCGTGAAGATGAATCTCAATCCAGCATGGAGTGCTTGTCACATCCTGTCGATGGTACTCCGCACCCCAACCCTGAAAAACAAGACCACAGCACATTTCACATTACAACACATTTCTTCAGAAATCTGAATATTCAGAAACTGCTGTTAATCTGGTCTTGCATACCTTTACAAAGCTCATGCGGATGGTGCACATCTTTGTGAGTTCATAAACAGCCTCAAAACCGTGATTGACAGACTGTGCCAGGAGCTCCGCGAACTCCTGGTTGTTGAAGATCTTGAGGCTGCAGCCACTGGGGATCTTGCAGACAGTGGTGGGGTGGAAACCGTGGTGATAATTGCAGTTGCGACTCTGGACAAAGATGCTGCTATCACTTAAACATTCAGCATACACCTCTCCTCCTACATAGTACAAATGGACTCCTGCAAAGTAAAGGAAAAGATGATTTTAAAGGGGCAGTTCGCTCAAAAAGAAAAACTCTTTCAACATTAACTTACCCTCAATTTGTTCCAAATCAATATAAATTGATGTGATGAACAGTTCTTGGCCACCATTGACAACCGTAGTAGGAAAAATTACAATGGTAGTCAAAAGTGCCGCAGAACTGTTTGCTTTTCTACATTCTTCAAAATATATTTTTTGTGTTCAACAGAACAAAGAAATTTAAACAGATTGGGAACAACTTGAGGATAAATCATTAATCATTTAAGAAGTAAATCATTAAAGAATAAATATTTTGGGACGAACTGTTACTTTAAGCACAAGTTATTGATATTTACCTCATTACTGTATTTGCAACAAACATTATATTTATAATATTAATATATCAGTTCAGCTTGATCAGACCTTTTCCAATATGGCGTCGGGTGTTCTCAATGGTGGAGTTGCGGTTTACATTGGACAGCAGACCCAGGCAGAAGCGGTTGCGGTTGTTGGAGGGGTCGGTAAAGCCGTCCACTAGAACGCTGGTGGAGGAGGCCTGGAAAGCTTCTCCCACCCGATTATTCAGCTCATAGTACACAATGGAGCACCAGTGCTTGGGTTCCTGATAAGCCACAGGCTGAACATCTGCACAGAAGATGGTGGAGAATTGAATCAATGAATGCAAACAGCTCACACGCACACACACAATGGTTTGTTTTACTGTATTAAGGAGGATATAGACTTACAGTTGTTTATATAGCTGGAAATTGTCTTACCCTAACCCTCACACATAACTGTTGACATTAGGAATTTTTTAACCACTAACCTTTTATGTACCTGCTTAATAACTTTTGTTTGTTATAATTTTTTTTAACAAAAAAAGTTATGGATTGCATCTTTATACCGAGAAAAATTATTGATTGTACCTTTAAAACAGCACATAGGAATTTAGTGTTAAACTTAAATATCATTAGGTTCATTGATTTTAACTGGCTTTAATGTGTTCTTCTTTGGCTTATATATATGTCTTATATAAGCGCTTATTTTTAACACAAACAGCTTGTTTGTCACTTCAGAGAAATGACTTGCATTTGTATGTGTCTCATCACTTACAGTAGAGGGCATATTGATTTTAGTAGCGTATTATATGAGGTCACTGTTGCTAGGCTATTAATGGTAACACTCTAGTAATAGACTGCAGTGGTTGGTCATAACACTGCACCAATCAAGGGCTGACCAAATACCGCCAAATCAGCATAATACAAGTGACCAGCTAAACAGATATTAAATCCCAGCAGAGCATGTAGAAACAAACCGTAAAACAGCTCTGGTTCCAGCAGAGGACCTTGTTTGTGTCAACCGGGCTAATCCCAAAGAGACTAAAATGTGTTTATCTAAGGCATATGTCTTCTCAGCTTCCTCTGACAGTGTGCCACTGGGCTGCAGGTGTTTTGTCTAGTTGTTTACCATCGGCCACTGAAAAATGGAAGCGTGGCAACAGTTTTGCACAGGATGCAGCTTGTACTTGCATCCCAAAACTCTGACTGTACGTCTACAAATGCTTCAACAGCTTACTTTCTCTACGTACATTTCCCCACCTCCTGTGGGACTTTGAGTATCAATTTCCACGGTGTTCTGTTTTTTTGTGTGTATTAAATGTGCTAAGCATGGAGACAACTGGTGATTTGTTAAGTCTGGCTTGGAAAGGTTTGCATTTTTACTAAAAACGTTCAGTGTGTCATTTTTATTTGGAGGATCTATTGACAGAAATGCAATGTAATATACAAAATTTTGTATTCAGAGGTGTATAAAGGCCTTACATAATGATGTTTTTATTACCTTAGAATGAGCCATTTCTATCTATTCTACATGCATCGCAGTTCTGCTTGCATGGAATTCGCCATGTTGTAAGGACAAACTGCCCTACAAAGCGTGTTTTATAAATAAGTTATCTCCTTCATCAAAGAAGCACTTTGATCTATGTCAGCCACTGTAGTGTTTTGAATAGGGGGGTGGGGATATGAGCCGTTGGTTACAATTCACAACCTCACCGCTAGATGCTGCTAAAATCTCCACATTGTTTGTTTAAGCTGGGGACACATTTAACGATTTTACTACGATATGGAATTTCTTTTACACAGCGGAACACAGCGGAGTTTAAATGAAACAAAAATAAGCCAAGATCTGTGCAGCAATGCAGTAACTGTGCGTAACGAATGCAACACAAAAAACACTGGATATATATACGGTATGGCATTTTTATTAATATAATTCCCCGTAATATTACTTAAGATAAGCTATATCCTCATATTCTAAGTTTCTTAATCGAAAATATGCAGTGTGTTAGTAAAAGGACAAGCCATTGCCCAGCAGACTGCCCATAAGAATGTAGAGAACATCCATAAACAATCGAGTGAGTCGGCATATAAGCATCATGTTTTGTTTCACATGCTTTGTCCAGTTAAAATCAATCATATCTAAATGCCCGGGTTACATGTGGGTCTGTTGAGGCCGGCTGCTGAGAAATGCGCTCCTCCACCTCGTGGGGCTGCAGGTACAGCCTTGTTTTAAAGGTTGCCAAGCAATCAAGTTTATTAAAACGCTTTGTATTTTTGTGATGACTATTTTGAGTAAAGTCATTTTCAACTTTAAAACTATAGAGGCATAAGATGCCGCTTTATTTTATCTCAGTTTTGTTTGGGGTGTAGTTTGGGACTTATACTTTTTTTTACTTTCACGAATAATAAATCGTTACATAGATCAATAGATTTTATGATTCGGCAGAATGTCCAGTCCTGACTCAAGAGTTGTTAAATGTGTAGTGTAGTGGTCTGATGCAGTCGTGAGACGTGTGCTCTTTTCTGTCTGTCAAAGACTAGAATCGGTTTCAGTCACAAGAAAAACTCTTTAAGTGTGTTGTGTCCAGTGTTAGTATGTTTCAGCTAGTCATTAAGTGTGTCCCTGGCTTTAATGCTATGAACAAAGATATTTTTTTATGTCACATTGAAGCTATTTTTCATATGTTATTCATAAAGAGCTGACATAAGCTGATAATTGAAAATACGATTTAAATATTTTAGTTTAAAAGGCATTATGGATAGTTTGGTCAGTTTCAAGCTTTTGCTACTCCCAACTGACTGAAATGATAATGCAAAGAACTGCAATCTGTAACTTTTGACTCTTTATCTTTTAAAATGCTTCTTTTACACACTTATCTTTATGTGGGTTGAAGTCAAACTGAAATGATGTCAAACTGACATTTTCAGAGCTCAAACTATAAAGCATTACTAATATTAAAGTTACAATTAATTATAAGTTGTTTTAATTTTAGATTTAGGTTAAGGTATAATTTTAACACTTATTTTTAATGTACTTTTTTACAAACTCTTTTTTTTTTACTTTAAACTGAAAGAGTTAAAAAAATATTGCAGCTTTAAAGAGCTTGTAAATAATGAGTCAGGGTTGACACTAACTCTCACATGAGACGGTAAAGAATTACTGTTTACAAATACAAAAAAACATATTTGCTTATATACCCCATGGATCACTTTTTATGTCATTTATGTAATTCTGTGTATAATCACAACCCATGCTCGGCCGCAAGATAAACCAAATAGGCAGACTGTTTGTGACCGTATGTGTGTGTGACTGTGTGTGTATGTTTGTGTGTGGACTTCCTGCACCTGCAGTGTGGGCAGGCAGCTGCTGACAGCCCAAGTGCAGCTGTTAGGGTGGTCGATATGTTTGCTAATGCTAAATCTCAGCGTGGTTCTCTGTTTTCATGTGGTCATGTGGAGCGTACCTGTCCGGTTGTTAACCTCCAAAAGCAGGTTTGGAGCTAGAAGATTAGTGTCCATTGGTTGAGGACAGTCCTGTGTCATCGGCTCCTCCGGGGGAATATAAGCAGGTGGAGGGGTTTCTGTCAGGACAATACACGAAAAATAACAATATTGAATAAATGCCTCTTAAAAACCTATAATAATCTTATACATTTAGTATTCACAAGAGCCATTTAAAGAATGTATAGCCTAATTGCTTGTTAGACAACAGTCTCACCTGGCATCTGAAATGGGCTGCCTGGGTCCGAGCTGGATGGTGACTGGGGGAAGGTGGCTGTACTGCCTGTGCCGCTGTTGGGCGAGCTGGGGTAGCTGTTGGTTGGTGAGTTTGGGGTGAAGGGAATGGCGTTTGCTGGCTGTTGGGGGAAGGAGTCAGGGTAGGTCGCATTTTGAGGCATGTGGGGCTCCGTCTGGTGCAGTGCGTTGTGGAAACGTGGTAGCATGGAGAGTTTAGCATTGAACTCACTGTTTCGTGGCACCAGGACGGGCGGCAACACTGTAGGAATAGAGGAGAAATATGCCAATCGTAGGTAACATCAGATTCCACTGAATGTTACATAATATCATTTACAATGACATAATATCAGATGATTTAATAAGATGTCTAGCATTTCTAACTTTAATTTAGGATAAAAAGACTAAACCCAATACTAAACTTTAATAACACAATCATTTTTTATGATTTTTTATCACAGTAAAACACCAAAATCTCATCCAAGGTTCTATTTATAGTTGTCGCACGCCTGCACTCTCTAAAATAGCAGAGCAATAAAATATGCTAACTGCTGTGTTTTGAAGTGGATTTTAAGCTATAAACATCTTTCCGCCTCAACTGCCCACATGCTGTTTAATTTAGACAAGCTAAAGGTTTACACTTTGACGTTTGCATTGACGCAAGCGCTAACATTTTAAGGCTCTACTATTGCTAAACAATTGCTGTGGACAATCAGCGTCCTGCTTTCTGGAAAGGAGGGGAGAGGCAGGTGTCCAGACATCCAACAATCCCGCACTAAACAAGTGGCTGCGAGGCGGGCAACCAGTCTTTCCTGCTATTGTCTGTGTGGGTGACAGTAGTTCCTGTAAAAAGTCTTCCTCTATACAGCCACATGTTCGCCTGTTACAGCCGCCACACACACACACAAGCGTGCACACAGACCCTGAACAAAGCACTTATTCTGCCCCCGCCTGGAATTTCCTGCTCTCATAATGCATCCACACACACACACATACTGCGGACAGCTGTTTCTGTGTTGTCAGCTGACCCTCATCTTCTGCTTAGCCAACAAAAAGGAGGCTGTGCGTTTGAAGTCCATTCTTTCACCATAAGCAGAAGTAAGAAAATGTTCTGGTTTCCCATTAAAACACACACATACACCCAGAGCGCAGAAGGTTTTGGACTTGGCAGTTTTTGATGCAACCATATTGTCTCATGCCGTATAAAGATCAAACAACAAAGAAAGGCACCTGGGAGAGGCCAGAGAGAGATATGGAAAGGGAAGGACAGAAAAAGAAAGACCATCTGCAGGAACCATGGGAAACGGGAAACTCAGCAACATGCATGGAATATGGTACATATGGGCTATATATTTCATATGGGATTCACTGACACTTTGCTCACTTGTTCTTTCATATTTAAAGAAACTTTAACAAAGGGAAAGAGAAAACAGATGTGGTCATTTCCAGTAATTCTCAAGGATACAAATCACATTCAACCCCACAACACCTGCACAGCATCTCCACGTCAGGGAAATTCCATGCAAATGTCAACCCAAGGTTTTACCAAAGGTTTTAACCATACTGATAGAACAGAAGTCGACATTTGGGGGTTTAAACATCTATGTGAGGTCCCTCTAAAAGCATTTTTTATCTTAAAGTTTGATCTTCCATAGTCAGGTAGGTGTTGCTTTTAGAATTGTCGCATCCATACCGTTATATATTCCTCATGAACAGTGTTGCCACAGTTGCTTTGAAGAAGTAATCTGATTACTGATTACTGATTATACCTCTAAAAAGTAACTTAGTTACTGTACAGATTACTGGATTTTAAAAGTAACTAAGTTAGATTACTCGTTACTTTATCAGTTACATTCAGCAGCTGCCGCCAATACCCCCGCTGCCTCAACATAAAAATGACAATCGGTTTTGCCAACACTCACTTTATTGGAAGTGTATTTTTAACAGTAATGTCAACAATGTATCTCCTGACATTTTAAGTTGAACTTAAAGACTATTTCCTTAAAAATGTTAAAAATAATATAAAGACTGATTCTCTTGATTTCACTTAACGGTCAAATCAGTCTTACTTGACCTGACATATTTAACTGTTAATACGTTAACCACTTCGCTAAAACGCTCCCACACGGTACTTTTCTTTTCTATCTTTTTTTTCTTTTTAATTCTCCCTTTTTACATTTCTCTCGGATCTGTTTGCCTCCATTTTTGCTTTAAGAAATAGACCTTCCTCTACCGCATTTCTTTTAAATGACTGCAAATTAGCGCCTGATGAAAAATGCACACAAAACACATTCGTATTTTTAGAGAAATGTTGTTAATATTGTATATGATATCATCCACCCGCACTTAATCTGATTGTATTTTTTATTACCCGACCCACCCGACCCGCGGATCATCCGCCCCACGCCCGACCAACTTCTTCAACTCTCCCCCACTTACTGGTTTTGCACCAAAGTCCAGCATTTGTTGTTTGGGTGGTGGGGGACCTGCTGCTCTCTGCTTTGCAACACCTGGCGGGACTTGCTCTGTAAATTGGACTGTGCAGTGCATCGACTCCAATTGTTTCTTCAAATTTGACGTAGTGTTTTTGTAGCTAGATAGCACTTTGTCGCCAGCACAGAGAGTACAGAGAACCTTAATATTGTCATAGAGGACACAAACTCGCGACTGTATTTCCAGCTAGGAACGCGCATCTCTCTCCTCCCTCCATTGTAGTTTACATTTCAGTCGCTGCGTGGTAGGGGCTAAATTACACGTGCGTGACTACACTCCCTGAGACGCAAGAAGCAAAAAATATATTTTACTAGTGAAAATGACAAAAATAGTAACGCACAGTGACTTGGATAAATAACTTTAATCTGATTGATGGTTTGGAAAAAGTAACGCGTTAGATTACTCTTTACTGAAAAATGTGGTCAAATTAGACTAACGCGTTACTAAGTAACGCGTTACCGGCATCACTGCTCATGAATGGGTACATGAAAAGTAAAATACAGAAACTATATTTTGCTCTATAAAATTCTTCTCTATTTGTTGGGTACTATTGCTGCTGGTTAATGCTTTTTAAATTTATAGAAATCCTAACCTAAAATGAATTTCACTGTATTAAAATAGAAAACTTTGCACATAGATTGATATTTTTCTGATGTGTAGATTTTTTTTAACAGGGGTTTAGTAAAATATAAACAGACAGTTCAATATACTGGTAATAAATATGTTCTCTGAGAGATTACTTGTCACATCCATGCTGGAATTGCTCATTTATATTCATTTACCTTTGCGCTGTCTTAAAGTTCTGTACATTACTTATTTAATGATTAAGTCCCCCAAATCACTACATCAATCCCATCAATTACTAGCCTCTGCTGCTTGTGAACAAAATAGAATTGGCCAATAAACCCACTCACCTGGACTGTCAACCCTCTTGTAGTGGTAGGGATTGATGCACACATCCTTCTGCTTAGATCCGAAGGGGAACTCGCAACACTCCAGGGCCTTGAGCTCATGGTGCGACTGCAGGTCAGGCCAGCGCCACACACGGCAATAAATGACGTGAGGCAGCCCCTTCCGGTGTGACACCTGGAGCCTCCCGTCCAGAGATCGAGGGATAGTGACGCAGTTGCTGGGCTGACCCGGACAGCTGAGGGCCCTCTCGAGTTCTTCCATGGCCCCCTTCTTCTTCTTTAGCTTTTTGACAAGTGCGTCCACTGCCTTCTCTGCCCACTTCTCCTCTTCGTCGCCTTGTTTCCATCCCAGCAATCGCTTGACTGCTGGGCTGGTGAAGGAGAAAAGCGAGGTGACGTTCATTGTGGCGCCACTTGCGCCCCAGTCAACTCTGTCAGTTTGTAGGATGTAGCCACACAAATTCAACAGTGTACAAGAGGTAAGAACTGGGAACAAGGGGACGCCTGCTTTGTCTCCTCCAAAAGTATTAAAACTTAAGCAGGGTGGTATGGGAACAGATATTGAAAGGTGTGTTGTTCACAGCGAGCCCAGATTATCCAGGGTACCTGTAGAGAGACAGACAACTCAGTCAGTGAAAACCTTTGGATCCAAGCTCTGACACTAACTCCACGAAACTAGAACAAATGAGACAATAAGTCTCCTGCCTTGAGAACATTGTGGTGACATCATTTTGTTATGGCTTCTCGGAATGGCTGCCTACAGAGTCACAGAGCAGCACTTCCAATTACATCTGCTCTTCCTAAATTCTCAAAATGGCTTTCAGCATTGGGACGTGTGATGTGTTCAAACGGCACATGCTTCAGCAACACTAGCGTGACACACCGCTGAGTGATGCTTTATCGCAATATAACATATCGCAATCTTTTTGTAGGCTCCAGCTGATTGTTCACTTGGTCAGCTGGCCGGAGAGAAACTAAAACACATTAAAAGAACAGCAGCCACAGAATAGAGAGGAAATGCATTTGCGATAGGGATAAAAGTGCCCATTCAGAGATCCCAAGGCAGCTATTCAGAAACAGGCATTTATGGTAATGGAAGGGAAATAACAGCACATAATGTGGGAGTTCACACTTCTTTGAAGTCAGCAGATGGTGTAGCATAGCATCCTTTTTTTTATGAAAAAAGAGGATTGAAAAGGTACAGTTCTTTGGGTGGGACACTTGTATATCTGGTGGGAGAATCTCACAAAAACAAATAAAAATATTGTCTTTATGAAAGCCTTCATACTAGGCACTTTTTAGACCATTATATACATACTGTATATTTTTTGTTTCATAACAGTAACACTTACACTTAATTATGTAGCTTAGTTTATATATTATTGTTTAACTATAGTATATTCTTTTGTGTATAGTTCATTTAGTTTATATAGTATTGTTGTTGACTATTGTCATTGAAATCATATACAAATGTCAGCAAAATCTACATTTTATTGCTGACACGGAAGAAAGTCCAAGATATTTGAAGCACCTGTTTATTATCAATATGAATGAATCCACTTTTAACAAGACACTCTTGTATTGTATCAGTGTCTGAGTGGCAGGTAAGTGTCATTCACTCACTCTGTTCTAGAGCAACAAAACGAGATAAGCACGGTGACATCAGAGAGCTGCTATTTCAGCTATGCTGAGTGCTAAGAATAATGTTGTCTTCAGTGAGTGTGACTGCCCTTAGCTACTGTTTCACTTTAGAAAGCTTGTCTAGTATAGATTACCGCTTGTTAAGCCTGACATCATGCACCACCATATATGGAAGGTCCTATACCCTTTCCGGGTCCAAACGCTCAATAAAATGCTATAGGCAAACAACAAATAATCCTAATATATGCTCATGGCGAGCTATAAGAATATCGGAAAACAGCGATCCTAACCTTTATCTTCATAACGAAATCCCACATGGCCAGTCAGCGATTTATTTTTCATAATGTATTCAAATATTGATGTTGGAGATTCAGTGAGCCTGATGCCTATAGTGTATACTTTGAGTTAATACATGTTTCGCTTAAATATGCAATATGAGTAAACAGTGCTCATAAAGAGCTGTTTAGGCTGTACCCCTGCTTGAAATGAATAGATGCTTGGACCCAAAAAGGTATTCCTTACGTCACCATTTAACAACCGAATAGGATGAAACCATTATTTTTCTGTAGCAACACAAAATGGTTTACCCAAAAATGAAAATGTTGCCATCATTTAGTCACCCTCATGTTGTTACAATCCCTTAGTTTATTCTTCTATGTATTTTCTTAAAACAGAAGTCAAATTAGAAGAAAACGTGCTGGGAGCTCCTTCCTATAAATGAAAGTGAAGAAATCTGAAGGGCTGAAAAACTACCTTTAGGTATGCTTCTCACACAGAGCTAGCTGTTCAAAATACTGAAACAGTGCACAAATATAATTTTATGATGCTTTTTTGTCTAATTTTAAAGTTTGACAGCCCCAGACTTTGCATTAAAGTGGCAGTTCACCAGAAAATTCTGTCATTATTTACTGACCCTCTTTTCATTTTAAACCTATACGCTTTCTTTCTTCTGCAGAACACGAAAGAAGATATTTTGAAGAATGTTAACTGGCCCCCATTCACTTGCAATGGTTTTGTCAATACAATAGAAGTGAATGGGTTCCAGTGCTGTTCGGTTACCAACCTTCTTCAAATCAATTTAATGTTACAGCAAATGTCTCTTGGTAAAATAGCTTATAAAATGTCTTGAGTCTTAAGTTCTATGAACTAGCATGGGTTTGACTGAATGTTGTTTCTATAGTGGCTGTGAAAGGATACATAGGAGCTGGAGTCATTCAATGAAAACAGGTGCTATTTACAACCGGGGAACGCGAGAGTAGTAGCTGTTATCATGGACCACAGTGACAGCGAGGCTAAAACGTTTCTCCTATATTTAGCACTTCCTCGCAGCCAAAAGCTAATATAAAAACCTGTGACCGTTGTTGTCAGGGAGATGAGCAAGAGGGAAAAAGCACATCACCAACCGACCTGCAACAAAGTGAAAAATAAAGTGATCTTCCATTCGGGCTCTATAGTTATATGGAGCATGTATTGATCTTTGGGTTCTTTGTTTATAACAAGGGATCTAATACATTATTTTCTTAATAGAGGGTAAAGTTTTCATGATGCTTTAAAGTTTTCATGATGCTTTAAAGAAATTTATGACAAAATCTTTCATCAGAGCGGTATTTTGTTAAGACTGTTACAAGTGTAGGAAGATAAATAGTGGGTTTAAGAAGAATATGTGGGGAATTTCCATCTGTTTTTGTAGAATAAGGCGCAAGGTGAGTTTGCAAAGATGTCAGTGAATCAATATAATGTGTGTATCTTAAACATGAGTGATACACCTTACTTGCCTCAATCTCAACTTACTAGTATCATAAAACAAGTCATTTAAAAATAGTTCACCCAAAAATAAATATTCTGTCATCATTTACTCCCCCTCAAGTTGTTCCAAATCTGAATAAATTACTTTGTTCTGCTGATCACAAAGGAATACATTTAGAAGAATGTTAGCAATTTTCAGTTCTGGGACATCATCCACTACCATAGTAGGAAAAACTAAAATAGTTGTCAAAGGTGCCCAGGATTGTTACTTTCCTAAATTCGTCAAAATATCATATTTTGTGTTCAACAAAACTATGTAACATCTACTATGTAACAGAACAAAGACAGGTTTGGAAGAACTTGAAGGTGAGTAAATGGTGACAGAATTTTTATTTTTGGGTGAACTATCCCTTTAATTATTAGTAATTTTTAGCCATGTTCAACATAATTTCAACATGGCCCTTCCCTGCATGCAATCTAACATACTGCTTGGTTTATTTCACATAAAAATTTTGACATGGAAAAAAATAGACACTGCAAACAGAGTATGTGTAAAACGGGCCTAAGGCATAGCTGGGTGTGGGGCTGGTGGTAAAGTCACACCTGTGTGTTACTGTTACAAGTATCTCCTTGACACATCAAGAGCCTCTTTATATTTGTGTATCAGAGGCAGTCTGAGCCTTTCTTTGTCAAAGGCTACAAGGCACTTCAAACTCAAATGCACATGCAGCTGTTCCCCGAGGGAATCTGTCATCCATGTTAAAAGCACCCCTTCCTAACCCAAACACAGCATAGATCGGGTATTCCCATAGCAGGTGGGCTGTTAAAATATCTGTACGTCCTGTTTTCACACCCGCCACTTGGATTTGGAAAATGTTTTCATGTCTGTATTGGTTTTAACCATTAGATTTTTTAATAGCTACTCATTGTTCTCCAAATTGTTATTCAGCTGCTTTCAGTTCAATTCCTCCGTCCAAATATCCAAAGACTGTTGTTGTTATGGGAATTGATACAAATTATTGAGGATTCACTTAATCTGACCACCAGTCTGACCACACACTTGCATAAAAGGTCAATATGCCATTGTATTGATGCCTCGGACAATGATAGTTGGGTCTGTCTGGAGGCCAGTCAAAACAACAGTTCCCCACTTTGCTTTAAGAGCACGTTCCCCGCGATCCCATTTTTCAACCTTTAGTTAGTGTGTAATGTTGCTGTTAGAGCATAAATAATACCTGCAAAATGATAAAGCTTAAAGTTCAGTGCCAAGCAAGATATTGTCTTTACAGAATTCACTTTTCAAGGACTACAGAGAACGGCTGGATCGAACTACAGCCCTCTACTTCCCGGGTACATGATGTCACCATTCCGAGTGCTTTGAATAACCTCCACCCAAAGGAATACGCCAAAAAAGGGACGAGGCCTTCCTTAGAGAAGAGGAAGAGCTGCTGGAGTAGTGTTCGGTTACCAGAGATTGTAAACATTTGACTGAGCTACGCGCTAAACTACTTTCACTTTCATCACAGTCCTACAGCTGGTAATAAGAATTCAGCTACACACATTCTACCAACGGTCAAATAACAGCTTCCATGACTTTAACATCGGCTGTGAAAGCTGTTCTGTGTAATACACTGATATTGTGTGTGTGCGCATACCTCTAAAACACTTCTATGAAACGTCCTTTGAAGTCCAGTCTCCTGGTCAATCTGCTTGTTTTATTATCCAACTCGGGTCCAACATAAAAAGGCAAAACTAACGCTACTGTTATTAGTGTTAATTAATTATTATAACTGGTCTGACGCCATTCGGTCCGGTGTCATTTCACTCGCCATAGTAGAAAACAAACTCGATCTCTAATAAAGATTGACGTTTGCGTATGCACTAGCAGCGTTTCGATCGATCCGCATGTTTTTAACTTATGAAGTGAAGTTGACGCCATTGTTACTGTTTATTGCTGAAAGCCAAAGCTTATGAATTCACGTGCACTGAGAGGGGGACTGACCAATCACTACAGACTGAGGATTAGAAGCTCGCTGATATGGTATGGGTGGGACATCTTCACACACACACTCTAAGCGGGGAACCAATCATGACAGACCTGGTCAGCTTTACCAATCAGAGTGTTTCGGAAGGCGGGACTTTGAAGAAACGTGAAGAAATTCAATCGTTTTGTGAGATTAGAGACAGCGGTGGACGATAGACTTTAAATATGTGAAATATAAAGGGTTTTTGGAAACTAGAAACATGAACATCCACTGTAAAACACCCAAAAAACATAACCAAAGCCTCTAAAACAGCCAAAGACTGGGTCCTTTAAAGGTACGAACAGATCAGTTGACTTTGTGGTCAACTAGTCACCAGACTATGGCCTAGTGCAGTGGTTTTCAAACTGTGGTACCTGAAGAGACCCCGGTGGTACGTGACAAGACAGAAAACTCTATAGGCTATATTAATTTACATTTTTGTGTTTTAAATACAATTTTAAATGTTAAATACATGATTGATAAATACAGAATACATCTCAGCCTATGTGCAATTTTAAAATAGTTAAAATAGTATTTTACGTTTATCATTGGTCGATGTTACTCAGGCGCGTGAAGGGCAGCTCAAACACAAAGCTGGAGCAGACAGGCCATTGTGAGTAAAGATAAAGATTCACAGCTCTACTATTAATTTGAGTGTTTATTCATGTGATTTTCTATGGCGGTCATTAGGTGGTACTTGGAACAACTCATTTTATAAAAGGTGGCACTTGATCTGAAAAGTTTGAGAACCACTGGCCTAGCGCATCGCATGTTGAATTTAACACAGTCAAATTTGTGAGGCAATGCTGCCTAAAGACAGATGAGTGTAAAAGGGTCATGTCAGTTAACTCAAAGAGCCTGACATAGCACTCGCTGTTTGAAAAATTGCACCAACAGACCAAAACGGCGGCTTCGGTTCCACATTTGCGATAAAGGGCGGCCATTAAAACGCAATCATTGTGCTTTTTAGCTGGTGCTCTACAGGCCTGAGTGCATGTAAAATATTAGCATTAGCTCGAGCGCTGGTGCAGCGGGCAGAGCTAATGTGGCTCCCATCACGCAACTTTGACAGCCCTGACCCCCCGCATCATCTCCATGTATCATTTTGCGCTGCTTCAGTGCCGTTAATCAATTTAGGAGGCAGTAATGATGCTCTCTCGGCTCTCCCAGGGGACTCTGCGATATAAAGAACTTACATTATTTATCAAGGGCTGGAACTGGGGCCCTCCATTAAGCACCAGCTCAATTGCGATGTTCTCTAATAAAAAAAGGGTTGGGGGTTGGACAAATGGAAAGGGAGGGATAAAGAGGAAGAGGAGTGATGGAGACAACTACGCTTCGAGTGGGCAGAAGTGCGGTTCAAACTCCTTCAAAGTGATGCCATATTTAAATCAAACCGGCCAGAGGTTTGCGCACAGCAGTTAATGGTCTCTCAATTGATGTCTAATCGTGTGTTGCGAGTCATTGCGAAGCCTCATTGATACCAGCACTTTGAGCCAGGAAAGCCAGCTGGAATATTTCAAAAAGGTTATCCTGGCTGCTACACATATGGAAAACAATTGCATAGAAAGGCATTTGGGTCTTCACATTTAGAAACACTATGAATGCTGAATTCTTTATCTTTACTCACAAGCATAATGCATAACACTTCAAGGTCTTTTAAATATACTTTTTATATACTAACAATTGTCGTGACGTGATAAAAATTATCTTGTTTACTATCTTTATAGTTGAAATGACAATAAAGCTACTCTCTGACTATTTAACGTGTATAATGTTTAAAAAGTTATCTCCTGGGGGTTAGCTTTTTTATTAAAAACCAAAACAAACAAACAAATATTACATAAAATAAGTCCCCTCCCATCCCTAGTAGTCGGATAAAAGGTCAATCAGAATGTTTTGTTTAAATTATTCAATTTCCAATATTTAATATTTGGTTACATTCTTGGTTAGGATGTTAACTATAATAATTTCTGTTGACATTTATTTATGTCTTAGGGCATTTGAACATCCGCATCCTCATAGACCCATCCACATGACAGTTAGCTCACATAATATATATGATAAGTAAAGGTTTTGATGATTTGTTCATATACCAAGACTACATCATTTAAAATGTTGTCTTCACATTAGAGCTACATCTGGCTAACAAAGTACATTAAACCCATATATTAGTCACACACGTACACTGTCACATACACTGTGAAAATAAAACAATCCAAGTAAATCATGGACAAGGACAAATTCTTGTCCTTTGAGTAATCTGATATGTCATCTCTTCAATGATGTCAGGAAATCTGGCTGGTGTCTGTTAGGCTCTGCATGCATCATGTACTGGAGCAAATATTCACTGTCCTAACAAGTGACGTGAATCACTTATTCTCATTTTGAGCAAGCATCCCTCACAGCATATAATCCCATACATAAACATAAACCAAAATAGGTGGTATAGCATAAAAGGTACAATGAATGAATTATGTGGAGAAGCATGGATGACCAGACTTTGAAGAATTTGTGGATGCAAAAATCACACCTGGAATTAAATTGAATGCTTGTATGATAAAGTGTTTTAATAAAGTCTAAAAAGAAAGACTTAGTGATCTTAATGTTCTTATACTGGAAAACAGAGATCAGCAGAAGCAGCAAAGGATCTGCAGCATGTGACAGTCAAACAAAATTCAACTTAATGCAAAACAAACAACATAAGCCATGAAAACAGCAGGCTGATAAGAAGATCATCAAAGCAACGCGCAAGAAATGCTGAGGAATTTACTATCTCGTGTTATTGTGAACAACAACCAAGTTCGATGCCTTATTACGCAAGATAAAGACTGAATAAGAACTTCCAATTTGTGTATTCGTGTAAAGATCAATCACGACAACGCAAATATGTGATTTCACTGTTTGTTAACGCTTTTAAATATAAAAGTAAAGTTTACTGTAGCCTACCTTGTGCGCTACCTCGAAGCGCTCCTTCAAAGCATTCATACAGCCCGACTCGCTCTGCTCTCGCCTGGCGTCAGCGTGTCGCGAACCGCCGCACCCTCCGCACTGAACGCGTATCACACCGCGGTCTATAGTGAGGGGCGGTGCGCGCGTAAGTCCTACTTTATGTACACATTCAAAGTTTTCAAAGTACTGTGGAATGAATTATGTAACGTAGCCTACACTTCCACGGGCCCGAGGAGGCCAGTCTGTGCCCCATCATGGCATTGCCCGCAGGAAACCGATGTAGATCATTTGAACTATATATATGTGATAGAACTTTATGATAAACTGATGTAAATTATTTATCTGCAATACAATGTGCGCTGTTTAATTGGGTATTGACAGTTGATGCGTAAATTTAAGTTACCTAATATTGCCAAGACATAAGCAAATAAAACAATTTCCTGAAAGTAATTTATATTTTCCTATATTTCAAAGAATAAGATAAAGGCATAAACAACTAAATAGCCTACGTTTCCTGACTTTTAAAATGTGAGGGGGGTAAATACGATCTTCTGCTATATGTTCAGCTACATCTTATTAATATTATACATAATCGCATTATTATTTTATATTTTGGAACACATTTGCAAGTCAATGATGAACATATACATTTTAATATCAATTATTTTCAGACTGTCTAAATCACAAACATGTATGTAAAAACCACACGAAGAAATGCATCATCAGCAGAAAGTGCAGACATCCTGCAGACCATCACACATGATTCATCTCATTTATGCTGATGTTGAAATTAAATTGTTGCATTTTAATGTTATTTTGAGACGTCTCTGTCTGGCAATGCCATGACAGAACATGCTGGTCAGTTCTGGAGGTTTCGTATCTTTCCTCCCCCCGTTTTCTATATGCACACATCGATTACATTCAATAAATGGGGTTTGATTTATTGGAATAACGTTTATTTGAAACGTTTAGGTTAATTTTCAAAATATTATATGAAACGCATTATTTTCATGTAAATCAATTTGTTCTTCTTTCAGAAAGATGCATAATCCAGCTATTGTTTATTGTGTTGAAAAGTGCGAGTGATGGTGGAACTATTATCCCTCGGCGCGGCGGCGGAAGGAGACCATCGAGAGCAGAACTGGAGTAATGCTAGCGCGGATGACGTCACGCGTTTGGCGACAGAATGTCTGAGTGAGGCGCGAGTAAGCTGCACGTGAATGTGAAATCTGGGAAAACACTGCGAGCTCAGAGGGTATGCAGAATTAAAGACCCTTTGAATTAAGCAATTAGTCGATTTTAATAAAGAGCAATATATTTATCATTAGGTTATTTTGCTTAAAAACATCATCATTATTTGGCGTAGCCAATAGAATATTATTTATATTTGTTTTAATATAATTATTTTATCAATAGATTTGTGACTACAAAGACTTTCCATCAGTTACTTGTTTTAACTTTATATGAAAAGCTTTAAATCAGTAGATTTTGTCTTATTAAGCACATCCCAGTGCATATCGGTAATTATACTTTTTGTAGGGCTAACCTATTGCATCTATAGAATGAGAGACAAACACAAATGTATGTTACAATCACTGATTAAAAAAGAAGACTGCAAACTGAGTCGTTCCAAAGACTAATGAGAATTAAAGAACACACAATTTTACGCTTAATGACATGCGCCTATGTTTACAGATAAAGTCGCCACCTAATGAGCAAGCAGACTACAATGACTCCTGCTGGGCTGCTGTCAGGTGCACTTTCATTTGGAGTTCTTTTGTCTTAGTATCGCCCACTTCTGAGGAGGGAGCAGAGGTCGTATGAGGCCCTCTCACCTCTGCCCATTGAGACTTCAGTCACCCTTATCACAATGGAATCGAGAGGTTGTGCCAATGGAATGGAAGGTACACTCTAAAAAAAACATAAAAATAAGGCACAATATACTGTATTAATAAGAAGGAATTTTCCATATTAATTTTTTACAGTTGTTGTACCTGTATTTTACATTTTGCGCTGCATTAAATTGCATTTTAGCATTAACAGAAATGTCCATAATTTTTCATGTTTTTACAGTGTAGCACAAAACATTCTGCCAACATTCTGCTGATTAAAGAACCATTTTGTAAAGCATTTGAAACTAGGCCTGAAGAAAGTCATCCGGGGTTTTTCCTTTCTTTTTGGAGAGCCAAGCTTGCTTACATGTGTGCCTTATTTGTGCTTTGGTGCCATCAGCGGTTTTTGGCAGATCACTAGTGTTTTCAGTAATGCTAAGCATGATGGCAAAGAATCAAGCAGCTCGCATTTCAAACAGGCGCCTCTATTGACACCGCACTTCTTCTCTCCTAGAAATAATGTCTGGAGTGGTAATATTTAAATACTGTCTCCAAGGGTTTTTTAATTGATCCAGAATACCCTCATAGTCTACCACAGACAGGTAAGTTACCTGTGTGGTTCAGAAGCATTGCCAAATTTGTGTATTCTTCTTGATTTGTATTTGAGTGTTTTAATCCAACTTTGGTGTTGCAAGGACCAGTTGTACTACAGGAAGACTTGAATCCCTCGCATTAGGAGTTTTCTAATGGGTGTACCGCTTTAGTTCTTTAGTCTGTCAATATTTCTAATAGTGACACAGCAATAGATTTCTTAATGGCGTTCTCCTACTCTGACTGAAGTTGTGAGTTCTTAGAGAACAGCAGTGGAGGTATCAGAGAGATGAGAGGGCACAATGGCATTGACAGCTGACTGTGCCTCCTTTTTCCTCCCTGATAGGATAACAACTTGGTGACGGCATTTGTTCAAATGGGCAATATGTTATTTGTAAATGGGCACACAGACACACCAATGCACGCATGCGAACACACACCAGACTGATCAGAGTTAACTCCCCTCCCTGCCATCAGCAATCCACATGGCTGCTAGGAGGGTGGTCTCCTTTACCCCATAGTGGAGAGAGGAATAAGGGGACAATTGTGGGGCTTTGCATAGGGCTCAAGAGGTTGGAACAGCTGCTATGGTCACTTTAGTGGAGGACTTGAATACTGAAGAACACGTTAGTGGTAAAAGCATTTGGCAGGGTCTTCCAAATAAGTTAAGTATAAAAAATTACCTGATTAATAGATTTTATTTAGGTAAGAGAAATCATTCGTGGGATGACAATTGCAAGTTGTAATAAATGCTTAGTCAAATTATTGCTATTTTCTGTAACAAATAAAACTAAGACATTTACATTACATTTAGTAATTTAGCGACTTACAGATGAGGGAAACAATGGAAGCAATTGGAACAACATAAGGACAACAAGAGCAATAAAAAAAAAAACTGGTCTCATATAGCCTAGACAAAACTACTGTACAATTTATCAGATGTAATATAAAAAAATTGTTTATCACATATTATATATTCAATTAATTTACATTGCATTATATGAGAACCAAACCTTTATTAGGACTTGCCATTTAACATTCAGATGTTTTGAGAGATGATCTGAATTGATCACTCACACTGATTATCCAAATGTTTTCAATGATTTGCTTCAGATATTAAATTACCATTTGCCGGTGGTAACCACCACATATGGTATATTGATGATTATTTTAACATGGACATTTTTGCAGGAATAATTTTGTAAAAACCAAACGTTATCAGTAACCTATATGCTCCTTTCACAGTGGGCCATGATTAAATTCTAATTTTGGGCAAAGTGTCTGATAATAGGAAGGTCACCATGACAAAGTATCATTTGACTGGTCATGTAATGGCAACATGTCACCCCATCTGGTGATTTGGTCTAAAATAAATCTAAGCTTTTATTGTGCCATTTAAAAGAATAGTCTTTTGTTATATTTTGTTATTATTATGTGTACATGATTTGAAACTTACTGATTAATGCATTTATTTATAAATGTTTTAAATCTGAACACATTCACCTTTAACTCATACCTGAAAAAAGTATACACATTTGATAGGTGTTGCTGGTGCATTGCTCCCAGCCTGCATTTCATTGTAATTTACGGTAAAGAAGACTTTTGCAATCATATTTTCGTTCCCATTCCACAGATGTTCCTTTAATTGACCACTGTAAGGTCATTTCTCATGAGACATGAGCTCTGGTGATGCATCCATCTGGAGATATTGTAAGCGATAGTCCTCTGACATCATCCTTTCCTGTGGTATATTCTAAACAGAGGTCTGTACGGGGGAAAATAGCTCAGGCTGTAAACAAAGCTTCCCATGTTTCATTCATGTCTCATTTGCATTTCTTAGAAAGGAATAACTGTACATGCACCACAATGCCAAAGAAAACAGGAGAATTTGAAAATGAAGATAATTATAATTTTCATCGGCAAACATTGTTAAACACGTCAATGAAGCAAATTAGTGCAGTGTCAGCTAATGCTTAAAATAACACCACTAGTCCATTTATAACAAGTGGACACACCCATCCTTTTAAATGTAAATAAAATAATACATAAACCACCAAAATAAGGCAATTCACAACCATGTATTGGTACTGTAATTTACTACAGGGTATTTTTTGATTCATTAACTAAGTGGGTAGGAGAGCGTTTACAATGATGTCACCCCCATCGCATCATTGATCGTAGCCGCCATGGCTACCACATTGCTTAACTGCAGCAGTGGTAGGTCAAAGGGCATGAAGATAACCCACCTCAATTGAATTGCCTTATGGGAGGGCTTGTGAATATCAGGTTTTCCTAGACCGTTTCATCGGACACATGCGAGCCTGACCCCCAGTTTACTTCCGGTTTGTGTTTGTCTTTTTTCTTATAAAATAACTATTTATATTTTATTGAATTTATTGAATAATAATTGCATTAAATAAATGATTTGTTGAATTTTGTTGTATGTTAATTTTATTAAATAAACTATTTGTTGAATGGGTCCTGTAGTTTTGACGCATTTAAAGAAACTGTATGGTACATAAATATTGGAGAGACAAGTTTAGCCAAATAACGGTTCTTCTATAGATTGTCATCAGAAAAAATCTACAGGCACTATTGTTTGTGAATGTATACCAGAAGTTAAGGTGGAGTCACAAAAGTGCGCATGTGCAGTAACGTTTGTATATGTGATGAACCCTCACCCCCACATGCTGCTGGAGTTGCCTTTCCTGTCCAATCCGAGACCCTCACCCCCCATCACGCTAATCAGAGCAAATTAGCTACAACACACTGGAAAAAAATACACACAGACACATGTTCTCTGCTCCTATCATTACAAGGCTAAAATCTAAGATCTGCTCGGTTACTGACATTCTTCCAAATATCTTCCTCTGTGTTTAGCAGAACAAATACATTTATACAGGTTTGGAACAATCTGAGGGTGAGTAAATGATGACAAAATTTGCCTTTTTGGTTGAACTATCCCTTTAAGTTTGGCATAGCAACTTAAATAAACAATTCACCCCAAAATTCCCTCTCATGCCATCACAGATGTATGACTTATTTTCCTCAGTTAAACACAAAGAATGTTATATTAAAACGCAGTAATTGTATGTTCTTATACAATACTTAACATACTGTATTGAAAATAAATGTTAAATAGGGGCGCGTGGGAAACTAATATAGTATTTTTAAGTGAAATTCCAGCTTCTTGATTACTTCAAATCTCATTGGTTATTGGTTACAATGACATTTCATCACACATTAGTAACACTGTGTATTGTTATTTAAAAAGGTTTAGCATTGTGGAAACATATTATCTTTCTATAGCTTTTTTTTTATTTTTATTTCAAGTTAATCATAATTCTAACCAGACACTGAAAATGCCAAAATTTGCACAAATTCTCAATGTTCACTTAATCTGTCCAGATACATCCCTCTTGTGGCCACATGATGTTATCGCAGTCATATAAGGCATACTTCATGATGATTAACCCAAATATGATTAACCCTTCTGTGAGGGTTAGGGTGTACATGGTAAGTGTGTTATAAGACAATATTGTTTCCAATAGTATTTTTTTCTATTTTATTGTCAATACACTACTGATAACACATCTTATCCCATAGGCATGTTACTTTGTGCACTTCTTGATGATGCTGACAAAGAAGATCAGGCAAGAATGGAATTTATGTTCAGACAAAAATGACCATAATACACATAACAACGTGTAACAAGCAATGTTACAGGCACAACAACAGTTTCCTCTTTCTACAATAAAATACAAAGTTTGAAAAAGGTTAATGGATACGTTTTTTGTCTGCTACCATTGTATAGTATGCATATTTGTAATTCTTACTCACATGAGCAGTGGTACATTAAATCAACTATTACACTAATGAAGACATTTTTAAACTTTTGCCTATAGAGGCCCCATAACCCACAGGCCAATGTGATAGAGTGGTAGAGATACGCCTCAAATGCATACAGCACACGGCAGTGGTGTGTGTGTTAAATGTCACTGTTCAGTTAACGCTTTGCTATTTCGCTAATGGCAGCTTGTTTTCTCCGCATCATCTTGTGTCTGGTCCTTATTTTGTTTTTCTCATTGTCTGTTGAATGTTATATAGGTGAGTTAAATTATTTTATTTTTTTACAGGATGATACAAGCCATAGTTACATGAACACCTACAAAAGTAATTTATGTTATTTGGTACATAAACTTTTCTTTAAACCAGGGAGCTGAACTGCAGCCTGTAAAATATACACAATTTTTCCGGTCATTACTGGAGTGTGTAATAGCTCCTATTAAAGATAAACGGTATACTTATACACAAATATAAAGAATATGTATGTTTATACAAGTTTATACAGATGTAAAAGCCAGATGTACACCGTAAAACAACTGTAATTTTATAGAATTGACGGTTTTATTTTAGAGAATTTTCACATATTTCATATACAGAAATAGACTGCCACTGATCAGTCAGAAAAACAGTATAAAAAAATATGTAATTTTAGTTTAACAAAAAATATTTTACTTTATTTTCTGCATAAATATTTCTGTTTTTTTACAGGTATTTTTGAAGTGTATTTAATATTGTAGCATTATCTTGTAACATTATCTTGATGTGATCTTATCATACTGCCAAAACTTACACATAGCAATATTTTATACCTCTTTACACATTATTAATGAAAAGATTAGTGGGACTATATTATTATGAATTACAACATCGCAGCATCTTATTTCATGTTAATTTCAGCATTTACTAATGATTTTTTTTAATCAAACTTTGAAACTGTTAACATAAGTTAATGCACTTTGAACTAACACAAATAACTGTTTTGACATAAACTAACATTAACAAGGATTAAAAATATTCTTTGCTTTTCTGCATTATAAATATAATACACTTTTATACAGAATGTTTGTTTTTATTGTGTATTTGGGAGTGTAAGCATTTGTTACTGTTTGTGTAGTAGCTTTTCAGTACAGTACTAAATAACAAATGCAATTCAATGAAGACATTTTTTAATGATTCACATTTTTTGATATTCTCCATCGGGTATGTAAACTTATGACCCCAACTGATAATTAAGAAACCGTCAATAATTTATGCTTTCAACATGGCAAAAAAAAAAAAAAAAAGGAATAAAACAAGGTCAATCTCTTCATTAAGACTTGTGAAATACCGAATAGTCTATACACAACTAAATATATAAACTAAATATTTTCTGCATGTTGTTTTTTTATCTCAAAAGGACACGATAACAGCAGCTCGTGACCCCTAATGTGTTGCGCCCAATGCTGCTGATGCTGAGATCAACATCTCATCCCAAATCTTCCCTTTCCAGCACCACCTTGTTGCATAATATAATCATTCAGCTTTAAGCTATACATTTCAACTGCAGTCATCAGGAGATCATCAGGAGACGTTCTGAGCTGTTTTACTTTTCCCCATTCACCGTTCAAAGTTTTTTTGTTGTCATATTACAATTAATTCTCCATTAGTGATGTATAAACCCATTTATCTGAATGTTTGTGCATTGGAATTATAAATATGTATTGAGTGCACACAGATTATTTCTGGAAATTAACCAAAAGCCAAATATGATTATATTTTCGTTTTAAATAAAGATCATTCATTAAAAAAGATATGGAACATGTCTGTGTGAAACTTATTTCCAACAATATTTAAACATATAAATATATATATTATATATAGAAAGTATATTTAAAATGTAATGGCTATGCATACAAGATCAAAACTCACAAGCACTTGAACACTTGAACATCTAGTGAACACCAACATATGTTTCCTGTATGTTGACACAGGAAACCACGGAAGAACCCACAGCAGATATTCCGATTATTGGTCAATCAATGTGGATTTGAGATTCTCTAACTTTTACATTTACTTGTAAAATAAAAAATGTGTGTGCAACAGGCGATTGGTTAGTTTTCAAAGTAGAAGCACTAATAACACCTCATACAAATCACACCTCATAAGCAACAGCATCAGTGCATTTCTCCCACAACTGTAGCTACATGCTGTGAAACAGTTGATAAATCAATCAACACATTTAAGCATATTGATAATGATAAGCATTTCTCCCAAAGCGACTGACCTTTGCTTCGTAAACTACCAACTGAGCTACAGGAACACAAATAACCTCAGTTTGCAATTAGTAATGCATTAGCTATCATGATCAACATATGTTTGTTACAGTGTTTTAGTTATAAATAATGCAGTCCATTGTTCATTCATGTTAGTTCATTGCGCAATAACAGAAAAAAATAGATTACATTTATATAATCATATTCCGGTCTGCTTTTGGCTAGTGTCTAATAATGTAACTATTTAGATTTTATTTTATTTTATTTATGTTAATATTAATTAATAATATAACTTTATTGTATAATAATTGTATTAAAAAAACGATTTGTTGAATTTTGTTGAATGTTCATTTTCATAAAATAAACAATTGACATGGAAGGGCATACACATAAATTAATTGTAATGCAATGACAATAAAGGCATCTATCTATCTATCTATCGGTCTGTCTGTCTATCGAGCTTGGTATCGCAATTGAAATTCTAAATATTGGAGACACAAGTTTAGCCAAGTAACGGTTCTTCTCGGTTTCTTTTGTTTGTTATCAGAAAAAATTTACAGGCACTCTTTTGTTTGAAAATGTGTTCCGGAAGTTAAGGGAAGGGCAGTCCACGAATGCGCACATTTACATTTAGTCATTTAGCAGATGCTTTTATCCAAAGCGACTAACAAAGAGTTTACGGAGCAATAAGCGTTATGCTGCGTATCAAACCAGCTGGAGCGGTTTGATAGCCTTTGCAGGAAGACCAGCAAGGAGAGCATTGCAGTAGTCCAACCTTGAGATTACCAGGGCCTGGACAAGGAGTTGTGCCGCATGCTCAGTGAGATAGGGTCTAACCTTTCTAATGTTGAATAAGGCATATCGGCATGACCGTGTTGTCTTTGCAATGTGATCATTGAAGGACAGCTGTTCATCAAATAGGACTCATGTTCAACTTATGTTGAAATCGTGTTGCACCGTGGGGTGTGCCGGAAACACGAGTAGTTCTGTCTTGGCAGGGTTCAGCTGGAGGTGATGTCCTTTCATTCAAGCTGAGATGTCCTCGAGCCAGGCTGTAATGCGAGCTGCTACAGTGGTATCGTCTGGGTGAAACGAGATGTAGATCTGGGTGTCGTCAGCATAACAGTGATACGAGAAGCCATGTGCCCGTATAATGGGCCCCAAGGATTTTGTTTAGATGGAAAAAGCAGCGGTCCAAGCACCGATCCCTGAGGGACCCCAGTGATCATGTGGTGAGCAGTGGACAGCCTGAAGGATCTGCCGGAGAGGTAGGATTTAAACCAGCGGAGAGAGAGCCTGAGATTCCTAGCGATGACAAGGTTGCTAGCAGTATCTGGTGATTGACAGTGTCAAACGCTGCAGATAGGTCTAGCAAAATCAGGACTGAGGATTTAGATTCCGCCTTTGCTAGCCACAGTGCTTCTGTGACCGATAGCAGTGCAGTCTCAGTTGAGTGGTTTGTTTTGAAGCCAGACTGCTTGTCATCCAGTAGTTTGTTCTGGGATAGGTAGGAAGACACCTGGTTGAAAGCTGCCCTTTCAAGTGTTTTTGCAATAAATGGGAGGAGAGAGACAGGTCTGTAACTGTCGGGAGTAGAGGGGTCCAATGTAGGTTTCTTCAATAAGGACCTGGGCCTGTTTGAATGTGGATGGAAAAATGCCGGTAAGCAGGGAAGTGTTGATGATGTGTGTGAGTGCAGGTGTGAGTGTGCTGGATATGGCCTGAAGGAGATGCACATGAGCAATAATGTTTTTTGTGTTGTCACAAATTTTCATAACGAAAATGACCACTGAGCACTATAATTTTAAGCGTTTATTATTTCTTGTAAATGTTAGTTAATGTAAATGCTCAATACAATTATTCATGTTATTTCAAGGTGGATTAAGCTCAAATAGTCAAAAACAAGATGTGAACCAATTTTACATTTCTAAAGTTATGGCAAAACGAATACGGCCCATATTCGGCCCATATATGTTCAGCCATGCCATAGCTAGGCCAGATGTGACAGATGATTTTAACATGTGGCCCAAATATGCTTGCTATCTTGGCTTTAAAAAAATGTGGGTTATTTAAACAAGTGGGTTATAATTGGTGTGTTTTTTATAAGATAGAATAAAACGTTAAAATATTTAGAGGTTTTGTGTTCCGACCTTATTTCAGGCGATTTACCAAAAACCCATTAAAAAAACCTGTGCCCTGCGTTCCAATTTGCTCTGCAATACTATGTCTAATAGTAGGGAACGTCTCGGTTACGTATGTAACCTCTGTTCCCTGATGGAGGGAACGAGACGTTGTGTCGAGAACGACAGATGGGGTTCGCCCTTGAGAACCAATCAACTCTGACTACTATAGAAAAGGCCAATGAAATTTGGCGAATGAAATTTGCATGCCAGTCTCCGCCCCCGGATGTCCGGTATAAAAGGAAGCCGGCGTGCAGCATTCACTTACCTTTTGTTCTGAAGAGCCTGAGAGCCTCTCACGACTGCAGCAGAATACGATACGTGTTAGTGGCATAAGGGACACAACGTCTCGTTCCCTCCATCAGGGAACAGAGGTTACATACGTAACCGAGACGTTCCCTTTCTGTCGGTCTCTCGACGTTGTGTCGAGAACGACAGATGGGGTTGCCTATGGAAAACGCCACAACACTGTATCGCGTCACAGTCTCTAGCGAAGCGACGGTAACAGGCCTGGGCGTGTCAGCTCGATGCTTTCGCGAAACTGTAACCTTCCAGTGTGGTGGTCGGGGGGTTCCAGAGCTTTCTTGGAGAAAGATGGAACAGCCCTGACCGGTAACCTTTCACGGACGGAGGCCTTAGCTCTCTACTGGCGAGAGGCCGTCCGGCTCGGGTTTACACCGGGTAAGCGCAACTTCCTAATTAGGGATGCGCTGCAGAGGCCACCTCCTACCCGTGGGGAGGAATACGGTGGATAAGGTATGGTCTCGTCCTAGGAGGAGAACGCATGGAACGTGCGGGCTGAGTAGTTAACCGCGAGGTGGAGGTCCACCTGGGGAAGCTCATGGGCTACCAGGAGTGGGAACCATATCATGAGGATACATCAGACGGAACAGCCCACGGGGGGGGGGGGGGTGTTACAGGCGTCCGTAGCACTAGGTCCGGTTAGAGCCAGGGGATGGCTCACATGTTATCCCGGCCTAAGGGGGAAGGCTGCTCTGCCCAGCCAACCCCCAGGTGGTGCTTGCTAGTGATGGATAGAATGCCTATTCTTAACCAGTGGTAGGGTAAGAAGGGAAGCGGATAGGGTACCTGTCCTTAGCCAGAGTAGGGTAAGGAGAGAGGTAGCTAGCACACTGACCCAGCCTCCTAGAGGGTGGGGTGATGCTTTCGCAGGCATACGCCCCGCCGGATGCCAGTCCTACATGTTGCCACGCAGGACGTGGGCTGACACCGGGTTTACGCGAAGGTTGTTTAACCCTTGCGAAGGTGTTTGGGCGTAGCCCAACCCGCAGCTCTACAGATGTCTGCTAGAGAGGCGCTTCTGCCAGTGCCCCGGAGGTGGCTATACCCCCCTCAGTGGGCATGGGAGAACTGAGATTGGAATGCCGTCGTAACGGCATCCACGACTCAGTGCGCCAACCTCTGCTTGGAGACAGCCTTCCCCTCTGCTGTCCTCCAATACAGACAAGGAGCTGGTCAGAGCTACTGAGGCCCTGCGTGCGGTCCAGGACACAACACGGATGGGGTTGGGTCTTCCTCCCCGATGGGGAGCGCCTGCAAGTTCACCACTTCGCCCCGGAAGGGAGTAGTGGGAACTTTTTGGGCACGCATCCGGGCCTGGGTCTCAAGATAACGTGAGAGTTACCAGGGCCGAATTCAAGGCAATCCGGGGACACGGAGGATGCTCGGAGGTCCCCTACCCTCTTGAAGGAAGCGAGCGCCATCAGGAGGGCCGTCTTACTCGAGTGAGGAAGATCGGAACCTCCGAGGGGCTCTTGGGGGCCCAGAGGCCCCCCCCAGGACCCCTTAGGGTCCCAAGAGGGTATGGGGTGGAGATGAGGCGGGAGCCGCCCTCTCGCACCCCTTAGGAACCTGGTGACCAGGTCGTGTCGTCCTAGAAACTTTCCATCAACTGAGACGTGATGAGTGGCGATAGCGACTACATACACATTCAGTGTGGAGGGGAGATGTTAGTCTCCAGTCTCGTAAGAAGGACAACAATCCTGATCGAGCACCTCAGTGGGTCTTTCTCGTTGAGAGAGACAGACACAAGAAGCGGCGCCGTCTAGAGGCGTGTAACCGCCTAGTAGATGGGGCCCCAGCCTGGGTGATGGTCTCTGCCATAGAGGGGGAGTAGCCAACTCAGGATCTTCTCGTCCCGTCTAGAGACCAGACATGGTGTTCCAGAGGTCTGATCTGGGATGCCAGAACGTGTCCTTCCCCTGAGAGAGCAGGTCCTCTGTCAGGGGAATGGGTCAGGGGGAGTCGCTGTCCAGAGCATCAGCTCTGAAGCCAAGTGCGGTTAGACCAGTGCGGTGTAACCAATAACACTTGGTGCTCCTCTTCCCTGGCTCCTGGGGGGGGGGAAGGTGTGCTTCCGCCCGTCCCGCGGTCAGCTGTGCGCCAGGATATCCGTGCCGAGGTCTTCGGACAGGGAGTACCAAGCGGCCTGCGCGGGGGTGGAGTCGCCACTCTCTACGAGGCATAACTGGCAAGAGAGCGCGTAGGCTGTCTAGTTCAGTTTGCCCGGGTGAGTGTGGCCCACAGGGACCGGGTCACCTGTTGACTCCACCGGAGGAGTCGTCGAGCAAGTTGTGTTAGCTGCTGTGAGCGAACGCCACCCTAAGATCTGATGTACGCTACAGCTGTAGTGCCGTCCCCGGCCTGTGCTTGTCCCGCACGAGAGGCCGCAGCCTGCTCAGTGCAAGTAGCACCGCCCACAACTCTTGGCAATTGATATGCCAGCGCAGGTGGGGGTTCGCCCAACGCCCCGCCTGCGTGCCCGTTACACACTGCACCGCACCCCCGCAGGGAGGCGTCCGTCGTCACCACGACTTGCCTCGTAACCTGCCCTGAGGGACCTTAGTCCGTCGAAAAGTCATGGAAGACCAGGGGTTTTGGTGCGTCGGCCGCAGGGCGTCATCACCATGCGCCTGCTGCCGGTGTGCCACGCTCTCCTCGGAACTCGACTCTGAAGCCAGTGTTGGAGCGGTCTCATGTGCATCAACCCGAGGGGTCTCACCGACGAGGACGCCATGCCCAGGAGCCTCTGAATAGTTTCAGGGGGACCGCTGTCTGCCTGAAATGTTCCAGGCAGTTCAACACCGGCTGGGCGCGTACTGCGGACAGTTGCGCCGACATGGTGACAGAGTTGAGTTCCCTACCGAGAAAGAGGATGCTCTGCCCTGGGGAGAGCTTGTCCTTTCCTCGGTTGACCTGGAGTCCCAATCGATCTGGGTGCCGGAGCACCAGGTCCCTTGTATACATAACAGATCTCACGAGTGTGCCAAGATAGGCCAGTCGTTGAGATAGTTAAGTACCCGCACACCTTCCTCCCCTCAGGGAGAAAGGGCGGCTTCCACAATCTTCGTGAAAACCGTGGAGACAGGGACAGACCGAAAGGGAGTTCAGGTCGATTGCCACGAACCAATCCTGACACCTGATAAATGCAGGACGCGCCTCTGCGTGAGCATCCTGAGCAGCAGCTTGTGAAGGTGCTTAGTTCAGGGTACGCAGACCTCCGGGGCGCAACCCGCCGTCTTTCTTGGGGATGAAGTGCGGGTTGTAACCCACCGAACATCTTGGTTTGAGGGACGAACTCGATGCCTGTTTGCCAGAAGGGTGGTGACCTCTACCCGAAGTATGTAGGCGTCCCAGCCTCAGACAGAGGGAGAGATGATGCCCCAAAACTTGGGAGAGTCTGGCGAACTGGATCGAGTAACCAAGACGGACCGTCTGCATTAGCCACCGAGACAGTGTGGGCAGCTCTTGAGCTCCCAGGGACTGTGACAGGGGGACCAAGGGGGACGGTCTGCTTCACCATTCCCATGGAGGGTGGTTCGATGGCTGGCGGAGCTAACCCTGTCGCGGGGGGGACCCGGAGGGAAGGTTGGCTCTGCCTACTTACCTGCCTGGCGGGACAGCTGCACGCACTGTCGGTTTGAGAGTGGTAGCAGCTGTCGTGTGTGTACGACCCTACGCCTCGCCAGGGCGTGAGGTCGGGTTTGCCGGGCACAGTCCAGTGGAGTGTGCGATCGGCAGGAAGGAACTCCCAGGGGAAACAGAAAACTCTTTGTGAGTAAGTGGGCGCCAGGCCCTGAGAGGGCCCGGCTTTGGTGACGAGGCAGGAGCCGTCCCGTACCGACTGATCAGAGCCGTAGCTGTGAAGGTCGGGCCCGATGTTGTTCCCCCTGGGGTCTTCCCGTCAGTGTCACTTCTCGTGAGAAGTTAGCTGACGGGGTGAGGTTTCCCCCTCGACCTCGACTTCCGGGGTGCCACCTGTGGGGGCACAGTAACCGGAGCCGATGTGGAAGGGTCCTGGGCTGCCGGGAAACAGACATCACGTGAGATCTCGGAGGCTTGATGGCGGCCGAGTCGCAGCGTGGTAAAAAATGTGGCTAATCGCCACTGTCTGCTTCTTCACTGTCAAAAACTGCTGAGCGCAGTCCTCGACGGTGTACCAACAGCCCACCCTGCGAGACGGGTGTATCAAGAAAGCGGACTTTTCTCGGTGTCACGTCTGCGCAAGGTTCAGCCGGGGGTGACTCTCCTGGACCTTCCGTGGACATCGTCCGACCCAGGTCCCGTGCCGCCACCTTGGTCGCTCCGTAGAGCGCTGTCAGTGGTGGCACAGAAATCCTGCATTATACCTGGGTCGGCCTTACCCTCGTGGAGCTCTCTCAACGCCCTGGCCTGGCGGACCTGCAGGATGGCCATGGCGTAGAGAGAGGAGACAGCCCGGCCCGCGGCAGCGCAAGGCTTCGGCACCATAGATGTCGAAGTCCTACACGCGTTGGACGGTAGGCGTGGCCGATTCTCCCCAGGCGGCAGCCATCTGCGGCACAGATGCACCGCAGCCGCACGTTCCACCCGGGGGATCTCGACGTAGCCTTTGGCTGCCCCACCCTCGAGGGAAGTGAGGGAGCCGGAGCTGTTTCGACCGTAGCGATCCGTGGAGCGCTCCTAGTTTTACACAGCTCCTCATGCACCTCCGGGAAACAAATGGCACCCGGGGTGGGCGCGGTTTGCACCGCGCTCCGCCCCCAGGAACCACGTATCCCCGGATTAGCATGGCTGACATCACTTCTGCTTCCTCCTGAGCTCGACCCCCCTGGGGGGGGAGCTCGGATTCGTCAGAGTCGGATGCCAGTCTCCCTCCGATGCTGCGACGACATCTCATCTACGTCACACATCGTTCCGAGTGCGTGCCTGAGGCTCCGAACGGTATGCCACCGTCGGTTGGGGAACGTTCAGAAGAGCGAATCGGGGTGCGATCGGCCCGTGAGCACTTGGCTGGCGGGTTTACGTTCGCAGAGTTCCCCATATCACTAACGCTGCTACGTGGGTGGTCATCGGGGCCGTAGCCACAGATGTCACAGCCGGGTAGCAGACGAAATGGTGGCTGGTTCCCGTAGGAAGACAGCCACCCGTGACCGCAACTTCTGAGTGACAATCCGCCCGCAGTGCGGGCAGATGTGTCAACGAACGCTGCTTCAGTGTGCTGGACGCCCAGACACCTAATGCAGCGATCGTGTCCGTCCCCCTCCTCGATGAGGGTGCCGCACCCAAGAGAACAGCGGGACATGCCGCGCTGGAGAATGCTCAGTCAGTCCTGAAAAGGACCTTTTAGAAATAATCTCTATCACCTCCGGAACCGCCGAGACGCCCAGGAGAAGGTCGCTGCAGGAAGGGACGATCCGCTGCTCTACGTCGTAGATCCGGCGAAGTAGAAGAAGAATTCGTTGAATTATTTTTGTTCGTAGTCATGAGCGAGGGCTCTGAAGAACAAAAGGTAAGTGAATGCTGCACGCCGGCTTCCTTTTATACCGGACATCCGGGGGCGGAGACTGGCATGCAAATTTCATTCGCCAAATTTCATTGGCCTTTTCTATAGTAGTCAGAGTTGATTGGTTCTCAAGGGCGAACCCCATCTGTCGTTCTCGACACAACGTCGAGAGACCGACAGAAAGGGAACTGTTTTTGTGTTGGAATAGGAGGTACTTTTGAGTGCATTGCAAAAGAGATTGCACACACTGCTACATACTAACAGGAAGTGGTAGTGTCTGTTGTTGCCTCGACAATATTGTGGCCAATAAGTGTCACACACATGAACATATGAAAATGTTATAAAGTTTACAGTAGGTAAAGATTTACTGAGAATAATCAGTACTGTAGTACCCAGAAAAAGATTCATAACATAAATTTATTTGTGTGTGTGTGTGTACATGTGTTATATAAACAGAAAAATTTGCTCTTTTTATTTTTACAGTAAACGTTTTATACATGGTACAGTAAACAACTTGTTACACAAAATGACATCCATGAAAATCTCCTTGAGTGGCGTAAGCATCCCCTAATGTCTTCACAAGCAGCATTCATGGCATCTACAGTTTTTCTTAGTCGCTTTGGCGCATTTCTTGAATCATTTTTAAAATATTGTGTGCATTTCTCAGAACAATTCGTACAAACTGCACAACATCATGGATTTCCTGCAAAAGAGTGTAATTTGTTCAAAATAGTTAATCTCTCAAAATTTTATTTTTGGATCAGTGAACATGTCAGTCCCATCAAAATGGCAAGTCCTTGTGTAATTGTTTATGAACAAGACAGTCAAAATGTTTTGATAATGATGATTGTAAATGAACAAGTCCGCACTTTTTTAATATCAACAGTATAAAGTTACACATTTGTGTATTTGAAATATTGCACGAGACAAAGAAAGAATTCCCATTTACAGTACGTACAGCTTTACTTTTGTTCAGTGAACAAATTATAATGAGATTGTAATACAGGAAAAAAAACCTGTAAAAATAACAAAATTTGAAAGGTTATGTAAACACTGTGAAAAAAGTCAAACCTCTCACTCAAAAATTTCTCTGTTGCCCTAAACTGCAATATTTGTACACGTCCTGACGTTCCAGTCTGTCAGGCCACAGATTCTCATCTACATCACAGCGGATATATTCCCTTGCAATGCAATGGATGTTTTCAAAGACATTGTTGTCTTCTGTAATGGCTCTCTTTATTTCCCTTAGTCTAATTGCATTATTTGCTAGGACCATGTTGCAAAAAGCCTCCTCCTCTTGAGGTGTAAAAGGGGCCCTCAGCTATTCTAGAGAACTACTTGATGATTGGCTGATCTAACACTTTTCACATTCCCACTCATTAGTGAAAATCAAGATTTACTTGTGAGCAATTTATCAATTCAGTTTCAACTGAAAATGTAGGAAATATCAGACAATTGTACATAATCATCTACATGACCGTACAAAAGCATTTGCTATTTGGCCAAACATTTTATGTTGTACACAACAGACTTGATGATGTGGAGGTTGAACGACGTTTTGAAAAATTAATCTCTGATCTGAGAAATGCACCAAAGCGACTGAAGAAAACTGTAACAGAGACATCTGATTTCCATACTGAAAAAAAACCATTCAGTAAGAAACTCTAGTGATTGTGCTATGGCCAAACTCCATATAGCGTATATGCATACAAATCTGCTTGATTGGTTGATTGATTAGTGTTTTACAGCAATTGGCAGACAATTTTCTATTTGACAATTTAGCAGACATAACAAACATCCAATGTCATATATATTAACAGAATATACAGGCATGCCTTATATATTTTGATAACTAAATGGATCATTTTGCAAGTGATGGCTCACACGATGAGAGAATGTTCAGAAGTTTTGAAGAGATTGACAGTTTCACTGAGAGTCAGCTAATCAGTTTCGATCAACAAGCTATATGCTTTTAGTTATTGTGCATATTGTTGAGAGTTGTACCAAACTTTTTGCACACATGTGCCAAAACACATGCAATTTGCCTTAATCAATAAGAAAAGCAAGTATGAATTGAACAATAACTAACTGTTCAGAGACCCAAACATATTGTTTTGAGAAAAAAAAGTCTCATTCAAGAAATGAGCCAAAGCGATTGAGAAAAACTGTAAGGTATTTATTCATTCATTATTTCGTATGTAATGTTTAATGTATACTTACATTTGTTAATTTATTGACGCATCAGTTATATAATTTATTAATGCAGTGTAGCGTCGCTAAACTTCGTCTACTCGTGGTTATATCAGCTGTTAGAGTGTGCATCATTCTGCACTTCGTAGAAGACCATCCAGGAATCATTGGAATACTATTTTCAACATACTACGATTTGAGACATACTAATTCTACTTTCGAATACTATTAGGACGGAAAGTATGCTGATTTGAACGTCGGGATAGACTTGCAGTGATGGAACCGGTTTTGCATACAAATATACGTCATCTCTGAGCCTCCCTATGGAGGGTATGGAAGTGTCGTCATTTTACAATGTGAACACCACGTGACCACGCAAGAGCGCGTCCCAGAGGGTGGAAAACACTTAGCAAAATGACTGCAAAAATGTAATACATTGCATTGTATTAAATATTTGTATCTGACTATATGCAAGCCCCTAGGATCGAACCCATGATTTTCCACAGGGAAGCTTTATCAGGAGAAAATTACTCTACGTAATCCATAGAGTATGGAGTAATACTAAAAGCTATTTCTAAATCAAACATTTACAACAGACCAAATTTACATTACCAATGCAAGTCACTAGTTGTGGAATTCATGCTTTAATCTCTTTCACATTTTTATGTGAAAATACGCGTCCTTCAGGTCGATGGACGTGACCAATCGCCCGTGCACACTAATTTTAGGAGTGCAGCGTAAGTGAGCATTCTAAACCCTTATTTCCTTAGGAATTTGTTCAGTGCGCATTAATCCAATATTGGGCATGGAGCGCACGTCCCTTTCTTCAGGACTAGGA
Organism: Triplophysa siluroides; assembly: GCA_006030095.1. Classification (NCBI taxonomy): domain Eukaryota; kingdom Metazoa; phylum Chordata; class Actinopteri; order Cypriniformes; family Nemacheilidae; genus Triplophysa; species Triplophysa siluroides. The sequence continues at coordinate 285,804 of VCII01000042.1, read as the reverse complement.
AGTATCTCGAGTAAAAACCACTGGTGGCTTTTCTCGGGTGGAACCACTCTTATCGCTCTCTTTTCCAAAAGAGAAGAAATGTTCTCTTGTAGTTCACTTTTTAATTCTCCCCGTACCTGAGACTGTATTATTATCCTGAACTGCGGGGGGCATGAGGCGAACTGCAATCTATAGCCGTTCTGTATTGTTCTCAATACCCAACCGGACTGTGTGCATTCTCGCCAATACCCTATTTTCAGTGTCTTCGCGCTTGTGACTGAATCGGGAATGAGCGCATAGTCTGTACTGCGCATGCGCGAGTGTTCTACGCTTGAACAGAGTTTAAATCGCTCACCATCGCTTATCATATGTTCTGATATGTTTTGCAACATCTTTTGGGGCATTTTGTTTTGCAGCATTTTTTGGGGAAACAGTGGAAACATTATTGACACATGAGAAAGTAAAGTGCTTGTGACTCGTGGGTTGTGCACCACAGGATCATCTCTTTTTCTCTTCACTGCCCTTCGTTCCCTGGCCCAAACGGGCTCTGCTGTGCCCACAGAACACTTCAGAATCTCGGAACTCGTACCCACCTGAACTTTGATGAATTAAGGGAGCTGTTGTACTCACAGGCGGTGGTCTCGGTCGTCTAGGAATGCGAAAGCTGGGGAGTGGGCGAGCGATTGCTTGTGCGTAGGTCGGTCGAGGCGGCGGCGCACTCTGTGGCTTCCTTGGCAAACAGACCTGCAAGGCCTCATCTTCCCTCTTCTTCTCCTCGTATATCTTTTGCATCCGTGTCAGTGCGGTGCCAAAAACGCCCTCTGAGACTAGTGCGTCGAAAATGGCCCATTTCTCCCTCTCGGAAAGATTAGCCAAGTTAAGCCAACGACCCCGCTCCTGAATGACCATGGTGGCCATAGCTTTGCCCGCGGCTTGAACCGCACATCTCTGAAGATGGAGAGAGAGATCCGTAACCACACAGATCTCGTCCCACTGTGCCTGACCTGGTGTAGCAGACACCTCGTCCTGCAGCTCTACTTGGTATGCGGTCAGCAGAGAGATGGCGTTAAGAGCACGGACTGATAGAGCAACTGCTTTGTAAGCGCGGCCTGTCATGCTTGACTGGAACCGATCTGCTTTTGACGGCAAGGTGGCGTTCACAGCCGCCAAACGCTTCAGGTGTAAATGCGTGGTGACTAATGGGTCCATTTGAGGCATGTGGAGAAGACCCTCCTTCTCCATTCCCTCCAAGTCGAGAATAGATCCCCCTGTATGGGCACCTTTGTCGTGAAGGGATTATCCTTCCAGGTGACCGTCACTTCTTCCAGAACAGTGACGTCAAACTCAATTCCTGGAGGGCCGAAGCTATGCACAGTTTAGCTCCAACCAAATCTAACCCACACCTGTTTAGAGGTTTCTAGTAATCCTAAAGACCTTGATTAGATGAATCTTCGTAATCCTCCTCATCGAAGAGAAGAAAGTCCGACTTCCCTCGTCCTCAAAGTCGAGCAAATCCTCCTCCTTGTCGTCCGTACTTGGCACGTTACGGAGGGGAGCGCAAGCATCGAGCTGTTCACCCCAAGATAGAGTCGTCTTGGTGGGCAGCTCCACAGGAATGGAAACCTGCAGGGTGAAAGCCGAAGCAGGGCTAGCTGACATGAGTGGATCTTCAAAGTAAAGCATGCACAGTGCTCGCAGGAGCCGGGAGCATCGATCTCTGCTTGGGCATGTTTCAGCCTGAGACATGCAGAGCAGACCTGGTGTGTGTCTTTCCGTAGGATCTTGTTCCCACATACGCACATCTGTGGAAGTTGCCCCTCGCTAGCCAGAGTAGTCTGCATTGCTGCAGCCATAGTTGGGTGCTAGAAATCCCGCAAGAGGCTGGAGAACAAATTGGAGGATTTTAGACGAAGAGTGTCGTGGTAACCAGCAGATTGTAGACCCGTCAAACCAGCAACAGCCGTGGAGGCCGTTGATGGCTCCCGAAGAAAAAAGGCTTCTGGTGTGAAGCGAGAAGAGGTTTTTGAATGACGAAATGATGCTGTGTTACGCTATTTATACTACGTGGGTAGCCACTCCACTCCTGGCATAATGTAATAAAGCTTCCGAGGAATACGCGGAAGGGGCGTATCCCATAGTGAGACACCGAAACGTATGCTTGAAAGAGAACTGTTTGTCATCTCTTTTTCTGTAATTAGTTGTCGCAAGTGCATTAGTATAAAGGGAAAGGCAACAGTGAGAAGGCTCATGTTTTTTGTCAGGTTTGTGTTAAAGTAAATGCATTTGCTAACGGTTGCCACTGTTAGTACATGCAGGCATGTATAGATGTATACGCTCTCAGTTTATCTTTACTATACACGCTTGGGTTCTCTGTCAGATAGGTGTAGATGTCAGGCCACTTAACTGGAGGTAATCCTGTCAGTGCATCCCTGGATCCATTAAGTGAGCACGTACAGGTCGGCCAGGTTCATTGCGTTAAAGTTAACTTTTCAAAAACAATCTTGGTTAGCGTGAGTGACCTTACATATTAAAATTATATCACACTTTTTTCTAGTCATTGTCAAAAAGCAAGCTGACAAAACGTGCTACCTAGCATTAGTAATGCGGTCAGTGGGATCTTTCTGCCTCCACCTAAGCTCCACCCACAAAAACGCGTCACAACACAGTGTCTACACTGGACGCGACACAACATGACAACCTGCTTGTTCTTTATGGGTTTGTCACGTCGCATCATGTTTTTTTTTTTTGTCAAAAGATTAAGTACAAAAGAAAACTTTTCACTCCGTAAAATCAAGTATACTTGAGAGTATATTTAAGTATGTTTCTGAGAAGTACATAAAGTATATTTCTAAGAAGTATATGGGAACTAGACTGAACGTATACTTTCCTATTTTAAGTTTAAAATAAGTATACTTATAGCACACTTTAATAAACTTATTTTTAATAAGGGTACATGTAAAGGCAACACATGATCCAAGGAGTTGAAAACAAGTTAAGAAGTACAATCGAGAACCAGAATAGATGAGTGATGTCATAAAGAAACCAACTGAAAACTTTTGCTATTTTCCCACATTTGGTTACACGACAAACAGTGTGTACGGCTCACTTTGTAAAATAAAACTTTTTTAAACACGTTCTTGTCTGATTGAACACCTTTAATCATGGGATACTGTATCTTGCAATATGTTTATTACCTGGTTTCTTGTGTTACACTGCTATTGCTATATGTCAGTGGAAACCTAAATGGTGAGTATTAACGTGAGTACTTAGTGGTACATTGATCAATGTGGTTTCTAGTGGCAGCAGTATGGTATGTTTAATTATACAGCACATTTAGAATGTGACAATGACAGAGTTCATGTTTGATGTCTATTTGGTCAACTGAAAATAGGAATAATCGTTGCATTCGATTGTGTGATCTGTGAGATAGAGGGGAAAGTCTTTATAATTTTTCTATCTTCATATTTTAGGGTCTGAGCCCTTACGACAGCTATCAAAGTGCCACGAAACACAAAGTTTTTAGCTCCTGTTATGACAATTTTAAAGATACACTGTTCTGTGATGACACGTAAATGTAAGGGGAACCCAAATATCACATTTTGCAAAATCTATGGAAAATCTCTTTATTCAGCCTTAAAGCGGCCCTAACACACGGGGTTTCTGCCAATCTCATATTAATCTTGAGTATCTATAGAGTAGTGCTGCATACTTCGTATCTTCGAAGAGTATTTAGTTTGATCACATTTATAAAAGATAGACACAGCTTTACGATTGAGGCTGATCCAAAGCACGTGCGCACCCATTGTCAACAAAACACAGTCAGGCATGCGGTTCATGTCCGGCATCTTTTAGCGCTGGGTCGGCTCCATATATATCAGTTTCAAACGATCTCCAAATCCAGCGTTATATCCACAGTTTATATAACATTCATCACCCAAATGCAGTGAACAAACAAACACCTGAACTTCGCGAATGTATGCTCTCTCTCTATCCTGCACACAAGTGAAAGTGACATCTGCGCATGCTCCTTCTCCTGCTCTCCTTGCTGCCGCGTGCTTTTCCGGGAGAATTGTCCAATAAGGGACTAAGAAAAAGTTGTTACGAAACAGTTTTATATGTTTGAAAAAATATTTCCGAAAACCTGTACGATCGCTGGGGGAGTGTATTGAGCACAGAAATACTACGTAATACGCCCAAATCATTTTTTGTCAAGTTGACCATGTTAAGCATGAGAAGACAGCACGTTGAACATTGTGAAGAAGTCAGAATGCATGAAATTTCATTGCAGGGCCGTTTTAAACCAATCAAACTACATACAAACAATGTGGAACAACACCACACAATACGATGGGATCGCATTCCTGTTGTCCTATCTCATTGGAGGATGCAGGTTTATACGGATGTAAAAGCCAGAACTCTGTAAGTCATGTAATTATTGTCACTGTAACAGGTAAGTAACATCATCTCTCTGTTTGCTGATTAAACATATACAGTAGTTTGAATGTCAAGATAAACAAACCTCAAGAATGACATGTCCCCCAACAGCAATGAGAAAGAGATATTCTATGCCATTGTGAAGCACCTTTATTTTTAAGAGTGAATGATCAAGAATGAATGATCATTTAACTTAAACACATACTTCTAAATAGTGATATGAAAAACTCTAAAATTGTAGAGTGGTCTCTTCATTTTCTGTGGCTGTATATACCGTCCAGTCGTTTTTATATATACAGTATATATGTATATGTATATGTATATATATATATACTGTATATATATAATATAATATATTTTTCATTAAGTCTACACTTCGTTAATACCTTTTATTAATATATTATTATTAATATACATATTAATTCATCATATTTTATTTTGGATGTTTACAGTTGATAGGGATGCTGACATTCGAAACAACACAAGGAAGGACATGAACATCAAATGACAGTATATTTATTGACTGTGTTTGGTGATTTATAAGTACTGTGTTAAACAGGGTAATTGATTTAATGAGGTGTTCTGACAGAAAGATCAAAGCAATTTTTTTATATGTTCTGAGTAACTTTATGTTGAAGCAGAAACTCAGTTTTCCATATAAACATATATATAGTCTGTTTTCCATATCTGCTGTTTCTACTACTATATCTGCAAGTTTTTCTTTTTGTCTTTCATGACTACTTTTTTAGCCTTATGTAGTTCTAAAACAAGGTTTTGCTGCTTTTCTCTTTGTAATGTATAGATTCAACTACTCAGAATGTGTATAAGTCTTAGGGGTTTGGCATTATGTCAGTATTGGCCGTTGGACTGTTGGACTGTCTTTCATACTTCCAGGTGTATCTTTCATCATTATAATGTGTGTGGCTCAGTAACACCTTTCATGAACTAAATGAAAACATGAGTGTTGATACATGAAATAATAATTACGTGAGAACATTTAATTTGAAATGTTACATCAGATTTTTTTGTGCTGTTGATATTTTAACAGTACAATTTAAATAGTTTAATATTAAGATAAAAATAAATCTATTTTACAAAATTGTATACTTCAAGCAGATCCAAATAATGACAAAGAAAATAAGGTATATTTATTTAAAGTCTTATTCAAATAAAAGGATAAATGTGCATTACATTTTTTATATTTTCTTAATGTTGTTTTATTATCTCAAAAGGGCATGATCATGTAGAGGATTCAATGAGGAACAGTATTATTTAAACACTATTCCTCATTCAATTTGTAAGAATTATCATGAGGTTTCATCACAACAAAACTTGAACAAAACATCAGTTTCTTCTTGTAAAGCACCTTTGTTAAAAGGATTGATGATGCTCTTTGATGTTCTTTTTCTTCTCTGCTATTAAATTTTTCTTAGATCCTGTGACTTTGGCAGTCACCACCATTTTAACACCAACATTTTTTTATACTGTTTTTTATTCCTTATTCGTTGGTAATTTTGTTTCTTTCCTTTTTTGTAAATATTAATTTTGTTGTCTTGGGTGGCTAACAGTTTATAAATATTATTTTGCAACTTGTGTATACACAAATATAATACAAAATAAGTGATACAGTACCTTCATCTCTGTCTGATAATTTACACACACTATACATTTTGTGCTTCTCCTTATGTTAATTTGAACTAAAACCAAGATTCATGTGACACTTGATTTTTGGGCCCCTGGTAATGCATGTTTAAAGATTAAAAATAAATTTAACTCTTTTCCGCTATTGACAGTAATCTCGTCATTTAAAAATGAACCATTCCCTGCCAAAGACAAGTTAATAGGCAATCGGTGTTTGTACTGTTGTACAACAGGTGGCGCTGTTAAATACCTTTGAAAAAAGTACAGAATCTCTGCACCCAGTACCAATATGTTTTTAATCATTGCTCTGGGTCTAATCTGGATGGAGTCTTCGACAAAAATATTTTTAATTATCTCATTTTAATAGAAACCTATCTAAGGGGGATAAAAAAAACAAATGAAGATAGAGGAATACAGTTTCTTTTGTTTCAAAGCAGAGACTCTGTTCTTCCATTGAATATTGATATATTGTTTTGTGTATATATTCTGTAGTGATTTTAGCTGCATATTAAAATAAGGATGAGTTTAGCTCACCAAATATGATTCTCCACCAGATCTTTCAAGGTCACATCCATGAAATTAGTTATTTAAAACATAAATTTCCGTCAAGGAATTAGTTTAGCTCAAAGGAAAATACGTATAATAATCGTTATTAAATATACATATTTTACAGTGTCTGGTTTGTAATATAAAGTATAACAATATTTGTATGCATTCGTCCAGCAAATGCATCAATGATATTATAAACTTTACGTTATCTCATGGCCATAAGTAACGTTACTTTACCAAACAGGATTTGGAGCAAAGGTAGCATAGATCGAAACAGTTAAAGTGACCAAGTTTGTGAGCGTAAGCACAGAAAACATATCACAAATGAATATATGGTTGTTTATTAACACTACTCTACATGGTAAACATAATGACGATCGCATAAACACAAACAAATACATGAAACGCGCTAGGGAGCGCGGAGAGAGAGAGCATGGCAGCAATTTCTGAACATCAGATGAAAATCATCGCAGCTATTCTATGAATAGTTAACGGATACTTGCAAGCTTGTGTGCTAGATGTATTCGTATGCGCATGGAGAGATGGAAATGTTCAAATGATTTCAGAGTGCGGTCCTGCTGACAAGTTGCAGAAAAGTTGCGGGCCTCGGCCCTCATGACCGCGTGGCTCATCAAGGGGTGCGAGGCAGCAGAAGTCCATTGTTCCTTCTCCAGATAGGGAAGAACTACCTCCCGTAGAACTACCTGTAAGGGGGAGGTGAGAGGAAAGGTCCAACGATGCAACTTGAGGAAGATTGAAACTTAACTGACTGATTCAAAAAGAGAAGAGAGAAGATTGTGTCCTTGTCGATATTTATCTTCCACTCCAATGAGAATGCACTGCTGTCGGTCACAGAAGCACTGCGGCTAGCCAAGGCAGAATCTAAATCCTCGGTCCTGATTCTGCTAGACCTATTTGCAGCGTTTGACACTGTCAATCACCAGATACTGCCGGCAACCCTGTCGTCATCTCTAGGAATCTCAGGCTCTCCTCTCCGCTGGTTCAAATCCTACCTCTCCGGTAAATCCTTCAGGGTGTCATGGAGGGGCTCGCGGTCCACTGCTCACCACATGATCACTGGGTCCCCCTCAGGGATCGGTGCTTTGACCGCTGCTTTTTTCCCCCCATCTACACAACAACCTTGGGACCCATCATGCAGGTACTCGGCTTCTCGTATCACTGTTATGCTGACGACACCCAGATCTACATCTTGTTTCACAAGTGAATAAACATAATTAGAAATGCAATATAAACATCAGTTTGCAAGGTTTAGGATTTATATATATTTTAAAAAATACGTTTTCAAAATATTCAACATATGTGTGAATATATTACAACTCATATTGGTTATTACAAGTCCATAGATTATGGTCAAACCACAGACATAAATAGCCTTATTTGGTAGTTAACACCATAAGAAAGGTCTCACATCCATATGAATGAGGAAATTTGTCAATTGATACTTCAAAACAGTGACATAGGCCAGCTCCTGGCAACACCTTTCCGTCATGGACAGAGGACCCAAGTGCAGACAGGGAGGTAAGGGGTTAACAAGACTTTAATAAATGATAAAAGCAAAACAAACACCCACGAGGGGGTAACATTGGACTAACAAGACACACAACAACAGGAACATGGACTAACAAGACAACAGGAACATGGACTAACACAGACAACAAACATGGGAACATGGGAACATGGACTAAGGAACAGGAACATGGGAACATGGGGAACATGGGAACAATGGACTAACAAGACAACAGGAACATGGACTAACAAGACAACAGGAACATGGACTAACAAGACAACAGGAACATGGACTAACAAGACAACAGGAACATGGACTAACAGGACTAACATGGACTAACAAGACAACAGGAACATGGACTAACAAGACAACGGAACATGGACTAACAAGACACAACATGGGAACATGGGGACTAACAAGACAACAGGAACATGGACTAACAAGACAACAGGAACAGGACTAACAAGACAACAGGAACATGGACAACAGGAACATGGACTAACAAACAACAAACAGACACAACAGGAACAGACTAACAAGACAACAGGAACATGGACTAACAAGACAACAGGAACATGGACTAACAAGACAACAGGAACATGGACTAACAAGACAACAGGAACATGGACTAACAAGACAACAGGAACATGGACTAACAAGACAACAGGAACATGACTAACAGACAACAGGAACAGGAACATGGACTAACAAGACAACAGGAACATGGACTAACAAGACAACAGGAACATGGACTAACAAGACAACAGGAACATGGACTAACAAGACAACAGGAACATGGACTAACAAACAACAACAGGAAACAGAACATGGACTAACAACAACAGGAACATGGACTAACAAGACAACAGGAACATGGACTAACAAGACAACAGGAACATGGACTAACAAGACAACAGGAACATGGACTAACAAGACAACAGGAACATGGACTAAACCACAGGAACTGGACTTAACTGGACTAACAAGACAACAGGAACATGGACTAACAAGACAACAGGAACATGGACTAACAAGACAACAGGAAACATGGACTAACAAGACAACAGGAACATGGACTAACAAGACAACAGGACAACAGGAACATGGACTAACAAGACAACAGGAACATGGACTAACAAGACAACAGGAACATGGACTAACAAGACAACAGGAACATGGACTAACCACAGGAAACATGGACTAACAAGACAACAGGAACATGGACTAAAAGACAACAGGAACAACTAACATGGAACATGGACTAACAAGACAACAGGAACATGGACTAACAAGACAACAGGAACATGGACTAACAAGACAACAGGAACATGGACTAACAAGACAACAGGAACATGGACTAACAAGACAACAGGAACATGGACTAACAGGAACATGGACTAACAAGACAACAGGAACATGGACTAACAAGACAACAGGAAACATGGACTAAACAAGACAACAGGAACATGGACTAACAAGACAACAGGAACATGGACAACAGGAACACAACAAAGGAACATGGACTAACATGGACTAACAACAACAGGAACATGGACTAACAAGACAACAGGAAACTAACAAACAACAAGAACAACATGGACTAACAAGACAACAGGAACATGGACTAACAAGACAACAGGAACATGGACTAACAAGACAACAGGAACATGGACTAACAAGACAACAGGAACATGGACTAACAAGACAACAGGACAACAGGAACATGGACTAACAAGACAACAACATGGACTAACAAGACAACAGGAACATGGACTAACAAGACACAGGGAACAGAACATGACTAACAGACAACAGGGACTAACAAGACACGGAACATGAACATTGGACTAACAAGACAACAGGAACATGGACTAACAAGACGACACTTCAACACGACACTTCAACACGGCACTTCAACACGACACTTCAACACAACACGACAACTTCAACACGAACACTTCAACACTCACACACGACACAGACACTTCAACACACACACTTCAACACGACAAACACACACGACACTTCAACACGACACTTCAACACGACACTTCAACACGACACTTCAACACGACACTTCAACACGACACTTCAACACGACACTTCAACACGACACTTCAACACGACACTTCAACACGACACTTCAACACGACACTTCAACACGACACTTCAACAAGACACTTCAACAAGACACTTCAACACACTTCAACAAGACACTTCAACAAGACACCACAACGCACCACGATGACACAAACAATGAACCAGCACATGACAATGAAACATGAGGTCATATATAGGGACAGAAATCAAGAGGGGACAGGTGCAAGGCATGAACTAATTACAGGCAATAACGAGACGAAAGGGCAGGAAACACAGACGAGACTCAGAGAGAGAGTTTGGCATTCAACAAGGTCCAAAATCCTCTCTCTCTACAAGAAACAAGGGTGTCCTGTCCTGGTTCTGCTACAAGATCAAGAAATATAAGACATGAATAGGCAGAACCCTGACACTTTCAGCGTGCACTTCACCATTCACCTGTCCTGAGCTACAGCTTCACCCATAAATAGGACAGCTATAAATATATATATATATATATATATATTCTTTGCTGTATATATTGAATATGTATTCCCGCTAATAAATGTGACTACCATAAATACTCAAGAGGTTGCGATCATGACATATTGTAATACATTGTAGTATTTACAGTACTTTTCTCTGTACACTTCTTTTGCTATGGTATATTTCAAAAACACTACACATCAACACTATAGCATGTTTAACGTTTATTTTATTTATATAGCACATTGAAAAACAAAGAACCAGAATAAAACACTAATAGAAAATATAATAGGCAAGAATATAACTCTAATAGGCCAATGAAAACAGATGAGTTTTTAAAAGAGACTTATAAATGGTCACACTAGGGGCCATTCGGATTTCCACTGTCAAGTTGTTCCAGAGACGAGGACCAATTACCGAGAAGGCACGGTCATCTCTATGCTTAAGTCTTGAATGTGGAATTAAAAGAAGGTTCTGGTCACCAGATCTTAGACTTCTTGAGGGGACATACTGGTGTAGCAATTCAGATAGGTAGCCGGGTGCTTGATTGTGCAAAGATTTAAAAACAAATAGTACAATTTTAAAATGTATTCTAAATTGAACATATATAGCATCTTAGAATACTACAGTTTACTTTAGTAAGTAATAAAATATAGGCTACCTGTCACGGTATGCAGTGAGACAAGGACAGAGGACCCACGTGCAGACAGCGGGTAAGGGGTTAACAAGAGACTTTAATATTACCAATGACAAAACAAAAACCCACGAGGGGGTAAAATAACACAGATATAAACATGACAGATAAACAGGAACACAGACTAACTAAACTAGACAAGACAAGACTAAAGATAACATTTGACATTACAAACTAGACTCAACTGAACAGGACACAGGAACAACACCACATGAATCAAAATGAACCAGCACAAGACAGAAAACACCGGGGGATTATAAAGGGATCAAATCAAGAGGGGAACAGGTGCAGGGCATGAAATCATTAACAAGCAATAATGAGGAAACGAGGGGGCAGGGACAAAGACAGGACCAGAGAGAGTACATGACATGTCAAAACAGGCATTGCCCTGTCTCTCTCTAAACAAAACATGAGACTCTGTCATTATTCTGCCTCATCATGTCATGTCTTTCTTGGTCTTGTGGCAGAAGCCCCTCAGAAGCCCCTCCTTAAGGAGCGGGAACCTGACGCTCCTCAAGGCACAAACAAGACAAGAAAGACTGTAGCACTGACCAACAAACGGGGAACCATAATAAATAATAAGGGGGTACAAGAGTCCAAGGGGAGGGAACACAAGAGTCCAAGGGAGGGAGTCCAAACAAGGGAACACAAGGACACGACTGGGAATGCCGGACTGGGTGCCGGTTGCACCGGACTGGATGCCGGTTGCACCGGACTGGAATGCCAGCTGGGATGCCGGTGGGGATCTGTGGCAGGAACAGGACACCGACGCCTCGACCCTGGATGGGAACCCAACGATGTCGTCGCTGGAAGGGAGCTTTAAGATACTTTAAGGCAGACGTCCGTTTTTAATGTAAGTGCCAATAAATGAATTTCTCGTAAGCAAATTATGTTTTTTATTATCACTCACGTGTAGGTTGTTGTTAATACGTCATAGGTCAAAGAGCATACGGGTCACATGACCATAAAACATGCCGGACCAGTATGTCCGAAATATATTCATACTTCAGGGTTTAGCTGACCTTAAGTTAACCGTGCTTTCTGGAATACATCCCTGGTTACCTACATACTGGTACCACAATAAATGTGGATTTATCCAATATCATTGACGTACGTGGTCCGATGCGCAGCACCATAGCAGCGCTGGTAAAATCCATATTTAGGAGAGGGCTCCCTCTGGTGTTTGGATGAATAAGTCTCTAACTATTGCTTTCCATAAGTAAGGTGGCACCAATTCAGCATAAATTATTTGAAATGATTGTCGTGGCTACTGTTTTACTTACCGTCAAAATAAAATATGATAAAAATATTTGCTTGTAAATAAACTTGTTGCCAGAGCCTGTGGTAATGTGGACAGCGCTCCAGACACATAGCACAACTGTGTTCCAGTTCAAGGAAATAAAAAACAAACAAAAAAAATACTTTTAATTTTATGACAAATCATAGCTACACTTAATATTGCAACTGTAGTCTATTCTTTATGCCAATTCTAGGGGTTGGTGTAATGAAAGTTTTTGACCACAAGAGGCTGATATTTACTAACTATAGTGCATGGGTTTTGTGTTTGTGCTTCTGTAACAAAATGAAAAGATCAAAAAGTTATTTTCTTTATCTTATTTCTCCCCTTTGTTGCCTATTGTCTAATGTCATTTAGATATCCTGTTCATTTATTTATTTATTTATTTTACCTGATACTCCTGGCAATTAATGTAATGTTTTTTGTTCTCGTTTGTTCTTCATGCTAATTGTCATATTAGTTTAATGCTATGTTATTTATAGGCTATTATTGTCTATTATTGACAATAAAGCAAAAACGACAGATGACGTTTACCGATGACAAAGACAATTTATACAGACTATAAACTGATGACACTGTTGGTGCTAAAACAACCTCCTGCCTATTTCTTATTTATTCTCAGCATAGGCAAAGTAATCTCAAATCTGTCCTAAATTATATGCACTTATTTTAAATGCTTAGACTGAGTAACAAAAGACTCCTCCGTGGACTGTTCATAGTCTACTTAAAGATGTCAGCCGACATATTCTTTGTGATGATACGTTTTATTAATTTCAATTGGCAGTGTTACAATGAATATATTTGTATAAAATAAAGTAAAATAAACATTTTTGTGTGAACTTTATTAAACTACTTACTCAACAACACATATAATAACAGAAATACTGTATATGTATTGTACAACACAGTCAGCACATTTTTGGTACAAATGCAACCTCATACACCTTCACCAACAACTGCTGTCTGAGAGCAAATTTCAATTGACCTACTGGCCAGTTTTGTTCAAAGCTTATTTGTGACCCTGGATCACAAAACCAGTCTTAAGTAGCGGGAACATTTTTAGTAAAAGCCAAAAACACATTGTGTTGGTCAAAATTATAGATTTTTCTTTTATGCCAAAAATCATTAGGATACTAAGTAAAGACAATGTTCCATGAAGATATTTTGTAAATTTTCTACCCTAAAATATAAAAACTTTATTTTGTGAGTGGATGGCCAGCTGCAGTGCCTCTGATTAACAAAGGCGATTATCTCAATGGTTGTATCTCCGCCAGGTTTTCTCAACGGTTTTATCTCCGCCAGATATTATCATATCCTAACAACCCATACATAGAAAGCTTAATTATTCAGCTTTCAGATGATGTAAAAATTTACATTTCTAAAAATTGACCCATAAGACCCATTCTTTCTTCTTTACATATTCCACATATCTCTTTCTTTCATGTACACAGTGACAAAAATGATGAATTGGATTAATTGGGATAATTCATCTGTCCATTGTTTATAACTGTGGCACTATTTTACAGCATGGCTGTTGTCAATTGTTTTTGGTCATTCCAGACAAAAATGCAGCTTCAGTGAAAGTTCTTTGGCTTCCAGACAAAGCTTCTCTCCTGACCTCATACTTCACCCCTTTACATCTCAGCACATAAAAGTCCATTGAACATCAGAGAGGCATACCGTTCTAGATTAGTTTGAAAATCTTTCCTGCTCCTGCCGAATAATCCCTGGGACAGAGCTTCTCTTTGAATATAATTTACATCCTTACAGCCTTCATATTCTGGTCAGTCTGGTCACCCTTTACAATCTCATAAGAGTAGGTATGCGCCTTGAAGGAGCAGAGCATCATTCGTGGTTTGAAATATGGACTTATTCAGACTTAAAGACATGACCAGACCCAGTGGGGGAGTTTGTGGATTTCAAGCTGTCCTCTTTTAAATACTTTGTGAATATTCTGATGTGTTATTTAGATGGTCTCTAAAACGTCTCTTTTTTCCAGTGCCACCCACATCATAACTGATGTTTTTCTCAATAGAAAAGAAATATGAGAGACCATTCAATCTTCCCTGAGGGTCTGACATATTTAATAGTAGGAGGTCTAACCTTACCAAAAAGCAGTCCAGACCCGAACTATTATGGATGATGTGAATCCATAATTAGAGGGATAGTTCACCCAAAATAAATTTGTGTCATTATTTATTCATCCTCATGTCTAGCAAAACCTGTATATGACTATTTTGAGAAAAGCCTCAGTTTTGTGTACATTCAATGGAAGTCAATGGGGCCAGTGTTGTTTGGTCACCAACATTTTTCAATGTGTTATTTTGTGTTCTGCCATACGAAGAACGTCATACTGGAACCCAAATCATATTTGGAATGACATGAGGGAGAGTAAACATCAGCTGCGTTTACATGACCCTTTCAAATGCGCAAATTGAAATAGCGCATTGAAAATACGCCCAATGGAAACGCGATACTTTTGAATCGCGAAAAGTTCTCCCGCCCGCATGACATTTTTTTCACGCAATACGATAAAGGCATATTTCGCAAAACGGCAATGGATTTTTTTTGTCGTATTTACAAGTCACGTGGCTTATATAAGAACTCACATTCGCGGTATATTTTGGCAGAACATTTGGAAAGATAGGATGGAAGGAATTCACATTATATCTTAAATGATGGCGCAAATGCAGGAAAGCTAGTGAGTGCAATATGGAGATTTATTAGGGACATAATTAATCCCATGGATAACGTTGTAGCGACGTGATGTACTGGTCTTCAGAAAACCTGGACACTGGTCATTTGATTGATGGATCTGGTCATTTCTATTATGTTATTGTGTGGAAAATTATGATCAGAGTAAAATGTGTTATAATGTCAAGACGAATGCCATATATCCAAATTCTGACAGCTATTAAACAATAGTTTAATTCGATACCACAATTAAAACTGAGTTTCTATTTATTTAGATCTGCGCTCGCATCATTTAAAGGTAGACGGCCATTTCTTTTTTCGTCACTGTCTGCCTGACATTCCTTTAGTGGTTTATTAATATTCTTTTTTTACTTTATACCTCACAGATGTGAGACTAAACACATATATTAGTGATTTTCGATCGATTTGGCGCGTTTAAATGAACGGACCCTGATGTTTGTGAATGTGACTAAAGAAGCTTTTAATTGTTGTTATTAAAAACGGACAATCTGCTAAGATTATATGGTAAAACAACAATATAATGTTAATCTTAAACATATTCATCTCTTTCAATAAATATCTGCTTTAAATCCTCTATATTCTGTTGAAGTCTTAGATTCTTTATGTCATGTACTACGTACAGTATAAATAAAATATCTGATTGTGATGTACAGTGCTATGTTGAGTTTTATAATCGTTATACTGTCCTCCTTTATACATATTTGAATAGAGAATTACTTCAATTGTGCATAAAATGTCATCTTTAACGCACAGATTAAATCACAAATTAATTTAATCCACCATATGAAGGATGATAATTGTTTAAATTATTTTTTTAAAAACGATTTTAACAACGTGACTGTTCTGGTCATTAGGACATGCTCATCACGTCCCAACGTTTTTTTTGGTACGTCGCTGCGACGAATATGGTACGACCCAGCCCAGGTACTTCTTCAGGAGATAATCGCCATGTCCCAACAACCTCCAATGTTACGTCGTCACGACAAAGATGGGAATCACAAAGTTACGTCGCTGGAACGTTATTATGGTACGTCGTGGCAACAACTATGGTCCGGTCCTGGTACGTCGTCACAACGTAACTGTGTTAGCTGGGAAGAAACAAAATACACTTTAATCGCATAACATGGTTTAATGGACACGCAGTCATTCCGCAATATTTTTTTAATCGACATTTAAAAAATATCCCTTAAGTGTTGCGCAAATCTGTTTTGGAAACCTGGCTAATGACAACATTTAAATTTGGGGGCAAACTCTCCCTTAAAGCTTTTAAATAAGTCACCTTTGATGGCAAAATCTCTCATCCAGAGTACACTTGGTAGCATCTGCTTATTACGTAGAAGTTTCAAATGATACAGTAGATGCTCTAGTGTCACAGAGGATGTACTTTGAGGTTTTGAAGGAAATTATGGAACTGTGATGGTGGTGGTTTCAATCACTGGGCTAAGCTCTCGGAAACTGCATGTTACGTCTTACAGAGTGGGTGCGTGCCAGACCAAGGTCCCCACCGGGAAACTCGTAGTGTGACAATAATCATGAAAAAACATGACGAAGAAAAAGCCTGTTTGAAATCATCTTAAGTGAAAGGGACAGCACGAGTAATACGACGGCCCGTGTGGTTTTACAGATCAGTGCCTGCGCTGTGAGCGTGTGCTACTTTCAGCAACGTGGGTGGCGGGTTACAATATCATCCCTCCACCCTCCAACTCCCCTCAGCTCTGTATTGTCATTGGCTCTTTGCAGTCTTTCTAGTTATCGCTCAGCTGCTTGGAAAATGGTAATATTGTTTCATAATGAAAGCCGAGCTGAGGGCTGAATTCCTAAATAGGCGGGCCTGGAGAGTTGTAACTGCAGACGTCCAAATTAGATTTACATAATAATTGTTTTCATTTAGAAGTTTACGAGGCACCAAACGCGGCGCCAGTGTTCCGTCAGTACAGTGTCTGTCCCCTCGGTGTCGTCCGCAGAGGCCCCAGAGATAAACAGTGGGGAAAATTAACTAAAAATGAACTAAAATAAAATAAATAAAAATAAAATGTCCACTGCTGTGTGAGTTTCTCGTTCCTTTCCTAGCTTCCAACACTTGTTTGGTTTTTATTTGTGTTGCCAAGCTTGGCGTTAAATCTTATTTTTCGGTAAATAAACCAGTTTCTGTTAGGAATTACATACAACTCGGTGTGAGGTCTGTTTCATAAAAGGGGCCTGGAACCCTTTATCTGAAATGTATTCTATTTGTGCCTTTTGTATGGGTGCTTTCTGACAGCTTTGAATGAAAAAGAGCAGGTTTTCTTGCATTTCTTGTGGTGAGTCTGTGGAATTTTTCTGCTCTCCGGGCATTGTGGTCAGAGTTATTCGATGAAGCTGTATGTTCCCCTCATTTCATTCCTTTGTTCTTTGCTATCCCGTGAGTAGGGATTCAAATACTCGGTTTCTCTATGAAGGTCTTATGTGACACCTGCTGTGCTTAAAATTAATGCAGTTAGGGAGTCTTGATAAAGCTGCCTTTTTTCCACTATTGACATTGCTCTTACAGATTCCAAGCCTGACCTTAACTACTCCTGTCATTGCCATACCACATACAGTCTCTCTCGCTCTGTGCAGGGGTGGGCAAATACATATTTCCACCAGAGGTCAGCATTTTACTATTAAGAACTTATTTGTGATAATAATATGAAAAATACAATGCATTTCTATTTGTATGGTACATTTATGCATCCTGCTGGACTGGGTTGTGCAGAAAAAAGACAAAAGAAAAGATAAGATGAGAAAAAAGGATGGTCTATTTAAAATTTTCTTAAATTGATGCCTGCTATGTTAACGGAGAGTAAGAACCAAACTCTGTCATCTTTATTAGACTGACCGGGCAGAATTGAGGATTTCTAACAAGATACAGTTAGCAAACTCATATATATGGTTCAGCGAGTTATGAATTTTATTCTTGGTATTCTTGAAGAGAAAATAAATATTAAAAAGGTTAATTCAATATAATAAATAGTTGTACTTAGAATCTTCTTGCCATAAAAAAATAATTGAATGTGTTTGGAGCCTCTTTTTATTATTAGTTTTAATTAGTTTTAATTAACAAACCAAAAACTTCCACAAAAATAAACCAAGAATACTCTCTAACTATTGATGGATGTCCTATAGTCTTCGTCGTCAGCTAGGAATCTGAATGTCATATCTGATAGCAAATTGTCATTTGAAAGCCACGTTTACAATATCTGTAAAACCATATCAATTAAATCAAAATTACAACATATGCTCTATGTAAATCTAGCGCCGAAACTTTGGAATAGTCTTTCCAGTGCTGTCTAAGAGGCAGAGACAGGCAGTTTAATTCTTTAAAGGTTCAGGGTATGAAATGTATGGACATCTAGCTTGCGACCAACGGCTCAGTCCACCTCTCCCCTTCGAAGCATTATGGTGGCTGACACACAACTAAGGCCATGTTCAGACTTGACTTCTTTTTCAAAGCTGCTAGCGTCTGTTTTACATTATAATCCTATGGAGTAAACCGTTTTTCAAAAAACGTCCTGAGCGCTTTTTTACACGCAAGCGCGGTGTCTTTTTCTGCAGCTCAGAGCGTTTTTTGAGTTTGAAAAAAGTTAAACATTTCTGAAAAAAACACCCTACGTCAAGCTCCTTTTTCACAGTTAACCAATGGCAGAGACCTGTCGTTTCCATGACAACATGCGTGGAATGTGATTGGTAGAGAAGGCTCAAGCTCAAAAACATTAAATGGTGCCCGAAACGCCCATTGGAGCATAGTTTTGTATAAATGTAAGTTTAATTTTCACTTTCTGATTGCATTTCTATTGAGAAATTAGTATTGTAGTTTTTAAATATGTGATTAGTTATTGTAAAGACGCTCTCTGTTTATAATCAAATAGCCTTCCAATTATGCTGCCTATCTGTTTCTCTGGGCTGCCTTCGTGCACAGACTCTGCCTCTGAAGTCATGGCGTTCGGCTGCCATTTGTAACCAAACGCGGCCAGCGTTTTATTTTTACTAAAAATAAAAAAGCTGACTTCATCAAAAAAAAAGTTGACTTTTGTCAAAAAAACACGGCCTAAGATGTTATCATGTTTCGCTTCTTTGCAGAAGATAACGTATTTACCGCGCTCTGTAGACCAGTTTGTCCAATTAGGGTTACTTTACAGACAACAAAATTGCCAATTCCACACTGTAAACCCGGACAAGTTGAGTGTACTTAAACATTTTGAGGAAACCGATTATATTAAAACAGTTAAGTAATGTGTATTTGATATTTGAGTAAAGAGAACTTATATTTTAGTGCAATGCCCTTTTATATGTTGGATGAGCTGAACATGTGAAGTAGACTGAACTTAAAATAATTAGTAACATCAACAGCTCTGTCAAACTGTGAAATGTAATAAGTTGCCTTTGCTAAAAAAAAGGAAACCGATTACATCAATATTTTCAAGTAAAGAAGTGTTTTAAATTTAAGTTAGTAGAACTCAATAATAACTGTTGTCTGAACTTACTAATCAAGTATAACTATTTCATTCCTTAAGTTAACTTATTATAATAGTGTTAACTTTACTAAAAAAAGATTAGGACGTGATTAAACTACCATAATGGTGATCAGTGTTTGCTTTAGTTGGTCTCTTGACTCTTGGCTTCTGTTAAGTTAATTTCTCTGTCAGTGCTTGTATGTGTTTCAGAAATAACACTTGCGCATTGATGAAAAAGATATCTTTAAAAAGGTCAGTTTGGAGGAGATTTCACAATAGGTGTAATATTCTAATCAAGTGTAGAAGCTGTTGTAAATAATAATGACTTTGATCTTTTTCTTACTGATGAGAATGTTTCAGTTCATAAATGCACAAGGATTTTGTCAAAATAAAGGATTATTTGCTGACACACTTAGACATCAACAGTCATTATACAAACCTTAACAATGGTGACAATCATCAAACAAATTCAGATAAACAGATCAACTGCAATGCATGCTGGGAGTCATGAAAGAGTTTTGTACTATGTTGTTACCCACAGCATGCATTGCAGCATGAAGCTTTCTTTTGTTGATTGTCACCATTGTTGAGATTCATACACCGATTCCTCATGTCTAACTGATTCAGAAATGTTACAGTTTTGTAAAAATCTTTAATTCTGACAATTGTCCATAACACCGCTTTAATCTCTTTAAACTGTATCATAACTCAGCATTCACATATTAATAACAGAACACACTCAAAATTACTTTAAAGAACTGCAAAGTGATTAAATAACTATCATATTCTGACCCCACTGGATCATAATTCTGTTTGCCAATACAGATGTGTTTTAACACACAAGGACGGCTAAAGAAAACATTAAAACTCAAGAGTCAAGAGCCTAACTATAGCAAACACTGATCACCATAATGGTAGTCTGATAAAATTTTAACCTTTTTAAAAAATATTTCAATGTTTGCTTGCTATCTGGGACACTTAAAAGTTTTAAGTTAATGGACCTATTTCAGTTGTGAGTACAGTTAACTCGTTTTTAATGAGTAGATTGCACTGTCTGGGTTTACAGTGCATGTATGTAGATAGAAATAGCTCATTCTAAGGAATTAAAAATATAACACTAAGAGTTAACACCATTATTTAAGGTCTTTATAGACCTCTTAAGACATAGTTATGTATATTGTATTGCATTCCTGTCAATAGATCCTCCAAAAAATTACACATTGGACCTTGAAAATATTGTTAGGCGGCATTTATTAGGTTAATTGGAAGGGGAGACTTTCCATAAAACAGATATAACTGCTACATTGCATGGTGTGGAATGGTATTCTACTCTCAGTCTGTCTGTCTCAGGGCCAGGTCTAGGGGTGGCTAAAGGGCTTTCCCTCCAGATTTTTCTTGGGCCCCTTAAAACATATCCACACTGAAAAAAATATTAGACTCCTTAGTAGATTTTTTGAAAATAAATTATTAAAATATACTTAACTCAATTATGTTCCTGTTTTAAAAAAATATATATATATGTTATGTTAAACCCATTTAAATAGGTCAAATTAAATTTACTTATTTATTTTGTGTTGAGACTACATACATAATTTTTTAAGATATTCTACTTCTACTTTTTCAGTAAAAAGAAAGACTTGTTCGTGTTTTTTGTTGATTTATCTGTGAGATTTCAAGTCAAGTCAAGTCAAGTGTGCTT
Organism: Triplophysa siluroides; assembly: GCA_006030095.1. Classification (NCBI taxonomy): domain Eukaryota; kingdom Metazoa; phylum Chordata; class Actinopteri; order Cypriniformes; family Nemacheilidae; genus Triplophysa; species Triplophysa siluroides. The sequence goes on along the minus strand of VCII01000042.1, from coordinate 264,234 downwards.
TATTGTCAATTCTTCCACGTGTACAGTACATACATACAGAGAATCGAAATTGCGTTAGATTTAGGAGAGTTTGGGTTTTTAAGTTGTTATCGTTGTTCAGAAGAGCGGTGCTTGTGCCTAGTCTGAGGGAGGCACAATATAAATCATGAAGTGTGTGAACTGTGCTAATGTCAGTACAGACCACCAGTCTCTTCTTACTTGACCATCTATGTTGTAAAAAAATAGTATATTTCAATATGAAAGTAAGTGATCCGTGAAGCTTGAGTTAAACCCTATTCGCACGGGAGGAGTTTTATCTGGGGACCTTGTGTGATTTAGAAATTACCTCCCCCCCATACTGATGTGGGGGGTGATATAAATAAAATACTAAATGGTGCTAATGTGTAACCTAACGTTACGTCTCAAACCAAATTCACGGACGGCTCCAACTACGCAAACTGCTATCCAATCAAAGCAGTGGGCGTTTACTTATAAAGTCTTCAATGCGGCACACCCATTAAAACCGAGCGTTTTAGAGCTGGCCTCAAAACCTGTGTAGAAAATAGCCTATTACTTATTGATTTTGATGTTTTTTAATGTAAAAATCACGCAAACGTCATAACTAGACCTCATACAACAGTATAAAACAATAAACAAGGCCACTTCATCACTCCTTTAACCAACAGCCCCCCGTTTAAGTGCCTTTTATGGATAAGAACCCTGGAAACCTTTCCTCAAAAGCCGCACTTTGTTTTCAACCGAAGAAATAAACACACAGAGGGCTTTTATGATGTGGGTGAGTGAATTATCATGAAATTTTATTTTAAAGTGAACTACTCCTTTAATCACAGAAGAATATAAAGTTATGCATGCAATGAACTATATTTATTTATCTGCCCAATGATTGCTCTAGTCAAGCCAGACCAGTACTAGGCCTGGTCTGTCTTTTTTACTTCCCAAAGGTCGTCTGCCCAAGCTGCAGCCAGATCCTTATTCTCGTGCCAGTACACCAGCAGCCATGTCACCAGAAGCCCTGGGAATACTATGGTACAGAATTCTATATAATTATTCCATAATCTATTTGTCTGCCTATCTGACTGGTCACCTACAGTATTTATTCTCAGCAGTTTGATGTTATAATTTAGGATGACCATATGAGCCATTTCTCCTGTACGCGTCCTTGCCAGGATTCGGATGCATACGTCATTGAGGTCTATTATTTCAGGTTTTATTTGATAAAGGCAGCCGTTATATTTCAAGGTAAGAATGACTACAATGAACTACAATGATTATACGTCTTAAGCAATGATAAATACTTTTTTTACTGAAATGTGAGAACCTCGCAGATCCACATGAAGTTTAAAGAACTGAGTAACATGAAACTAAATGACAATAGCAAGAACTAAGGTAAATCCCAGAAACCAAGAATGTAAAACATGACTAAAAACAAACAACTGACAAAGGAAACACTAGGGGTATAAATACACAGACTAATGAAGGTAAACTAGACACACCTGGGAAACAATTAACAGGGGACCAATAGACAAAAGAACTACAAAAGACTACATGACACAGGAAACAGGAACTAAGAAATACAAACTAAAAGTCCAGAAGACAAGGGAAAACAGACTGGAATCGTGACAGGAGATCTTCTTATCACACTCTTAAAACACACTCTCAAACCATTGGGTTATAAATTAACCTATGCTGGGTTGTTTTTGCCATGAATGCTAGGTTGTTTCAAACCATAGGGACATTTAATAGGGTAATTTAAACCAACAGTTGGATTTGGCCCTTTTTGACCCAACCATGAGCTATAAAAATAACCTATCATTTTATAGAGTGCAGGGTTTGAAAGGTAATGGCGGGGGAAACACAGGGACAATATACTGTAGGCTGAAGGTTTGGTACATGACAGTGTGGATAGTGACAGACTTTGTCGCTGTGTAGGCAGGAGCCATTGGTTTGCTATGTGGTGTTTCTGAAATGTCCTCTATGCTGCATGGGAAGCTGTCTGCCCACCTGTTCTCAGTGAATGCCAAAGTGAAATCTCTTCGCATGGGCTGCTCCACCTCTCTCCAAAAATCCCACCGGTTCAAAGGAGGTTTTCTTACACCATCCCTTTGCATTTTATTTCATCATCAATGCGAGATCGTCAACACGACACAAAATAAAAATCATAATTGTAATTTATGCAAATCAGATCAAAACATAATGAAAATAAACACCTGGTGGTTTGGATGATACATACATCATTTGTTTTCAACGTAGCTCTTATGGCACTTAAGTTGTGCATGGTTGGCATTGCAGCTGAGTATATGCTTATTGATGATGTGTCATTGGTTAAATATTCTTTAGTTTTAAGTTTGGACAAGAGGCCTTAAAGTGCTGCAAGAGTTCTTTCCTGGGACCTGTCCATGGTCCTGGAAGGGTCATCAGGCTCCCCATCTGAGCCCTTTGGATTGAACTTTAGATGGATTTTTGACCCATAAGGGATTTGTCTTGCAGCAGATACTCTCCACACTCTGGGAATGAACTTGGGTCCTCTTGAGATGACCCCTTTCTCAGTCATTCCAAAGTATGGGACAGTTGATATTGTTTCCCTAAAGCATATGATACAATGCAGGGGAGGATGTATCTCCGGTATGTATCTACCCCGATTCCCAGTTTGGGGAACAACACTTTGTAGCGTTGACACATTTCGTGTCATGCCATGCTTTGTCTTCCTCAAAGAAATCGGGTAAAGTGATGATGCAAATGGTGCTGGTGACGCAACAGACACAGGCCACATGCTTGAACACTGCATGGCCAATGAAAGTGGTGTGGTTATACACATGCTTCAGACACATCATTAAGGTGTTCCCAAAGCCTCAGGGTAACGTGAATGCACATGTGGCCCTTATGTCTCCAAATTACAGCACATTTTCTTGTCTTCACAATGATTTCTTCTCGTTTGGCTCTCAGCGGAGGCGGTCGCATTTTCTCACTCCCCGTCCTTGCCCATATTTTCCCTGCTTTGTCTCCTGTCTTGTCTCGTCTCATCTACTGAGAGACTCTCTCTGCACTGCTCTCCAAACTTGGAAAATTATGGAAGTGATCAACTGGTCTCTCAACGCAATTGACACCATTTTCTCGATGAGAAAATTGGGTTCGGGGGAACCCGCGTGTCCTGACGGAACGTACGCAGCTGGCTACACGATGGACGGCTGGGAGAGATGGCGGATCGTGTGTCTGGCGGCTCTTTCAGTCGAGGATATCGAGGATATTTACCTATTTGGAACCATGATAACAGGTCTTGTGTTGATTGGATTAGGCTTTGCCCTGGGTTATCGAAAAATTCATAAAACGGGAACAGCTGTCATAAGGCTGCCCGTTTTGATTGAAGCTGTTGGAAGAGCGGTCAGCATTGAAACTGAGAATATTAACCGAAATATTGTTGCCATCAGGGAAACCCTAACAGCTCTGGGAAGGAAAATTGATAATATCAGAGGTCAGAATCACCATTGAACCACTTAGACTATGAGGGTTGCCGTGACATATTGGAATACGGTTTCCCGACTAAACAAATCACAATCTTATCTTTCGACTCCCCGGATCCAGAAACGGCCTTGGACAAGGCAGCTGGAAAATTTAACCCTGTGGGAGCACTGCAGCGAGACGCTCTTGCGTTCCTCCCCAACCAAAGACTTAGAACTATCACACACACACACATACAGACTTATCACTCCCACCCCTCCGCATGCTTTGAACCGCCAGCCTGGAAAGCAGGTTCGTTGAGCGGCGCTATAATGGCACTGGACCGGACGGCTGCTTATCGGAGCTGGATTATCTTACCCTGTTGCAAGTCTTGTCTATGGTGTATTATTGTATCTGTGTTTTTTTTCTCCCCACTTACCTCATGTTTTGCTGTATTTTTCTTCTTAAATCCATTTCGTTACACTGTACTTGTTATATGTGTAATGACAATAAATTGAATCCAATCCAATCCAATCCAATTTCTTTCATGTGTTCTTGTGGAGACTTAAAGTGATAGTTCACCCAAGCATAAAAAATCTGTCATTATTTACTTACCCTCATGTCATTTCAAACCTGAATGACTTTATTTCATCCCCAGAACACAAAAAAATATTTTGAAGTATGTTGTCAACTGGCTCACATTAACTTGCAGAGGTTTTGTGTCCATACAATAGAAGTAATTAGGGGCCTCGACATTTTTCAAAATATCTTCTTTTGTGTTCTTCGATTAAAGAAAGTCATAAAGGTTTGAAAAGACAAGAGGATGATTAAATGAGAGTAAAAGTACCCACTTTTAAATTTACTTTTAAATTTACTTTAAAAGTACATGTTTTCCAAAATGCTACTCATGTAAATGTAACAAAGTAAATGTAGCGCGTTACTACCCACCTCTGCGTTTACAAAAGACCTGAACCAAACATTATTTTACTCCCAGCCCGCTGACCTCACGTTGAAAATCTCATGTGTATTTGCAAAGTTCTGTGATGTGTTCAACAGGTGTCAGGCGCTAATTAAAACGATAGGGTCAAAGGTTGTAAGGGACTGGGCTTCTCCCAGGTGTTGGAGGTCATGGGTCAAGTCATGAGGTTCAGAGGGTGTGCCAAGACACCTGCAAAGGGCCAGCAATGATGCATCATTTTGTGACATGTTTGACAAAACTAAGGTGGGGGTCCAAAAAGATGAGTTCTTTGGTAGGTCAAGACAACTCCACGTCAGGACTGTTCTTTGTTATTCATGTCTTTGTACATATCATTCTATTACGACACCGGTGTTAATTCAGTTTGTAAGGTGGTGATTTCTTATTTTTACTCAATTAAGCTAATATTCATCTTTGTTGGCCTTTTAGCACTGCTTTATTATGAAGAAAGCAAGTCAGACATTCCAACCATCCATGATGCTTACACAAATAAATTCTTCTGACATGCTGCATTTATTTTGCCAGCCATATGCCACGCATATTTTTGTGAGTGGATGACCTGCAACAGTGCCTCTGATTAATAACTTCAACGGCAATTTACGTAATATTTAAAATTGTTTGCACCCTCATATTCCAGAGTTTTAAACTGTTGTATCTCTGCCAGATATTTTCTTATCCTAACATCCCATACATCAATAGAAAGCTTAATTATTCATTATTTTGAAAAATTGACTTATAAGAATGGTTTTGTTGTCCAGGGTCGCATATAATTGGAGATCTAAATCCCCTGACGCATAGAAAGGGAATTAGTGCCTCATTGCCTTCAGATATTTTGGAAAAATATAGACAAATTGTGAATTATTATAATATTAATTGATTCAGCTTATTTAAAGATGTGTCATTTATTTTCAACAGACACATCTGGTTCAGAAGATAAAGCATATCACAACACCAGAGTTAGATCATGATGTTTCCCGTTAGGGATGTTTGTGTATTATACCACATGCTGAAGAACTTGTTTATTAGCAAAGTATGTGAGCTGACAATTTTGACTGTTATCCCTTCAAAATCAAAATGCAGCTAAACTACAGAATCAAGCCAGAATCACTCATCTCCAGCTCAAAGAACCAACAGACAATTTAAACAAGGCCAACAGAAAAACAAAGTTCAGATCATGCACATCATGATCCAGCTATGCTTGTCCTCATTAACCAAACCGATACACAAAAGACTTTTGGAATTTTTATTGTAAACACGAATATCATACTATGTTGATTGCTCAGTGCTCTTTAGCCAGGTGCATAACACAAAAACATTTATATGATTGTCTATTGTTATTATTAAACTAGATTTTTAATTATCTTTTTTGGAAAGAGTGAACCTGTAACGTGCTGTCCAAAGCGTGAAGAGAAGAGACTGGATCTAAGTGCAGGTTTGAAGTGATTTAATAAGTCCAAAATAAAAGACAGAAGCATGGACATGACATGGAAAAACAGAACACAACTACATACAATAATTGACAAAAGACAATGGCAAAACACATAGGTATAAATACACAGGGAAAGTGGCAATGAATCAATGAATAACTATGGCATTGGCAACAGATAAGATGGGTGTGGTCCGTGATAAAAGTTCATGGTAACTAACCAGGGGGCAGAGCTAGACAGAAACAACAGGAATGACAAGGCACACTACAACAAGGGAAACACAGACAGGACCATTACAGTACGATTCTCTTCTTGATTTCATTGTTTAGTACCAAAAATTGTTTACATCCAAGATTAAATTGGATTAAACCCTAACTCAAGAAGAGCTGCTACATACATAAGAAAACATCTGTTAGCATTCTCATTCAATCTTATTGGCAGCTGCTTGGCTGGCAGATGAAATAGTCAGACTTGTGTGACTTCCATCTTGCCATCCCTTCATTGTCTCTACGAGTATCATTACTTTCAATATAAGGATTTTTCTTCAATATTTGTATTTATTTCATCAGATAACAAAACTTATTTTGAACAGCAGTCAATATGGCCACTATGAGCCCACATAATTGTGTAGTTATTGCATCTACCTGCTGGTACTAACTAACTAAACCTCCAATACTTCTGGCTTAAAGTGGTAGGTCACCCAAAAATGAAAATTCTGTCATCATTTACTTGTCATTTCAAACCTTTAAGACTTTCTTTCTTCCGCAGAACACAAAATAAGATATTATGAAGAATATTGGTAACCGAACATCCTTTTATGTATGCACTACAGAACATTTCTTGCTCATCTTATATTTATGTTTTTAATATTGTCACTGCCGCAGAATATGTAAAGGTGAAGCAAATTAATTTATCCAACTTGTTCGCACACAATCTTCAGTCAAATCTAATCTTCCTTGATCAGAAGGTGAGACTGTAGCCTGTTGATTTCTTTCAGTTAGAAAATCTCAAAGACCTCAGACGAGCACAAATACAGCAAGTTTGCCAAGATGGATGACCGTTTGCACAGGTTAATATAACAATACACTATGCAAGTACCATCATAAAACATTTGCATAGCTTGTTTTAATGTGTTTGGAAAAATTTGCGGCCACGGTTTGAAAAAATGCCTCAACATGGAAACTTTTACCTAGGTGGTCCCATTCTGTTGATACCGATTGTTTATTAAGCCCTGCTAAGGATCACAGTACAGAAAGATGGACAAAAAAGACAAAGTATCTCATTGCACAACCGCACGTCAGCACGAGTGCCACACACGCTCGCCCACTTTTATGGCGAAATCCTGAATCTAAAGTACCACACGCAAACCCTTCATCCAAACTGGCATATGAAGTCTTGCACATCCAAACCCCTCTTTCTATCATTCTCATCCTGACATCTACCTGTCTCCTGCCAATCTCCACTCCTTGCCCTTGGATAGGGCCGTGCGTATGTTTACATGACAGATTGGGCCCCAGTAGGAACCATAATTGCATCATTTCATGGATGCGAGTCAGCAGTGAAGATCCAGGGCCTTGGAGAGAGTCTCTTTTCAGCTAATCTGCCGTATGCAATGTGCTAGAATGCTTGACAAAGAGCGATTAGTTGTATAAGCAAAGATAAAGTGTGACTGAAAACACGGACCTGTTGAACACAAACTTTCATGCTGGGTTTTATTTTCAAAGAGGTGGTGGTAGATAGGGGATGAAATCAGACATCCAATGCACATTTGCTTTAATTTTGTGGATCCACCGCTTCTCCAGAGTGTCTCTAAGGGGAATGAGACTGCCTCGGTCATGGTCACACACACTTCAGCCGTAGTTCTCAATGACTCAGCCACATAAATATATGAGGTAATAGAATACTCTGCTAAAGCAGGCGTGTGATAAAAGAAGATTTGCGTTCTGTTAAATACATTAAATCTGGTTCCTGGAAATTCCTCAATACATATCCATATCCATATGATCTATTTATCTCTTGTCATTCTCCTATCCAAACCCATTATCTATCAGAAGTCATTCAGTGTTTAGGATATAATAAAGTGCATTTTCCAACTATCTGAGTTTCGCAAATATTTGGTATACAGACTTGTCGTGTTTATGCTGAGTGCAGGGTTACACTGTTTATGAAATATAGCCAGGCAAAGCCTTTTGGGGAAGAGAAAGAAACCCTTTCCAAATGAAAAGTAATGATTCATGCCACAGATAGTATATAAACTAAAATACACGGCGATCAGCCCCGCTCCCTAGCGCAATTTTGATCGGAGCGCAGGCAACGTCGTATTGCGTTACTCTAAATACACTGAGGTGACTATGGTGATGTGGGTGGTCCTCATTCATTATTATAACGACCATTCAAGCAGATTGATGTTTGGAGGTGGAATATAATAACGTTATCAACCTAAACTCAACATGTACTGCTTTGTTTGTTAAGCTTCCAGTAAAGCTTTGCAGAGGTCAGCAAGGAACATTCTAGGGCTTTTCACACTTGAAATCGTTAACCTCAGGTTATTCTAAACGTTTCACAATGCTTATAATTTACCAGGGGGTAAGAGATAACCCTGAGTATGCATAACCTAAACTATGGGTTAACATTCTTATTTGCGTGTCAAGAGTCATGATTGGACAAATACAGCAGCATCAAACTGACTGAGTAAAAGTGCGTGGTCACTTTAAATAACCGAATACCTCGTTTTTCCTCATACAAGAAAAAAATACGCCTCGCAAATCCTTTTTGGCTGTTTTAAGCCTGCTAAGACCTAACTTACTCAAATTTTTTTTTTAAATCAGCGCACAGAGTTTCTGTGACTGTGCACAGCTTGTGAAACGAGGTAAGCGCTGTTCAATTTTTGATTGGGTGTCTGTTGCTAAGCATCTGGTCGTATCCTTCTACCCCCACTTCGTTTCACACTGCACACGTTACACACTGCAATGCAGGGTTAACCCTGCCAAAGCGGTGCTAACCCTGCTTTGGAGAAGTGTGAAACGTTCGTTTACCCGGGTTTAAAAGCGGGGTTTAGAATGAAGATAACCCAGGGTTAAGCGCAGTGTCAAAAGCCCTTCTGTGTTGTTGTCGTATTACATGGTGCCCTCATTTTAATATGTTGTGTCATATACAACCGAAGTGTTAGATAGCAATTTGTTGAACATTATTAAATGTTGGGCTATGAGCCACGTTGACCTCTTTGACTCCATCTCTTCATAGAAAATATGGAAAGATTTTACTCTTCGAAATAAAATGTACTACATCACATACATATCACATGAACAGATATTACAGAAAGAAGTTAAAGGAGACGTTCATGTTCTCGTCATGCTATAGACTTTATTAAACATATTGATATTTCTGAGAAGAACCCAAGATAACCCTACTTTTATTTACAATAAATGATCATATTTCTTCACATACAACAGTAAAAACAATGTAGACAACTTAAATAACTTTACGGTGTAACTACTTAAATAATAAAAGAAACAGGGTTATTCTATTCACACGACACCTTCCCAGCAGCTCCAATGCAGGTTTCACATTAAGTGCTAAAATTATCGAGGAGATCTACAGCATGATGCAAGAATTCTAAAAAATGCACTGAATATAAAGTAATAAACACTTATGGTTTGCTGTTGGTATACCTCTCTTTGGGAGAAATGAACAGTTACACTAATAACACTGAATACAACAAACTATTCAAGGCGAGTGTAAGACCAATTTACTAATTTTAACAAGAAGCACATAAAATTGGTGGGGTGAATTAAACTTATAGTGATGACCTGACTGGTTACACAATAGTCTAAAGCTGATATACAGAATGTACTGTTTCAGTCATTTTTATTCAGTAATTACAAAAACGAAAAAACAGCTTATGCTTTTATGAGGCAATATGGTGAAGTACGTATGTAAACAATAATATAAGCTCACTTTCAGAACCATTTTTCAGCGTTGGTGATGCCATCATAAAGAATAATAGTGTCAATGTAATCTATTCATTTATGAGCTGCAGGCTGAATAAAACAGCACTCTAAAATGATAGCTGTAGCTTTTAGCATGGAAAAGCATCGAAAGTCAAAGAAAAATCTGTTTAATTAAGGTCTGTCAAAGTACTCTTGATGGGAAGAGAATGTTACTTCTTTAAATTAGATTTGTATAGATGTATTTCCTTGTTGGAACTGTCTTAGCATCTATCCCTACATTAAATTATGAATTTACAGGCTGCTATTATTCGCCTCTCCCATATATTATTCCTTCAAAATAAACCTTCCTCTATCAAATAATGGCAAGTCTAACTACCCATTTAACTACAGTACTACTGTATATGAAATGTACACCAGTCACCAGCCTTGTTACCTTTTTTAAATGACAAAAACGGATAATGGTTTGGTGTTTATAAAATGCAGAAACTGCAGGTGAAGCTTGCCCACTGTGACTGACAAAAAACCGTATTGAAAGTAAATGTAGTAATGTTATTTGTTTAAATCTTACAAGGATCTTTCATATAAAAAGGGTTCCTGTGCATGACATCACACAAAAACTAGATACATGAACATGTTACAATATGATAAGATATACAATTTGCAATGAAAGCAGCGTGCATGGTCATGGACAACTATAGGAAAATAGTATTCTGTAGCTTTAACCAAAGCAGGATCCTGTTTATGGGTATCCTGCAAACCATCTCCAACTTTTTATGTGTATTCATTTAAATGAATAGTTTTAAATGCAAAGTGACTGTCAGAACATTCTTAAGATTTAGATTTCACTTCACTCAATGGGACAGAGGTTTGACTTTGCAGGATCTATTCTGATAATTTTATAGATCAATGACATTTAAGCAGATCTGTTTAATGAAACTGCATGTATGGTAAACTGGCATCAAGTCCCATCCAATGATTGTCCAGTTATACACAGACAAGTTAGATAACAGCCTGTTAGTTTCTGGCGTGTCGTATTGTCAGCATCTACTGGTGTTACTTCCCTCGTTCTTTAAGCACCTGTGAATCCCAAAGCAATGATTATTTTCTATGGTACAGTTCAGTTTCTTATACTGTCCATTTGACTTCCCTAAGTTAGCTGTTTGTTATACTTCTGTCCCAAAAATCCCAATTGGTGTTCCGAGTCCTGTAGTACAGGTGCCCATGTTGGGGTTGGGCCAAGCATTCACGTTGGTCTCATATGGGTCGTCCAGTGCCTTATGAGTCCGTTACTGTTGCAGGGATGATTGACTTTAAAGTGGACCAGACTTGGTCAGCCAACAGGACGACCTCTTTAATACCCTTGAGTCCGGCGTGGTACCTCCAACATCTACGCGTGGTTAGGTCCTATTGGCCACCCTGTTATTGTTTGACGTGTATTTGTGCATAGGGATAGGGGGATGCAGATGGCATAGGAGAGCTTGAAAATCAGAAGCCTGTGGCTCATGAAACAGAACCGTGCTGGGAGAGGAGGATCAGGTGGAGATAAGGGATGGTGTCTTGAAGGCGAACTCTGAAAGGCCTCCTTAACGTTCAGTCTGCCAACTGCAGAAGAGCGCTTTATCACCCTGACCTGCTCTTTATACAATATAACTGGTGAGGTTCAGTAGGTAGGAGGTCATGTCAATGATGTGCTCCAGTATGCTGCCTTTCTCACCGTCCCCTCGCACGCCACGCTCCCCTTTCTCGCACTGGGACCCCGAGAAGCCTTCTTTGCAGAGACATTTGTTGGGTTCCACGCAGACCCCGCCGTTGCGACAAGCTGGTTCACACTTGGCTGTAAGGAACATGAGAAAACAGAAATAAGTTGGAGATTTGTGCACCAGTACAGTTAGGTGGAGAAGGCGACAGACGTTTTAAGGAACAAAGGGCAAAAGATCTTGTGTGGTCCCCCATACCTCGTAAGCAGAAAGGGTCATCCCAGCCAGGGCTGCAGCAGCACTTGCCAGTTGGTGTACAGTGTCCATTCTTGCATTCTCGGGAACAAGCGGTGCTAAGCAGCTCTGGATCCTCTACTGGCCGTCTGCACTCTTTAGGGACCTGTGGCCTGCACAAGACACATAACATTCATGGTCAACTGAGAAGAACTTTGTCATTTCAGGCAAACTGATAGTAAAAACAGAAGAAAAGTCTTCTCTGCCCTTAGATGAAGATGCACCAAAAACACAACCTGATTAAGAGTAAATGAAGCTGTATTTAAATGTTTAGAACCCCGCAAAGCAAAAAATAAGACAAGATACATGTGGTGAAACCTAGTTCAGTGTCCAGGCTCCATGCCCATTATTAACGCACTTCATCAAGTGGGTGTATATATTGTGGTTGCTAGGGATACGTGATGTTGCGTCACTGGCGTAGCCGGCTTGCTGTTTGGTGTTTCGCTGCCTGGTGTTGAAGGTATATGTCTGCTGATTTCTATTCTTAGTCTCATTTATTTGGTCTAATTATGCCATTTTTCTGGAAGGCTGGTGTCTGTTCGCCGCTCCCTTTTTGCGGTGTAGAATGGCTGTTGCCTCTTCAATATAATGTTTTGCTGCATATAATCCCTTTGGTTGCATTGCTGCGTGCATTGCTGAGTGCGTGTGTGACTGCTGTCTTCCTGTTCGGTAGGTAATGGTTGGTTATCTTAGAATATCCTGTGTATGCAGTGGAAAGTAATTCTGTTTTTAATGATCTTTGTTTAGCTTTTGTGGTGTTCTACCGCATAGGTGACGTGTTTCCTGCATGTTGGTATGTAAAACCCACTCTTAACGTTACGATCGCCTTTAAAGGTATGTGTATTCATCGTTTTAATTTTCTTGTCATGTTTTACATGTAAATCAGTGCGTTGTGCATTCTCTTGTTCAGTCGCTTTATGGCCTGACGCTTCAACGCTGCTGTTTTGCTTTGCCCTTTTTTGCTTTCTATCTGTTGCTCCCTCGCTTATTGCTTGCTTTTGGGGGTGCTGTGGTGTTGCTGGTGTCCAACCTGCCACTTCTGTTTGTTAACCAATTTTATTTGTTTGTTTCTTGTGTTTTGTTTATTCCTGGTGCAACACGAAAACTGTGTTCCTGTGGTACACATTTGTACCTCATATTGCTGTAAGAAGTGATGTATACAACCCAGGGGGGCCTAAGCTCATTGTGGTGCCTGAATGGGCTGAGAGTGCTCCAGGTTTAGTGTTTGGCATTTATTTAATTTTATTGTGAATTATGGTTCCATTAAAGAACATTATTTGTTAGTTAATTTAGTTGATTTTGCACTTTCCCTATTTCCTTTTCTTGGTTGATTTGTTATTTATTCTTTGTTATTGCCCTTTATTGCATTTGATTTGGTAGTAATGCTTCTTTTGCTTATTTCTAGGAACTGGGGGGAGTCCAGAGTGGGCAGGCTGTCTATTTCCTGGCGCTGGAGTTTTTCCCGCGTAGTAGTTTTCTTTTACCTTTAGATTTTCTTTTGCAGTGTATTTCATTAGTGTGTGTGGTGCTTTCTTTTGTTTTGTCCACGTATGCATATTTTTGTGCGCTATTCGGGGGCCTGGAATCTAGCCTTCCTTACTGCTGGTGAGCCCCAGTTCCTTAGCTTGGTACAGATATATATAGCTTTTTGGGCAAAGTTGCTTATTTGCCTTTATGCTGTTTCAACTGCCACTGCTCGCTATTTATCACACTGAGCTTTTATTGGTTAATTGACCCTTGTCTTAACTATTTATGGTCATTGAATACAATTTTATGTTACAAATAAAATCTATTTTGTATTTTTCATATCCATGTCTCATGATTCTTTTGTGGACAAAAGAAACTCGAACCTGTGTGTCTTGTATTTGTATTTCCCAGGTACTAAACCTGGGTGGCGTAGTCGCTGGTTTTATAATGCAGTAGGATTTAATCCTTCCCTTTGTGATTTGTTAAAGTGCCTTCCTTGCCACATACATAAACATACATATGGAAAACTGATGTTTAGAAACAAATGAACCATCCTGTGATGGGATGATGTCATGCTGTTTTAACATGGCAATGTCTGGGAACAATAACGCTTTTGTGCTCAATGGATTTCGAATTCACAACCTCAGTGTCACACAACGTGGCTTGTGATGAACCTGTCTGAAGTTCAGCTCACCAAACATTCTTATACTTCACTTAGCTAAACCTACTGCTTAATGAGCCAAGCAAATCTCTTCAAGGCTATCTATTAGTGACCAGCAGAGCTGTTGACATACCCAACGGGCAGGGACACACACTCACAGACACACTGTAATTGGACTCTAGTGAAGCCGTAACTGTATGGGAAACAGGCTGGAGAGCTCTTAGTGAGTTCACATCCTGTGTTTCTCACTAGAGTTGGTACACTGTATGGGAAAGTTGAGGTTGAGAGTGATGTTGTATTAGGAGGCTTAATGATGAGGGTTGTAGATAGCATTAAGGAAGAAGCACAAAAATGAGATGACAAACACAAAAACACAAATACGATCTCTTTAGTGTCTGCTACACAGTGATGCAATTACTTAAATACTTTGAGACATTCTCACAGAAGCTGTAGACTTTAGCAATCTTGAATTGCCAACATCTAGAACATCTGCAAGAGTCTGAGCTCTGAACAGATCTTATTTAAATACTCATCAAATGAATAGCACAAGTTATGCTATTGATGTTAATTTGATAGCTCTTATAGTATTAGCCTACTTTAGGTCAACAATTGACTAATTTGTGTTGATAAATTTTAATTTCTGCCTATGTCTTAGTGTCATCTAGAGCTGGGGAAACTACTCTGAAACTGTAGTCTGAGAAGCTACTCATTTAGATAATTTTATCTTATATAAAATTATTAAAGATAGTTACACTCTTAAAAATAAAGGTGCTTCATAATCCCATAGAATAACTTTTTTTTGTCTAAATAGTTGCATAAAAAAAAGTAAAAAATTATCTGAAAAACATTTCTGTTTCGTATAAGGTTCTTTGTGGTGCAAAAAGGTTCTTCAGATTATAAAAAGGCAAGAAAAAGATGAAGAGTTTGGTTCCAAAATGAGATAGCTCCTTTAAAATAAAAAGAAAAAAAGGCCAATTAATATCAATCAAACTGCAGTTGGTTTGTTTTTATTTAAGCCATAATCAAAAAAAAATACAGCTAACTAACACAATAAAAACATGATAAATTAATAAATTTTAACACAGAGTTAACTCATTTTGGAACCAAACTTTTCAGCTGCAACCTTTGACTAAATCATTATTTGTGGAATTAAAAACATTCTATGGCATCACTGTGAAGAACAATGTAATACAATACTATTATGATTTCAATGAGTATGGTTTTATTTTTTAAACTACCCAAAGATACACACAATTAAGATATACAGTACATTATTTTTGTATAATAATGGCATTTAATACAGTAAATGGAGTGTACTTTACTATAACGAAGTATACTATTGTTAGTATACAATAGAATTCAAGATACTAAGGTTCCTAAACGCTTTAGTATCTAGAAATATTACTATAGTAAATACAAAAAATAGCTGAACTTTTTTTGCAGATAGCACCGGTGCTATAGAGGCTCAAAGTTTTGTAGCACAGGCCAAGTAGTTGTAGCACAAGTATAAAAAGTGCAGTTCATTGCATAAATAGGCAAGTAAATGACTAAGGACATTAATGTTACAAATAGATGGATAAATTAGGGCCATATCATTTTTAGTTCTTCCCAAATTCGTTTTTTCCTTTTTAATTGTTCCGAGTTCTGTATTTTCAAAACTTAACAAAGACATTCCTCCATAAAAAACTGTAGTATACTATTTATCATTTAATAATTATTTAATTAAATTCTTGGGTACTACAGTATTGTTTAACCTTCCTATAGAAAATATTAAAGTATACTCTAGTGTTTATAAATTTATTACAAGTAAATAAATTTTTTCATCTGGTTCAAATTAAGCAGACTTTTATTTCGGCGGGTCGTTGCAAAGACACTTGAGGGTCAGTGTGTTTGACAGTGTCTTCACTTTTCACTCAAACAGTGAAACGCTTGTAAAATAAACCCAGAAGCAGAGGACATATTTAAATAGAAGAATTTTGCTCCTTCCACATTTCCCCACATCGCGCAGATCAGTGCTCTAGATAAATGGACTGTCAGTGTAATGCACCTGCCAAAGCATAGCGCACGCGTGCTACACTTCTAAAATTATTCTTAGCACAGACCGCTTTTTTTCGTAGCACGTGCGTATGTCGCGCTGTAAAGCCCTGCTATAGTATTTTTTTTTTAACCTGAGAATTCTTAAATATATAACTCAAACTGATGCGTGATGCTTGACATAACAACAGAGCGATAATGAACAATATTAGTTTAAATCTTTAAGAACCGAAGAAGACAACGTGCTGCTTCAATGCATTTCAGGTTTGTCAAAACAGTAGCTGTTCCACAACACTGTTCAGGGGCTATTTGTTTGTTCAAGTTGATGTTAATGTGAAATTTAACAAAGAACGGCGAACGCTATGTTTCTCAACCTCTCAAAGAAGTCTGTGGAAGCGTTAAAAGTAAGGTGTTATTTTTTCAAATTGAACTTCCTCCCATCACATTTGTAGCGGATAGAGGGATACGTTCGTAGGAAAATCAGTTCATGAACTGAACAGATCTGTTCATGATTATTTTTGCAAATTCATTTGGGTTCATTAGTGGCACAGAATTAATCTGGGTCAGTTTGAGCTGACAAGCATGCTCTTACATTTATTGACGCCATTTATTTAGAAGCCCTTTATGATGATAAACTTCAACTTCTTTGCCACAGACCCAAACATCATCAGGGTACTCAAGCAATATATGGGTGTCGTTTGTGGATGCCAGGGGTAGCAACAGGGAGTATATATATGAGTGTCTATGTGAAAGAGTGGGATGTTGGACCTCTGAGTTGCCCTGACAGCTTCAGTGACTGATGGCTGGGGTAGGGTGGTAACAAGGGAATTCTGGCAGGATGCACTGGGGGGTCCAGTGGGGGAGCGGTTCCCATGCTCCCCTCTACTGCTTTCAGCACCCATATCAGGTCTCCCCTTTCTCTTGTCCATACTTTGTTTTTTTTGTGTTGTTGTGACAGGCTGTTACGTTGTTAAAAAAAAGAGAGCGACAGAAAAGATGAGAGCGAGAGAGAGAAACAGAGATGGATAGTGCAAAAGAAATAAAGAGAGGGAGGGAAAACGACGCTCCCCGGAGGATTGGTCTAACACTGTTAATGACGCCGGGTCAGCGGCGCTACTACACAGTTTGCATTACTTGCAGGGTGGCCGTGAAAACAACACCTGCTGCCGTGGCACTTGACAAAGACAGCTGGGTCAACAGGCACTGTGGGAATGCATCAACTCTGAGGCAACTTGCATAAAATACAGACTGATAAATTAAAAGGACACCGAGGCTTATTAGTTAAACAATAACCGTTCTGAAGCTTGCCAATTTCTGGGAGGTTAACCACTGCCCAAACACTTTTTCTGTTAAAGAAGGTTAGACGTTTGTCTTAGTATTCAGCATTATCTAGTTACCTAGATTGAAAAGATTTGATCATTTACACTGAGGAATGAAAGAGATCAGTAGAAGTGCCAAAGGTCCATTTTATTTGGATAACACGCACATCACAATAGTCACTGATTTAAAGGGAAAAAATTAAGATATGGTAAAAATGTGTTATTTGGACCCAAGTATTATACTATCTCTGAAAGCATTGGACAAAATGTTTTTATTCAATAAATATCTGTCAATGACAGATTTGTGAATGAGTGTTCTAGTTTTGTTCGTGCATGCAGATTCTGTTTAGGCTCACTTAAAGGTGCTGTGTGTAATATTTAGGAGGATCTCATGACAGAAATGCAGAATAATATACATTACTATGTGTTCAGAGGTGTACATATATAGACCTTACGTAATGATGCGTTATGTTTTAATTATCCTAGAACAAGCTATTTCTATCTATGTACTACTGTTTTCAAAAGTCCCAGTACTTCGGGTTCAAGTCAGTACCTAAAAATAAAAAAGTTGGCGGTACCTAAATTTCATAAGACCCGGTAGCACAGATGTACCGGGTCAACCGGGTACTGATGCTTTGTCTGACAGGTTGTCAGTCGGAAACTTTTTATAGACACAATAAGACGTGATGAGCGGATAAGAGAGGCTCCGTCTACAAGATATGCGCGTAGAAATACTTCAGATTAAAGTCATATCACAAAGAAAACGAATAGAGTTTTGTGGTGAAAGGAGGAAACATCCGGATTTATTTGAACAAGTTCAAGCGGTAAGTTTCAAATTCTGTTAGTGGTCGCATTATGAATGATGTATCATATGTTAAGTTAAAGGTTACATTAAAATAAACGTCCCTGTTTGCGTGTTAATTTGTTAGCGCCAATGCTAATCCAGTCAAGTGTCCTTATCAACCATTTAATGCTTTTATAACTGTAATGGGGCAAAATAAATGGGACATGCTGGGGTTTACAGTACCTATTTTAAACAGGCCTATCCGAAATCTTTGTGCTAGAAAACAATATAGGCCTATGTTTGACTAGACATGTGTATGTCTTAGACAGATTTTTCTTTAAATTTTTCTTTTTTAACCTTAAAGAGTTATCTATCCGTTGCAATTATTATTACCTTAATGCTTAAGGTTTTTTTTATATGGCACATGCATGTTTGTTCAGTCAGTTGTGAGCACACAACAGTTTCAGCAACAATTAACTTGGCATAGCTTTTTATACATTTATATTAACAATGAGCTTGATTAATACAATTGTGTTTCAATTAGCATGTACTGGTGTTTTGCTTTGGTACCGAAATTGGTACCGAGAACCGTGGAATTTTACTGGTATTGGTACAGAATACTGAAATTTTGGTACCGTGACAACACTACTGCATACACTGCGGATCCTCTTACACAAAATTGTTGTTTCTGCAGTAGCCCTATAAACGGACAAACTGCTCTACAGGGTGCGTAAATATGTTATCTCCTTCAGCATAGAAGTAATAACGTGACGACATCTTAGTCCTCTGTCAGCCATCGTTGTGCTTTAAAAAGGAGGGGGAGCAATGAGCCTTTGGTTGCTATTTGTAACCTCACCACCAGATGCCGCTAAAATCTCCAAATTGCTCCTTTAAGTATAGGCAAGGAGTTATGAATAACAGCGAGCTTCTCATAGAGACAGTTATAGTAATCTCTTTTCGCTTAACGCATTGATAGTAAAAAACATCCAAGTTATCCAATGAAAGAGATAGCGCTGAAGGAAAAGTGGTATTGCAAAAAAAAGAAACTTTATCAAGGCACTCTGTGTGACTCCTCTGTTTTTGTCATCTCTCGCTTTTGTTAGCACCTCTTTGTGGTTACATTGTATAAAAATGTACTGTGTATTGTAGCTGTAGGCCCTTCAGTACAAGCCCTAAGGGTCTTTGTCAAGGGGAGGAACACAGTTGTGAGTGGGAGAGATTTAGGACAGAACGTGAAATAAAGGAGCTTTTGGGTGAAAAATAGGGACTTGCAACCAAGAAGTGTGAGCACTTTGTACTCAAAGGAACTTTCTATGTTTAACGGTTGCTTTTCACAGCGGAGCTCTCAGTTATGTTTCATGTAAGTATTATAAGATGTTTCTTCTAAAACTAGTAACTAGGGAAATAGTAAAAAATAGCATGAGACCATTTTTGTATAAAGTTGTGAAGTATGAATTATTATATTGGTAAATATAAACATTTTCGGAAACAGGCCTGGAGGAATGTGTAACGCCACAGCAAAGGGTTCCTAAGCACATTCATAGATATAAATGTTCTTACATTAAATAGTTTACAAATTAATAAATCCTTTTCTGTTCTACTAGAGTATTGAGATGTTTCTGACATGCTTAAACTCTTTCGGCTTCCATATATTTGTGTTTGTTGTAATGGCACTGTTTGAACAATCTTCCAAGAAGATGGATATGTATATCAATATAAAGGAAATTAAAACCTCTATTACATAACCTTATCTGGCTCATGGGATGAACTTCTAGCGAAAAAGTCAGAAAAGTTACTAAAACGCTATTGTATAAGAGTAGACAATATTTTTTTACCTATAAAACAAGGATGCGAGAGATAGACATGTGGTCTGTTCATTGGGTTGTAAATGTTAACTGTGCTGGTAAAATAAAAATAGTAAATGGAAGCGTAAAATGACATGCATAATGTAAAAAGCATGAAGGGATTAATGTGATGATGTAATGTAATTGTGTGCTCGTGCTCTAGTTGCCTGCCTCCATCAGCTTGTGTTTTTCCAGAAATAATCGTACAGCTGTATGTCTCTTTTATAAATGTGATCTAAATACTCTTCGAAGATATGACATATGCAATACTACCGTTTTGCGTGTGTAACAGGAATTGCTTGTGTAACCTCATCTTTAAAGGAAGGTCAAAAATGAAAATTGTTGCACCATTTTCCTCCCCTCATGTCATTCCACACCTGTATGAATTTTTTCTTCTGGAGAACATAAAAGAAGATACTTTGGAGAACAGTGGTAACCAAACAACATTGGCTCCCATCGACTTTGGTTGTATGGAAACAAAACCATTTTCTCAAAATATATTTTGTGTTTTGAATGACATGAGGCTGAATAAACTGGATGTAATGTACATCTGTCATAACAGCCTGTTTTCTTTTAGCATTTACTCTGGACCAATTTAAAAGATGGAAAAAGACAAAATATGTCAGATTGTGATCTTGCTGCAGTTCACTTAACAGCCACTGATGTCACTAACAATAGGGGTTTCTGAATTCTACATATAGGCCCTTTATCTTCTCATCGATCGTCACAAACCCATAAACAATGCAACAGTCTCTCCCTTATGCACATATACACATTTCAGTGCGTGGTGGCTTATTTATTATGTTGCGAGACGTGTTTATAGAAAGCAACACAGCAACAATCTCAAACATCTGCCTTGACATGATACAATATGCTTCCCCCGCAGTTCTACGACCTAAAAACGCAATGGGGCAGGTCAAAATCAAAACATAGTGTGGGTATTTTAAAGTCCTCGACTCCAGCCAGAACACAAGAGCCATTACAAGCGCTACGAAACTTAGAGGTGCAGGAAAGTTGTAAATGCAAGTCCGTGAAATGTAAATGCTGGACCACCCTACTAGACGGTGCTAGTCAACTCCGAATTGTCATATCACCTCCTTTATTTGGTAATTAGATCACTAAATCTGACAAGATGTGTAAAACAGTGAACCCAACACCGCAGGCCTGACAGACTAAACAACTCCAATCAATGGTGGAAAGAATTGTTCTTTGGAAAAAATGCGCCAATGCCAGAAAACATAAATAAAGAGAGTTTGAGGGGCCTTGTTTAGGAGACTCATGGAAACATCTGCGGTAATTAATAGCATTAGACTTGGGTGGCACTGTCGTCACCTGGGTATACAGTGCCTTGCAAAATATTCAGACCAATTCTAAACCAATTCTCGTTCAATGCTTACTGTTATAAATACAATTTTGCTTCAGGGCATTGCACGACACTGACCTTTTGGGTTTGCGAGCCACTCCACTCTTACTACAGTTCTTCACTCAAATGTTTTGCAGACTGATCTACGTCAATTGTGTTTTATTGTAACAAGATGTCCAGTCTCTGCCGTTAGTACACGACCTCCCAGCATGATGCTTCACCAGCAAACTTCACTGCAGGTATGGTGTACTTCGAGATGTGGGCAGTGTTAGATGTGCGCCACACGTGTTGCTTTGAATCTTGGTCATCTGACCACAACTTTTTTCCAACATTGCAACAGGGCCACTACTATGCTTTAACAAGCCAAATTTCAAACGTGCTGTCTCATGGTCCCCTATAAGTGTCCAGATACTCTGTATCTCCTGTGCAGCTTCAAAGTGATCCTTGTTCGTGTGGAGTTTTGAGAGGCAGTGTATGGGTGGCTTTCACTGCTAGATAAGTGAACGGTGACCATTTGACACTTCACCCAAAAATGAAAATTCTGTCATTCATTTTGTTCCAAACCTGTATACATTTCTTAGTTTTATTGAACACAAAAGATGATAATTTGAAGAATGTAGAAAACCAAGCCGTTCTGGGGCACCATTGACTTCCATAGTTGTAGTTTTCCTACTATGGTAGTCAATATTGCCCTAGGGTTGTTTGGTTACAAACATTCTTCTAAATATCTTTTGTTGTGTTCAACAGAATAACGAAATTAATACAGGTTTGAAACAGCTTGAGGGGGAGTAAATTATTAGAGAATTTTCATTTTTGGGTGAACTATCCCTTTAAATTCTGTTTTGTACACTTTGCTCTTTCACAGGACTTGTACGACAATGACAGATCTGAATGAAAATGGGTTTTGCAATCCTTAAAATCTGCCTTTATATCGCCATCTCTGTTTGAAACATAAAAATGCAGGTTACTTTACGGATTTATCTTCATGCGTCATGATGTTGTAGTTACATTTCCTGCAAATTTTAAAGAGAATTTTTAATGTACCGATTGCAATAGCTGATTTTTTACCAAAAAAAAAAGTTATGGATTATGGCTTTAAGAATATGAATAACTGTTTTCATTGTACTTCACCGAATATGACTTTGCAATATTTTTCCTGAAAGAAATTAATAAAATAGTTGATTACTGATGAAACATTACAATGAGATTATACTGACATTTCGAATCACTTCACCTGATAATTGAGGCTAATTTATACCGTTCCCTTTGTTGAGAAGTTCCAATAAAAGGATTTGGAATGGATCCATAAATGCTTAAATCCTTTAACCATCCTCACTCATGTGTTGAACTTTTTAACCATAAACTCCACAAACACGTGCACTTGCATGTCAACTGGATCATTTCTGTTCTGCAGATTTGCCAACATATGAATGCACTCAAAGTTTAAGGAAAACATTTCCTCTGTTGAAGACAGGTGTGCGAGTCATGTCAAAGCACGGAAAACATGCAACCGGCCACACAGAATCCTTAGTTAACCGGTGCTGTCTGAGCCACCTTGACTGTGTTGGTGTTAGAAACGCGTTACACTAACATTTGGGAATGGTATGATTGCTCTCCAATTATGGTGGTTTGTGTTGGCTATGAGCGGCAGTTGTGTGATGACTTGTTTAAAGGACTGATGAATTAAGACATATATTGTAACCCGTGCTTTTGTTATACAAGAGGGAAACGTATTTAAGCCAACATCTTTTAAGTTTCAGAACTGAAAACGCCCTTGTTACTGAAATTACAACGTTATTGACACCAGGGCCAGCAAACCCCAGGTCCTGGAATGCACCTATATATGACATCATTGATAGGTTGAACACCGCCTCCACAGAAGAATATCAACGACTACTTCTCTCGCAGCAATCTTATGCGAGTACAACATTTTTGTACTATGCAACACTATTGCTTTGTTAGTGATCGCTTAATATGCCCTGAGCCCTATTCGCACGGGGTTAGAATTACCAGATGACCTCTAGTCAAATCTAATACTTGCAGAGGTTGTCTGATCTTCTGTCCGGTTCGTGATCACGGGTCTCAAATGCTCACACATACGGATATCATTAAACACCATACAACTATAGGCTATACAAACTATACGCAAAGCCCTGCCATCACATCCAGGAAATAAGTCAGTAGATTTGAGTAAAATCACAGGCTTTATTTATCCCGTGCAAATGGGCCACATGAAATACAGATGTGGGGAGGTAATTTATAAATCACACGAAGTCCACAGATAATACTAATCCCGTGCAGATAGGGTGAATGTGTAACCTAACGTTACGTCTCTAACCAAATTCACAGAAGGCTCCAACTAAGTTCACTACGCAAACTGCTATCCAATCATAGTAGTGGGCGTTAACTTCCAAGTCTTCAATGTGGCACGCCCATTAAAAGCCTGGGTAGAAAATAGCCTATTACTTATTGATTTTGATGTTTTTTAATGTAAAAACCACACGAACGTCATAAGTAGACATCATACAACAGTATAAAACAATAAACAAGCCCAGTTCATGACACCTTTAAGACAGCAAAAGTCCTTGTGCATGTATGTGTGAGAAAAAGACATAAAGCTCTGATTCTCTGAGAACCATCTTCTATGTCTTGGTACGAACCGACTACAGATGTTCAAGCCATAGCCCGTTAGGCGATCACCAGGGGGTTGTAAAGTGGAATAAAAATGGAATTAATTACGCAAGTTTCAATATTAGCATAGTTTAGCAGTAACGTCATATATTTTACATGAGAAGAGCCATCAAGACTGAAGTACAGCGAGACAAGAAGATTGTATACAATATGTTAATTTGTATATATGGAGCTCAATGTACCTCTTGGGGTCCACCAACTTGTAGAGCTTTCCACTGTGTGATTGGGTCACCATGCTTTTGCTTGAAGCAAGTATGTAGACTTCACCTGCACAGAAAAAAAACAGTTCCTTGAGGGATTTCATTTATCTTCTCTCACCTTCCTTCTTGCTGCACTTGACACTGGTGCATGCAAGGGTTTCATGAGGGGGTCATTAAAACCTCATGCTAGTAATTTAATGAGGAGCTGTACTGTGTTGCAGAACTGTGCGCAGATTGTAAACATGTGTTAGAAGGCTGCCATGTGGGTCTCCAATGCATCCTTCCAATGAATCCCTCATACAAATCAGCAACAAATGCTATCTATGCTTGGCACAGCGCGAGGGATTTTTTCTTTGTCTCACTTGACCTGGTGTTTGGATTCAAGAGTTAGTTGCCTGTGATGCACTGTGCTGTGGGAAAATTACATGGTAACAGAGATTACAACCTAGCAATGAGTGGGCATTGCTTTGCGGTTCCTGTCGTGTCAGAGGGTTTGGCACTCAGTTCAAATAAATGAACCCACTGCAATAGCAGTGTGCCAGAAATCAACCGTAACCAATTTCAAATGTGAGCGTAAGGAAACGCAGGAGATTTCAGATGTAAACCCTATGTGCTGACAAATTGTGCTGACCTAGTCAGTAGTAAAAAAAGAGGAAATATTCTAGTACAAAAATAGTTTCGGGCTAAAATGTTTATTGGAGAAAAGATATTTGTGGTCTGAGAGCATTGATTTTCCATTGTGACCCCGGTGCCCTTTCCAAAACAGACCAGACGGCTGTTCTTAATGAGAAATCCTTGCACATAATTTATTTTGTTTGTGTGTCATTTTTAATCAAACTATGACAAAAGCATGAACATTTTTTTATGTTCACTGAATTTGATATAAAATGCACACCCTTGGTGCCTTGCTAGAGGTTGTGGAGTGCTTACTAACCTAATTCATCTTCGCCAAACCCCAGGATGTTGCCTACCAGCGAGGAACCACAGGGACTGCTGCTACCAAGACAAAAAGGCTTCTCCTGCCACGGCCTATCTTCTAAAGAACTCTGGAGAATTCTGAAGTTCCTGAAACAAAACCATAAACACTCCATATTTATGATCTGAATTGATGATATTTGCTTTGTTTCATATACAATCATGTTTTGTATATGCCTGATGAAGGTCACGAGACCGAAACGTTGTTATACTAATTCAATTTACCTCTTTGCAAACACTTGGTAGTGTGCAAGATTTCTTTTCTTTTTTGCTTATATACAATCATAACATGACAAAACAAACAGAATATTTCCTAGCTTTGGTTTGACAAACAATTTTTGTTCTCACAGTGGTGCACGGTTTATCGTAAATTTTTGAGAAAAAGTCTGGTTCATAGTAAAAAAGGATAAATTTCAAACCTGCGTGTAGAAAAGTGTAGAAATGTATAGTGACTGCCAATTGACATGGCAGAGAATCTGTTCTTAATTTACACTGAAAAAGCTCTTATTGTGGGGTGTATGGTGAGTTTGTGTTGGCACAGTCAAAAATCACAAAAAAGACTGCAGTTTCCACTTACATTACCACAAAAGCTTAACAGTCTAGAGCCCTATCAAATGCAAGATAAATATGTGATTTTACGTTTCCTTGAAATATAAACATTTTCCTCTGACTGTGTTTAATTGAAGATTGATTCTAATTGACCCTATCTGATAATATAGGCTCCTGCAACACTGCTGAGGGGTGGTTATTAGAAAATAAAATGATAACACATACCCATTTTTGTCTCCAAATACGTAACTTCCATAAAGTCGTCTTGACTGACATCCCCTATAGATGAAACCACCGACTGGAGTGGCGCCTCCATTTGACCCCAAGTCAAACGTAGACGGCTCATTTTCTACAAGGAAACAGAAAATAACTAATAACTCAAAAATGAAAATTGATTTAAGGAAAAATAAACATTAATACAAAAGCTAAATTAACATTGAAGACATAATAAAGAATAATTCAAAGTCCATATATCGCTGCTGTCCTTCTTAAACCTTGTATTGTAACGGTTCATGCAAGGAACACTAAAGAGAGCCGCAGATAATCCGATATACTTTTAATATTATCCAGGATGACGACGACACATACAAGCACACCACCATATACATAAACAATAGCAGACAAATAACTGTACTAAGGAGAGAACTTAAATAGGACAGATAACGAGGGAAAGACAGGTGATGGGGATGAACTAATATGTCCAGATGATGGGGATCAGGTGTGACGACTGCAGATGATTACGGGGGCTGTAGTCCGGTGGTGAGTGAGGGCAGACAGTGGAACGTGGTTTTTATTTTTTGCCCTTATTATTAGCCACCCTTTATGATTGTCAGTGTGTTTTGTTTTGCAAATATCTAACCAATAAATGTATTTAAAAGAGCTTGTCAACTTTGGCAACACAGTATGTAACCATTTAAAAAGTACATTGTTTTTTAGACGATATGCTTGTGAATTGTCTTGCCTATGCAAATCAATGAAATGAATAATGCATTTTTGTTTTATTTTAAACATTTGACAAACAAAACGTCTATATAAAGAGATCTATCCCTTCAATCCCCATTCATTATGTGCGCAAGGTTGATATATCCCCATAACAATAGTTTTCTTTGTTTGTGTAAGAGATATCCTTGCTTACCACAATCTGTCAAAAGACCATTAGCTCTTCACACAGGGTGATTTTAATTAGCTACTCCCCAGACGGTTATAAAACACTTTATATTGTGGAATGGTTTTGTTTCACTAAATGTCCTCATTAACATTCACATTAAATTCACATTATTGCCCAATAGATTGAGAAATGGACAAGAGTGGTACAGAGAAAGGGTGAGGTAATCCCACAATTACTATTGAGTGTTTGTGTAAATCTTTGTATGTCCACAAAGATTACACCAACAGGGAATGGCGAGTATATTAGCGTTACAGTCAGAATCCCGTAAAACAATAAAATGTGATTTAATTCACTCACTCACTCATTCACTGTGGTGTTGCTTTATCATCGTAAATGGCCCGGTGTTTGGGGGAATCTGGCACAGAATCGTTTGGGGGTTTAAATGCATTGTTTGGGAGAAAGCCATCTTTGTTTGTTGCCAATGTGTATGAGAGAGTACAAGTAAGCTAATCCAATATTCAGACCACAGGAAATTATATGTATTAACTTCTGGTTCTGATTTAGGGTGTCAGTTGTCAGAGATGAACTGCCATGTTGGTCATTGTAAATTTCAACAACATACTAAATGCTCTTGGAAGTTTTTGTCACCTCAGACATTCTGTTCTTAACATAAAGCCTAACATTACTTCATAGCCAAGCACAGAGTGAGACAATCATTTATGGTTTGAGAAATGCAATACAAGAACTTCTTGAGTGGTTGCCTGGTTGAAACAACCGCTTGGCTTGTTCAATAGCCTTTCTGCTTGTACAGTAATCTATCATGTTTTGAGTAACCAGCCACCTCTAACAGACATACCGTAGTCTTTCCCTTTGATGACCTGCAGGATTCTGCCTGTTGTTGTATTTTTGCCAACTGCATCCGTGCATAGGATCATCAGACTTCCATTGATGTCCATGCGGACCTTATCCACTGCACACCTACAACAGGAGGTGGTTAGAGTGTCTTTAGAAGGCAATTTAGGAATGCGAGTAGGATTTTCATAATGAAGCATTTATTTTCATATATTATAGAAAGCCGGTAAAATTTGGACCTACCTCCCTGGATCATGTAGTCCATGAGCAAATATTTCTGGGGGCTGGTTGGTGCTGTTAAAATATGGGTTGTTTCTGGGTATAGAGTAAGGAGTGTTGCAACAATCTGTATCCACATCCACCCTTAGGACAGATCCTGTGAAATCACTAAAATGCAGAAAACATTCCATTGAACATCTCTGAAAACTATTTAGAGGCATAGGAGGCATTGGGGCTAGTTGTCACACTTTTAATTAACATTATTTCTGTGATTACATCTAGCCCTGGTCACCCCAATATGTTGATTCATAGCGCTTTAATCTTGAATTAAAATGTGTAATATACCTCAGGCCATCCATCTCCTCCATATCGTCCAAAGTGATCATGCCATCACCTAAAAAGATGTGCAGAAGCCCATCAGGCCCGAAAAGGAGCTGCCCTCCCAGATGCTTCCGGTGGAGCTCTGCTACTTCCATTAAAACACGGGTAGTCCTTGTGTCCACCTGGTTGGTATTTTTCCTAAAGTAGAACATTAAAATGTGTATAAAACACTATTTAATATTAAAAATAAATTAAAATATAAGCAACTAGACTGGTCTTTTCGATTAGTAGTGATTCAAAATGTCTTTTAATATTATAAGTTTAATTTAACAGCTGCATTACTTCTTTCTAATTTCCACCTAGATGTCATCTGAAAAGCTAATATACAGTGTGATTAGGGTGAAATATATACTTCAGCTTGTTTTGAATCGCAGTTGGGAATTGAAAGACAATCAGAATGGATGTCAGCTCTTGTGGTATTTATGTGTTTTGATTACATATCTCTATAAAACATCCATCACTGTCAGTAAAAGCATTGCATGAGAAGTTCAGATGACAGATCCAAAACCGCATGGAAACAAACATTGTGCATGCATCTCCTTGTGTAAAATGTTTGATCCAGGGCCATAACCACATATTGACGTTGAGGGGACTAAATGTGTGGGCAGGGTGGAGGTTTGTCCTCACCAAAGAATTTCGTTCCTCATTTCAATGTTTTTTTGGGGGGGGAGAAAATTCTGTTAAGACAGTACTTTTTTATTCACCTATATGTGAATATACTTTTTTATACCCATCATGATGGGTGTTTTGAATGGTGCTCAGTCAAATTTAGGCGGAAGTACTATGGTATGTTGCTGGTCGCCCATTACCTGGACACTGTGTACTCCACCACGCGTAGAATGTGGTCGTGCGGCCCGATAGACCAGCGCTCCTGGTTGGTCGTGTAGGAGATGTAGAGCTTTCCATTTTTCTTATAATTGGGGTGGAATGCAAGGCTTAGCAAGCCCCTTTCATCTCCGCCCTGCAAGTCAGATGGGAAGCACAAAGAATCTAAAAGTTAATTATGTCCCTTTTTTAGATCGGGACGGGCTGCAAAAAGTTAAAGACGGGCCTCCCCAAGTTCCCATTTCTTTTTTTTTATCTGTCTCTCTCCATATGGGGGCCAGTTACCACATGCCCTCTGGCCCCTTGCTTTTTTTTCTCCGCTCTCCTTGACTACTGCATTACAAACGATTATAAAACATTTGACTTCAAGCAAACCTCCCTTCCCACCCACCTTTTCTCCCACCCCGTCTTGGTTATAGGCGCTTGTATTTGGGGCCTGGCTCCTCTGGGATGCCCAGGGCCTCCTTACGGCCTCCATTGTGCAAGTGATTTGTGTGTGTAATCTTTAGGGGATATCCGTGAATGCAGTGTTGAGTGGCTGAAACAATTCATTAGCTCGCTCGCAGTTCATAGAGAGCACAAAAGTCCAGGAATCCTTTAGCACCCCCCCAACCCTCTTCCCCTCTCTCTCTTTCTTACTTTTAAATCCGTGCAAAATTTCAGAGAGGCGGAGAAAAAAATCTAAACAAGGACTGAACTGCCAGCTCCCACTGTCTTGGCAACATGTTATAAAACATTGAAATTGCTTGTGTAATAGGTAAAACCCCTCATCCTAGAGGCTACTACATTAATTGTCACAACTCTGGTGGTCCACTCATCATAGTGCATTGTAATAAGAGGCTATATTGCTTCAGATCCTGGAGAAACAAGTAATGTTGGGTTTTAATCTCATTTATTTTTCCAGATTGGTTTTCCTTCTGGTAAAAAAACTAAAATAAATTAATCGACAGACAGCCACGTTTAAAGTTTGTATGAATTGACGAAAAAAATATTATGATTTAATACTATAGCAAACTAAGTGACAAATACAGTGTATGTTTATTCTGTGGTCTGTCTCATCTCAACAATATTCTTTTCAGATATCTAACAAGAATTCAGTAAAGAGTCTTCTGTGATTTGCTGAAGTTTACGGTGTGGTTCAACTCATAGAACAAGCCAAAACACACAGATCATAAATTGGTCAGAGCGGCTCTGTTGGGCTGTGCTGTAGTAATCCAGTTCAGACAGTCTACAATGCTCTGAGTAAGTTCGCTTGGAACTGTAGGAACGCACATAACTTTCAAGAGACCAGTCAAGAAAGCAGAAGAGTCAAGAAAGGTACACAGCTGAATGATGACCTATTGGCCAAGTGTCTGTTCTGCATAAGTCAAACAAAAAACAGCTTGCTTGATTAAACAACAGGTTGATTTCATTTATCCTCAGAATGTGCTTTTATATAAAAACGTTCTTCATTTCCTAGAACTCCCATCAAACCACCCATATGTTGGACTCCTGATGCACCAACCTGAATCCCAAAACAAACACGGAAGGAGCAGGTCAAGTTAAGAATTCCAGAAAATTGAAGGATTTCGGGCCAGGGACCACCAAGGAACAAGCGTAAATGAACTCAAATATTAGCTTTTGCTAATGATCGTTCTTTCAACAAGTTGACACACCCCTAAATTAATACAGGGCAGTAGGAAGTACCTCTATTTTTCCAAGCCCATTCCTCTGGGTTCTACCGAAAACATAAAGTAATTAAGAAAAGACAAACTCCATGATAGCCTCCCTCCATCCATCATAATAGACCTACACAGGCTTCCTGTGCTGGAATGCCATTACACATTGCTCTATAGCAGTAAGCCCTATCCAACAACAGCCAAGAGAATAATGACTTTTCATCGCAACATTCCTGGAGCATGCTGATGTCTTCATAGAAGGTTAATCTATCTGAAACCTCACATTTCTGTGCCATACTTATATGTACGATTTGTGCATTGCCTTTTGTTTTGACAGCCCGCTTCCTCTTCGAGAAAGATTAGGTTGCAACATCATCTCTGTAAGAATGTTTCTGAAAACGAATCAGGGTCGTATGCATTTGCAGACAACAACACTTCTGCCCCCACCTTGCCCCTCGCCCCATAAGCAGCTGCTTGCCTTTCACAGATTGATGCATGGCCTGGCTCGAACATTGTTTCTGAGCACCTTTTGAACCTTATTGGCTCAGGCAATCCTACATAAAGAGGCATTCCACGCAAGCTGATTGGAGAATAACAATGCGTGCCTACCTCAAAGCTAATCTGAAACGTTCACAGTAATTCGGAGTCCCATTTACTTCAACACAATGAATCCCAAGACCCAAGTCAAATTCCCCTCCTCCACCTGTTAGTTCTGAGTGAGGATCGCTCACTTTCAAGCAGTGAAAACAGCAGATCGAATCGTAGGATAACATTCACTCAATACAGCGGCAGCTCTCTGGAGCAATCCACAAATCATCTGAATGGCTCCATCACAGGTGCTCCCAAAGTCTGAACCTTGATTTGGAACTCAATACAGTGGAAGGGAAGCTATGTGAGATGACAGCAAAGGAGAAGCTGTTTCTCAAAGAGAACTGGTAAAAGAGTCACAGGAGAAGAGAGGAAAAAGTCCATTTGTCAAAGGCAGGACACTTCATTTCTGACAGGGCCGAGAGCCTTCCTGCTAATCTAACTGAAAAAGCTCAACAGCTGTGCGTGTCAAGTGACAGAATTCACAACACGGCGTGATCTATTTGTTTCAGCAAGAAATAGTTTTTTGCAGCTGGACCCCCTTGACTTAGCTGATACACCACAATGGAACTGCTCTCACATTGCATGCAGATGTCTTCATTGCTATGTCTAGCACGGACAACAACAGAGCAATACCATACTTGTGTACCTACTTCATCAACATGGATCGAATCAGAGCTAGGTTTTTAATCTCTGTCTCTTTCACACAAATAGTTTATAACATAAACACATCAGTGCGCTGAAATCCTACGCTTCAGGATTTTGTTTGTCACTGCGTGCTCCGGACTTCTTCTTGGCATCTGGAAGACGTTCGCCAGTTCGCAAAACATCCCAAAATAGTTAACTGGTAGTTAACTATTTAAGTATCTCCGCTGATAGCGCTCTTCCAGTGCTTTGTCGAAACCAATACATGGTTGGCAAGCTGGCGCGCCATTGAGCCTGAAGACCAGCCACAGATGTGGGAGGGTAATAAAGTAGTTTATAATAAATCAAACAGGATCACAATTCAACGTCACCAGTCCACAGCAGCCACATCAATCCACCTAAGCCTCTGTGATGTATGCACCAAAAGTCAAGTCTTTTCCACCGGAACCGATAACACAAAAATTTGGGATCTACCAGTCTCTTATCATCTGAATGATGGTTGTCGAGGAAGGTTGGGAAGGGGAAAAGTTGCACAAAGATGAGTGGAGGAAGAAGAGCTTCATAAAGTACGACCTCTGGCAGCAATCTGAGAAGCGTAAGTCACACTGAATATTTGATAACGTTGGTGGGTGTATGTGTATGAGCTGGGGGCGGTGAGTGAAGAGATACAGTTTCATCAGAGAACACCCACAGTTCTCTGGGAGAGTCCCTCAAGCAGACGCAGTATTGTTTCCAAGCAGTTTGGCTTA
Source organism: Triplophysa siluroides (assembly GCA_006030095.1). Taxonomy (NCBI): domain Eukaryota; kingdom Metazoa; phylum Chordata; class Actinopteri; order Cypriniformes; family Nemacheilidae; genus Triplophysa; species Triplophysa siluroides. The sequence continues at coordinate 231,543 of VCII01000042.1, read as the reverse complement.
ATTGGCAGTGAGGGAATTGAGCTTGAAGGATATACAGAACATTAGAATCAAAGTCATGATAAAACACTATCATCCCCCTTCATGCCCAAGTTGGGTCCCGGGAGGCCTTCCACTGGCACAAAGGGGTATATGTCCTGTTGATGCTCTAAGTAAACACTGCTGGCTTGGAATGATAACAGCCAAACTTGACAGAATAGCACTCTCGGGCACTCTTGCAAGAGTTAGAGCTTACTCTAATTGTCATAATGATTGTTTTATCCACAACCAATTATGTTTAATGATGATAAGGCACATTGGGGACCTTTCCTGTGGGGCTGTTGCATGTTGACTCCATAATTGCTCTTTCTCTCTTTTTAGAGAGAATCGACGAGAGGTATGCGGCATACATAAACTTCCTGTCAGAAAGCAAGTCTCTTCTCCCATCGCCGGACACTTCCTAAACGAAATGTTCAGAATACCTATGTTCTTGTGGGTGCAGATAAACATCTGTTGTGACACACGCCATAACTACTACTGACACACATGCATGTAAGCAAATGCTACAGCTGGCAACATTTCAGCCGTTTTACTGATCCTCAGCAACCAAACACAGTGCTGGCAGTCGGGTTGACAGCAAGCAAACCACACACATCGAAGCCCACATACAGAATACATTTGTATAATAATATAATTGTTGTGCCAACGCTGTTTCTGATTTTAGCATCTCCCTTCATTCAGGTTTGGATTTGTGGTGGGAGGAAAAGAAAAATGCAAATACAGTACATCCATGGAAGTTTTTATCATGCTTCCTTAGGATTCAGTTCTGTAAGGGGGCTTCGCTTTTCCCACCTCAGCTTTCATCTGAGAAGGTGCCAAACCAAACTGATGAACAACAGATCTTTCAGGTTTCAGCAAGGCCTCCTGAAATATGTGAAACAGACTTCTCTGATGGTGGGAGATCGGGCGGCATGAATATCAAATAGGTGCTATTTCCTCATTGGAGGCTCAGATATGCCCGCTGCTTTCTGGTTCGGCTTAAACCGCAGTACGGGTTACAGTACCGGGACTGGAAACTGATCCAAGCTTACCTAAAACTCATCATTATGAGCATGCCAGCGACTAAATACTTGTCTTTTACTCAAACCACAATTTCTCAGTCACTGAAATATATGCTCAATCTGAAATTATATAACTCCACACAAATGCTCATATATAAAAGGCATCATATTTTATCAATATCACTTAGAAATAAAAGAAATAAAAGAAAAGCAATTGCCAACACATATATCTCATACAGGTATATCAAATGTCTTACCTTTATACCACTTTGGACTTGCTTGTGTAAGTCCAGAAAAGGCTCTTTTAGGAGCTCCAAGTTATTTGTTAGTATCCGGACAAAGCCTTCCTTCTCCAAAATAAAAAGGCGCTGTGATCCATCCCCACAATGCACCACACCAACAGGTTGTCGAAGACCACTGAGGATCTCCTGAGTACAGTAGCAGTTGTGTTTGTGTTTTCTGTATGAAAGGAAACAGAAGTTTAATTGGGGAACTTTATGCATCATATTTTTAAACATTTTACTTTACCCGAACATTACAAGAAATATATAAAAAATATTTTTTTCTGTTGATCAAAGAATAAAGTGGATAATAGTAGTTAACAGCATATAGTCAAATTGTAAACGCGACATAATCTTTTCTTTGACGGATTACTCTGGGAATAGACTGAATAAAATGGCACACTGGAGTTAATTTAACATAGTTAGATGTTGGGGGCTCTCAAGCTGTGAAACAAGTGCTCCATTAACCACAATTCACATTTGATGTGGGGAAACACTAACGCACATTATGCCTTAAATCACACACATCAGTGCAGGTGCTACAGTTAACAAGCAGACTTTTAACAAGCAGAGGGATTTTTCATAGTTCTAATAGAGATACACTGGGACTAAATGTGGGTCTGATATCTTGTGCCTGAGCTGTATAATAATGCCAGTCTGATGTGCTAACTCTCCTCGATCAGCTGCTTTACAGGACCTTCGCGTTGGGAGGTCTGATTAAGAATCATGATGTTCATTTGTAACAACTGCGAGCCCAGGGCCCTTTCAAAACACACAGTGGATTCACAGCTCATCATTATTTACCTTGGAAGGTCAAACAAAAGTGAGGCATTTATCATTGTTAACACTCAAGTGAGGTCAGTGAGGAGACGAAGGGCACACTTCACTGAAGGGTGTCATGGATTCAGATCGCTTTAATATGTGAAGTGAGACTATGAATGACACGTGTCATGTATGCTGGTATTATATTCCACTCTGCATCCTTATTTTTTTTTGCGCAGAATGAATAATGAATCTGTGCTGCTTTTTCTAACACGGTTTTGATGGTTTCCAAACATGAGTATTCAGCTTTGAGCCCAATTCTATCACAACCATCCCCAAATGACATCTCTCACTTTGTTCCATCACAAATGGTCAAAGTCCTCTGGCTGTTGCCGGCAGATCAGAGCTGATGCAGTATAAGCACTTTCTTTGTGTTCCTAAAGCTGGCTCAACTTGCTCTGGACACAAAGCTTTGGCTTGGTTGGGGGCAGTGGACCAGTCAGCGAGTACATGCGGGAATGTTGTGAAACAGAAGGTTAGTCAGGCGAATCTTGTCTGTAGTGACCTTGTTGAGATTGTCCTGTTGACCTCAGCAGGTCAGACATACTGGGCATGACTGACAAAGAAATTACAGTGTGAAAGTTTGTCTTAACATATCTGAGGATGAATGCAGTAACAGGTGGAGTTTAACAAGAATTCAACAGAGGATTGTCAACTTAAAGGAAAGTTAACCAAAAAAAACAAAATCTGTTCTTTACTACTCGCCTTCAAGTCTGTATGACTGTACATATTAAGAGGAACACAAATGGTGCTTTGTTTAAGGAACAATGAAAGAATAACAATGTTTTATGAATAGAAATGAAGGAATAATAAGAATAAGAATGATTTGTCTTTTTAACTCATCATTCTAAAATATGTATTAGATTTTTGTGAGACACTGACCAATTAAAAGGTTATATATATATATATACACTGCTATAAGTATATATAATGATTAATGAATATGTAATGTGTGTGTAAAAACTAAATCAGGTATACCTGTTTATCACTTCTATTTTTTCATCTAACAGGTAGTTGGAATCTCTGCCCAGTTGCTTTCGGTTAAAATCTGGAAAGCACAGGCCGCCGTCCCTCCTTCCATAGTACTGGCAGAACTCATCCACGTCAGCTTGGAACAGTTCTGAAAAACACAGACAGACAGACAACTGGTCTCAGCCTGAGATAGACACCACACAGGGTCCACGGGATGATGTAATCACCTCCAAACCAAGCGAATTCCATGCTGTTAGAGCTGTACTCGAGTCAAGTATGTCCTCAGCCATCAGATGCTTTATTGTGTGGGCGTTTTGGTGGTTATTCCAGTACCAAACATAATTCTGATCTTGTCTATGGTGCATTCATGAAGTACTGATGAGCAGATTTGAAGATATTTTGTTTTTGTCTCTCATATGTCACAAGTGAATGTCAGGTTAAGTCATTCAAGCCGATCTAGACCTACTGTGTACCTATTTGTCACACTTTAGTAGAAACAACATGGTGAATTCCATGCAATGAGACCCACAGTGAATGTAGATGGAAATAGCTAATTCAAAGGTAATAAAAACGCTTCATTATGTAAGGTCTTTATAAACCTCTAAAGACAAAGTGATGTATATTATATTGCTTTCTGTCAATAGATACTCCAAAAATCTTTAAAAAACTGTGGCAGTGCTTGGTTTCTAGGAACAGCCTTCCGTCTGCCTGACTGAGTTGTCATTATTAGATTGACGGGGGAGAAAACAGCACTCGGTTTGGCAGCCCCACCGTGACCTAAAAACAACCTAGCTGATATGGTTACCCCTCAGCTAAACCCTCTTACGGGTAATAGAAGAGCAAACACAGCAGTGATAAAAATACAAACACACTCCTTTCTTTCATCTTCAACGAGCCCCTATGCTGCCTGGGGAAGGAGGCTGCATGTGGGAGGGAGGTGGCTGCACCAACAACAGAGGTGATAGGATATCCCTAAACATCTAAACAAAACAGTGAAACAGTGAGATCAAACACATACACCACCTTCAATCCCACTGCCATGCCACCCACACACACTGGTTATCTCGGTCCTGCTGGTGTGAGGTGTAAAAGGAGTCAATGCTTGCAGTATATACTTTAAAAGGTCAGAATCTATATGCCCCCCCCTTCGGTCTGTGGGGTCACAGGGGTTGTTGCTAGTAGGGATTCAGCTACGGTCGGAAGTGGTGCAAAATCTAACGTTACATACAAAACCCTAAATACCACAACAGCACAGATTCTACAATACTTCCTGTGACCAGTTTTGACTAGAAGGGATACACCTTCCCCAACCCTAAACCTAACATTGAAAAAAATATTAATCAACTGTTTTCAGCGTGACAAAATAAATGCAATATTGAAGTGGAGGTAGCTGTATCCCTTCTAGTCAAAAAGTAGTGCTATTTTCCCTCCTAAAATGTATAAATATTAATTTAAATATTTAGCTCAGCCTTGATGCCCGATGACTCCTGAGATAGGCGCAGGCTCCCCGTGACCCGAGGTAGTTCGGACAAGCGGTAGAAAATGGAATGGAATGGAATATTTTGCTCATTTAAAAAGTTAGCTAAGCACTTTTAAAGATAACCATCACATTTGACAGCTTAACGATAAAACACATCAAACAAACAATGAATGGGTGGACCGAAAATCTTCCACGAGGGATTGAAAGTAAATACCGTGAAGGTATGTTTTGCTTCAGTCTTCTTGCCCAGCTTTGCTGAAAACAAATCATGTATATGAGACTGATTTCTATGTACTTAGAGAACTGTCTAATTTGACCAATTTATAACTTCCCTAAACATGCAAAATCACTGTGTGGCCTCAAACAGTGTGTCAGCTCTCCACAATACGTTTTAGTTTTATTGTACTGACAAGAGCGAGAGAGAGAGAGCAAGAGAGAGAAAGACTCCACATCCTCAGCGCTACAGTTATACTTCCATCTGGTTATCTTCCAAAGCAACCTGGGTGGCCACGCAAAGTACTTGACATCTTGATGCACTTCAGCAGTTTTACATATACACAACCTTTGTAGAAAAATAAATGTGTCATTCGTCACCACATATGCTGATTTGAGAGGGGGAGAGGGAGGAGGGAGAGTCTTTTGGCCCCAGCTCCCGTTCTCTTGCTTTGACTGAGCCTTTACCACGCTTTTTTCTATCTCTACCAAGAGTAGCAGATTGCGCACACTGTATCATAGCGGACGGCCAGATGTAAATTGTATGTATACAGTGTTCGATTTGTTGGTCTATTCGAATTTCCGTGGGTGTGTATGTGCGTGTGGCTTGCGTTTACTAGAGTCCATTCCCTGTTTGCATATCAGCCCTTATCTAATCTGTTATGGCTGTGCTGATAGGAAGAAGGTTTGGTCTGGTGGCCAGCTTTTGCATACCATTCCATCCGAAGGAATGCATCATGCAGTGAATGTTGCAACACTATCCAGCCTTACACCCAGGCCCAACTATTGGACGTTAGCTCCTGATGTCATTCATGTTCTGGAGAAAATACAACCCTCAAGATGGCTTTTCAGGTCTTTGGACTCCTCCCCACTGCCATCTGTTTTCGCCCTTACGTTACGGAGGCCTCAATGTTTGTCTTTTCGTTAAACGAAAGCTACCACCAAGAAAAACAAACTGATTATGTGAGCATTGCCTTGAACAGGCCTTGTTTTCCGCTGCATCCTGTGAAGCGCATGTGTGTTCTGCCGGTGAGGTGTGAGTGTCAGTCATGTCTAGACCGAAGCCAGACCAATCACACACACACCCAAAGACAGACACACAAAATCACAAGGCACTTCTTGGCAGGCCATCCTGGCGTAAAATAAGATTCTTGCCAAAGAAGCAAACGGAAGAAACGGGTCATAAAGTAATTCATTTACATTTGTTTGGGGAATGATGTGTGTTTACATGTGAGCTTAACAATTATGATAGAGTTTGAAAAGCTAGCGGGCTTACTTCAGGATTTGGGAAATATTACAAAACAACTGAATGGAACCTAAATTTGCCAGTTTGCTACGTAATGAATGAATAAAGTCATCCATGTTCGTTGATTTATTCATGATTGTCCCTTGAAATTGTTTCAAGGTGGGATTTGTGCTTGAAATAATAAGGCATGTTTTTGGAGGTCTAATGAGTAACAACCATCCTGTTGCTTTTGCGTTCATTCATATTCAACAAACCTGAAAAACTAACATGATTTAACCAAATGCAAATGTTTGCGGCAATCAAGACAAACATTTGTATTATTTAGAAAGGCATGCATATCCAGTACCATTATTTTTTGCATGTGGGTGATCTAGGCAAAAAGAGAAAGAAAGAGCAACAAGTGGTTTCCAAATAGAGTTCTTGAAGACTCAATAAATTAACCACTCTGTTTGTGACTTTTCCCAGATCCACAATGCATATTTAATTTTGAGTCTGATTTGTAGTCTAGACCTGTGGTCTCTTGCTCAGTTGGACATTGGTCTAATTTAAAAAGCCATCAAAAATGTTTCAGCAATGTCCCTAAGTTATGCATGTTTCGTGTTTTTTACCTGGTACATGTCCCCGACAGGTGTAGTAGAACTCTTGGCAGTAGTCGTGGCATAAGCGGGGTAGGTCTTGTGCTCTGTGTGGCGCTTTTTCAAGTTTGGGTGAGTGGAAGAGCATCTGAGCATGTGGTGAACAATGGGCACACTTAATCTCCTCCAGCAGTCTAGAACACTCCGTGTTATTGGTCGAGAAGATCTGAGGACCAAAAGCAAGCGGCAAAAGTCAGAACTGTGGAAATAATTGCTAATCCAAATTCGCATGTTATGGTCCAAAGTTGTTCTTATTTAACGGCTGTGTATATCCTCGAATTAAGCGATGCGGTTTGACATAAATTTGAAGAATGTCTTCTCTGTAATTGGAGGCCATTCGCTTTCTAAACATCTCTCTTAACAAACACCACACGTCCATGTGGACTTGATTTCTCTTGATTTGTTTATTTGGACTCACAAACAGCTAAGCCAAAATTGCACCTCGCATGGCAGCTGAACTCATACTGAAACGAACAGAGCGAAATGAGGATACTCAAAATGTTTCTTAAGTCACTAAACAAAAGTAAACAATAGATTAGGGCCGAGAAAATGAACAGGCTTATTTATGTAACAAATTAGCTGTAATAAAACAACAATGTAATCTGCTCCCTTCTCAAGACATGCGCCTGTTCCGCAGCAGTCTGGTAAACCTCCCTCTCTCTGTGTGAGGTCCATGTGTAAACACCAATTTACAGATAGACGGGCACATCATTCCCGTGCTGGTATCAACAAATTAGCAGTCTGTCCAAGTCAATTAGAAAAGCACAGCGGGCAGACAGTGTCGACCATCACCCCCACTTACTACTCCAGAGAAACCCATCGTTCAGATATTTTGGATTTAAATGTTAACGTTGTAGCAACACCTCTCTCATTGAGCATGTGAATTTTCAGCTCTCTTCAATCTCAGTCCGGCAGTGGTCGGTGTGTTGCCCTGCTCTGTGAGTGGCAACTCTCCTCCTTTAAATTGCCCATTGATTTAGTGAGCCATGGACTGGCACATGGTCCATGGAGAGAAGCATTTGTGTGCTCTCAACCATGCACTCTTCCCATATGTTGCTGGGATGGGCTCCAATGTTGCCATCATCCACACCAGCAACAAGAGAACCTTTGTTTATTGCATTTTTCACAAAAAAAATGCCAAAAGTTAGTCAAAGCTGAACATCAGACATCATAGCCTTCTAAGGCTATACACAATACTGTTGAAATGTGCCAGTGCAAAACAAAATATATAAACAGGTCTAAGCCAAACAGTACATTGCTCAACAAAAATTTTGGAAGGTAGCTGGCTTAATATTCTAATAGTGAGTTGTGCCGCGTTTATGATAATGCACTGTATGACTAAACAAACATATACAGGCTCATTTGAGAACAATAACTTGCCATTTAGTATATAACAACAAAGTGGACATATGAGGTGGCAGAAATGATAGATGCCATGGCCTCAAAAAACTATTATCAATTCAGTTAAAACATTTATAATGATGAATGAATCAGGATCCACAGTTTAACCCCGCAATAAAACCACAAGTGTACTAACTCCCTCGCAAAACCGGCAAGGTTCTATTAAACAGCTTAAGTGAAACAATTTTGAACCTCTGGGAATTGGTGTAAGTTTGCGAGGGGGTGGAGAGCACGACAAACACTCCCTCAAAGGCATTAACACTTTGACAGAGCCAACGACTGGGGAGAATGATGTTCTCCAGCTTCACCCATTAGCGAAACTAACAAACACAATGGTGTTGTTGTTATTCTTTTGCCATAAGCAAAAAGACTCCGTGTGTGGGCAGTGTAGTGGGGAGGAGGAGATGTCGACTCTTTTTTGTTCCATTCAGCCTCGCTCTTATTTCCATGACTTGAGCAAATTAAATGATGCAATATGGCTTTTTGTCACAAACCGAAGTGCTATGCCACCCAGCCGCATAAGGCGATTTGCGGAGGTTGTTAACATGTGAAAATATTTATCGGCATAGAATGTGTTCATTCATAAAACTACCGAGATATTGAGATCTGCATGCGCCTGTATAAAAGATGATTTTCCGTGCGTGATATGTTACCCATCTGGTTTATGTAAATCCTCTCCATCACCACGCAAACAGCATGCTGTCATTGAAAAATCAACTTAAATAAAAAAGTTCTTACAAGTGTCAACACGCTTCTAGATGCACAAATCATTCGGAAACAATCCCTCAACAGAGTAGGCTAATAACACGTTTAATGGAAATGCTTGCGCCTCGTGCTGTAGTTAGCGACACAGGTAGCGAGTGTTGAGAAGAGTAGGTCACGATAGAAACACTGTAACTCGCTCGCTCCTGTGTGCATTTCCCTTGCCAATATGTATCCATAAATGTATCATCTGACGTTCGGATGATTTCCTTTCTACTACAAAGCTGTAATCCTGAGCTATATCAGAGCGCAAAACTCATTGCAAGAACAAACTAGGCATTAGAGAAACAGCATTGATTTTGCTCATACGAAACTGCAGGAACATACCCGAGCATCTCTCCGGTGGAGTATCTGATACGGAGCCCTCCTGGACGGACAGCAAGACACACGAGGATAGAGCCTGTGACAAACCTCCCCTCCGCCGCTTCCCTCCAGTGACAGTTTTCGCTCCTTCTTCTTCAGGCGTTTCGGCAGACTTCCATCGTAACATCTCCTCCTCCTTGGACTTAATTCTCCATTCTCGCCGATTTTCGCATCACCGCATTCCCAAAAATTGGCGGCGATGGCCAACAAGAGCACAAATTTCAAATGCCTCATTTTACAGGGATTAAGCGAAAGGCGGCCGCGCTTCTACCGGGCTGCTGCTATACAGTCCCCACACGTCAAAAAAAGTTAATTTAGATTAATTGAGCAATTCTTTACTGATAAAGTAGTCAGAATTAAATAATAGTGAAGATATATAACAAAAATCACAAGAATAAATTAAGACAAGTGCTGGTTATGATGTTATTACAGTGGAAAAAGCATCTTGTATATTAATGCGAAATTAGAAAAGTAAAAATGGTCAGGTTATATACAGAAAGCGTAGTAAGTTTCCTTGTTCAAAATGTTAAATCCCGTCGGTGCAACAGAAGTTGATGCGTGTGATCTATAGTTGCACTAAGTTGTCTGTTGCATGCTCTTCAGTGCACTCACATGTTTCTCTTAGCTCTTTCCACCTTCTTTTTAACCAGCGCGCGAGAAGGGGAACGCGCACGATGACGTCCTTGCAGATGGGAACGCGCGTCGTGGTGTAAGGTAATTGACTACCTTCGGTTACAAGTGATACAAGTGTTCAGGATCAATAGTACAGACATGTTAAAATGGTCAGCAAGTGAAAATGTAGTGCTGTGAGTATTAACAGCTGTGCTCTCCATGGATATGGATTTAGAGGCAGCAACTGTCAATGAATGACCTAAATGCAAGACATGTGATAATAGAAATATAATAAAGTAAGTATTTCAGTTTTTTTATTTGTTTGTATTAGTTGGAAAAAAACTGCTACAAAGGGACAGTCTGTTGATTAGAATGTCCAACAGTGTTATGTTAACAGAGTTGTGAGAATGTCTGGCATGCTTACTCTTCAGAGGATTTCTGATAAGATTGAGCCAAATGCAGGACAAGTCCTCTTTTCTTCTCATCTAGAGAGATCTACAGATTGAAAGTCCACAGGGGAATATCGTCTCTGAACAGACCTCGGTTGCATTAGTTGCATTACCGCACCTGTTCGTCCTTGGGGGTCTAGCACTGACCAGAACACAGCCTGATTATCAGCACAGATCAGCAGTTGAAGGAATCCACAGTGATTGAACTGTTGGGTAATTATGGGAATGGCCCTAAGCACTGAACAGCCTGCCACCATATCCAGTCAGAGGTGGCCCCAACATATTTGATCTAACTTCTCGCATGATAAAAAGGCCAACGACTCACATTGAGCAGGGTGCAGAGGCATAAAAACTTAAAGCTCTGGATTAGGGTGAGGGAAGGGTTGGACTGGTTTCTGATCAGTCCAGTGATGCTGCATTGGCAATAACCATGAAAACATATAAAGCTGTGGTTTGGGAGTACATCTGCTTGGAGAGATATAACCCTGCTATTGTTCAGAAGCTACAGTATTCCTCCACTGGCATCCACCTCAGAGCACCGATATTATGGCTACTAACCAACTTCATGTCAGAGAGGAAAAGTATTCACACGCTGTAGAGCTTTTAGGCACACGATAACAACCTGTTCAGCTCTTTTTGAATTTGTAAGATGTGCATTCAGCGTTCACTTTTAACACTGCTGCTGTAACAAACACACTCTGACTATTGCAACATATTTACCAATATTTAAGTTTTCTGAGTAAGACATTCCGAGTAATTTGTAACCATTTCCAGATTCCATTTCAACAAACAACAGATGGCAAAACGACCCTGACATTCTTGAAATGGGAAAACTCTTAAAATTAAGATTTCAAGGAAAACCCAGATTTCACATATGCTATGATTTAGAACTGAGGACATAACAATATGCAGTATTCCTTTAGTTTTATATATTAACTTATGCTTTAACCAGTGCCTAATATAAAGTTATCAACTGAGGTTGAAAATTGTAAAATATTATTTTGGAAAGTCCCTGGTAAGATTTGTTGTCTCATTCAGCAATAACAAGGATCAACTCTGGTTCAATAGCCCTCGAAGAAAAATACTCTCTACCAGGGAGTGGATAGTCCCTGACCACACACAATCCAGTAACAGCTTTGAAATCACAGAGCAGAAGTGGAAAACCACACTCAAGCAAATATCTTAAGAGGCATAAGAAAAGGTGACAACAAGCTTGTCTGCACCTATTTGTCAGTGTTCTTAAAGGATTAGTTCACTCTAAAAATAAAAATTCTGTCATCGTTTACTCATCTTTATGTTGTTTCAGACCTGTTTGATTTTTCCCTCCTTTAGAACACTGAGGAATTTAATAAATATTCATTAGGGCAAATTCAAAACAATGCCAGTAATTTTGACTCACTTTAACGTCTAAGAAAAACAACCAAGAGTGTCAGTAAAAGTGTGTGTAGCGCGCCAATCGTTTTTCTCACGTACACTTAAAAAAAAAAAAAGAACATATTTTTCACATACAGTATACGGTCAAAAACCATCAAATCACAGAAAATGACTCTAAATTTACAAGAAAACCATGAACGAATGTCTTTTAAGAGTCTTGTTTCTGGTGCCCCAGCTGCTGTAAGATTACAGTTTATTTACTTGATTTTTTTTACAATCACAAACAAATATTTAGGCTACTTCACAGAAAAATCAGGCTGGCTGCCATGACACTCGTTGTGGTACTGAAAAATGATCAGCAAGCCAAACATTCTTCTGTAAAAGTGTTCAAATGTATCCTAGTGTCGTACTGATTTTGAATTAAATGATCTTCTTTTGTGTTCTAAAGAAGAAGAAAAAAGCCATACAAGTTTGAAACAACATAAGATGTAAATGACATAAATAAAGAGAAGTTTTTTGTGTGTGTAATATGTTATGTCAATCAAAACGTTTTGCAGTTAAGAGTCAATGGGAAGAACTGAGCAAAATCAGTGTAAAACCTTTTGAGAATCATAAGTACAATGTGAAACAGGCCAGCATGTAAGTGTGTTTCTTAAATAAACTGTACATCCAAAATACATCTCTTTTTCTTTTCTCAAATGTTCACTACATGATTTTACTCATCATATACAAATTCTGTATATCAAATACAGTTTCTGCCAATGTGTACATTGTTGTTATGTGTCAGAGCGTACTGTCAGTACACCTTATATTAGTGGAAAAGTTCATTTTCTCACTGTTTGTTATACTTAACAAGCATCAAAGTTTAATTTTAATAACTAATTTAATAATGATTTCAATCTTTGACATGGCCTTACAATTTTTTTTTAATATCAAGATTACATGCTCATAGAATGTTCTTTACATTATGTAGAATGATTGTATGTAGAAAACATTAAATCAAAGAAAATGCCACTGCCATTTTTACAACCATAATTTTGATCCAAATATACTGCTTAAAATATGCCTACTGTAGCAATAAAATGTACATTTTTTTATAAAGAAAGGAGAAAAACAAGGCATTTGTGTCAACAATGAGACTAAGACTTCACATACAGTGGTGCAAATTCCATTTGAAAGTAAGAATTATTGTACCTCACTCCAAAAGGCAGACAAGTATTTTATGCACGTTTGGAATGCTCTGCAAGAAGAACTACGTCACTACCACTCTGTTTTGATTTGTCGTCATGTTACCTAGACAAAATAGCCGCTTATAAACCTGTTGGGTCAAATTTAGCTTGTTTTATCTTTTATGTACATTAAACTTCACGTTAAGAAATGTACAAAATATTCTCGTTGCGTTTTCATGACAAAATTGCTAATAAAAACCCAGGATCATGTAAACATAAAAATGATTATAGTGAAATTTAAAAGTATTTTTTCTGTAATTCAATGTTTTTCACTGTATTTAAAAAATCTGTTAAAAAATCAAACCTTTTACAGTGTAACAAATTTACTTTTGTAAGGACTATTTACTCCACGATTCATTTGCAGCTTTCAATTTGAAACAACCCCTCTGTGGACCCCCCCTGAGAGCTATAATGCCATAGAAAATTCTCCTACTACCATGCACGACTCAAGAAGTGCGCAGTCCTATAAATGATAGGGGGGTGACATCATCTTGGCTCCTTTTTACTGGTATCCCTAAATCACATGACTAACCTGCAATCTCGCCATATGTAAACGAAACAATTAGTAAATTAACTATCTGTTATTTTACACTGCCCTCTAACTCTTGTCACATCTCCACTTAAGAGAGACAAAACATGTGACCTGCTTTTCAACACTAATGGTAATTGTCTAGCATTTTACAGTATGCACAGCCTTTCATATTCAGAGGGAATGGAATGTGTTCTCAATGTTCTCGGTAGTTGTGACATGGCTAATAAGGTCTGGCCATCTGTTTATGAACATTCTGTAGAGAAAGAGAGAGAGCGAGGGATTCGGTAGCTCTTTCCGGCAATGGGTGCAGGCCCTGGTTTCCACTTCAATGACTCTAAACACATAAGGATGTTTTAAGTGTGGTGACTTAGACAGTGAGCCAGCAGCTCCCAGTGAGTGTGTGTGAGAGTGAGTGAGTCACTGGTTGTGCTGAACCGCTGGGCTGCCTGCCCAGGATCAACAACCTCTAAATCACTGGCCTTTGCCATTGGACCACACGAAGTTTCCTTCAGTCCTGTAATTTTGCTCTGCTTCAGTTTGACTACCTGCTTTGGTCCATATCTCTCTTTTTATTTCCCAAACTCAGGTCATACTCTCTCTCGATTATCTCAAGCTTCCATCTGTGTATCTATTTTCTAATTTCCTCCTTTCCTGTTATTTCTCCTTCTTTATATTACTTTCTGACAGATCTTAAGTTACTGAAATCCCCCCACACCCCTTCAGAGCTTCTGACATTGGACCGGACCTCTTACAGTAAAGCAGTGTTTCTCAAACCTTTTTTGCCATTCCCCACATTGGAGGTAGGGAGGGTTCCGAGCCCCACCTGTCCCCAATCACCCCAACAAAATGGTAATAAACTTTGTCCACTGTCTGTCTTGGTTTTGTCTGCTGATTTCCGGTTTTCTTTTCATTCCATGTCACAAACTTATCCATTGTAGGGTTGGGCCGATAGACGATGCCATCATCCATCGCCGATGGCTGATAGACATGACGATGTTGAGCTGGCATTGTGATTCCAACAACTGTTTCACTTTCGTCACGTGACTCTCACTGCTCTGTGCTGCGGGCTGTTGAAAACAAATATAAACAAGGCTAAGAGGCTTAAAACCTTGTACTGTACAGATCAGACTAGCCTGACTTTATAACCGTGTAGCTTGCGTTGTAGAAAGAAGATGCGCTTCATTTTATAATTATTTTATTGAATATAACATCAGAATAAGAATACAATCAAGCCTCTCTTTATAACTGTAAAGCTCGCGCTGTACAGATTCCTGAATTGATAACTGCCCAGTTCGCGCTGTATAAAGATGTGTCTCTGCGTAGCTCGTGCCAGACGTGCCTCACCTTAAATTGCCACAGGGCGATGTCATAGTCCATCGCAATGTTTCACTGTAGCCATCGTCCGATGCTTGTAAACATCGCCCAACCCTAATCCATAGCTAACTTTTATACCTGCTCTCCACATTTTCCAAAGTTTTTGAGCCTCTTCAATTAAAATTCCGACGTGAAATCATACTCGAAGGCTACTATGGTTCCATGTGACATTTTCTTCGCAGTCTGATGTTGTTTTATGTAAGGCTTACATTTAAATGTGTTGTTGTTTTGTTTTGAGTGTGTGGTCAAGAAATAAAGGAATTAATAAAAATGACCCAATTTCGTCCTGTTTGTCGCGCCCCACCTGTCATGTCTCTATTCCCCACCAGTGGGGCCCACCCCACACTTTGAGAAACGCTGCAGTAAAGCAAGTCAGTCAAGATGCTTAATTAGTTCAAGGGGCGGTTTCCCGGACATGGTTTAAGACTAGTCCCAACTAACTTAAATTTTATACGTGTCTTGATCGAAAACAACTTATACTGACATATCTTAAAAAAAGATCATTGCCATTGTCTCGAGATGCACACCAGTAATGTTTTTTGTAAGGTATTTTTTTAAAACAAATTAAATATCCCAATTTTTCTAGGCATAGTCCCGGTTTAAGATAATCCCTGTCCAGGAAACCGCCCCCAAGTGTTTACAAGACACTTGATTCTTCTTCGTCCTTTTCTTTCATCTTTAAGCCAAAGTGTGATGCTGCTTATTAGGAGCAAGGTGGTAGAAGTCGCTTTAGGGGTGGAAATGGATCGGTGTGGCGTTGGATTGCAGCTTGTCACATGAACAATAAAGAACACAGATTAGTGATCGGTATGCCAAAAACAGGCGTCTCAGGAGACTCCACCAAACCATGACCTAAAACTGCTGCCTGACCTTAGTGTAACACTGGGTTTTCATCATAGAGGCATTCATATACCACACACACTTACACCGCAATCCCCCCACCCAACAACACCCTATCACACGCACACGCACACTCACACATGCCTTTCATCATCCATGACCATCTCTTTCTGATTCCCTTGCAGACCAGTAGGAACCTGCACCGCGCACTATGAGTTCCTGTGGATTGGATAATGTCAAATAAACCACATCATTTATGTCCATTTTATGCTTGGACTCCCAAATTTCATTCTGATCACACAACGCTTCCCATACTGAAAGGTTAGAGCAGGGTTAGCACACAGATGGATTTTCTTTTCTCTCTTTCTTTTTTCCTGTCCGTAGGCTAATTATTTGTAAATGGTTCCAGTAGGGGCCAAAGGCACTACCCAAAGTAGACCCATAGATTTGCCTCCCATATGTCATGGGCTTTGTTGTGATTTTGCATCTTGTACTTTACTGCAAATGAGTTGAAAGGGAGGAACAGGCTTTGAGCATGATGTGCTGTGCATAGCAGCATTGATGGTGGTCCTTCAACATGATCCCACCAGTGCCCC
Organism: Triplophysa siluroides; assembly: GCA_006030095.1. NCBI lineage: Eukaryota > Metazoa > Chordata > Actinopteri > Cypriniformes > Nemacheilidae > Triplophysa > Triplophysa siluroides. The sequence continues at coordinate 215,325 of VCII01000042.1, read as the reverse complement.
ACGCTCAGCCCATCTGTTCCGACTCGGCCTCCTTGAATCCCTATCAGGAAGTCTTCTACTGTTTTGTGCAACCAAAACTGGCAGGACAATTCACAAATGTTGTGGAGTTTGTGGGTAACTTACAGGATACACTGACATTTTCCTAAGATATCAATTTGACTTACATCATACAGTACAAACAAAAAGTTCAAATGAAAGTGAAACAAATGATGTGCCCATCAGCAGGTTGATCTGACTTTAAAGTGAGCCAGGAATACATAAAAAATGTCACGTTTGTGAATATAGGAATGTAGCACGATTTCAAAGCGGACAAGTTTGTAATCAAACTGACTTAAGCACCGTATAATGCTGATCTAAAATGTGTGTAGGAATCCGAAATGCAACATGGAAACAATGTTGGCTCAGTCTGCTATTTTTTTCCAGTAAGAGCGGGTGCCCAGATCTGATAGTGCCGATTGGCTCAGATACACAGTAGGTAGGCATAGATTGGTCCAGTGTGCTCCATGCTGAGCTCTCACTTTCATCTCAGTTCAAAAGGTCATGTGTCTGTAACTGCACCACGTTTTATTGTCTCAGAGAAGGGTATGAGGTATGATTTCCCAGCTCTGCCCACTGGCTATTCTTTTATATCTAAAACCAAAGTAAAAACTTCCCTTTGACATGCATCTTAGTACCAGGAATGAATCATTCCACTAGTAAACTCAGCTTTCAATGTCCATATGTTTTGTTATTTGTTTTTTTTCATTGAGGGAGAAGGTAAGTCCAACAGAAACCACAGAACAACAGCTCTGGTCTATTTTTTCATCTTGCCACCCTGAATGAAACACAAACTGTGGTCAGTGTTGTATTTGCTGAAACAGTCCACGGCGGGTATTTGGTTGCTGTTTCTAATGCCACACAGACATCGCAAGTCAAGCGTTCACAATTTCTTTTGTGCCCCCCATGTCGCTTCGCTTCATTTGGTCCAAAATGTTTTCTTGCATATTTTGAGAAGTTGCTGACACTCAACCCGTTTGTTATTTTACCAGTAATCGCTGGTTGTTCATGCATATGGGTGTTAGCATATGGGTCGGCCTGAAGGTTCTCATTAGCTCACGGGTGACGCGGGTGTCAGGGTGTTTCTTCAGGTCCGCCTAGTGAGTGGTGGCTTGGGCCAATGTGATTGAGCTAGTCAGGCCGGGGCCTCGGACTTTTCCCAGCAGGGCCTTCACCCTTGCAGGGAGTGGGGTCATCACCCTGTCTAACAGCACACGTCTTCTCTCATTCCTTAACTGCGTCATGGAGCCAGAGAGAGCCATGGGACAGTCTGTTCTGCTGAACCTCAGCAGGGCTATGATGACGTCCTTCAACGTATTCAAACACCCATGAAGCCAAAGACGTCATGTAGTTATTTTGTTGAGGGGGGCACATTTTAATAACTTAGCCATTCTTTACATAAAACAAGTAAGTTAGCTAGTCTGGTGGAATGTATAAGGATTTCTGCCCCAGCCTTTTCCATACACACTAAGAAATGCTGGGTTGTTTCAAATGCTGTGGTTGGGTAAAATAAGGACAACCACCCAGAATTTCGGTTTGAAACAACCCAGCACAGTTTTTTAAACCAAATGGTTGGGGTTGTCTATATTTTACGGAACCAGCATTTTTCAGACTGTAAACACTTAGTTGTCAAACTTTATTAAAGATTTACCATTTTTGTCACATTCAAAATCCACGTGGATCAAAAACTAAAAAGTGTTGGGTTGTTTTTGACCCACACTGGATACATATTGGACAGAACACACTGCTGTGTATTTTTTTAACAGCGGTTCTTTGTGATGACCGAGGTGCTATATAGCACCGTTTCCATATAAGGAACCTGTTAAGCCCCTGTATGGTTCTACAGTATATAGCACCTTAGTCATGCCAAAGAACCGCTGAAGAACCACTGAAGCACCAAGATATGGTGCTATATAGCACTAAAAGTAGTTCCCCTATGATAACGGGCAAAGAACCACTTTTAGTGCTATATAGCACCATTTTTTTTAGAGTGTTGGTTCTACTGCTTTTGAGCCAAAAGTCTCAATGTGTACATATCCTACGCAGCAAAATACAGAAAAATGCAAAAGCCCAATTAAGCCCAGCAAATTGCAAAGACACAGTGATAGGGCTTGTGCTAGTTGTGGTCCGCATGGCATTTGCAGCATTCCAGATGCTGATAGCACCGTCAGACCACCAAACAGAAAAGTACCCTTTATTGACTTAAGATGTAAAAATTCAGATAAAGAACTTCGCTCTATTGGTTGTAAATTTCTTGCCTTGACAGTGAGATCTGTGCTTTGTGACCAAAGTAGTGTTCTGTTGCAGCGTCTTCTTCTCTGTCTCTTAAAAAGAAGAGACCTACTCTATCTTGAAGTGAAAGAAACTAGTATACCCTGTTAAACCACAGGAATAGCGTATGTGCATATATATGAGTAGTATATGTTTTGACATAACGTATTACATGTTCTTGTCACCTGAAGGTCAGCCGGCGTTACTCTGTGCGTTTGGAACATTTCACAGACTGTGCTGTTTTCTCTTAGGATTTCAACCCGAACACATTAGGAGAACAGAATGTAAAATGAGATTTGTCATCACTGAGTTGAGACCCACTGTGTGCCACACATGGGAATTTTCCATTGTAATGCAGGGCCTTTACGGAATAGGAAATCGTATTGAGCTAATGAGGCAAAAATAACTAATCCATAAGGTATTCATTTTGTAAATTGCAGTGGATCTTGACGTGTGCATGTGCATCATACCAACATCCTTGCAGTCTCGCAGTGTTTCTAATCAATCTCCAAATCATTGTCGCATTTGCATGCAGCCCTTTGATTCCAACCAAACTGAGGCCGTCTCCGCTGTTCTGTGTGCCAAGCAACAAGGCCACAAGGTGTGTTTTTTATTAAAAGTTTAATGAGCTGAGACATTACAATCGGATACATTTGGCCCACCAAGTTTGCTGAGTTTTCTAAGCGAATCTGCATTGCTAAGTTTTGATGCAGCAACAAAGCGGCTGATTGATGATCAATCACTGCTGTGTGCAGCAGAACTTTCAAATACCTTTCAACACTTGTCTTTCCTTTGGGAGAGCCTTTTTTCTATCACTCTCAACCTGCGGTTTCCACGCCGTTTTAAGGAATAGTCGCCTGCCAAATATGAGCACTTTGCAGACTCCAAATATTTGTATGGTCAATTGGACAGTGTACTGTTGCGGTTGCAGCCCACGAGTCATGTCCAAACACTTGAGCTTTCAAAGCATTAACTCTAAAAATTACATACGGGAGTTATAGACAGATGATGGCTATAGATGTATAGAATATGTAAATATAGGTAATTTAACAAGAATTATGACAATTAGAGTAAGGCCAGTAAATTCTATTTGTGACAATGTTCAGTGTGCAGTTGTTGTAGCTTGCGATCTTTGTTGACATGAGATTGCAGGAGTGTCATCAAGAAATGTGACTTACTCTTTGATGTTAGATTGTACAAACAAGTCAAACTCTGGTGTTGTAGGCCAAGTGAGCTCATAACCAGTTACCTCTTTAACTTTTTTTTCTGAATTCCCAACCCTCCATTTCTCTCCATTTTGCTTTTTTATGAATGGAATGCATCGAAAGCTCAAGTAAGATATGATGTTAATTGTCATGCCCTGTGCTGAATGGCAGGTGAGGCCTTTCCCGCACATCCCATATAAGGATTGGTTGCTTATTGGCAGAGCCCCTCACAGACCCCACATTGCACAGGAATGTGTGTATGTCCTGGTTCCTTGGGATGCGTGTTAAACCCGGAGCGTTGTTATAAATTCAAATCGAATTTGTATAACTTTAAATGTATCGTTTTGAGTAAATCTAATGGTCCCATAGCGATAAGAGAAGACGCGCCTCTCTGTTTAGAATATTATTTTCAACATTTGCCTCAAAGAGGCAGAACAGTATACAGATCATGTCTCGACAATTGTTTAGCGAATTGTTTGGACTACCAATCTGTCACATCATTTTAGGACTGACTAAATATTTATCAGTTCAGTGAAAAACAGAGGAAAAAGCGTCAGTTGTTCCATTGAATATGTATGCTTGGACCTGGAGTCAAGGAGCGGACCACTGTTGAAGTTGACCCTGTTAACTATTTAGAGGTCCCTAGACTGATAGAAGTGTTATTGACCCAAGGGCCATGCGTGGCATGTTTGGGATCTGCTGAGTATATCTCAAGCGTTAATCTGTACAACAGAGCTAGTAATAATGAAGCAAGGCCAAACAATACAATCCATCTGTCAGGGCAAAGATTGGCGAGTCGAGGAAAAGAAGGGGGTGGCCGGTGGGCCGGGTGTAAACTACCCAACCTGGGCATGCCAATGGTCAGTAGCAGTGTTTGATTGTCTTATAAGGTTGGGGCTGATTTTGCTGTAAAGCTGATGTGAGCTGAACAGTACGTGAATGTGCGTTTTGTTCTTCTTGGCCCCCTGATTCAACTCCTGTGTTTATTTGACCATATGCAGTACGCTTGAATTAGTTTTATCTTCCAATCCATGTTTGTCCCACAACAAAAGACATACTATATGTCAGTTTCTGCAGGAAACCAGAATGTGTCTTTTGGAAGGTAAGGGAGAGGGTCGAATTGACCTAAAGTCATGGCAATATAGTGACAAGGACAAATAATCGTCTGGATGGATGGATCGTGTAGAAAGAGAGTGCAAGAGCATTGGTTCCATGTCAGTGCTGAGGTAATTGGGGTCAGTAGCAGCCAGTGCGAGTTCAGCTTGTCTTCAGACCACCGTGGAAGGGTTCTTCCTCTTGGCCATCCTGGCTCATCATTCTATCTGTTCTGCTCTTCCCCAAGTATACAGAAATCCTTATCACTCCAATTACAGCTCACAGAATCACATGTAAGCGGATCTTGGACTACGGTTTCCATCGGGTGACCTCTTAAAATCCAGAAACAAACAGCACTCTAATCACCATTGACTAAAAGCTTAACTCTCCTTTTAAGGAGCATGTCCGTCTTATAGTTAATCCCTTCTCTGAACCCTTTGTCTGCAAATAAAAATACAGAAGATTCAATTGTAGCTGGTTTGTTTGTGAGGCCCACAAGTAAGTGGGATTTTAGTCTTTCAAACCAGGTTGGTTTAAAGTCGGCTTAAAACGGAATTCTATTGCATATTGCGACATATCGTCGCCTTGGAATTATAAAGTTATATTTGCATTCTAGTTTTGAGATATTGAGCTTCAAAAGTTTTTCATTCCATTTGACTTTGTAGATAAACCTTGTAGGTCCAAAAATGTACTATGTAAAGCAAAAAACATAACATAATGTAAATGAGTTTTCACAACAGACAACCTTATGAGTCCAAGGCCATGATACATCCAAGTGAAATGGCTTCTGAAATTTAAAGAGTACATAACATTAGATCATGAAAATGACTGTAATGTTGTAAACAGTGTGTAATGTTGACGTGTTTAAAAGTAAGCAGTCTGCCAAGTTGTTAATCCGAAGGTAAATGAATAACAAAGTTATTGGCTTGGAAAAAAGGGAGTCGTCTCTGAATCACGCAAACGAGTCGCCCCTGGTCCGATTCGCGAACCGCCGCGGATATTCATACTACATATACACTACATATAGTCCCCGTCTACATTTTGCTAGGACTGCCCGCGAAAACTTTACTCTTCTCCCCCAAACACTGTAGCTTGTGAGCCAAATTCGCTGTAGGCCAATCAAAGCAGACTAGACCATCTGACCAATCACATCAGACTAGGCTAGCAGAAAGGAGGGGATTAGTCAGATGAATCGCGGAACGAACCATTTGAGAGTCAGTCAAGAAGTAAGGTAAGAATAACTGCCTATAATAACGAAATAATAGTGTTTTTACACCTTCTATGTACATAGACTTGTTGTTGGACACTCCATAAACCAAAGTAGGATCTTAAAAATCCCTTGTTATGTACTCTTTAAAAAAAATGATTATGTCAATTGCTTATTGCTAATCATTGCCATCTCTTCACGGGCAGAAGAGAGTCTCCGATAGCTCCGCCCTCACACCTTTGCTTGTGACAGGAAGTGAAGAGATGTTGTTTTGAGGAAGGAGGAGCTTAACATTTTTTAAATAAAGATTATAATGGACACATGAATAAAAAAAATAATGAAGTGCTTATATAAGTCATTTATGAAAAACGACACAATTTACGCCGAATCTAGACTATTTCAGCTCTATTATTTTTCGCATGTAGAAAGCATCCCATTCATGCCGCTACAGTCAAAACCTTAATTATCTAACAGGCACAGACAGATTCTCTATGATTCTCAACTCTTGTCTGAAATATTCTACTTGAGTTCAAGGTCTTATTGCCCACCCAGAGAGGTTATAGGCCTTTCCTACTGGCCTGTCTCTCCCCTAAGTGGGTGGTCCGAGGGGGTACGGCTCAGGCACAGGTGGGGCATTGTAGGAGCGCTCACAAATATCCCCCCCAATAACAACCTCTCTCAAACAAACACACACATATGCACCAGAAAGATGAAGCACATTTTGTAGGAACTTTTCATCAGGCACTGAGGGTGCGAACTATAATGAGAAACAAACAACAGAACAACTCAACACAGATACATAAACACTTATGCATAAATGTTCTGCAGTTATAATCCTGATTTATAACTAAAAAATTATACCCAGCTTGAATATTAATGTAGGTGAGCGTTATAATTAGTTTTAATTCCCACCGTTACTAAGCAATAAAAGTGGGAAAAATCCCATGCTTTGTAAATAATTACAGTTCTGCTAAACGTGTTGTCCAAAGTTTACATGGCAGGTTCACTGCACCCTATCTGTTGTTTGGAAGTCAGAGAACCTCCAGCAAGATGTTGACATATTGCCGCTTTTGTGCAGTGCACAAGGCATGACTTTGTCTTGACCATAATAAACAGTAGTATAAAGAGTGATCTGTGCAATAGAAAGCCCTCGCTACACACACACACACTAAACTCCACCCATTATTCCCACCGATAGACCACGTAGCAGATAGCACAAAGATTCAATGCCAAATACAGAACATCAGGACAACAGAGGCAGTGTCTTCTTTGGTGGTTTGGTGCCTTCATCAATTAGAGAAGGCACCTGCTGAGTCTTGAGGTAGGATGAATCTAGGAAGTTATTGTGAGAAAAAGGTGAGAAAAATTAAGGTTTAGATTAATTTCAATTGGGCGCAAAACTATTGCTAGCTTTCCAGAAAGCTTTGTTAAATTGTTCTATTTGTTCACATTTTGTTATTGATTTGGGGTACTGAAACTGCTCTCCAGACGTCAATCCCTGCCAGCTAAGCCTCCAGGTCTTTTTTAATGGGAGCTCTTTCACAGGGGCCACCTGTGACGTTTCACCTTTGGGATCTGCCATTCACACTAGCGACACTGATACCATCTCTAAATAATAGCCTCTCTCCTGCCACAATCAAAGCTCAGGGCCTGCTTGTGTAATGAGATGGGTGGGGTTGAGCCACCTAACACCAGCCGTGTTGCTGTGAGGTCAAATGTCATCGTAAAATGTTTGAACCCCTGGGTCAAGAACTGCTCTGCCCCTCTCTAAGGATCAGGCTAGAGTTACCTTTTTCCTTCTCTCCTATCTCACCCTTGCTCTATCCATTTTTCATGGAGACATGTATGACGGCCACGATTTCATTGGCTGGGAGGGCAGACAAATTAAACAAGATGCGAATGGAGTAACAGTCACAGAAGTAGAGTGTAATTGTTCAGAAACATGGTAATACTGATCGATTTAGAACCAGTTGATTGGTTTAAATAATTGATGCTCTGTGTTCCTAATCTTGGATACAGTATGAAATATTATATCTAATATTGTGTTAATTGAATTGATATTTACAATACAAATTATTTAATAGCACACAAGTGAGTCATGTTGAATTGTAAATATTCAAGAAATTTGGGGTAAAGAAATGTTGGGTTATTTTCAAATCAGCCTTTGGGGAAAAAGGGATGAATCCAGCCGCGGGGTTGTAAATTAGCCTATGCTGGGTTGTTTTAGCCAATTGTTGGGTCAAATATATAAATCTTTTGCGTTAATATAACCCAACAGCTACTGTAGGTTTGTTCAATTTATCCAACGCTGGGTTAAAATAACCAGGCATTTTTTAAGATGTAGTTTATAGTATAGTCAGCAAAAAGGTGGCTCCTCGGACAAGCACTTGTGTTTCCTGTCTGGATGCAAATGCATTTTCCTTTAAACAAGACTTTTATCCTGTAAACAAGATTTACACATTAGTGATTCGTAACACTTTTTACTTTTAGATATTTTAAAATGATTTCTTTATCTTCATCGTCTTATCTTCACCCATTATTTTGCCCGTTTTGTCTATTTTAGTTTTACTTGCACTACTCCCATTTAATCTTTTTGTTTGTTGTTTTCCGCTTTCACTTATTTCCTTTTATTTGGTATTATTTATTCTCTTGCACGTTTAACCCTCATCCTCTCTCCTTTGCTGTTTTGCTCCCTAGTTCTGAAAAAAAGCAAAGGAGGGTGGTGTACGGGGGGGGGGGTATGTTGGGGTTGTACAGACTGGAAAGGTTTGTGTGTATGTGTGTCTGTGCTTTGCTTTACTCGCTCGGCTCAGCGCTGGGTCTGCCTGCCTGCCTGCCTCCACCGCTGCTGCTTCTTGTGTGGTCTCCCAGCAAACTTTATGATTTATTCAGCCAAAGGCAGAGGAGCAAGACCCCCAGTGACCACAGAGAGAGCTCCGCACGTGGGTTTAATGATTTCACCACAAAAATGTCTGCTATGACTGGGGCCGCTCTTTCAGGGACAGAGAGAGAGAGCAAGAGAGAGAGAGTCATACAGTACAGCACCACTCACATCCACTTGGTGACGGATTTGCGCCTGTGCTCGGGTCAATTACCCAACATGGACATCATGAGGAAATAAGAAAAAAACGGTCGTAACATCATACTCGTATGTAGACTCAACACCTATGTATATTTGGTGCTGATGGATTTGATTTATCTGTAGATACTCTTCTTTCACTTTCTTTTCTCTTGCTTTTTCTTCTGTTACTGGTGTAACTGAAATTGACAGAGGGAGGTGATGTCACTAAAGCTTTGAAGGTTAGTAGTGAGAGCAAGAGTACAAATGTTGCCCTAAATTAGGAAACATCTAAGTGATGACCTGCAGTTATAGGTACACTGACCCCTTGATGAAATGATTGATGAAAACAATCAAGTTGAAACTCCAAACACTCAACTCAAACAGAAATTATAGAAATGATTGTAAGATTAAGTAGACGGAATTATAAACAGAATGATCTTACAGAAATTTGTAATTATTTTACGTTCATAAAAGCATAATTATAAAAAAACATTACAAAACCCCACCCCTAAACATACACTGGTGTTGAATTGATAGTTCACCCAAAAATGTTTATTTTGTCATCATTTACTGACCCACTTGTAATTTCAAACCTGTATGACTTTCTTTCAATCGCAGAACACAAAAAAAGATATTTTGAAGAATGTTGTTAACCGGTCCATAGAAGTAAATGGGTGACGGCGCTGTTCGGTTAACAACATTCTTCAACTTTCATCTTTCATCATGTGTTCTGCGGAAGAAAGTTAGTCTTACCGGGTTTGAACCCATTATAATAAAAAATATTGTCCACACTGGATGCGGTGCGACACGTCACATCGCTTGTTCTAATGGGATTGTCGCGTTGTGCTGCGCCGCATCTAGTGTGGACAATATTTATATAAGTAGACACGGTGTAAGGCAGAATGCACCAAAATGTACAAATTAGATTATACTCTTTCATATGAATTAGCCACCTCACAAAATAGTTATGCAATGAGATTGTTGGTTGGTTGTAACATAATGAAAAAAAAAAAAATTTGGATCAGTGCATTTATGAATCTTTTGCAATTTTACTTCCCACTACGTAACTCTATATAACTGTACAGAATTATAATATGATGGAACAATACACCATGCCTATTGAATACCTTTGTCGTTCTCCTTGTGTCACTCCATCAAATCTTAAAAGTTAATCTAAATAAATAAATTATAACCATTGTTTTGTTGATATTGTTATATTTTTATAGCATAAATTATATTATTTTATTGACACAATTGGTAAATAATGGTAAATGGTATATTGAATACAGGACATTTATCTATGTGGGTGCTGTAAGTAAATACGGTCTGATTCTTTTGAATTTCAAACACTGGAACTTACACCTCATCCACAAACATTACACTACACCGCAACATTATCCTAAACACTGCGCATATGAATTAGTTTAACCGCCCAACTCTTCTTTCAAGAAAAGCCATTTTATTTTAACAGTGAGTATTAGGTAACGCAAAACATGCACAGCTGATGATAGCATTTGTTTGTGTAAGAGAGCTCTTGATGATATGTGCATCGAGCGTTTTGTTTGTGGAAGAAAATGGAGTTGAATTCATCAACTTGTGGACAGCCTAATTTAACGTCAAGGGGCCCATTCCTCACACTCAAGAGAGCTTCTTGTGGTGGCGTGTGTATGATCGTAAGGGTGGATCGCCATCGTCGGAGCGCTGCACATTAACAACAACAAAAACAAAGAAACAACAGAGTAACCGAAATTCAACTTTTTTAACCTCTTTCAATTAAAGCCTGGAAAATACAACAGAAATATAAAAATCGGCCCGACACTGCTAATGCAAGACAGCTCAGCTCCCGATCTCTTCCTGCTCTCATTTAAGCTTTTCCCTTTACTTCTTTCTTGCTTTCTTACTCACTGGAAGAGATTGGTAATGCCAGAGAGGCTTCCAACTGTGACACATACCCATGTGTCCCTCCTAAGAGAGAGAGAGAGTTTGTTTGGGCACCGAGGCCCATTGGAACCATGTGGAGTTTTATGCTAATTGCTATGAAACATGGGAAGGTGGGGGCGGAGAGGGACGCAGGTTCTGTCTTTGGTCTTTAACAGGTGATGTTCTACCATGATCTTTGTGGAAAGCTCAGACCTCCTCGGAAGATGAAGGCGACAGGATTTGGGGAAACACCCTTCTGGGTTCAATCACATCCTGCTCTGTGTGCCTAAATCCGTAATGGGATTTTGGGTCATCGTCTTTATGCCTGTGCTTACTGCCCTCCACACCCCTCAGAGCCCTCATCGCAGTTGCTACAACTCACTCTCTCTCGCTTTCCCTTCCTCTCCTCTGTGAGCTGTGGCGTCTTGTGAGTAATGACAAATGTTATTACGCTCCCCTTTAGATTATTTTAGCACACACTGCCGAGTAAATCACTGTGTTTTCCTAAACCATGGGTCATTTGCCGACCCCATGTTTGAACAGCTGTAATGAACCCTCAGCATTAATAACTTCTCAGGGCAGAGAGAAAGAAAGAGAAAAAAGCAAGAGTGAGAGAGGGGATGAAACAGGGAGGAAAGATGAGGTGCTAACACTCTATGTGTGCTTTGGAGAGTGGAGTTTTTATTAGAATGGAAGTGACAGATATTGCTGTTTTTGCAATATATAGAGGAAGGTATGGTGTACTTATATGCAAGCTTGATCTTTCTTTAACAGATAGTGTCATTAAATAAACAGATTATGTGTCTGCAGATTTTGTCAAAAACATAATTTAATACATTTAAATTAAATTTTAGATTCAACCTTACTATATTTGGTAACATCAACCTGAATATTTTTTAAGCATTTTTAAGAACAAGTTATTATAAGAACAGGTAGGCTATTAAAGGTCTGAAAAATACAGAGCTTCATTTATGTTATTTTTACCTGTTTCTCCAGTTTTCATTCTCTGCAAATAGAAACAATATATTTACTTGACATTTGGGATAAATATTGTTAGTAGTTCACAGAATGAAATAAAATGACCATTTTACATAAAAACATATCTATAAATAGTAAAGGGCTGGCTGCGACATTGGAGGCCACTTGGAGGCAATTGTGCTCATGTCCAAATTAAACATACATGCTGTACTCATTCCCTAATTTTGCACAGTAATGATTGGGTATTTCTCTGTATGTGGCCCAACATACACTAGAGTCAGGGTTGTAGGTATAGCAGCAGTGCACAAAGTTCTACTTTATTAAGATAACATATGATTACTTTTGTGCTGAGTTATAATCGAGAACAAAATGGATGCTTCTAAACAAAGAGATAATGACATGGAACACAGAGCTTTGGCCAGTTCCTACTTTTAAATATAGGGAAAAAAACGAATGTACATTTCTGAGGAACAACCTGAAAGTTGCTTTATTTAGACTTGGCCCTGCATCATGGAATCTTGACAACCTCACGACATGCGGTATATAGTTGACACCATGCTTTTCGCTTGTTGCTATTAAAACAAAAATGTTTGTTTTAAAATTGTTTTGAAAATTAAATGTAGGCTTCTGAGGTCATAATTTATGAAACGTCCTCATATTTTCAGTTTCTGGTTGGGTGGTTCTTCTTCAATCCTCCCTGTCAGAAACGTGTGATGTGAATGTGTCTTGGTTACTGGGTAAACACATGAAAAGCAACTGCTGTATATTTCGCAGTGTATGTTTTCTAAACACAAAGATTGGATGCTGAAAGGGGAAAGTATGTGTCCTAATGATGTCTGAACAAGTCTGGACCGGCTACAGCATGCAATGATTGCTGTTTGATCTGATGCCCTTAAAGGAACAGTTTACCTAAAAATGAGAATTCTGTCATTGTTTACTCACATGTTTCGAATCCATATGACTTTTTTCTTCCAAAAGCAGTTTTTGAAGAATTTCCTCACCACTCTTTTCCAAAAAAATGAATAGAAATAACAACTGGGACTGTCAAGATCCAAAATGACAAAAAAACCATAATTAAATATCGTCACATAAAAAAAATATCGTCGCCTTAGAATTATAAAGTTCTATCTGACATTTCGGTAAAAATGTAGTTATTCAGATTTTTCACATTTTTATTTTCACACAACTTATATACAGGTTCTATCTGCAAGAGCCAATCAGCACTTTGAATGCACACAAGAGGTCCAATCAGCATCAGCTTTCCTCAGTAACAGGGCAATATCTGGCTGACTGTTTTATTGATACTCTTGTCAACGAGAGCATTTCAAACGACAGTATTTTTTGTTTTGTTTTAGGTTTTGTTGAAGAAATTTGTATACTTTATTTATATTTTTAGACACAACACTAGCCAGCAGCGCTAGCTTCCTATTACCTGTGTTTACATAGACACTCATAATGCAGTTAATGCCACATTGATACAACAATTAGCATTGCCTTTTATGCTTAACTTGAACAAGACAAAAAAAAGCATCCTAAAATATGAAATAAGTGTCATAAAAAACATGTAAATGGTCCTTTTTTACACATTATTATACACTAATTTCATGTTTTAACAAGAGTTACAAGTAAATTGTTTGTGTTGCTTGAAAATTGCTTTAATTAATATTTTGCAACCACATAATTCTAAACCGAAAGTGATTTTTCAGAATCATATAACAATACGTACAATACAATGATTACTTACAATAATGAATTATGGCAAAAAATAAAAATCACGAAATATGGAGATCCAATGTTTCAGAAGGATAGCAGCAATATCATAGTGTTGTGAAGCCATACAAAAAACATAATTTGGTTTTCACTAAAGATCTTGTTTGTAAAACATTTTTCATGAAATGTCCAGTGCATGAAATGTAACGGCATCTAGCCGTGAGATTGTGAATTGCAACCAACGGCTCACTCCACCCCTCCCTTTCGAAGCACTACGGAGGCTGAAACTGAATTAAGACATTCTCACGTTTTCACTTCTTTGCTGAAGGAGATAATGTATTTATGAAACGTGCTCTGTAGAGCAGTTAGTGCGTTTAGGGCTATTGTAGAAACAACATGGCGAATTCCATGTAAGGGGACCCGCAGTGTATATTGATAGAAATAGCAAATTCTAAGGTAATAAAAACATAAAGCTTCATTGTGTAAGGTCTTTATACACCTCTTAAGAAAGTTATGTATATTATATTGCATTTCTGACAATAGATCAGCACCTCAGCACCTTTGAATGTTAAGCATAATGATCCATTCATAGTGGCGTATCTGGTTCACATTATAATACTATTATGGCATTTATGTAGTCATTTTGGCTCTCAACAAGACTAGTCCTCGCATACTTTAATTTTAGAGACAAAACTGGAAAGTATACTTTTCAAAAATGTGCCTTTTGTGTTACATGGAAAATAAAGGAAGTCATAAAACAACACGGGTAAATGATGACAGAACTGTCATTGTTAAGTAATCTATACTTTAATGCTATCTCTGTAACCCAATTATGTCATTCTCTTGTTGTTCTTTTTCTTGTCATCTCACTCATCAGTAAGTAAAATATGTAATGCATTCAGCTTTCAGTACACCTGTACGGGTTATCTGTAATTAAATCATCTTGTGCTGGTGCTGTTGAATCAGTTTCATTATACCAACAGCACTCTTTTGGACCTTATGATGATGTATGTCAACATCCGCTTCTAGTTTTCATTCCACCCGTGTACATGCATATCCCATAAGAGCTTTATGTCTGCATGGAATTTTTGAACACATCCGGCTTTTAGAATTGCTGTTGAAACAAATCTCATTCACAGTTCAATGTCTAGCTCTCTTCAGTGGTTGGTTTATTGGCAATGTTTAAAGAATGGCCTGGATTGATTAAAAACTCCCTATTTCATACTTTTTTTTTAAATAAGGAAATAAAAAAAGATTTATTGTGTGGCTGTACCACGTTTTAATACAGCATCACAGCTCAGAGAGTAGAGGAGCGAAGCTGTACAAACGAGCCTTTAATGCTAACACTAGTGCTCCTTAGTTCTGTGCTCTCCACGATTATGATTGTTTGAATAAGGATGAATCTCAAGTGGGAGGGACAGCGCTGCAAAGAGTCTCAAAATACACACACACAAATTCAAGGCAAGTCACACATGAGTGACAATTGCACATTCACATTCCATGATACACTTGTACATTTTAAACTTTAGAAATATTTGTGCACAGTTGTATGTCTGTGAATTGTATTTAGCGTTTGTGAAACTTATTTTATGAGAATATATTTTTTATTTTACGCACGTGAATTGTTCTTTGTGAATGTATGTATATAACTTTTGCTTGTGAATAAGGTTTTATGCATGTGAAACTGGCTACGCAAGTGTACATCGTGTTTTATGTGTGAATAATTAATGAGATCAAAATAACTCCTTAGTTCTCTCTGTTAAAGGGTTACCCAATAGTTCACCCAAAAATGAAATTCACTCATTATTTATTTACCCATTTGCCATTTCAAACCTGTATCACTTAAAAACATTTCCGTAGAACCCAAAAGAAGATATTTTAAAGAATGTTGGTAACTGAACAATGGTGGTACCCATTGACTTCTATTGTATGGACAAAAACCAATCCAATACCAACATTCGTTCAAATATCTTCATTTGTGTTCTGCAGCAAAAGGAGAGTCATACAGGTTTGAATTGACAAGAGGCTGAGTAAATGTTGACAGAATTTTCATTTTTGGGTAACCTATACCTTTAAGTAAAATGCAGGAACATATTTTATTGCGCGTGAACACATCTCCCCTGCTTCAGCATCTGGCTTATCGTTGCCCCTCTTTTACTCATTAAACATCTTGAGAAAGAAGCAAAACAAATAGTAATTTCTTCAGAAAATGCAGTTAGCTAAATGAAAATAATTACATACATTATTTTTAAACATAGCATATTATTCACCTTTATGTTGCATTATGTGCCTACTTTACAATAAGCATTCACAGAGAAGAAATATAGTAGAAAATATATTTTATTAGTTACGCGCAGTGACAACCCCAGTTAAAACAACACTACTGTGATGCACTCACCCATAAACCATTATGTCAGTGGGGGTGAGGTCAAGGGATGAAACAGATTGGGTTGTGACACACAATATGGCAAAGTTTGCCAAATTCATCCATCCATCCTTGTACCACCTAGACAGAAAAGGGGGATCCGGAAAGGTTGTGATGGTATTAACATTGCTCGTGTTGGGTAAAGAAGCAGAGAGCATGTAAAGACAGACCTGGCTCCTATGGGAGTACAGGACCAGCTGCAAGCACAGGGTGTGAAGTGTAGAGTTTCCTCTCAACATGGAGACTGCCAGTCTAAGGGCTGTGCTTCACAGGTATGCCACTGACACTGGGGACGTTCATGTTTCAGCCCACACCGGACCACCTGGGATGCTTATCTTCCTGTGGAGTACCATGTTTCGCATACACAAGCTCACACTCAACTTTGAAGCCATGTTAGTGAGGCCCTCTCATAGGTGCAATTATCTTCAGACTAAGATAACTCTAATACTAAGATAAGACAAACTTGTTGACAGTAAAACATGATTTGGGTCGTTTATGAGTATTTGAAAGATACCCATTGAAGTTCAGCCAAATCTGAACTCTGTGCACACACTTTTTCCTTTCACATTACCCACATTAATACACAGGGCCACACATCATGTTTATATACACACTACCGACAACCACACACACCATGCATAACTCTCACACACAATCACTCTTACACACACAAACTAACTGACACACTCGCCGGGTGTGTCAGTCAAACAAACCACCCCATAATGAGTAGATGTGCTCCTGCCATTGACCCATGTCTGCTGTGGGCAGGTTTGTGTGTGTTGGATGAATGCAGTGGGTGTCATCCGGCTGGCGGGCTGCTTGACCCCTCACAGCCCCTCTGCTATCTGCAGTCACAGATCAATGCCCCCCAGCCCTCCTTCTTTACGTTTCCTCACACCGCTGCTCTTCATGCCTCGCTCGGTACCACAGGGCAGTTTCCTGTGTGCGTAACACTTCATACTGTTAGGGTGATGATTATTTCCAAAGGTTTGTTTAGGTACATTCAGTTTACATTGTAAACCTTTTGATTCCAGTAAGGATACTTGTAAAAGATTCAGGTTGTCATACATAGAGACAATTACGTGACAGAAAGAATGAAGGTTATAAAATTGATTTATACCTAATTGTTACTGATTTTCATCAACTTATTCAAATTCATCTCTGTTTTTGCCCATGTCTTTAAAAAAAATGTATTTGATCACCCACTCAACTTCCAAACCAATGTGTCTCTCTCTGTTTTCCATTACACACAAAGGGAGAAATTTGTTTTTTTCCCTGTTGTGTTCAACATTACGCCACAAATCAATACAGCGTAACTGATATTGACATAGAAACAAATGTATTTTCCCTAAGCAATTACAATGAATGTTCATAACACCCACATCCTTACAAAATGTATCTTTTTGTCTTCCATGCAAGAAAATAATCTAATTTCAGAAGGCATGAGGTTCAGTAAATGATGGCAGAACTATCTCTTTGAGGATTTTGGTTGAAATCATCCCAGCATCTAAAAGACTGAGGTAGAATCTTGATGCTGTGGGCTACTTTCACCTTTAGCCTGGTGGCATGCAGAGTGGAGATATCCTGAAGACAGCTATTATCTCTTTTGTCTTGTTGTCATAAAGGGAGTTCAAATTTCTCTAAGTACCTCCTGTATGTCCACTATTTCATCATTATCACTGATGAGCCCTGCCACTGCGATGACATCACTGAACCTGATGATACGGTTGTCAAGGTCCCTGGCAACAGTTGTGTGTCTGCAGTTTGAAAAGTAGATGGCTAAGGACGGAGCCCTGGGGGACACCTGTACTCTTGACGATGGTCTGGGAGGTCTGGTCATAGATCCCTACTGCCTGAGGTTTGTTAGTCAGGAAGTAAAGGATCTTGTTGCAAAGTTTGGTGCACAGTCCAAATATATTTGCTTTGTTAGTAAGCTTCCCTGGTGAGGTGATGTTGAATGCTAAACTGAATCTACACCAATGCATTCCAACGTAAGTGTTTCAAATTATATGGACAGGAGACAGCCAAGCGTGTGACCAATGACATGGCATCCACAGTGGGATGGTTTTGCCTGTAAGCAAACTTCATTGTGAATAAGGGGTCCAATGTGGGTGGGATGGAAGTCTTGATGTGGGTCATGACCTGCTGCTTGAGGCACTTCACTGTGGCAGGGGTGAGTGCAAAAGGGCAATATTCATTCAGGCATGTTGCCTGTGCCGTTCCGCAATGATGGTGGCAATTTTGAAGCACAGGGACCTACTGGAAAACTAATAATGACAGCAAGGTTATGAAGATATAAGTGGGAATTCTAGTCAGTTGGGTAACGCACTTTTTCAGAACTTCAGCAGTTTTGTAAGACTTGTAAAGAATCCAGGACATATGAATGTCTTGCATGCAGCAGCTACTTGACATTTATACATCAACACGTCTATATATATATATATTTTAATAATTACAATATAATTATTTATAAATTAATAAACATGACTTGACTGCTTTTTCACAGGAATGCCAGCATTACTGCAATAGCTTGTTTGTCAGCCTTGTGTGTTCTTTTGGCCTGTGTTCAACACATTTTTGATGTCCTAAATAGAAACAGAACGAAAATGTTCCATTCATGAGCATTCCCCTATTTACAAGTCAAGAGCATATTCAGAAGATAAAGACTAGCAGCACTGCCCACACACATCGACTAAAAGAGCCAAGCCACAATAATTCAAAATTAGGTGTCTGAATGTCCAAATATTCAAAGTAATATCAAAATATAAGAATATATGATAGGATAATATATCTAATAGAGACATTTTTTATATGTTTCTTAAAATATTCTAAATCCCAATTAATATTTATACTTCATTCAAATTACAACATTTCCAAAAATATGTATCTTGATCTGTATATATAAAAATACATTTTCATTATTAAATATCTGAACATAGCTTAAAAGACTGGCCAAGCTGCAACCAAATATACTTATTTAGAAATAACTGTGTATTCAAGATGGATCGTTGCCATTATATTTATGTACTGTATGATCCAATGACCATACATTTTCTATAGCTCTTTAAGAGGTGGTCAAACTCCTCTTTTAAGAAGCATTGATTGATTTCATACTTACAAGTGGTGTCCATTCTGTTTCCTTCACTGAACATAAATTATACTGTAGAAGTTAAAGAGGCATCCAAAGCATCCAACTCAATATAATTTATTGCATACTTTGAACTTCTTACCACGGTTCTTAAGATTTCCCTTGAAGCGGTATATTGCATGATGTAACATTCAGCTCTCACCAGTTCCATCACTGGCCATCACTCATACACAGCCAGCTGTCATAAAGTGTACTGCAGCAGTATTAGGAATGCCACATAAATTATGACTGCTTCATAAATACAGGGTAACAAATCATTGTGCGGTGAATTAATTTTACCTCAGCCTGCCTCCATTCATCCTTACTGCCCACTTTGGCTCAATTGCACTCTTTGAGTCACGGTCCAAGCCTCAAATAGTGTTGGTCTTGAGTAGCATCCAACTGGAAAAACATTTTTGATATCTACCAGTATACAGGTCGGAATCATTAGCTAATGTGACATAGCGGGCTCTTTTACAAAATGTAAACCGTTTTAAACACATATAGATGCATTATTTTCAGTCTTTTTGTATAGGACTGTCTTGTGTTGTATGAATAATCTTTGTGGGGCTAGTAGAATGAAATCAGAATACACTGAAGAGACATTTGTCTAGCCCTAGATTCTAACAATAAACAAGGAAATGTACATGGGAGAAAATGGGATTACAAGGTAAAATGGGATTATGGGAGAACGCTAATGTTTTTTCACACGCGTCATAATAAATGATAAAATGAATTGATTCAGCGAACATAAATTTTGCTTACAGTTTTCATAAGCAGTTATGTTTTGGTAATGAGCTTATTCGGAAAACAATAGAATAAAGCTTTAAAGTTGGACAGTACGTTACACAATATGATGTCAATATAAGAAGAAGTTTTGTAAGACATTCTGATGTGATTTTTATTTTTGACAGTACTACTGTACAATATCATAACTTCCAATGACTAAATCATGAAGTGAACTAGAGGAACATAAACAGAATGTTCAGCTATTGTGTGGACCAGCTGTTATGTATGTATAACAATGTTTCCTACCTTAGAATAATTAAGATTAAAAATAAAGTAAATAAACATTAAATATCAGTTTTGGGTCATGCTTTGGTTTAGAATGGGGCTGTGAATATCAGACTTTCAATGCACGTGTCATGATCCCAGTCCGTGTTTCCCCTGTGTTGGTGAACTCTGGAAACATGGACTGGGATCGTAACAGCACGATTACCGTGGCAAAAATTCACAATACCGTTATTATGGGGATATTTTACTGAAATAAAAATAAGTCATTATATATTATTATGATATATATATATAATAATGAGTCACTGACCCCAAATATGTTGTAGGAGGTGATATGAACCAAACAACAAGGGAAAGTATTTTGGGCCATATGCTAAACTGACCCTTTGGGTCAGTGGTAGTAGATTATTGAAGTATAAATGATAGACTGTAGTGATGAGACTGATATCATATAATGAAAGAAAATGTGAAGAATGAGAGGCCAGCATGAAAGCGAGTAAACGTGAAGGAAAAAAGGGAAGTACAGAGAGAGAGATCAATTCATGGAGAGCTTCCTTATGTTTTGTGTCATCTGTGTTGCAAATTAGGAGCGGAAAAAAACTAAGCGAGTGGAACAGATGGACCACACTAGTGGGAGATAATACGGACGGTCCTTGGGTCAGATATTTACTCCTAATTAGCCCAAGGAATGTGACGCATAACAGCGGAACAGATACGTTGCCATTATGACTGGAATTTCCTTCCTCTGTGGCATGCGGTGCTTTAAATTGATTAGGTATGGCACTTATCTTAGAGATCACAGGACTCAAGGAACCGATGACGTAGTGGCAAAGTGCCTGTGCTTGAGCTGCTGTGTTCTGTTCTTTACGGTTTTGACACATTATCTCCTTCAGAATCATTTAAAAGTTTATAGTAGGAATTAACAACACATTATTGGGTAACAAGGTTTTACACATACATACAATTAGTTTGGTCACGCTACATATCGCCTTGACTACTGTACTTGAACAGCCTTTGAATACATAACTATAAAAAAATAAAATATTGTGATAAAAATTTGGTCATTGTAAAAAGTGTTTCCAATTATTCTCCGGGAGTCTACAGTACATTATTTATAAATCATTTTTTGGTTAAGTAATACATTTGATAACTTGAGACTTGAAGACAACAGAACACATAATAGGTAGAATAATCGTTGAAGAGCAGAAAAGCAAAAACGTCGCTTCTGTTCTGAGGCCACAATTTATATACTCATTCTGACTGATGAACAAGGAATTAACATAACATACAACAAGTTACTAACCAATCAAAGTTGAACCCTGCATCGGCTGCAAGAGTAAATTGATCATTAGAAAGTTTAGTCATAACAAAAACATTACACGCACATTCACACAGCCAATCCACCACACGTGGCATGACCCCCCACTCTGCTTCTGCTCAAGACAAACAAAGCCCCAAACAATTGTCTTTGAGAAATAATACATTTTCCAGACATACACATATATTTTTATTAGGATTATCAGACAAGGATTATCAGACATGACTGTTCAAAGTGAATTTGGTACAGAAGACTTAATAAACACTGATAAACACAAAAAAATAAACTGTGCACAAAACATATACATATGTTTGTGTACACAAAGCGTATTTTAGGCAAAGTTTTCAAAGATTCAGTGGTGAGTTGGATTCTTGTTTTTGACAAATCGACCTGTCTCCTTCCTCTGGCCACACATATTTCAGACTGGAAATGATGTCAGGTTGCAGCATTAGTGCCATATGCAAGTCCAAGACCAACCTCACATTAAAAAGCTTGTGCAACATCTGCGTACCTCCTGTGGACCTCAGTCTGTGTGTGTGTTTTTCAGCAGGTGGACTCCATTTGAGACCAAAGAACTTTTTTAGACTTTCATTCTTAATGAATGAACTTACCGTCAGTGTTCAGCAGAGATACTGGCTGCCAGTTACAGAATGTGGAGTAACAATTTAATATCTAAAGTGGTCACAGCTTTCTGTTAAAACATGAATTTACAGACCCCACTGATCCAATCTCAAATAAGTTTCTTTTGAAATCAATATATCAATATTTAAGAGGCTATACACAAAAACATTTAACTATTTCTGTATAAACCTATAAATAAAGTTTAGAGGCAAGGTTGCCATGTGCTTTTTACAGCATCCTCACAAAGTTTTTGAATAACCAAGTCACCCCTAGAAAGATATGAACATCATTGCATTAGATAATAAAATAGCAAAACAAGTTGCATCTGCATACAATTGATGCTTTTTCCAGAATTACTTTTAACCATATTGTCTAAAGAATTTTTAGTGAATGTCTGTAAATCAGCTCCTTCCAAGCATAGACAGGTGTCATAGCAAACCAATCAAAAGTATAGTTTATTATATTAACTATAGAAAGATAGCGTCCAAATACTTTTTATCTTACAGGAATTGTGAACAGTATGTCTGTGGTAGCTTGCCACAGGAGCATACAAACATACACATTATATACAGTATACATAATATTATGACAAAATATATTGTAAAATGCTATATACGAATCTTACCTCTAGACTTACTAGACATTTTTGTGCTGAAAAACATCTCAGAGAAGGGAATATAATGCTGTATCATGGTGTTGATACTATGGAAATTCTTCCGCATTGGTTGTTTAGCATACCACCACATTCAGAGGTGATATGGGAATGTTAATACCCACTACGTCTGGTGTGGCCAAGTCCTCGTGTGTCACGGTTCTGCCAATCTTGGTTGACTAATTCCTGGTCTTGAGGCAGAACCAAAACAGAATTCCCTGTTTCATGTGGGGAGAGACGTTTTTGACCTTGTGGCCTTCCATACTCTCCCCGAGTCTCGTCTGTGTTCCCGCCCTTTCCGTCTCGTTAGCTTTCCCTTAGTGTTTGATCTGTGTCACCTGGCCCCTATCAATTATCCTGTGTTTGTCTTCCTATTTATACCTCTCATGTGTCATTGTCCTGTGCTGGTTCGTTGCTTGTGCTTCGTCTTGCTTGTAACTGTGTGCTAAAACCTTGTTCCTGTTTCCTGTCTTCCTCTATCAAGTAAGTCTAGTTTAGTTAGTGTGTTTGTATTCGAGTGTTTGTTTGGTAGTTTAGTTAGTCAGTGTTCTTGTTTTGTTAATATTCATTCCAGTCCTGTTTTCCCCCTCGTGGGTTTTGTTTTGCCTTTTTGTCTCTGTTTTAATAAAAACCTTTGTTACCCCTACCATCTCGTCTTGTGCTTGCCTGCACTTGGGTTCGTCATTGAGGACCATGATAGAACGAACCAGCCACAACAGAACCCAGCAGGCAACTGCGAACGATTCCTCGCGGTCCCACCAGGCCCGACTTCTGTTGGGTCTTAAACAGGGGGATCGCGGGATCAGAGACTTCGCCCGGGAATTCGTGGCTGCATCTGGGGAGACTGAGTTCGGTGAGGCAGAGCTCAAGGTTATTTTTAACTGCTGCCTCACCGAGCCTCTCAAGCAGTTTGAGATGAGGATGTTAAGCTCCCTGTGGATGGGCGACATGATCAGGTACGTGATCAACCGGGATGATCCCTGGCCGTTAGTGCCAGACTGGGTATCCACCCCCTTGGATACCGTCCCGGAGGGCCGCGTCCTGGCCGCCCTTACCCTGGGGAGCTCGGCACCCTCATCCACAGCACCCCCTGCAGTCACTCTACCGTCTGCCAGTTCCATTGGCAGGCGGGGGAGAAAGAAACTCCGGAAGGAGGTGTCAAGCCCCAAATATTTTTTGGGGGGGTGCCGTGGGGATGTGACGGTCCGTGCGGCCAGCCCGGCCGCAGACTCTCCCCAGCAACCGGCACCAAGCCCGGACCGGCACCAAGCCCGTCCAGCAACCGGCACCAACCGGCCGGACCAAGCCCGGCCCAGCCGCCGTCAGAGAGCGCTGCCCAGCGCCGTCAGAGCCGCTGCCCCCGCCGTCAAGTCCGGCTGCCCAGCCGCCGTCACAGCCGCCGTCAAGTCCGGCTGCCCAGCCGCCGTCAAGTCCGGCATTCCAGCCGTGTCAAGTCCGGCATTCCAAGTCCGCATTCCAGCCGGTGTCAAGTCCGGCATTCCAGCCGGTGTCCAGTCCGGCATTCCAGCCGTGTCCAGCCCGGCATTCCAGCCGGTGTCCAGCCCGGCATTCCAGCCATGTCAACAGTCCTGCCCAACAGTCCTGCCGGGGACAAGAACAGTTTCCCCCAGGACTTCCCCTGTCAAGCCTCCTGGGGCTCCGCGCCCTGGCGCGCCCCCAAGGGCTGGAACTTCCCCATCCAGCCCTACCCCTTCTGGTTTCCTTGTTTGCCCCCACCCCCCCTCCCTTGTTTATTATTTTTATTATCTCACCCCAACCCGTTGATTTTTCTTGCCTGCCTTCCCTTGATCTTGTTCTCCATGTTTTGTTTAGTCTTGTCTATGTCCCAGTCTGTCTTGTCCTGTGGGTCTCCTTGAGGAGCGTCAGGATGTCGCTCCTTAAGGCGGGGTTCTGTCACGGTTCTGCCAATCTTGGTTGACTAATTCCTGGTCTTGAGGCAGAACCAAAACAGAATTCCCTGTTTCATGTGGGGAGAGACGTTTTTGACCTTGTGGCCTTCCATACTCTCCCCGAGTCTCGTCTGTGTTCCCGCCCTTTCCGTCTCGTTAGCTTTCCCTTAGTGTTTGATCTGTGTCACCTGGCCCCTATCAATTATCCTGTGTTTGTCTTCCTATTTATACCTCTCATGTGTCATTGTCCTGTGCTGGTTCGTTGCTTGTGCTTCGTCTTGCTTGTAACTGTGTGCTAAAACCTTGTTCCTGTTTCCTGTCTTCCTCTATCAAGTAAGTCTAGTTTAGTTAGTGTGTTTGTATTCGAGTGTTTGTTTGGTAGTTTAGTTAGTCAGTGTTCTTGTTTTGTTAATATTCATTCCAGTCCTGTTTTCCCCCTCGTGGGTTTTGTTTTGCCTTTTTGTCTCTGTTTTAATAAAAACCTTTGTTACCCCTACCATCTCGTCTTGTGCTTGCCTGCACTTGGGTTCGTCATTGAGGACCATGACATCGTGTGCCACTGTCCAACAGAGTTTATCTCCAACTCTAATTAAAGACAGGATTACAAGCAACTTGTGGTGGAGCTAGTTGGAGCTAAATCTGCAAGACCACAGGATTGCCCGACCCTGCACTACATCATACTGAAAAATACTTGCCCACAAGCATGAAAAAAGACAAGCAAGCATAACCCATAGCAGGCCAATAAATGGATCAACCCAAAGGGACCTGAGAGCCTAGAATTTTTATTCATATCCAAGCTATAAAATCCTATGAATCTGTGTGGAGAGGCCCACCCTGCAGCAGCACAAACATCCTTCAAATATGAACCCTTAAATATTGCATTAGAGCAGTGGTTCTCAAACTGTGGTACGCGTACCACTAGTGGTACTTAAAGAGAACCCGCTGGTACGTGACACGACAGAAAACTGTAAATACGGAATGCATCTCAGCCATTTTAAAATAGTTGTATGAATTATTGTTTATTTATTATTGGTCGATGTAACTCAAGCATGTGACAGGCAGCTCAAACACAGAGCGGGAGCAGACAGGCGCTTTTGAGTCCCTCTCTTCCGACGAGCCGCATGCAAATACATTTCTATTGTATTTCTGTACTTGAACCGCTGTTTAAAGCTGTTGTTATCTTAATCTACTCGAGGTTAAATCAATGAAGCGCGCGTTGCGAAGTATTTTTGATACGCCACTTTGAAAACAACCGCTGCAGTAAAGTATAATCCTCTGTTTGTTATGTACAGATGTTCTTTTGATGTTTAAGTATACGTATATATATATTTGTCTAATGTGTTAAATATTCTTCCCACATTGTTTGTCTTTAATATCAGTTTGTAGTCTTTCTGCAAGTCCCCACAAAGTCAATAAATCCCCCATAAAGTAATTTACAGTGCCTGGTTCACTGTGCACTACAGAAAAGTGTTTTGTGTCCACTACTACTGCTTTCTAACTTGTAAAACATAAAAAAACATGTTCTTGAGTTTGAAAACATCTGGTAAGTAAAAAAATGTTTTTATAATTAATAATACATTATAATCGGAGGATGAGGTGTAAAGATAAAGATTCACGGCTCTATTATTAATTTTAATGTTTATTAATATGATTTTCTACGGCGGTCATTAGGTGGTACTTGGAACAACACATTTTATTAAAGGTGGTACTTGATCTGAAAAGTTTGAGAACCACTGCCTTAGAGGAAGCCACAGTCCTGGTAAAGTGAGCCCTAACACCTAGAGGAAACGGGCAAACTGTGCACTGCATAGACCAGAGAGACCACCTTTGTATTCCAATGTGACATATGCTTTGTGCCGTTAGCAGTTTTAGGTGCATCCACCAAAGCAAAGCAAGAGCTGGTCAGGATGAGCCTCATTATGTAACCTGATCCAGTCCAGAGGTAAATTCTAAACAAGATAAGGCAACTGAAAAGGCCTGTACATGTCCTCTCTTGAAAAATGTTATAGATGGTAAAAGAGGGTTAATAATTTCTCAGACTCCGATGGCTCAAATTGAGGACCCAGAGGTAAGCCTCAGCCGTCCAGTACCAAATAAAAATTGAGATGCTATGGGAGATTCCATCAAAAACTTCATAGGGAGCTCTGATATGGTCATTGTAAACCTGTAGCAGTATATAGCAGGGACCAGCCCTGCTGTTAGACGCTGTTGTAGAAACTCTAGCACTGAACCAACTAGGCAGTGGATGAGGTCCAAGTGGTGGTGTTTGCATCACAATACAATGAACTGCCACTTCAGTCCATTCGATTTATTGTGGAGAGAGCTCTTACATTTAGAATGGTCTCAACAACCTTAGTTGAGAGAACAGAGTAGTTGAGAGAACAGAGTTTAAGAGTTGGTCCCCCTCCCTCAGGTCAGAGAACCACACTCAGGGTGGGTCGAGTGGACAGTGGGTTGACTCAACAAAAGCGAACAATTCTACTTCCACTCTGATGAAGCTCAGATGTATCAGTTTTACCACCTGTAGCTGGAGCCTCCATTCTCTGAGTTTTAGTCCCTAGTTACAGCTCATATATTTGAATGCCAGGGGATGTTAACTGCCTTCAGCCTAGAGCAGGGTCTGCTGTGCCAACCTGAACAGGGGGCGTACATGCAGCCTGCCTTGGTGATTTATAATAGACAAGACTTTCATCTTCAGGCAGTTTACGTGCCACGTGAGATGATGGACTTACCAGGCAGTATATGATGGGTGATGACATATGTTGTGTGGCAGTTTTTGCTGTGCAAACTGGGTCAAACAAACGTTTTTTAGAGCAACTGTCCAGAACATAGGACCCACATAAATACTTGTCATGATCCTGCCTATTCTTGTCTTGATATTCTAGTCTTGTGGCAGGGTCATGACAGTCCCATGTGTTTAGTGTGGAGAGAGACATGGCATTGTTTGTTTAGGCATGCCATGCACTCTCTCCGGTCTCGTCTCTTGGCCCTGCCCCCTCGTTTCCTTGTTAAGCTTTCCATCAGTGTTTGACACCTGCCATTTGTTAATGACCCTTTGTTAGTTCCCCTATTTAATGCCCTTGTGTCTGCTGTCCTATGCTGTTTCGTTTTGCCTTGTTGCCCTGTCATGCGTTTGTCTTGTGCCTTGCCATGCGTTTGTCTTGTGCCTTGCCACATTTATGTGTTATATTCCTTCCTTGGATTTCCTACCTTGTCTTGATGCCTTGTATATTTACCTAGTCCTGTCAAAGCCGTGTGACTGTTTTAGTTAGTTATCCTGTTCTCTTGTTTTTGCCCCCTCATGGGAAAGTCTTTTGTTTCAAGTTTTTCGTTTGTGCCATTCTTGTTTTACCCCAATCGTGGGATTTTGTTTTGTATAATAAAGTTTTAGTTTATTCGTTTACCGCTGCCTGCATTTGGGTTCTCTCCATGAACATTCCTGACATCACGAAACAGCCAAACTGAACCCAGCGGGCAGCAGAGGGACTCCGATGTGCTGAGGTTTGCCTTGGTGTTCTTGTCCGTGGCGGGGGAGACAGACTTCAACGAGGCGGAGCTGAAGGGGTTGATCATCAGCCGTTGAGTAGTCGGTGGATCCCAGAGGTTCACGTCCTGGCCGTCGCAGCCTTGGTCACCTCCGCCCCGTCCTACCTCAGACTCCGTCGCTCCTCCCCCAGTCATTACATGGACTTTTTTTATCCAAAGCACATTTAACATTTTATCAACACGCTAAACACTACTGATAGCCTAGTTTACCAGGCCATGTTACTAGGAGGATTAAAGCTGAAGTAAACAAGGGGGAAAATGAACAACATAAACCAATTACTGTCGGTTTTTATATCTATTAAATAGTTTTTTTAAATGTTTTTAGAAAGCTGTGATGGATGCTGCAGCTCGGTGGACACCTGCGATACAAAAGCAACCATCTGTCTCCATTCTTCCGTTATTAGTTGTAAGAATCCAGGAACGTTTGCTCCACTTTGACTGGGAGTCACATCTGCTTTTAAAAACATGAATTCGTGGTCTGTCATGTACAAATTTTGACCGACTTGCTTTTATACCTGCGCATCGCAGACCCGTCAACTGCGAGAGAAAATACGAAATAATGAAATATATCTTGATATGATATACAGTATCAGGCCACTCCATCCTCCCACTGTGTTATACATCGAAGGTGTGAAAAATATTCTCCAAAGCTGTTTAAATGGTGTTTTGAGCATCCTCCCGCGACACCACTTCCATTGTTTTCCACCGGCCAGCTAATAAAACGGAAGTCTCAAGACAAAAAGTCTGCTTTCAAAAATAAGGTGAATATTTAATTGTCTGTCAAAGCCGTGTGAGTGTTTTAGTTAGTTACCCTGTTCTCTTGTTTTTGCAAAGTCTTTTGTTTCAAGTTTTTAGTTTGTGCAATTCTTGTTTTACCCCCATCATGGGCTTTTGTTTTGTATAATAAAGTTTTAGTTTATTCAGGTACCGCTGCCTGCATTTGAGTTCTCTCTGTGAACATTCCTGACAAATACTATTATGAAGGGATTGAGGCAGTAGAGGACCTTGTTTCATAGAAATTGTTTCACAGCCGCTCAAGAGCTGGTCTTAGCAGCCATTTTAGAACCGAGTAAAGGCAGAAACAACAGATTTGAAAAGTAAAATGTAATCCAGTTTATATCTGTGGATTGTATGGCATAAAAAAAAAAAAAAACTCTATCCACATGATACATCAGGGCAATTCCATGAAAATGTCAACCTTGCCTTGAAAATATCAAGTTTTTACCAACGGTTATTACTATGGTAACAGCACAGATATTAACATTTGGTGGTTCAAATACCCATGTGAGATCTCTCTTCAAATTTGTAAAGCATTTGTTTTACATTTAGTGCATGATTTTTCATAGTCAGGTAAGTGCCAGTTTCAGGATTGTCACATCATAACGCTACATATTCCTCATAAATGGACACATGGAAAATAAAATAAAGTAACTATTTTATGTTCTATAAAGAGGCATCCCTTCTCCATTCATTGGGTATTATTGCTTCAGGATTATGCATTTTATTTCACAGAAATCCTACAAAGTTTGTCGTTTCCCAAGAACTGCGTCCTTTTTTTGTCACATCCATAACGCATGTTTATTTCATTTTTTTTAAATAGAAAATTTGTTCATGGACTGGCATTTTTTGATGTTTATACTCTATCAACAAGGGTTTAGTAAAATATGAACAGATGATTAAATTTATTCGTAACAAATTCATTCTCTGAGCATTTTTATGTCACGTCCATAACGCTGGAATTGCCCATCAGCATTAAAGAAATGAAAGGTGCATTGTAATCAAGGTGGGCTTTAATTGCTCTTTTGAATAATACCAATACTTATAGTAGAGCTAAAAATAAATTCATAAAACAGAATATTTTTTTATCTTTACATAAGCTTGTTGTTCACACCCTATTAATATCTTCTTGATACCACTTCTTGAACTACAGGTTCACAGCTGTCATGTCCTTTCATCTTGCCATAGCACATAGCCCTGTATTTTAACATACAACAGCATCCCTCTGCACTTTAAAAGTAGATTAGCCCCTTAAATGCAAAAAATAGAAATAACAGACCAATGTCAGTGTTAATATTAGTAACTTAAATCTCATTTTTAGTTACAGATATTGAAAGTAATTATATCCCAACATTAAAGTTATATTGTCAAATCTCATAAATATAAACATATCCATATCTACTGTGTATGATTAGGTACTCTAGCTACTACAGGGGGGAAACCAAAACATATGGATATTTCATAACAAGCAGCTCTTCCCTTCAGACTTCCAGATGCACTTATCCTTTGTCTCGTCTTTAGGTCTCGCTTTTCCCCTCTTTGGAGATTGTTTTCTATTGCGGCTTTTATTGTCACGGCTTCATTTGGTGTTTTTGTGGGAGCATTAATTGTAAACAGGATGTGTTTTGTGTGGTCTTCAAGAAAAAGTGTTTCATATTCTTGCTTGGACATTCTTCAAAACCACCTCTTTCAGTTTACAAATTACTTATGGTAAAGTGCTGAGTGTACCACATTATATAAATGGTCTTTTTGGGGTTTTCTGGTAAAAATGAGTAAGATGACAGAAGTGCATCTTCAACCACAATGCATCATTAGCAAACAAAACAGTATATTAACTTTTTCCAATAATCACCTGCATAGAATATATAAGTCCTCCTAAATGAAACAATGTGAACAATAATTTATCCACAACCCCCACAGAGAAATCTTTCATAGAGAGGGGGGATAAAAGAGTGCTTGAAAAAAGAGAGGCAGCAGGCCAGAGGTTTGAATACTCACAGTTCTTGACCTTTTGCCATAAGAAGTCTTGTAAGTTTACACCTCGCCTATTACCAAATTGAGCTCCTCTTAAGGGGCTATATGGTGGCAGACTGGATGGTCAACAACAGTTTCCTATCTAACACAGAAAATAACAGCTCGGTGGTCTCTGGCATTTTAGGTAGACCTCACTAGTTAAAATTCTAAATAAAAACTCGGCAAATTATGTTTTACTGTAAATCTAATTATGTGGTGTGCAGTGGTGTTCTGAGAGGGTGGCTTTGGTGGCTTAATCCCGTTATGTATTGTCGAAAGCCCCTGATTTTATTAAGCCCCTGAACTTTCACTTCACTTCACAAAATAAAAATATATTATCCTCTAATCATGTGTTGGGATGTTAAACAGTAACTGTTCTGGCCAGCAGGTGGGAGTGTTGTCAACAAACATTCATTGGGGTCATCATTTATTGACTGGAAGAGTAACACAAATGATCTGCAAAATTAATATTTTTTCACAGTTCAGAACATGTTTTTTAATTTTTATGTTTTGGCTAAATTAAATAACTTTATTCAATAAACTGTAGACATGCGTCATGGAGTACAGTTGGAATTACTTGGTAAGGAAGATTACATTCCTTTTCAATGAGTAGCCTACATAAATGACCTGTCCCAAAAAGTTTGTAAAACTGACACCTTAATGAACCATCTTGTTTATGCAAATGATTTGGATAATTTTCTCAAAGTAGCGCTGGATGCCAACAGCTGATAAATATTTGTTCTATCCTTTAACGTGCCCCTGGTGAAAAGACTTAAAGGTAGGAATGGGAATAGAAAATATTGGCTTGGTGTGGTGTTTGTTAACTAACTGGTAAATGAATGCCAAATTACAGTATAGGAATTATTTTAAGCCAATCAAACAAGTTACTAAACGGAGTAGATGTCTTAATTCTATGGCCCCTAGATACATTGTGTTGCTTATGTTTTAAGATAAAGCACCAATAAAGCACATTGATTCAATAAAGCCTGTAGGGTTGAGGTGTTTGACAGGGTACATGGAGCATAACCTCTAGGAAGCATGGTGATGGAATGGTGAGGAATTATACACAGCATTCTAGACTAAACATTAAGTTTATTAAATAAAAAAAAGATTGATTTGAAAATTGGATTGGGTTCATTAAATGAAATCATGGTACTCCAGCAAACAATGTACTGCACCTTTCTTTCTGGTTGGAAATAAACAGAGACTGTGGGCAGTAGGCACACATACATGACAGTGCATCTGTTAAAGAGCATCGTCTGGAAAGCATTGTGTGCTAATTTTATACAAACATCTGATAAACATCTCAAGAAAAATACAGACAAGCAAAAATCATAGATGACATTGCACAAATACTGTATGTGACTGGACTAGAGACATGCAAAAAAAAACGGTGATTTAACTTAATATCCTAAAGGAAGTGATCGGTTCAACAGAACAGGCAACACGCCACCCTGTTTTAACACAATGTTCATGTTCCACAGTCATGCATTATGACCCATCTGCAGACCGGGCAACGTCTGTGTGCTTTCCAGACGGGTGTGTTGAGGTCTAAGTAACAAGCCTCCGTGAAGGGTAAACAATTTATTTACATTAGCTAAATATGATTATTATGCTTTTGATCTCCAAAAACCTCTTTGAGACAAAACACATGGTATTGGTTTCAGTCTAAACATAAGACATTAATTCCAGTCTGAAAGGACTCCAGTCTTGGAGTTGATTATTATACATTCTTTAGTTATTTTGCCTATTTTTTCTCTTTAAGAATGTTTACTACAATCTTTCCAGTTTATAACTTCCACAAAATTGCATTACGTCTCTGTAACAGCTTGTAATATGTATGAATTTATAAGGGTGTGGAAAACATATGTTGGAATCTGCCCCCCGAAAAACAAAACACATAAAATCACATCCTTGGCACCCTTGTAAAATTCAGTTGTACAGTATGCTCACATGCGCCAAGAAAGTTTTACAAAAGGTCCAAAAACAGGTTGCCAGTTCAGAGCACAACAGAACAGCCTGCCCTCCTCAGGCTATGTGCCTCCACAGATGTTTCATTCAGTCTTTGCAGCATTTGGCCACTCTGAAAGTGCTTCAGCCACTGCATTCCCTCCCATTGTACTGTGAAGGAGAAAGAATGACAGGGACAGTCTGTTTACCACCATCCCCTCCTCCCTTCTCCCTGTGTTAGCTTGAGGGAAGCAAAGGGTGGGGGTGGGGGACATTGGGGCGGCAGCACAATTACGAAGGGTCCGGCTTGAAGCTCCGAGCGGCACAGAGGGTCAGAGAATGGAGCTGCGCTTCTGGGCCTCCCGAATCCTGAATCCACCGGGTGGGTGGTCTCCTCTCTCCACACCCATTCTCTCTCTAATTCACTCACTCTCTCACTCCTCTGTTATCCCAACACCTCCAAGAGAAACGATTAGCTCATCCACTCTGGCCAGCACTTAAGCTCTGATGTGGCAGTCAGTGGCACAGACTGGATTCATTCAGAGTTAGATTAGAGAGCATCATGAGCGAGCTGCATGGTCAGAGGGAGCCGCTGCCTCTCTTGCTGTAGGTTCTTCTTGAAGGGCTGCAGGCGGGCCCTTTTTTAATAACACACGACTAACTGGGTGGCAGTGAGCACTAATCATGTCACTGAGTACCTCTGGCATGAGGAAATACACAGTAAAAAATGAACCTACAACCTCCTTCCATCCATCCAATAGAATTCACAAACCTGCAAAATAAGCCCTGATGAAAAAGCACAATAGACATTTTCTGCCATGATAAATATTTGAAATGGAAGAAATTAAGATTTGATTAATACACCAGGTTTAAGTCTACAAGAAATCCAACCAATCTGAAGCAGGAATACTGGCCAATTTGTGCAATAAACAATTTCATGCTATTCTCACTGCGTTTTTATACTTTCAG
Source organism: Triplophysa siluroides (assembly GCA_006030095.1). Classification (NCBI taxonomy): domain Eukaryota; kingdom Metazoa; phylum Chordata; class Actinopteri; order Cypriniformes; family Nemacheilidae; genus Triplophysa; species Triplophysa siluroides. Next base: position 181,520 of record VCII01000042.1, on the reverse strand, counting down.
CGACACCTAGTGTCTACATGTGGTTTCTACATGACAGGTTCCAGTTTATAAATGCCCTGAGTGCAATAACTAATTGCTCAAGTTGAAATTTGCCCTGAGAAATTTGCCATTTCCCTGTCTTTAAAACCAATTTACCTAATTTAAATGATTTGATGTACAACATTTTGTAAAATACAGGTTATTGCCAGTTTTACAAATGATTTTAAACCTAAAATACAGTTACAACTTACAACAATTCTTTCGTAAGCGCTGTTACCCCATGGAAAGTCTTGTCTTATGAAAGTCTGCTGGTGACTAGTGGAAAAACTAAACATGCCTACACTGTCGGAAAAGTAGTACAAAAGCTGTCACTGGTACTCTTTTAAAAGGTCCTAGTATACAGTATGTTCCATTAACTGTAGGTAGAGATACAGTGCCCTCCCCTAATATTGGCACCCTTTGTTAATATGAGCAAAGAAGGCTGTAAAAATAAATCTGCATAGTGTCTCATTTTGATATTTCATTAAAAAATCTACAAAATTCCAACATTTCATTGAAGGAAAACAATTTGAAGTAGGGGGAATATCACATTGCAAAAAAAATTATCCCATACATGTTGGCCACAATTATTTGTACCCTTGTATTTAATACATTCTGCAAACAACAATTTGTAACAAAAACAGCTCTGAGTCTCTTCTCTTCATTTTTTGGTGTTTGAGTCTTTTTTATTAAGATGTTTGAGTGTTTTTTATTAAGATATTCAATAGAACAATCCAATATTCATTGTTACATACCAGGATTTTGGTTATAAAAGAGGAGAAAAAGGAAATAGAGATAAGATAAAACAAAATAAAAAAACACATGAAAAAATCTACATACAAGTACAACAAACAAAATATTTTTTTATCTGTTGGTATTTGAAATAATACATGGTGCCATGTATCTGAACAAGATGTCCAGAACCTCTGGTATAAAAGTATGTCCAGAAGATCTGACGGTATATTTAACATTTACATTTAGTAATTTAGCAGACGCTTTTATCCAAAGCGACTAACAGAGAGTTCAGGGAGCAATGAGCAATATGTCATACAGGAGCAATAATACATTAGGTGCTAATACAAAGTTGCTAGTTTCAACAAAAGCTAGACCACTACCTTTTGAGAGAAAGGGTTAGTTTCTTTTCTTTTTTTTTTCTTCTCATTTGTCTAAGTATTCACAGAAGAAATGTGTTTTAAGTAGTTTTTCTGAATGTTGTGAGAGATGTGGTTGACCAGACTGAGTTGGGAAGAATGTTCCACCAGGAAGGAGTTGTGAAGGAGGATGAGCAATAAAGCGATTTACTGTCCTTTTGAGAAGGCAATACATGACTCTGGGACATGGGGCATTTTTTTATCCCTGTGTGCACCAAACCTATCTTGTGTTATTGCTGCCCAAAAACTATTTTCATTTCATATGGTCATAGACCCCAGTCCTGTTTGAAGTTCCAGTTTGAAATATTTATATGGTGGATTTTTTTTTGCATGAGAGCAGAATATTTGTTTCTTGAACAGTGTCCCAAACAACTTGTGGTGATGGACGTGCAGTTTTCCTTTATGTTTATTTTATTTTTTGTCTGACCCTAAAATTAAACTAATTTCTGTAATTCTTCATCTATCATCCTTGAAGAGTATTTTTCCACTCAAATGATTCTCTGCGCTGTACATTAAAGGTGTCATGAACTGGGCTTGTTCATTTTTTTATATATAAAACCTTGAAAAATAATATATGAGCCTGCCAAATCAGAGAGATGCCGATTCGCACGGGACTAATATTATCACAGGACCACAGTGTTGGTAGGTAATTTGTGAGGGATTTTTTTCTCTACAAATTACAGACATGACTGATTCGCATGGGATTAAGATCACAGACAACCGCTGCAAGTATTACAACTGACTAGAGGTCCCCAAACAATACTAATCCTATGCGAATAGGGCTCAGGGCATATCAAGCGATCTCTAACAAAGCAATAGTGATGCATAGTACAAAAATGTTGTTCTCACATAAGATTGCTGCGCATATTGATGGCACTCAGCACCCACCGCTTTTTAATTTTAGTATCTGCAAATCCATCATCGACCTCTGCCTTGTTCACAAAGGAATCCGCGGTAATGTTTTACCCACATGAGCTGGAACGTCTTTAAAAATAAACTTCAACCACACATTACTAATGTCGGAATCCGAAGGAAGGTTATGCAGCGACTGTGTTGTTCCACAACCAAGCACTGACTGCACTATATTTTACGATCTTTAACGGCATGTTTATTGCTTGCTTGCTCTATCTGGTTCCGCACAACTTCAGTACCGTCATGCGCAAACCAGTGGGCGGTGCTAGAGAAGTAGTCGTTGATATTCTTCTATGGAGGCGGTGTTCAACCTCTCAATGACTTCATAGATAGGTGCATTCCAGGTTCTGGCGTTTGCTGGGCCTGGTGTCAATAACAGTTGTAATTTCAGTAACAAGGGCGTTTTCAGTTCTGACACTTACAGGATGTTTGCTTAAATACGATTTCCTCTTATATAATTTAAGCACTGGTTCAAATTCATGAGAGCTTTAGGTTACACTTTATTTGACTGTGCCCGTTTACGTATTTTACGTTTCAGTGTAACTATACATTTAAGTGCTAAGTAATAAAAATTAACTTCATGTACATTCTATAGGATTAGGATTAGGTTCAGGGTTAGTTACATGTAATTATGCATAATTTATAATAAATACTATAGTAAATACATGAAACGTGTAACAACGTGTTTTATTGCACAGTATTACATTAAACAGTTCATGAGGTAGATGGCCTGAGGAAAGAAACATTTTGTGGCAGGGGTGGCGTGGCCTGGGAAAGTCTGGAGAGAGAGAGACAGGAAACCGGCGGGAAATAAGTAGGGCAAAGGCCGATTGTAATCACCTGTCTGTTGTTAAAGTGATTGGTGAGAAGAGTACAAAAGCCAGCACGAGAGGAGAATCGAGAGGGAGAGTTTGGCTGAGGACGAGACGCTGTCGAAAGGACGCTTACCCGAAACCACGAAAGAGAAACTTATGTGCCAGGAGGCCATAAGTAAATATTATTTATTTTTACTTTATGTTTTATACTTTCAACATTAAAAGAATCTTGCCAGCCACGCCGACCCTGTCTCCTTCCTTCCGCTACAACGAACCCCGCTACATTGGTGCCGAAATCCGGGAAGGAAAGAGAACGCCGCCGCTATGCAGAACCCGCCAGCCTCACCGTTTGCGGAAGTCATCCACGCGCTCGCCGGTAACAAGGTTCCAGAGGCTCTTCCTGGCCCAAACAGATGACCGCAAGCTCTTCCGGAGCTAGATTACGAGAAGTGAGCAAACCGAGGGAGTACCAGTGGCCGCGCCCCTTCGACTCCTCTGCTGCTCCATAAGATGGGGCCACAGGACGACCTGGAGGCCTTCTTAGACCGCGGAGGTATCCGCGGAGGTATCTGTCTGGCCCCGCGAGAACTGGGCTGCCCGTCTATTCCCACTGTTGTCGGGGGAGGCCCAACTTGCGGCTCAACAGCTGCCAGTACAGAACCTCCTGGATTATACGGACCTCCGAAAGGCAGTCCTCCAGCGGGTCGGACGAACCCCGGAGCAGCAGCGACTACGCTTCCGGTCGCTGGAGCTTGGGGACGGTGGCCATCCCTTCGTGTTTGCCGAACAGCTCCGGGATGCCTGCCGTAAATGGTTACTGGATGACGAAAGCGACGTCGACAGTACGGTGGAGAAGGTCGTGTTGATGCAGTTCGTGGGACGGCTGCCCGCGGGGACCGCCAAGTGGGTCCACTGCCACCGGCCGACTCCGCTGATCCATGCTGTCCAGTTGGCGGAGGATCACATGGCAGCGTGCCGTGGGGTCGGCGAATTGAAGTCTTCGGAGGACAGTTTTTGCAGCTGAGCCGAAATAGACAGTTATGGAAGTGCGGAGGACGGATTCTATTACAGCTGAGTAGAACTGTAAGGTTGAACTTCCTCAGCTGGCAAAGGACGTACAGCCTCTGCTGGGCCTTTTTGACAATAGAGTCAATATGAATGTCCCACTTTAGGTCCTGTGAGATGGTGGTGCCCAGGAACCCAAATTACTCTACTGCAGCCACAGTGGTTTTCATGATAGTGAGTGGGGGGAGTGCAGGGGTGTTTCTCCTAAAGTCCACTATCATCTCCACAGTTTTTAAGGTATTTAGCTCCAGGTTGTTATGACTGCAGCAGACAGCCAGCTGCTCAGCCTCACTTCTGCAGGCAGACTCGTCACCATCCTGGATAAGGCCAATAACTGTGTTGTCTGCGAACTCCAGGAGCTTGACAGAGGGGTCATTAGAGGTGCAGTCGTTGGTGTACAGGGAGAAGAGCAGTGGGAAGAGTACACATCCCTGAGGGGCACCAATGCTGATGGTACAGCTGCTGGATGCGAATTTACCAATTCTAACTAGCTGTTGCCTGTCTGTCTGAAAGCTGGTGATCCATTGAAAGACAGAGCTTGGAACAGAGAGCTGGTTTAGTTTGGTCTGGAGGAGTGTTGGGACGATGGTATTTAAGGCTGAACTGAAGTCCACAAACAGGATCCTTGCGTAATTCCATGGTCTGTCCAGATGTTGTAGGGTATAATCCAGTCCCATGTTGACTGCATCATCCACAGTCCTGTTTGCTTGGTAGACAAACTGCAGGGGGTCCTCTAAAGGTCCCGTGATGTCTTTCAGGTAAGCCAATATCAGTCTTTCAAATCACTTCATGGCCACAGATGTTAAGGCAACAGGTCTGTAATCTAAATAATATGTATTATTCTTATTATTGTTTTTAAATAAAAGCGCAAAACGAGCTCATATTTACACAGGGTGCCAATATTAATGGAGGGCACTGTATGTATACATTTGATAGCAATATGTGGTGTAGCTACTTTTTGAAAAGGTACCGCCCTGTGACAGCTTTTATTCAGTGTATGATGAAATGCCACATTTAATAAAATAAAAAATGTAAAATAAATAATAATTTCCTTTAATTTTAAGAATATACTATATTATGAAAGCTCAATGTCTAAGATTGTAGAATATAACACATTTACAGGGGTTTTTACAAGAGTGTGCAAGTTCCTTTAACCCATTTTTGGGTAACTGTCTGCAGCATCCTGTGCTGGTCATATAAGTGGAAGTTATGTGGTTTCATACAACACTTTACTGTTGCATGTAATGTCCTGAGGAAGGAAACTCGTTTGGCTGAAGTCTGTGCATATGATAAAAATGTGCTGTGCATTTCTGCATCTCCTTATCGGTATTGTTTATAAAAATTGATTGTTTGGTCAAAACTTGAAATAAACGCCCAGAGAATGTTTATTTAGTAAAACAAATTTTTGGGATGTGACAAATATGAGCGATTAAGCTACATAATTTGTCGGATTTCTCTCAATTATATAAGCAGCAACAATACGATGGTTTCTCATAAAACATAAAATAGTTATCATGTTTTCACGTGATTATTTATGAAGAAGATATGCCACGACACTTGCCTGAATATGGAATATAATGCTTTAAAAATAATAATAATAAAAAGATATGCTTTAAGAACCTTTAAGATTTGCACGCAATTGCTTATATTTTTTTATAGCCAATATTAAATATTGTAGGCCTATACAATACTATTTAGTTATTATTAACTTTTATTTAGGCTTAGTTGTTTTATTAATGATAAATCTCTAACTTGGAAAGCATAATAATTATTACAATAAATAAACAGATTTAACTGATATATTACCTTATTTATTATTCTCATATAAATTACGCATAAAACTCGCATCAGATATTCTCAACTAGCACGGTCTGGGAAATAGCGCAGATGGAGCATGTTATGATTGAATTCGATACTTGGGCTTTTGGTTATAATTTAGGTTTCATATTAATTAGACTTTACGAAATGTTGTTTATAGCAGACTGTTACTCATAAAACATGATGTGACACATGTTCACTGCAAAATCTATGGTTGAAGTGACACTTAGCGATCAAAAGCAGAAATGAAAATTTTCCCACCGTGAGAAACGCATTTTAGTTGAGTATCTACTGTATTAACCTTATAATGAACTGACCCAATCATTATGTGTAAAAATGTAGGTGTCGTACTTGTCCTGAATGTTGTGGCTGAAGAGGCCACAAACAACACAAGCAGAGAAAACCAAACGGAAACCTCATCTACTCTAGTTTCACTCTTTCCAAATGCCACCAAATTGACTGATACAAAGCAGAATGTCACGCATGACTTGCAAAGTACCACAGCTGAGATTACCACCTTACCAAAATCAGGTAGCTAAAGCAGACGTAAGTAGCTATGTGCTTTCTTGCTGCTTAAAGGGGGGTATCACAACACTTACAGTACCTACCTGGTAGAATTGCTGAGAAAAAATTCTAGTCACTTTAAAAGCTATGCTGCTTTCTTCACCATGCATAAACAGGAAACTTTCAATGAAAAAGAGATTTTTCTGTCTGCATTGCCAACAGATTTGCCTACTCCTCCTCCTGTCTCAGAAGATCCCCAAATCATCAATACCACCACAGAACATACCGTGATGATGTCTACAAAAGCCAGCATAACAGGAAAGAGTCATACAGGTTTGAAATGTTAAATGTAAATTATGACAGAACTTTATTTTTGGGTGAACTATCACTGTTGGTAAAGTTGTTTAGGAAACTACTACTAATAATAGTAATATAATACTGTAACAAAGTTCGTAGATATGGAAGAAAGGAGGCGGGGTCGGCGTTGCTGGGAGACAAGATTATTTTTATTCCCTCAAAAATAAACGTAGCGCCACTGCGCTTCTCAGCATTCAACAACTCAGAATCAAATAACAAAAATAAGTTTCCTTGGAACTGTGTCCGTAAGATTCGTTCTTCTCCACTGGTGAAGCGGTCAGACGTCTCCCAGCCGGTCTCTCTCAGCCCTGTGTGCTTTCTTCTGGCATTTTAAGTGTCTCCTCACTAATCACTGTAACGAGACGCAGGTGATCTTAATCTGCACTTGACCTACTTACTCACCGTCTTTCCCACGACTCTTCCCTTCGGTGCAGACCCCGCTAAACCAAACCCTCCTTGCCACATAAGCCCACCGCCCGACTCAGGCAGGGGACCCATCCGGCCTGCAGCCTCCCCCCTCCTCCTGGAGAAGAAGTCGGCTACAACCATCTGAGACCCCGGTCTGTGGATCATCAAGAATTTTAAGGGTTGTAAAGCGAGAAACCAACGGGTGATCCGCACGTTGGTATCCTTCATGCGGTGGAGCCATTGGAGGGGAGCGTGGTCCGAATAGAGCGTGAACTCGCACCCCAGGAGATAGAAGCGGAGGGTGAGGATGGCCCAACTGATCGCCAGGCACTCCTTTTCAATGGCGCTGTACATCGTCTCTCTCCTAGAGAGCTTACGACTGATGTACAGCACCGGCCGTTCTTCACCCTCCGTCTCCTGGGACAAAACCGCCCCCACGCTCCGATCCGATGCGTCAGTCTGCAACAAAAAGGGAAGAGAAAATCGGGGGAGTGCAATAACGGCCCGCCACAGAGAGCAGCCTTCACCTGGGTAAAAGCCTGCTGGCATGGCTCATTCCACTGGATGGTATCCTGTGCCTCCTTTTTAGTGAAGTCAGTCAGCGGGCTGGTGAGGTCCGAATAATTAGGCACAAACCTTCTATAGTATCCCGCCAGCCCCAGGAACTGCCTCACCTCCTTTTTGGTCTTGGGTCTCGGTGAGGTCGCAACCGCTGCCGTCTCATCAATTTGGGGACGCACCTGACCGTGACCCAAGTGGAAGCCCAGATACCTTACCTCCACATGCCCAATTGCACATTTCTTCGGGTAAGCCGTCAGCCCGGCTCCTCTCAGCGAACTCAGAACCGCCCTTAAGTGCTGCGTGTGTCGCTCCCAGTCAATGCTATAGATGATGAGGTCATCTAAATACGCCGCAGCATACGCGGCGTGCGGCCCATGAGGCGCTGAAAGGTGGCCGGAGCTCCGAATAAGCCGAACGGAAGTGTGACAAATTGGTGTAACCCGAACGGCATGGTGAAGGCGTTTTTTCTTTGGATAAGGGAGATAAGAGGATCTGCCAATATCCTTTAGTTAGATCCAGTGTCGAATAAAAACGAGCCGCGCCTAGCCGATTCAGCAACTCGTCAATCCGTGGCATTGGATATGCGTCGAATTTCGACACAGCATTCACCTTTCTGTAGTCCACACAGAATCGAACAAAGCCGTCGGTTTTAGGAACCTATCGGGCTCGCCCAATCACTACTGGACTCTTTTATTACCCCCATCTCTAGCATTGCTCTTAATTCTTCCTGAATCACCTTTTTTTGTGCTCCGGTAACCTATACGGCCGGCTGCGAACTACCGCGTCTGGCTTGGTCTCAATATGGTGCTCGATGAGATTAGTGCAGCCGGGCAGGGGCAAGAACACATCCACTAAATCCGCTTACAACCTGACAACATCGGTGAGCTGGGAGGGTGAGAGGTGATCTCCCCCCGGGGCCAGAGCAAGAGATTGGGTTTTGTTGCTCACTTCTGGCCCTAGATCCTCCTCTCTACTCAATATTGTCGCCAGCATCACCGGGTTTGCCTCACTCCATTTTTTTAGGAGGTTGAGGTGATAAATTTGATGTGCCCCGCTCCTGTCCGATCGTACCACCTCATAATTGAGATCGCTTATTCGCCGTGTGACCTCAAAGGGCCCTTGCCACTTGGCGAGTAACTTGGAGCTTGAGGTGAGGAGCAATACAAGAACTTTATCTCCTGGTGCAAATTTGCCAACACCCCACGGGGCTGACGTCCATAGAGCAGCTTGAAGGGGGAAAACCCCGTCGAGGCTTGGGGGACCTCTCGCACAGCAAATAACAGGGGTTCCAGCCACCGATCCGAATTTTTGGCGTCCTCGTGTACGAACTTACGAATCATTGCCTTCAACGTGCGATTAAAACGTTCGTCCAGCCCGTCCGTTTGTGAGCGATGGACGCTGGTACAAAGAGCTTTAATACCCAACAACCCATACTGTTCGTGGAGGGTCCGTGACATGAACGCCCTGCCTTTATCCGTGAGAACCTCTTTCGGGATTCCCACGCGGGAGATGATTCGAAACAGGGCGTCCGCTATGCTTTTCGCGGAAATACTGCGAAAATCAAAAAATGTTCAAGTAATAAATAATCTGAAACACGGAATTGAATGCTGCAATGCATCTTGGGAACTCTTAAACTCTTGCGATATTTTTTGTTCAGAATACACTGTTCTGTAAGTTGTGAAAACTTTCTGACACATTTTGGCCAAAAAACTTGAGAATCTAAGTAAAGGTAACAAAATATTCTTTATTAGAAACATGTTTAGGCTAATTTTGTTCAGTATATGCAAACGTCTTGGTTACGGATGTAACCTCAGTTCCCTTTCTGTCGGTCTCTCGACGTTGTGTCGAACCGACAGATGGGGTTCGCCCACTCAACTTTGACTAGATTAGAAAAGGCCATTATTAAATTTGCATGCCGGACTCCGCCCCCGGATATCCGGGTATAAAAGGGAGACGGCGTGCTGCATTCATGCACCTTTAGTTCTGAGGAGCCTGAGAGCCTCTCACGGCTGTTGCAGCAGGGTGGAACGCGTTGTGGCAAGAAGAACTGAGGTTACATCCGTATCCAAGACGTTCCCTTTCTGTTTGTCTCTCGACGTTGTGTCGAACCGACAGATGGAGTTCCTATGGAAAACGCCACAGCACTGTGCCGTATCACAATCTCTTGCGAAGCGAGGGTGACTGGCCTGGGCGTGTCAGACATGAGCGCTACCATGAAATTGTAACCTACCAGTGGATGGGTAGGGGGTCCCAGAGCTTTTTGAAAAGATGAGAAGCCCCTGCTTTGGGCTCTCACTGGCGTCGCTTTGTTTCTCTAAGAACCGCAAGGCCACTGGGTAAGCGTTACTTCCTCAACTGGGGGATGCGCTACAGAGACCACTTCCTACCGTAGGGAGGAGTTTAGGGGAGACAACAACATGGTCTCGCAGTCAGGGGAGAGCTCATGGGAAAGTGTCTGCCAGAGAGGCGCCCTGAGCCAGTGCCCACGAGGAGGCTATACCCCGGCTGGAGTGAGCTCTCACTGCTGTACGGAGCACGGACGAGGCACATTCCGCCTTCTCGCGCCCATTAGGAACCTAATGTTCAGGTTGTGCTGTCCTAGAGACCTACCAGCAACTTGGTTGTGATGAGCGGCAATAGCGGCTACATACACCTTCAGTGTGGAAGGGGAGAGATTACTCTTGAGTCTCTACAAGGACAGCATGTTCCCGATCAGCAAACTCTGCGGGTCTTCTCTTCGAGAAGAGCACCAGGATGAGAAGAGGCACCACTTACAGGTGTATAGCCGCCTAGTGGCAAGGACCCTGGCCTGAGTGATCGATTCAACCACCATAGGGGGTAGGTCACTCAGGGTCTCCTCGTCCCGTCTAGGAGCCTGACATGAAGGTTCCAGAGCTCTGGGATGCCATAACGTGCCCTTCCCCCTGGGAAAGCAGTTCCTTCGTCAGAGGAATCGACCAGGGGGGAGTTGTCGTCAAGAGCATTAGCTCCGTGAACCAAGTCCGGTTGGGACAGTACGGCGAAACTAGAAACACTTGATGCTCCTCTTCCCTGACCTTCTGTGCAATGAGGCTCACTGGGGGGAAAGATGCACTTCCGCTTGTCCCGCGGCCAGCTGTGCGCTAGAGCATCCGTGCCGAGGGGGGCCTCGGACAGGGAGCACCATAGCGGGCAATGGGTGGTGTCCAGGGAGGCGAACAGGTCCACCTGAGCCTGCCCGAACTGCACCCAAATGAGCTGGAGGCTGTCTGGTTCAGGTCGCCTGGGATATGTGTGGCTCGCAGGGAGCTGATCACCTGTTGACTCCACAGGAGGAGGCGTCAGGCGTGTTGTGTTAACTGCTGTGAGCAAATGCCATATATACTTTGATATCCGTTACGGCAGTTGTGCTGTCCGACCGGAGCAGCACATGCTTGTCCTGCATGATAGGGTGTAGCCTCTTCAGTGCAAGTAGCACAGCCAACAACTCTAGACAGTTGACATGCCAGCGGAGGCGGGGGCCCGTCCATCGCCCTGAAACTGCGTGCCCGTTGCACACTGCACCCCAACCCTGCAGGGAGGCGACTGTCGTCACCACGACATGCCTCGTAACCTGCCCAAGAGGGACCCCTGACCGTAAAAAGATCATTGAAGACCAAGGGGTTAGGGTGTGTCGGCAGAGAGGCGTAATGACCATACGCCTGCTGTCGGTGTGCCACGCTCTCCGGGGAACTCGACTCTGTAGCCAGTGTTGGAGCGGTCTCATGTGCACCAACCCGAGGGGTATCACCCCCGCCGAGGATGCCATGCGTCCCAGGAGCCTCTGAAATTTTTCAGGCAGTTCAACACTGACTGAGCGCGCTCTGTAGTCAGCTGCGCTGTCATGGAGACAGAGTTGAGTTCCATACCGAGAAAGGGGATGCTCTGCACAGGGGAGAGCTTGCTCTTTTCTCGGTTGACCTGTCGTCCCAATCGATCTAGGTGTTGGAGCACTAGGTCCCTGTGTGTACATATCAGATCTCGAGAGTGTGCCAATATAAGCCAGTCGAGATAGTTTAGTACCCTCACGCCTCTCTCCCTGAGGGACTTCGAAAGACAGACAGAAATTCTATGTTCAAGTTACTTTTTGATCTTTGTTGGGAGAACATTTTTCAAATTGAGATTTTTACAGTGTAATCCAAATTAGTTTTATCTTTAAACAGAGCATTCGTAGCACTCAAGACAATTTGCACATAAATCTGACTATACATGTATGGTATTATACATCTTTGCATCTTTTATTCATTTGTTAACAGTACCACCAACACAAGAATCAACCAAATCAAACTATGGATCAAGTGAGTTTTTCACCTTATTATCAATTAATTTATTAATTGAGTTTTATGCTTATTTTGAATAAGTACATAATAATATGCAGACCAGATTCTCTTCCAATTCTCACCTTTTTTAAACTCTCAACAGCTTACGTAATTATCTTAGTTATTATTATTGTGTGCATCATTGGGGGAGCAACGTATTGCTGCCTTAAAAAGAACTCCAGGGTAAGAAAAATGTTGAATTACTCATTTATTCATATGTTTGTTGTAAAACAGTACATTTTTTATTTATTTCACCCCAAAAATTGGATAGAGTGTGCAGGAGTTAAAAAAATAGTCACCATTGAAATTCAGGACTCAGGAATAAAGTCAGACTTAAAATTCAATAGCATCATTTATAGCTCTCTGTGCATTTCGTTTTTATCATGTTAAGATTGAATAAATATTGATTATGAATATGTAATGCAGAGATACTCTGTGGATCTACATCCCAAAAAGGAAGAAGCCCAGATTCCGCTCAGCACAGTGGATGGTGAAGTGTTTGACTCTACATCAGTTAAAGGTACATGTCATTTCAAAAACTCTGTTACCATGGGGATTTCTCTTCTTAAACTCATTTTGTGTTACTGTTTCCAAAGATATGCAAACATTTAGTCCTGTTGTGGAAGCTGAAAAGCCAGATGGAGAGAAAGGTAAGACATGTGGTTTCTTCATAACATAGAAAGCAGAAGGAAGTAAATTATTATTTAGCGGTTCTAAAGTGAAGATTTTCACAAAGAACTATGAGCATATTATTTAGTAACAAGTTTATGTGAGGAGAAAACAACTTTTTTAACTCTATGAATTCACTGACTAACATGTACTGTAACAACAAACAAATCTTATGCTGTTACTTATAACCTATAAGTAATTCGAAATCTGTAAAAACAGCCAGGGCACAAAGTAGCGTAAACTTCATAAGATTTCCGAACTACTTACAGGACAGTGCAAGTAGCTAGATGCAAACCCTACACACTTTCATGATTATTTATTGCTACAGTGGCAAATTCATATGCATTTGTACGATTTTATTCAAACATGTATGTACAATCTGCTAACACACCAATGATGGTTAGGTTTTGGAGCGGTTAGGGGTGGAGCACTACAATTACATTTTATTTGTAAATTAAACACATTTGGAAACTTGTAAAAAAGTAACAAATTCTCATTCTGGTTGTGCTAACCCCCACAATGCAAGTATAATATGTCTCAGATTTTTGGATAACAAGTTTGTGCGTGATCTTAAAACCCCTTCAATCAAGTCACAAAGTTGTTTAACTAGCTGCAATAAGAGAGACCACCACCGGATGGACCTCTAAGACAGGAGTGTAGCTGCTACAGAAGGAGAGAATTCCTCGTTTTATATTAATAAAATACTTAAATAATGTAAATAAATGAATAACTCTAGTGTTATTAGTTTGGCATAAAGAGATTTAACACATATTGGTTGCACTTTATTTAACAGTATGTGTACTTCTAGTGTACTTACAGTGTAATCACCTAAGAAAGTACTGGGTAGTATAAGCTAACAACATGGTTTAGGGGTAAATTCAGGGTTAGGACCTAGTTATTACCCAGTTATTATATTTACTGTAATAGGTAGACAGTATGTACATGGGAGACAGGACTGTAAATATTCTACAAACCTCGAAAAAGTTATCTTGGGAAGATCTTGACAATGCGTAAAATATTGACAAAGCAAAATTTAGACATTAAAGGTTCTGGCCTTTGTTCTGATAATCTCAAATGTATGAGCGAGTTTGTGAAGTAAGCTTGCTTTAGGCATGTTTCAAGCACTGAAGAAAAGGTCACATTGACCGCAGGGTTCTGGACTTTGTCCTAATTCTTTACCATCTGGATGACTCATAATAGAAACAAAGGCAACTGTGGCACATCTATTTGCTGAATAATTCCTTCTCAGGTTTCAGTTTTAAGTAGATATGGACTCATGCACTCATGCTCATTTCCATCAACTTTAATAGGTTTTAGTTTATGAAACTTAGTAAATAGTTAATTCTTTATAGTTTGTTAAGGAACATTTGTTGATGTATGTGTGCAAGGACTGACGGACAGAAAATAAAAACTTGAAAATGGAGGCTAAATTTCACTGTGATCTACTTTAAGTTATGTGCCTTAGAAGTTTTGCAACAGGAAATTGCACTATTTGCACAGTCTAGCAATTTGAGGAACCTTAGAAGTTCCCAAAATAACAACATTATAATAGTTCAAAAATTACCAAAATAGTTGCTTTCATTTTATTTACACAATATTAATTACTAAAATTTCTTTAATCATTTACTTATTTATTAAAAATATTTGGAAGAATGTTGTTAACCGGCACCCATTCACTTGCATTGGTTTTGTGTCCATACAATTTAAGTGAATGGCTGCCGACACTGTTCGGTTATCAGCTTTCCTCAAAATATCTTCTTTTTCATACAGGTTTGAAATGACAAGAGGGTGAGTAAATGATGACTGAATTTTCATTTTTGGGGGAACTATTCCTTTAAGTATCAAGTCAAATTGATTGCGGCTAGTTACAGTATAAACTATGCGGGTTTGTTTTGTGGATTAGGCTTGTAAACGTTAGACAAGATAACAAAGTAACAAATGTGTTTAACAGAGAACGTAGAGGGGTTGTTTGCCTGCAGCAAGCAGAGGAATGACTAAGCAGCACAGCATTACTTCCTATGGTCTAAACGTCTGCTTGAGTTCCCTGTAATCACACGATTGTTTTTTTTCCCACCAAAAGCTGCTACCTGTCATTGACAAGCTCTGCAGTCACTAAGGGGTCTTTATCCATTTCCTAGCTTAGCGCTTTACTTACCGCAAACTCCTAAAGGCTGAATCAACCTTACGTGGGAGAGAGTGAGTGAGCAATGAAAGAACGAAAGAAAATTACCGTGGAGGAAAAATAAAACAGAAGTGTGCGTTGGAATGACATAGTTGCTAATGGTTTTATGATATGCCTTTATCTTCTAAGTGCTTACTTTCCAGTAAAGTCACATCCAACCACCTGTTTATTCTCTCACTAATAATTTTCGAGAGGATTTATGGCAGTGAAAATGATAGGAGCACAAGACACATCCTTAGGTTTGAGAAAGCAAACGCCAGACACCCAGGTGTTTTTGTGTTGTCACAGTGTGGTTAAGCGTGTAATATTATCGGGAAGCATGTTTCCAAAAGCTTAAACATTTATAGATTGCATTAGAACTAAACTAAAAACAACCAAAATCTGCACCTCTATTTGTAAATCTTGCAGTAAGAAACAATAACTTGGGCATGTTAACCTATTCCAAATAATAGCAAGCCATCAAATTTGACAAAAACATGGCCAAAAATGAATGCTTCACCATGTGTTCCCTACAGAAACGGCTGTTGTTAAAGAAGAACAATCCAACACCCAGGCCATAGTGATCCCAGAGGACAAAGCAGAGGAGCTGACCATAGTAGATCTGACTGATAGAGAGATTGCTATCTCAACCAAGACATCAGTAGAATCACTAGATGGGCCTCCTAATGAAAACAACAATAACAATACAGTGGTTGGTAGGTATAAGTTTCTCTTAGATGTAGTCTACACTTGTGCGTTTTCATTTGAAAACGGAGTTTCCGTTTCATCCATGTACTGCACATGAGTAAAACCTACGAAACGTCAGCATGTGTCCTTTCTGTCAGGCGTTTATTTACTTTCTGCCTTATTATTAAGGTCTCCTCCCGGCCTCATTTTATGTTCCATTTTACATCCAACAACAGCACACATTTGTTGTTTCATAGATGTTTTTTGTCACTGGCTAGTGGCTACATTTGCTCTTGCTTAAAAATGGCTGACAGCGTGTCTCTGGGGACTACGCGCTCATAAGGCGGAGTCTGTGAGCAGACATGGGCAGGTGTAAACAATGTTACATCAGATTGTTAGGGTTTCCTCAACAGCCTGTTTTGTGTCACTGTTGTGGTTTAAAGGAGATTACAAAAAGAAGAATAGATGGTTTTGTATAATTACAGGGTGTTTCTGCACACACGCTGGTGACTCAATTTCTGGTAGATAAACATTTAAAAGTGAATTTTCTGGGATTGCAGCCCTTTCAGTAATGTGAAAAAGACCTTACATTATGAAGCGTTGTGTTTTTATTACCTTAGAATGAGCTGTATTTATTTTATGAAACTTTGCTGCGTATATGATCTAACCATTTATAAAAGCAATAAGCTCTGTGAAGCCTTGGTTTACGCCCCTTAGCGTATTAGACCACTGATAGAAGATAGCAGACTATAACCTATAGTGTTTTAAGGCCTGTTACAATCTTTTAGAAGTTATTTTGTTTATTTTTTCTCCTCACTCTCTGTTCACCACTGTCTATTATAGCCAATGACGAAGGACATGAATTCACTGAAATCTCTCTTGCCGGCCTATAGAATAAACCCCCTTTTCAACATTTTAAGGTAAGTGTTTTGCAGCAGTCAGTTCACACAGACAACACATAAGCAACACATAAAGCTCTATCCTATTTTAGATATGTGTCTGTTTATGAATTTGTGAGTTATAATTAATCTAAAGCCTAATGTATACAATGGAAATGTAACTGGGAGTCAGGGGACAAAAGAAGGATCCAACTGATGGATCTAATTGAAGGAGTTTATTAAATCCAGAATCCAGATTCCAAAACACAAACAAGTTTCCACTCCAAACAACAGACATTAACAATACCAGACAAAAACAACAACACAGGATACACATATACAAGATACACTAAATAAATATCCAGACTAATCAGGGGTAAATAAGACTCAGATGCAAACATGAAACGGAAACAAAACTAACTACAAGCTTGTTTGGTTTAGCCAAGGACTCTCAAGACGGGATCACCGTGAGCGCATTGGTGCTATATTTCAGCATGCTAATCACAGGGCTATCGGTGCCGAACATTAAAGGTCATTTTACATCAAAAATGTAAATAATGAAAGGGATTTTTTAAACATGCAAAATATCATCGAGCAGCCTAAGCAGAGCAAAAACATCAATGCAGTGGCTAAATATAGCCACAGTACTAATCTATCCCAATTTTTAAACGAAACATCAAAGTCCTGAGTATTAACAGTTCTTATTAGGTATTCATAAAATAACAATAAACATTAAATATAGGTAGCCTTTATTTTTAAAAACCAGATACAATAAAATGATCAAACCTTTGCAGGTGGATGTGTAATAGAGGGTATTACTCTCTCATCACATCAAGTCCACATAGCTCAATCACAAATGTCTGCACCAGGTCTCATGTCATCAAATACTTGAGAGAGATACCTCAGGTTTAATCCTCTCTGTCAGGATGTTTTCTGCACACCTGTGCACAAGCAGATTGGGACCTCATTTCTTTTTGCAGCTCCTAGTAAAATTTGTTTATCAAGTAACAGTTGATGAGAGAGCCTCATTATCATTTCAGTACATGTTATCATGTGGTATGGACAACGGTATACTTCATGGTGCTTATATCCGTCCATTTAACATTTTATAGTGTCCCATAGTCATTTTTAGCTGTATATGGGTATTAGCATCGTTAATAAATAGCACATATGTGATGGATACTGGATGGTTTAAAGGGGTCATATGGCGCGAATACATGTTTTTCTGTGTCTTTGGTGTGTTATAAGTTGCCCATGCATGTATTATACACGTAAAATTGCAAAAATGTAATTGTCGGAAACAAAAGATGCATTCTATCTAAAAGGGAATGCTCACCCAGACCTGCCTGAAACGCCTCGTGTAACCACACCCCCACAAATCCACGTCAGTTCTGTCATGGATCTCTATGGTAGAACCCAATTGCAGGCAGACACAGGAGGTGAAGGGGTTAACAGGGGTATTTATTATAACACAAAACAAGACAAAGAGGCAAAACAAAACCCACGAGGGGGAAAACAGGACAGGAATATATAAACTTTAACAACAAACACTGACTTACTAAACTATAAAACAAACACTTGAGATAAACACTAAACTAACACTTACTTAGACAAGGGAGACAGCAAGACGAGGGCATGAAGCAGACAGCAAACGATACAAGTACAACGTACAACGTACAATGAACCAGACAGGACAAAGAACACAAGGATGTCTTAAAGGGGAGCAAATCAAGAGGGAACAGGTGCAAGGGATAAACTAATTAACACAAACTAGAAAACAGGAGGGTAGGAACGATGACGCAGACTAGAAAAACAAAGGATCCTGTATGATTCCACCTCAAGACCAAGAATTACCTAACCAGAAGAGGTGGAATCATGACAGGACCCCCGCCTTAAGGAGCAGCAACCTGATGCTCCTCAAAGGCACAAACAAGACAAGAGAGACTGAGACAAAGACAGGACCCAGAGAGACATGGTTAACAAAATAAGGGGCAAACATGACATGACAACGAGAGGACTCGGGTGTGACAATAGAAACAACAAACAAGGGAGGGGGGGGGGGGCAAACAAGAGAACATAGGAAGTCCAGAAGGGGTAGGGCTGGGTGGGGAAGTCCTTGGGGGAACTGTCCTAGTCCCCTGCAGGACTGTAGGGCTGGACACCGGCTGGAATGCCGGACGGGGCACAGGCTGGAACGCCGGACGGGACACCGAACGGGCGCCGGACGGGACACCGGCTGGAACGCGGACGGAACACCGGTGGAATGCCGGACTTGACACGGCTGGAATGGACAAACACCGGCTGGAAGACAAGGGCTGGACCGGCTGGAATGCCGGGCAGGACAAGGGCTGGACGGCCGGCTGGAATGCCGGGCAGGACAGGACGGCCGGCTGGAATGGACGGCTGGACGGCCGGCTGGAATGCCGGGCAGGACAAGGGCTGGACGGCCCGGATGGACGGCCGGCTGGAATGCCGGGCTTGACATCGGCTGGAACATCGGCTGGGCAGCGCTCTCCGGGGCTGGGCAGCGTTCTGTGCCGGTTGCTGGACTGGTGGGCTTGGTGCCGGTTGCTGGACCGGGCTTGGTGCCGGTTGCTGGCCGGGCGGTGCGGTTGCTGGGGAGAGTCCTGGCGCACGGACCGTCACATCCCACGGCGCCCCCCCCAAAAATATTTGGGACTCGGGACTCCCGGGACTCGGGACTCGGGACCTCCGGACTCGGGACCACCGGACTCGGGACCACCCTCCGTTGCCTCTTCTTTTTCAGCCGAGCCACCCGCCTGGTGGTCGGCTGAAGAAACGAGGTGAATGGGGTGGGCGGCTCGGGATTGGAGGCTTCCGACGAGGACCCCCAGGATTCCCGTCTCCCCCGTTTGCCACCGAGGTCCGTCGGCAGCGGAGGGGCTACAGGAGGTGAGGAGGAAGACTGTGTGGAATTCCCCAAGGTGAGAGTACCCACCACACGGTCCTCCGGAATGGACCCCAACCCGGACGGGAAGAGATTGGACAACAGCTGGGAGAGGAGCCTTGGTAACACTCCTCTCGAAGCTGCAGCCGTTCCACTAACTGTGGGAACGGCTGATAAACCAACTCCTCCCGTTCAGGAAAAGATGGTGGGTTGTCCATCCCGGCCATTAGGTAGGCACTCACCAGCACCTCGGGTACAGACGCCCTCCTGGCCTCGACCTCCCGAGCATAGTCCTGCAGAGGCCTATGGCACTGGGCCGGGAACGGACCGCCTCCAGCGTGTGACTGGGAGGCAATCGCCTCCCACCACACTGGGTTGGAGGTGCATGACCAACGGTTCGTGTCGTTGGCTACTGCCTGCTGGGTTCGGTTTGGCTGGTTCATTCTGTCATGGATCTCTATGGTAGAACCCAATTGCAGGCAGACACAGGAGGTGAAGGGGTTAACAGGGGTATTTATTATAACACAAAACAAGACAAAGAGGCAAAACAAAACCCACGAGGGGGAAAACAGGACAGGAATATATAAACTTTAACAACAAACACTGACTTACTAAACTATAAAACAAACACTTGAGATAAACACTAAACTAACACTTACTTAGACAAGGGAGACAGCAAGACGAGGGCATGAAGCAGACAGCAAACGATACAAGTACAACGTACAACGTACAATGAACCAGACAGGACAAAGAACACAAGGATGTCTTAAAGGGGAGCAAATCAAGAGGGAACAGGTGCAAGGGATAAACTAATTAACACAAACTAGGAAACAGGAGGGTAGGAACGATGACGCAGACTAGAAAAACAAAGGATCCTGTATGATTCCACCTCAAGACCAAGAATTACCTAACCAGAAGAGGTGGAATCATGACAAGTTCGT
Source organism: Triplophysa siluroides (assembly GCA_006030095.1). Lineage (NCBI taxonomy): Eukaryota > Metazoa > Chordata > Actinopteri > Cypriniformes > Nemacheilidae > Triplophysa > Triplophysa siluroides. The sequence goes on along the minus strand of VCII01000042.1, from coordinate 161,330 downwards.
GGTTTGATTTGACTAAGGCCGCCCAATGTGTACGCAAGTAAGGTGGTACTGTTAGTACAATTGCTTTGGAACCTGATGTTCCAAATATGGTAAGATGTGTTACATTTCCGTCACATGCTTGCAGTATTCGACCAATCACTACGCACTGGTTAACTGGTCAATCATAGCACACCTCGCTTTTCAGAGCGATGAGCTTTTTAAAAAATTGCGCATTTCAGATAGGCGGGCCAAAGAGGGGATAAAAACATGCACGGTATGTGGAAAATACAGCGTTTTTTAACCTTAAAGGAATTGTTCTCTTTCAACATACATTTTCATGAAAATTGACTCACCCCTGTTGTCATCCAAGATGTATATGTATTTTTTTCTTTAGTCGAAAAGAAATGTAGGTTTTTGATGAAAACATTCCAGGATTATTCTCCATATAGTGGACTTCAATGGACTCCAAACGGTTGAAGGTCAAAATTACAGTTCCAGTGCAGCTTCAAAAGGTTTTAACGATACCAGACGAGGAATAAGGGTCTTATCTAGCAAAAAAAAAATGTATATGCTTATAAACACAAATGCTCGCCTTGCTCTGTTCTCCGAAGCGCGATCACGACTTCATAGAATTACGTTATTACGTTGAAAAGGTCACGCTTCATGTAGGCAGGACCTAGTCAGTATTTACAAATGTGGAGAAGGAGGACCGTTCAAAAGATGTTGAATGTACAATGACACATATTCAAATTCACTTTGTGTCAGTTTTTTGTTTAAAATGGTCATTTTGTGTGCTTATCCTGGATTTCGCCTGCGTCAAGCGTGCCCTTTTCACCTTAATTACCTAATACGTGAACACGTAATTTTGTAATTTTTTGGTAAACTGTTTATGTGACCTTCCTTTGAAGTATTAATTTCTTTTCGAAAAGTACATAAATATCTTGAATGACAACAGGGGTGAGTAAATTATCATGAAAATGTATGGTGAAAGTGAACAATTCCTTTAAATCGTGTATACACATTGCATAACATCTAAAACAAACGATAATATTTGTTTCAGCCATGTCATATCACCCCTTTAAATGATTAATGGATTTTTGTGTGAGTGAGTGCATACAGTAGCTGACTAGTTTAATTTCTTGTATGTATATGTCTATATGAAGAGTTTGGTTCCAAAATGATAACTCAGCTTTTACAATAAATCTAAAATCATCTTTTTTATTATGTTATCATGGTTTATTTAGTATTTTATTGTGTTAGTTAGCTGTATTTTTGTGTTATTATGGCTTAAATCAAAACAAACCAACTGCAGTTTGATTGATATTAATTGGAATGCACAATAAAAAACATGATTTTTTTTTAATATTAAAGAATATGTATTACATTTACATTTATGTATTTGGCAGACACTTTTATCCAAAGTGACTTACATTGCATTATCCTATACATAGGTATGTACAATCCCCTGGGGTCGAACCCACAACCTTGCGTTGTTAACACAATGCTCTTACCACTGAGCTACAGGAAAGCTCTACGTATATTCTTTGTATACATATATGCTGCAGTGTGTCAAATACTGCACATGCAGCCTTTTGCTAGACACACACAAACAATAATTGCTCATTCACAAAAGCAACAGTGCAAGAATTAAAGCGAGGAAACTGAAAGAAAACGTCTCATTCAATACAGCTGGTTTGGAACTGACGGAACGACTTGAGAAATAAACTTGAGAGAAGCCAGGTTCTCCCATCCCCAAAGATAAGAGGTTATGACCATGACTTCTCATAAAGAAGTATAATTAGCCAGAGCCCCAGAGTATTATTTTTCAATAAGTTGGTATGCTTTCATGTGCTCTTCACCCATTGTTGGAGGCTCCATTTCCAGGTTTTGGAAATTTGATAGGGCTCTCATAAATGCTTCAGTTGTACCTACTGACATCATGTTTTCACCCGTATGCCATTTGGTCTAATCATAAGAGAGAAAAATGGTCTGATGATAAAGACAGCAGTTGGTTATAGACAGGACACATTTTGAGAGTCTACAAAAGCTTAATCAAGGCCCTTGTATGGGGTGTTAAAGCTCTATTTATTCTACTAAAGAAAACACTAGGGTCTGTCCAGTATGTTCCGATTACAAAAAAAACATATGTCTGTGCTAGATTTACAAAAACAATCTGCCACTAGCCCAAGTATTTGATTTAATTGCAGTGCGTATGTCTGTTACTGTTATACTTACCAGCGTTTTAACACCTACCAGATGGTACCTTCTGGTAAAATTCTAACCCTACAATTTTTTGTATAAGCTTGTCCTTGTAGCAAAGTTGCACATCATTTTTACGACTTTTACTCAGTAATTGCAACACGAAGGGGAACATGCTCTTACACCATGTTAGAAAATTAGTTCTCTAGAAATGCTGGTGAGGTAATTTTATTGGAATACACAGAGGTTAAATCTAGGCCATTGGCGAAGTTTCATTGTCATTGTTACTAGTTTTCACATATTAGTCATTTTTTATGTTTCCATGGTTAAATTAAAATATTGTTTTATAAGATGACACTTGTATCGTAAATATACCCCTGGTGTCTGTAGTTTCTGGTAAAAAAGCCATATTTGGGCAAAGTCATCAAAGAATTGGGTAACTTTTGGGGTGTTCAGCTCCTACAATGTTCTCACAGACTTCCTCATTAGCTTGTCTTAAAGGTGCTGTGTGTACGATTAAGGAGGATCTATTGACAGAAATACAATATAATATACATGACTATGTCTTCAGAGGTGTATAAAGACATGACATAATGAAGTGTTATGTTTTTGTTACTTTAGAATGAACTATTTCTATCCACATACACCGCGGATCCCCTTGCACGGAATTCGCCATGTTGTTTCTACAGTAGCCCTAAACAGAGAAACTGTTTGATCATGTCATAAACATGTGATCTCATTCGGCAATGAAACAAAAAACAAGACGACATCTTTGTTCTGTGTTATCCACCGTAGTGCTTCGAAAGGGAGGGGAGATTGGTGCCGCTAAAATCTCCACATTGCTCATTTAATAGAGTACAGGAGCAGTTTTTATAATACTGCACAGTGCACACTACACACTAAAGTGCACTACCCTAAATGGAGAAGCCACATAAGTATTGAAGAGCTGAAGCCATTTAGAATTTTGGGTTCAGATTGGTGTGTGGCTTTATTTATTAATATAGCTACTTTATACCCTCTCACATTTCTCCAGCTTCTCCAATTCACCCTCCCTAAGACGTCATGAACGTTTCTAATTTTTGAGGCCACACCCATGTAGGTCTGTCCCACCATGATCCGGCAACATTATCGGTTTAATTCATATGGGAAAGATCCATCAATGTCCCTTGCTGTTAATCCTCACACCTTCCTTGTTTGCATCTATTTTTGCAGAATAGGATCAAAGAAATGCTATATGCCTGTGTTGAGCCAATGAATTCTTTTCCTCCACAGTTGGGAGGCAAAAACTTCTCCCATTCTCGCCTGTTGATAAGGCCAAGCAACATTTTTTGTTTAGTTTTTTACAAACATTAAAAGCAAACACAGTCAAAAAAGTTAACACAGGAATTATTAAAGAAAAAAATCACACAGTTGCTCCCCCACAACATGATTTTAGCCTGCACAAGTGCTTTTTGCAAGCATTTCAGATGTTAAATTAAAAAAAAGCAAAAATGTATTTTTCTGGTGTGGCTCTCAAAGATCACAGTATTTCTGCTGTCACTCTTTTCTAAGATACAGTTTATTTAAGGGACATCCGATCAGCTAACAAAAACTGTAAGCTAAAAAAAGAAAGGCATACTCTTGTCACTGGCTGCTTCCTGGGTTATTGTCACCAGTGGCTGTGGAACCTAAAGTTCATCTATATTTTCCCCTTCTCCAGCTGTCCTTTTGCGTGAGCTGCTTTTTTTAACCATCCTGCGCTACTCATACTTTTAATGATGGATGCTTTCAGTGAGGATACATTTACAAGCAGAAACTCATTTAAGTGTGGTGATAATTAGTCCACGGCAAACATACATGGAGACTTTAAACAATGTGATTTTCTTGACACTTTTGTGTCTCGCTCCTTGTGTATTTGCATAGACAAAACAAATGTTCTTGTTGGAAAGTCTAGTCCTCTTTAAGGGAATTTTTACTGGTGATGACATTGTTTGGTTAATGTTTACAATGTAGTCCCTAAAGGCAGAGACCTTTTTTTAACACAAACAAGGCTGTAATTCTTTAGAACACTACACGCAATTAAACACCCGACAGCTGCTCTGAACAACCAACGTGAAGTTTCTTGACCACCACTGAGGTCTAGTCATGTTTGTCTAGACAAACAGAAGTGCCCAGAAGGGGACATTTCACGATGCCTCAGTTCCATATGTTGGAAGTCGGTATTTGTAAAGTGAAATGGTCATTGCTAGAGGCTACATACATTGTTTTCTATCAGAAAACCAACTTTCAAGAAAGCCAACTTTCAAGAGTATGATACGTCGTGTCCCACAATAGTAAATCGTTCAAAATAGTTAAAAAATACATTAATGCAGAAATTGTACAATATTAAGAAGTCTGTATGAAAGCCCCTTTTTGTGATACAAATGTGTGACCTTGGACCACAGCACCAGTCATAAGGGTCAATGAAGAAATAAGCTGAAGAAATAAGATTTCCATTGATGTATGGTTTGTTATGATAGGACAATATTTGGCCGAGATACTTGGCTGAGAAAGTTGTAAGGTGCTGTAGCAGGCCGTTGCTAAGAAGAAACTGGTTTGTTTTAACGCTCTCCAATGGCTTACTGCTGTAATGATGTTGTGGAGAGTAGATGAACATAAGAGTAGATGAACATAAGAAGCTTTACATAGATACCAAACTTGAGTGGGATATTCCCAAAGAGTGTGCTGCAGTGAGCGAAGTTTGTAGGCATGTTTCCAGACATTTTTTTTCTCCATTTTGCTGCATCCACTTACAAAAATAAAGTTTTGATATGGAAGAAATTTTACAAACTATCTTCATGGAGCATGATCTTTACTTAATATCATAATGATTTTTGGCATAATAGAAAAATCAATAATAACCCATACTATGTATTGTTGGCTATTGCTACAAATATACTGTACCCATGCGACTTATGACTGGTTTTGTGGTCCAGGGTCACATATTTGGACACGATTGGGTTTTTATTATATTACAAACAAAAAAATCTGAACAAATGGCATCTGCATACAAATTATGCTAAAAAAAATCTCAGAAGTAAATGTTTTTTGACTGATTTTGGCACTTCTACTAAAGGTAAAATACTGTCATCATTTACTTAACATTAGATTGTTCAAAACCTGTATAAATTAAATGTCTTTGTTTCTTAACACACAGTAAGAAATAAGGAAGACTGTCAGATCTCACCCACCATTTATTGCCATAGTAGGGAAAATAAATAAAGTTAGGTTAGTGGCAAAATTAGAACAAGATTATTTACATTTGTAATCGTTTTGTTTTGTGAATGTATGGTATAGAACAGTGGTTCTCAACATTTTCAATGGTCGCACCCCTCTGTAAACCCATTAAAAAAACTGGTGCCCCCTATATATAAGATATTTAAGATAATGTGTAAAATATGTTAGATATAGTTTATAAATAAATATATATATATATATATGTGTGTGCGTGTGTGTGTGTGGTATTTGAATGGAAACCATTTTTGTAAATATTTTATTATATCTTTTTATGTGACAACACTGAAGAAATGAAACTTTGCTACAGTATAAAGTAGTGTGTATTGCCTACAATCAAGCATGGCGGTGGGAGTGTCATGGTCTGGGGCTGCATGAGTGCTGCCGCCACTGGGGAGCTAAAGTTCATTGAGGGAACCATGAATGCCAACATGTACTGTGACATACTGAAGCAGAGCATGATCCCCTCCCTTCGGAGACTGGGCCGCAGGGCATTATTCCAACATGATAACAACCCCAAAAGAAGCTGAGGGTAAAGGTGATGGACTGGCCAAGCATGTGGCATACCTCTTAAACACTTCTATAAAACGTCCTTTGAAGTCCTGCTTGCAAATGTCTTCTAGTCAATCTGCTTCTTTTATTATCCAACTCGGGTCCAATATAAAAAGGCAAAACTAACGCTTCTGTTATTAGTGGTAATTAATATAACCGGTCTGACGCCATTCGGTCCGTTGTCATTTCCCTCGCCATAATAGGAAAAAAATTCTTATAACGATCTCTAACAAAGATTGACGTTTGCACATGCACTAGCAGACCTTGTTACACTTCGATCGATCCGCATGTTTTTAACTGATAAAGTGAAGTTGACGCCATTGTTACTGTTTATTGCTCAAAGGCAAAGTTTATGAATACACGTGCACTGAGAGGGGGACCGACCAATCACAACAGCCTGAGAAGCGGAAGCTCGCTGATGGGACATCTTCACACATACACTCTAAGCAGGGAACCATTCACGACAGACCGGGTCAGCTTTACCAATCAGAGCGTTTCGGAAGGCGTATAAAAACTTCCGACTTTATAAAGACCAGAAGAAATCCAGTCGTTTTGTTAAAACAGGGACAGCGGTGAACAATAGACTTGAAATATGTCAAAGGTAAAGCGTTTTTTTTTTTTTAGAAACATGAACACCCATTGTTAAACACCCAAAAAACATAGTCAAAGCCTCAAAAACAGCAAAAGACTGGCTCCTTTAAGGCAGTGGCCACACAAAATATTGACACTTTGGGCCCAATTTGGACATTTTCACTTAGGGGTGTACTCACTTTTGTTGCCAGCGGTTTAGACATTAATGGAAGTGTGTTGAGTTATTTTGAGAACACAGCAAATTTACACTGTTGTACAAACTGTACACTCACTACTTTACATTGTAGCAAAGTGTCATTTCTTCAGTGTTGTCACATGAAAAAATATAATAAAATATTTACAAAAATGTGACGGGTGTACTCACTTCTGTGATATACTGTATATAAAGAAGCAAAAAATACCTGTATATGACAGATTAATCTCAAGAGATCAGACTATAAATGTAACAACCCTTCTGAAAAAAACAAATGCGCGTTTCATTTATTTTAACACGAGCGAGAGACAGACGCTGTCGAAAATAGCGCTTTACATCAATACTAACTGTTTTAACAGCTTTAAACAGTCGTCCAAGTTCAGAAATATATGAAAAGGCACTTTATTTACGCGCACTCGGAATCGGGAGAGAGAAAGACTTGCGCTTATTCTGAAATTACAGTCTGAAAGACAAACATACTTATATGATCTACCTGTTTCTTAAGATGATGTAGAGGTAATTGCTGCTGCTTCCTGAGTGGATTTTTGCCTACTTTGTAGATATTAAGCTTTGGTGCGCGGCCTAAAATGCACCGCGCAGGACCTACAATGATTCTACACGTCAGCTCACGAGTGCAGCTTTGTTCAGGAACATTGCCCTCCGTCAATTTTCAATCTCGTACCTCCGTGCCATGGCGATCGAGTTCCAACGGTTGGGGTTTCATGGAACCGTCGCACCCAACCTGCAGTACCTCTGCGCAGGGGCGTAGCAAGCTTTTCAAAAGTGCGGGGGATGGATGTGGTTTGTTTGTTAACAATAAAAACGATGAATACAATGAAAGAAGGGTGCAAAAGGTATAACATAAAAGATATAAAAAGCTTCCCATTTAAATCAGTGATACAGTGATACACATATTAAAACACACTCGAAACACACAAAAAATAAGTCAAAACTTTGTTGTGAAAATACACAACAGTAGACTTGCTAAAGAATAAGAATCAGAAATACTTTAATAATCCCAGTGGGAAATTATTTTTGTTACAAACTCCAGATATACAAACAACATGTATTAAGAACAAAATATAAACATATATATATATATATATATATATAGGCTATATAACTATATACATGCAACCAACAACAACAAGCAACTGACCAATGAACATCTGACCAACTACCTCTCATTTAAAAGAACCAAAAGTGCTCTTTCTGCCCTCCTTACAGGAGACAAACTGTGCAGCAATATTTTTTCTGTTTACCCTGTCCAGCTTGTCTTTATGTACATGGCACATCGCAACACTGTTGAGGCGGGTTTGGGTCACGGTGCTGCGTAGCCATGTTTTCAGCCTCCGGAGGCTGCTGAAACTCCTTTCTGACTCTGCTGATGACACAGGCACAACTAGGAGGAGTCGGGCTACTGTTTCGACTTGGTCAAAGAGACCACGGACCTCTGGATTCATCCCTTGAAGAACAGCAACAACTTCAGTACTAGACTGGAAGCTGTACTTCATTCTGAACAATGCAAGCTGAACTTTGAGGATGTCTGGGTTGATTTCTGGGTACTGTTGGACAACACCATGTATCTTTCCAGTTAAGAGAACTTGTTCCAGGGTGCCTTAACATTTGCATTCCCTCCTGCTCAAATCTCTCTAAACTGCATGTCAGCAACATCCAGAACTTTGTAGAATTCAGTCCTGTAGTAGTCAGAAGGGGACACATGTACACGTGCAGGAGCACTACCTGTGAAGCGCTGAGGTGGGATACGAACACGAGGAGAGGCAATAGGAGTGAGATGGAGTGTCTCACACATCCTTGTTGCTTTCATGTAAAGAAAACTCTCTGTGTTTCTCTTTTTGCTGAAACTTTCCTTAACACAGGCAACAGCTGAAAGCATTCCATCTAGGGTCTGTGTTCTGCGCTGGAGGGACATATTCAAAACCTCCAACTCCCCTGTGATCTCCAAAGCACACACAAGTCCAAGGACAACATTTCCCTGCTGAAATGTCTCATATAGCCCCTGTGCCTTACTAGCCGCATCAGACTCACTCACTGCCATCTCAGCCAAAGTCTTGATTATACACTCGTACTGGTTTAGCACAGTGCGGATGGCACTAGTGCGGACCGTCCACCTTGTTGGACACAGAGGTCTTATAGTGTGACATGGACCCTCACCCTCCTCAGACCTTGCAATTCCCTTAAATATGTCCTTCAGTTTCCCTGACTGCCCAAACAACACTCCCAACTCATTGACCCAATCCAGAGAATTCCGGATAAATATTGAGGCAGTACAGGACCTCTGTGTTATTAGGTTAACACAGTGGGCAGCACAATAAACATAGGGAGCCAGAGGTTGTATTTTTCTTAAAATGGCCTGTGCTCCATTGTATTTGCCAGCCATATTTGCGGCCCCATCGTATGCTTGGCCACGCATCCCAGTGATGGGCAAGTGTACGCGCTGCAAAACATGACTACTTTTGCTAAATTTTCTCCTGTTGTCAAAGAAACCTCATAAAGACCAATAAAATCTTCATGAGGGACTAAATCCTTGTCAACATATCTCAAACACACTGCCTCTTGCTCTTTTCCAGACACGTCTCGTGTCCCATCCATCATCACAGAGTACTGCAGGTGTGGAACTGATCTGATGTTTTCAACTATTTCACTTATGATCACTCTGCTAAACAAAGTCAGGATCTCATTTTGAACCATAGCTGAAGTATATACATCCTTTCTACCACATGTCAACCACTTGGTTAGAGAGGGGTCATCCTCTGATTTGTACTTCAGAACCTGTTCAAAATTTCCCTCACCACATTCATGGCCCCTAAAAGGTAAGCCCTGCCTAGCCAACATCTGCACAGCACCAATGATTTTGAGAAGACATCCCCTTGCTTCCTCTTGCTGTTTTACACTCACACTAGATAGCTGAACCTGTACTGATCGATCTTCATATAGATGTGCGTAGTCATGGCTGTTTTATGACTTTCAGATCTCTCATGCACAGTAAATCGCTCAAGGGCTTTTTTCCAATTTTTAAACCCAGATGAAATGAATGCTGAATCAGCATTCTTGGCAAGAGGTGATGTCTCTGAGTTAAAGGCTTTGGAGCAGTAAAAGCACAATACACCCTCAACACCAGGACTCACATGGAGCCATGGACATTTCTGGTACCACTGAGTTTGAAAACTAAGAGTATATTTGGGCAAGGACTGTTTAGCAATTAATTTTGGATCTGGTTGATTGGGCTTACTGAACTGATGGCGAGTGACAGCCACGTCTGAGTTCTCTGCTCTTCTCTCTACCATTTCATCTTCATCCTTATCCTCTCTGACCTCTCCCTCACTCTGCTCTTCTTGTCTGCCTGCTTCTTGTCTGTCTGCTTCTTGTCTGCCTGCTTCTTGTCTGTCTGCTTCTTGTCTGCCCGCTTCGTGTCTTCTGCTTCGTGTCTTCCTGCTTCGTGTCTGTCTGTGTCTGTCTGCTCTGTCTGTCTGTTCTGTCTGTCTGCTTCGTGTCTGCCTTTTTGTCCCTCTTCATCTCTGTCTTCCTGAATCCTGGCCACAACCTCACATACACCCTAATCAAAACATTTGAAATGAAATTGTGAATTTGATATAAACACACACGCGAGCACCTGGGATAGAAATAAGCACCACCCATGACACAAACACACGCACGCACACATGGTCTCTCTTCCTTCATAGACCTCTTTCACAAACTGTAACATTCATTTCATTGCCCACCTCTGAACCTTCCTGTGCTCTCTCTGAAACTGATGCCTCCAGCAACTTCCTCTCCTAACAAGGGTGCAGTGTTAGAGGAAAAGGGTGAAACAGTTACAGCAGTGGCACTAGCAAACCTCAGTGAATATTGAAAAATAATATCATGAAATAAATGCAAACAATATCTAATGGTAATAGGCTACTTGTGTTTAATGTCAACAACTAAATTTTCAGCTTTCAACTTCACTTACAGGATTTCTCTTGAAAAAGCTGTCAATCTTCTCCTGCCTCTTTCTTTTCTGCATCTTAATTATACTGTGTGACAAAAAGACAGTGGTAAACTTGATAGTGAAATGGGTCTGACTAAGACTGCTAAATTTTGCTTACTTGCGCCTTGAAAAGGGGAGATATAACAAACAAAAAAATACACACAAAGCTTTTTCTCTGGTGGTATAAATAATGTAACAATTTACTGTTTTTAAACATTAAAATAATCTACACTTTTCTTTTATAGTTCTTCAACAGATAATAATTTCTCACTTTTTTTCTCCTCAACAGTCAAATACAACAGGTAAATATCCACAAAAGTATTCAGCTAATCAACAAACAATGCTCAAAATAATAAAAATCAATTGCACTGGCAATAAACTCATAAATACACTGCTTAACAGTGACAATTTGTCCCTCCTCCTCGTCAATTCCCTACCTTCTTCATCACAGTTACTTCATACATTGCAAGCCACATACATAACCGGATTTAGCTAGCTTCTGAACAATATCCCAATTAGCAATTAGTTTAAAAAACGAAATATAATACAGAAAAGACTCGACATGTCAACAAAACATAAACTGAACATCATCCCAAACACATATCAAGCTTATAAAAAAAAATCGAAAACATAAACACTCATTCAAAGTACCTGGAAAAGGGAGACGTAAATAACGTCTTGGTTACGTATGTAACCTCAGTTCCCTGATGGAGGGAACGAGACGTTGTGTCGAGAACGACAGATGGGGTTCGCCCTTGAGAACCAATCAACTCTGACTACTATAGAAAAGGCCAATGAAATTTGGTGAATGAAATTTGCATGCCGGGCTCCGCCCCCGGATGTCCGGTATAAAAGGAAGCCGGCATGCAGCATTCATTTACCTCTTGTTCTGAAGAGCCTGAGAGCCTCTCACGACTGCAGCAGAATACGATACGTGTTTGTGGCATAAGGGACACAACGTCTCGTTCCCTCCATCAGGGAACTGAGGTTACATACGTAACCAAGACGTTCCCTTTCTGTCGGTCTCTCGACGTTGTGTCGAGAACGACAGATGGGGTTACCTATGGAAACGCCACAACGCTGTATCGCGTCACAACATCAGCGAAGCGACGGTAACAAGCCTGGGCGTGTCAGCTCGAAGTTCGTGAAACTGTAACCTTCCAGTGTGGTGGTCGGGGGGTTCCAGAGCTTTCTTGGGAAAAGATGGGTACATCCCTGACCGGTACCTTTTACGGACGGGGCCTTAGCTCTCTACAGGCGAGAGGCCGTCCGCTCGGGTTTACACCGGGTGAGCGCAACTCTTAATCAGAGAAGCGCTGCAGAGGCCACCTCCTACCCGTGGGGAGGAAATGGTGGATATAGGTATGGTCTCGTCCTTGGAGGAGAACGCATGGAACGTGCGGACTGGGTAGTTAACCGCGGGGGTGGAGGTCCACCTGGGGAAGCTCATGGGTTACCATGTGTGGGAACCGTTGCCATGAGGGTATATGAGACGGAACAGCCCACGGGGGGTGTTACTGCGTCCGTAGCACTAGGTCCGGTTAGAGCTATCTGATAGGTCATATGGTGTCCCGGCCTAAGGGGGAAGGCTGCTCTGCCCAGCCAACCCCAGGGGGTGCTTGCTTAGTGATGGATGGAATGCCTGTTCTTAACCAGTGTCTGGGTAAGAAGGAGCTGACCTTTCTTAGCCATGTGTTGGGTAAGAAGAAAGGTAGATAGCACACTGACCCAACTTGGAGGGTGGGAAGATGCTTTCGCAGGCATACGCCCCCCCGGATGCCAGTCCTACATGTCGCCACGCAGGACGTGGGCTGACACCGGGTTTACGCGAAGGTTGTTAACCCTTGCGAAGGTGTTTGGGCGTAGCCCAACCCGCAGCTCTACAGATGTCTGCTAGAGAGGCGCTTCTGGCCAGTGCCCAGGAGGTGGCTATACCCGTGTGGAGTAAGCCCTCAGTGGGCATGGGAGATTCTGAGATCGGAATGCCGTCGTAACGGCATCCACGACCCAGTGCGCCAGCCTCTGCTTGGAGACAGCCTTCCCCTTCTGCTGTCCTCCAATACAGACAAGGAGCTGGTCAGAGCTACTGAAGCCTGCGTGCGGTCCAGGACACAACACGGATGGGGTTGGGTCTTCCTCCCCGATGGGGAGCGCCTGCAAGTTCACCACTTGGTCCCGAAGGGGAGTAGTGGGAACTTTGGGCACGTATCCGGGCCTGGGTCTCAGGATAACGTGAGAGTTACCAGGGCCGAATTCAAGGCAATCCGGGGACACAGAGAATGCTTGGAGGTCCCCTACCCCCTTGAAGGAAGCGAGCGCCAACAGGGGGGCCGTCTTACTCAGGTGAGGAAGATCGGAGCCTCTGGGGGCTCTTGGAGCCACGTTAGGGTCCCAAGAGGGTATGGAGCGGAGATGAGGCGGATTCCGCCTTCTCGCGCCCCTTAGGAACCTGGTGACCAGGTCATGTTGCCCTAAAACTTTCCATCAACTGAGTCGTGATGAGTGGCGATAGCGACTACATACACTTTCAGTGTGGAGGGGAGATGTTAGTCTCCAGTCTCGTAAGAAGGACAACACAATCCTGATCGAGCACCTCAGTGGGTCTTTCTCGTTGAGAGAGACACCAGGACGAAAAGGGCGCCATCTAGAGGCGTGTAACCGCCTAGTAGATGGGGCCCTAGCCTGGGTGATGGTCTCTGCCGTAGAGGGGGAGTAGCCATCTCAGGATCTTCTCGTCCCGTCTAGAGACCAGACATGGGTGTTCCAGAGGTGATCTGGGATGCCAGAACGTGTCCTTCCCCTGAGAGAGCAGGTCCTCTCTCAGGGGAATGGTTCAGGGGGAGTCGCTGTCCAGAGCATCAGCTCTGAAGTCAAGTGTGGTTACAACAGTGCTGTGTAACCAATAACACTTGGTGCCTCTTCCCTGACCTTGCACAGTGTCTGTGCAAGGAGGCTCCTGGGGGGGGGGAAGGTGTGCTTCCGCCCGTCCGTGGTCAGCTGTGCGCCAGGGCATCCGTGCGAGGGGGGCCGGTCAGGGAGTACAAGCAGACAATGGGTGGTGTCGTGGGAGGCAAAGAGGTCTATCTGTGCCTGTCCGAACAGCACCCAAATGAGCTGGACCGGGGGTGCAGTCGCCACTCTCCGCAAGGCGTATACTGACGAGAGAGCGCGTCGGCTGTCTGGTTCAGTTTGCCTGGGATGTGTGTGGCCCGCAGGGAGCGGATCACCTGCTAACTCCACAGGAGGAGGCGTCGGGCAAGTTGTGTTAGCTGCCGTGAGCGTGCGCCACCCTAGCGATGTACGCTACGGCTGTCGTGCTGTCCCGGAGGACCAGCACGTGCTATCCCTGCACTAGAGGCCGGGGCCTTCTCAGCGCAAGCAGCACAGCCCACAACTCTAGGCAATTGCATGCCAGCGCAGACGGGGTCCGTCCTACTGCGTGCCCGTTGCACACTGCACCCCACCCCTGCAGCGAGGCGTCCGTCGTCACCACGACGTGCCTTGTCACCTGCCCGAGGGGAACCCCCCGGAGGAAGGTCATGGAAGACCAAGGGGTTAGGGTGTCAGCAGCAGGGGTCATCACCATGCGCTGCTGCCGGTGTGCCACGCTATCCTCGGAACTCGACTCTGTAGCCAGTGTTGAAGCGGTCTCATGTGCATCAATCCGAGGGGTATTATCCCCGCGGAGGACGCCATGTGTCCCAGGAGCCTGAAATTGTTTCAGGGGGACCGCCGACTGCCTGAAGTGTTCCAGGCAGTTCAACACTGACTGGGCGCGTGCTGCGGACAGCTGCGCCATCATGGTGACAGAGTTTAGTTCCATACCGAGGAAGAGGATGCTGCACTGGGGGGAGAGTTTGCTCTTTCTCGGTTGACCTGAAATCCCAATCGATCTAGATGCCGGAGCACCAGGTCCCTCTGTGTACACAACAGATCTCACGAGTGTGCCAAGATAAGCCAGTCGTCGAGATAGTTTAGTACCCGCACACCTCTTTCCCGAAGGGGAGAAAGGGCGGCTTCCAAGATCTTCGTGAAGATGTGTGGAGACAGGGACAGACCGAAAGGGAGGACTCTGTACTGATATGCCCCCCCCTCGAACGCGAACCGTGGGAACGGCCGGTGTCAAGGGGATCGAGACATGAAAGTAAGCGTCCTTCAGGTCGATTGCCACGAACCAATCCTGACACCTGATAGATGTCAGGATGCGCCTCTGCGTGAGATCTGAACAGCAGCTTGTAAAGGTGCTTGTTCAGGGTACGCAGACCGATGGCAACCCATTTCTTGGGAATGATGAAGTGCGGGTCGTGACCCTGAACATCTTGGTTTGAGGGACGAACTCTATGCCTGTTTTGCCAGAAGGGTGGTGACCTCTACCCGAAGTACAGAGGCGTCCCTGCCTCTGACAGAGGGAGAGATGATGCCCTGAAACTTGGGAGAGTCTCTGGCGAACTGGATCGAGTAACCAAGACGGACCGCCCGCAAGGCCAGCGAGACAGTGTGGGCAGCTCTTGAGCTCCCAGGGACTGTGACAGGGTGACCAAGGGGACGGTCTGCTTCATCATTCCCACAGGGGGTGGTTCGTCGGCCGGCGGAGCTAACCATCTGTCGCGGGGGGTCCCCGGAGGGAAGGTTGGCTCCGCCTTTTTACATAACTAGTTACTAAGTAATTAGTTACTGTAATTTAATTACTTTCCCCTTGAAAAAGTAAAGTAAGGGATTACTCTTATTTTTTCTGTAATTTAATTACAGTTACTTTTGATGTAATTAAACTAAATACTTTGTGTAATATATGTGTGTGCAATAGTGGAACTGACATCAAAATTCAAAGTCTAACTTGTAAAATGTATAATTCTCACATCTGTCATACGTTGGTCAGTTAATAGAGTACTTTAAGTAGTTTAATATTATTTATTTGAATGAATTAAATAAGTCGTTTCATGTCTATCCTTGAATCACTTAACTAATCAACATTGATGTAGGATATAGAAAGTAATTAGTAATAAGTAACTAAATACTTTTTGGACAGAGTAATTTGTAAAGTAATCTAATTACACTATTGAATATGTAATTAGTAACTAGTAACTAATTACTTTTTCAGAGTAACTTACCCAACACTGCTGGCGGGACAACGGCACGCACTGTCGGTTTGAGAGTGGTGACAGCTGTCATGTGTGTACGACCTCACACCTCGCCAGGGTGTGAGGTCGGTTCGCTGAGCACAGTCCAGTGGAGTGTGCGATCGGCTGTAAGTACACCCTGGGAGAACAGAAAACTCTGCGAGTAAGTGGGCGCCAGGCCCTGACAAGGTGACGAGGCAGAAGTCGTCCCGTACCGACCAATCAGAGCCGTGGCTGTGAAGGTTCGGGCCCGATGTTGTCCTCCCTGGGGTCTTCCCGTCAGTTTCCCTTCTCGCAAAAAGGTTGCTGACGGGGTGGAGGTTTCCCCCTCGACCTCTGCTACCGGGGTGCCGCCTGTGGGGGCACAGGAACCGGAGCCGATGTCGAAGGGGTCCTGGGTTGAAGGGAAGCAGACGTCACGCGGGATCTCGGAGGTCTCTAGGCGGCCGAGTCGCGGCGTGAAAAAATGTGGCTAATTGCCACTGTCTGCTTCACCGTCAAAACTGCTGAGCGCAGTCCTCGACGGTGTTACCAACAACCCACCCTGCGAGATGGGTGCATCAAGAAAGCGGACTTCCTTGGTGTCACTCTTCTGCGCAAGGTAAAGCCGGGGGTGACTCTCCTGGACCACTACCGTGGACATCGTCCGACCCAGGGTCCGTGTCGCCGCCTTGGTCGCCCATAGAGCGCTGTCAGCGGCGGCACGGAGATCCTGCATTATACCCGGGTCGGCCTTACCCTCGTGGAACTCTCTCAACGCCCTTGGCCTGGCGGACCTGCAGGATGGCCATGGCATAGAGAGAGGAGGCAGCCTGGCCCGCGGCATCGTAAGCTTTCGACACCAGTGATGCCGAAGTCTTACGCGCTTTGGACAGTAGGCGTGGCCGATTCCCCCCAGGTGGTAGCCGTCCGCGGCACAGGTGCACCGCAGACGGACGTTCCACCCGGGGGATCTCGACGTAGCCTTGGCTGCCCCACCATCGAGGGAAGTAAGGGAGCCGGAGCTGGTTTCACTGGAACGGTCCGTGAGTGGAGCGCTCCAAGTTTTACACAGCTCCTCATGCACCCCCGGGAAAAACCCCCGGGTTTGCACCGCGCTCCGACCTCAGGAACCACATATCCCCGGGTTAGCACGGATGACATCACTTCTGCTTCCTCTTGAACTCGACCGCTGGGGGTGGAGCTCGGATTCGTCAGAGTCGGATGCCAATCTCCCTCCGATGCTGCGAGCGACATCTCATCTACGTCACACATCGTTTCCGAGTGTGTGCCTGAGGATCCGGACGGTATACCACCGCCGGTTGGGGAACGTTCAGAAGAGCGAATCGGGGTGCGATCGGCCCGTGAGCACTTGGCTGGCGGGTTTACGTTCGCAGAGTTCCCCATATCACTAACGCTGCTAACGTGGGTGGTCATCGGGGCCGTAGCCACAGATGTCACGCCCGGGTAGCAGACGAAATGGTGGCTGGTTCCCGTAGGAAGACAGCCACCCGTGACCGCAACTTCTGAATGACAATTGCCCGCAGTGCGGGCAGATGTGTCAATGAACGCTGCTTCAGTGTGCTGGACGCCCAGACACCTAATGCAGCGATCGTGTCCATCCCCCTCCTCGATGAGGGTGCCGCACCCAAGAGAACAGCGGGACATGCCGCGCTGGAGAATGCTCAGTCAGTCCTGAAAAGGACCTTTTAGAAAAAATCTCTATCACCTCCGGAACCGCCGAGACGCCCAGGGGAAGGTCGCTGCAGGTAGGGACGATCCGCTGCTCTACGTCGTAGATCCGGCAATGTAGAAGAAGAAGAATTCATTGAATTCGTTCTGTTCGTAGTCATGAGCGAAGGCTCTGAAGAACAAAAGGTAAATGAATGCTGCATCCGGCTTCCTTTTATACCGGACATCCGGGGCGGAGCCCGGCATGCAAATTTAATTCGCCAAATTTCATTGGCCTTTTCTATAGTAGTCAGAGTTGATTGGTTCTCAAGGGCGAACCCCATCTGTCGTTCTCGACACAACGTCGAGAGACCGACAGAAAGGGAACCACAAGATCCCGCCTCCTCAGCACGAGCGGACCGATAAATCAAACACACCAAGAGAGGCGGGACTTAAGGCAAAACAGCCAATCATCAGCCGGTCACACTCAGAACCGGTGTCATGTTTGAGAGGGAGGGGAGGCGAGGCAGCGAGCACAGACACAGAGCGGACACGGAGGAGTGACTGCTGCGTTTGTTCAAAATTGCGGAAAAGCTGCAGAAAAGTGCGGGTGTTGAACCCCCTCACCGGGAAAAATGTGGGTGTTAACACCCACATCCCCCACGGGTGCGACGCCCCTGCCTCTGCGCCCCCCTGGTTGAGAACCACTGGGAACAATCATTTCATAAACTGCTACTTCCAATATAGCATTAAGCTACAAAGCAGCCTATGCACACTAGTTCTGGCACATTAAGGTTTTTAACGGACATTACAGAATTGAAATGGCAGAACTCAAAGTAGGGTCATCCAGTAGCATATTCTCTTAAATTCTTTCTATTACCAGTATGTGTCCTAGAGCAGCGGCTTTACAGGCTCAGCTGTGATCAGGACACTGCTGACAGACAGATACCTTCACCTGCCCGTATCTGCCCTGGACATAATAGTCACATTCCACAGACCAGGACTGACAGATCACCCCCCAGATCACCAACACAGACTCTTTCAACTGCTAGTATAAGACAAAACTTTCTGAACACCCAACCCCCCCACCAAAAAACCCCCAAAAAGAACATGCAGGCAGAGGGGTAGTTTTATATACCCATACACTAACACATACTTCTAGTGGATCATTTGATGTCATTTCATGGATGATTTATAGGGATTATTTTTGTATGTGTCCACACATTAAAATGCATATTCCACCTTTAAGCTGCGTTTACAAATCTTTCCCCAACAGCTCTTCTATAATTGGAGGGTCTACTTAAATTTAACATATTGGGGCTCTAAGATTAGTCCTTTGGTTCCTCTTTGTTAGATCCTCAAAGGAATGTGTAGTCATCCAGCTACCTACCTTTCTTTCTATAGTTAAAGGGGGGTCATGAGATTGTAATCTCAGTCTCAGTTTACTATGCACTGCCTATTTAGACTTGTATGGTTCACTTTTTGTTTTAACCTGTAAAGAGAGTTTGTGTTAAATAAGAAAACCAGCCTGTTTTTATACGTTTTTCATGATAACATAAATATATTCCCCTCATCAAGCTAATGTTTGTGTAATGTGTAAAGTCACGTCAACCCTAAATACATACAAAAAGGCTAAATAAATCGATGGCCTTACAACTTGTGTTAAAAAGTAGCTTTCATTTATTTCTTCAGTTATTAGCAGATTTACCTTTGTAATACATTGTGGTATTTGTATAGATTTTATGATTCAAAGGTATTAATAGTGTGGTTAAACCGAAAATGTTATAACAATAATCTATCTTCTGTTTTGCAGATCTCTGAACCTGATTAATGGATTTTTAAACCTGTATGTAAAGGTATGATGATGTACTGTAAATTGCAACAAAGAATAAAATACTTATTATTGTTTTCCCTCTGGAATTTTTTGTAATAATATATGTCAAAATAACTGGTGTTTAAGGTGTTTTAAATATATGAAAAAGAATAGTGCTTTCCTTCTTGTGTCTCTGCCCAGATGGGCTCACACTATGGTGGGCTACACAATCTGAATCATACTCTTATTTCTTTTACATTGTATAAAGTCAGCATGGCTTTCTGGATTTGTCTTTGAAATAAAGGCCATTATCTCTTAAAAAACACAGGGAGATTACCACAATATATAATTATTGCAATGAAATATATAGTTTCAACAGCATTATACGCCAATATCACTTCAAAATATATACAGTTGTCATGGCATCTTTCACAGCTTGTATTTATACATATTTTGTCATTAACACCACATTGATTGCAGTTAAATCAGTTTTCTTGTGTGTTTATAATTGTATTTTATATTGTTGTAATTACACTTAGTAAGTTTTCATTATTATTATTAATGGCATTTGTCATTTTATGTATTGTAATACTTAAATTAAACAGCTTGGATTTGTGTTTAATATTCTATGTACAGTATGTTGTCTGCATTGTTTTTATTGTATATCTAGTTGTAATTCAATATTGTAATGTCCTGTTCTGGCTGCTTTGCACCTTTTGCGACTAAAATAAACCTGGCTTTTGTATTTGTATGATCTCCGCAATAATTTAAAACTGCAAATAAAAATTGCTCCAAGATCCCACTGTGAGCTTCAAAGAATAAAACTGCCACTGCTTTTTTTCCTAGTATAAAATTTTTGTAATTGTATTCTGTACATCAGCAGAACATTAACCGTTATCTGCCGACATGCTCAAAAAAAGATTATTCTTGGCTTATAATACAATAACCTGGTAACATTAACACAAATGCATTAATATGTACAGCACTTATTTCTAGGTAGATTGAAAATGTATCTGTTGCAAACATTCATTCATTCAGCTCATATACATGTGCACCTGGTGTACCTGGTGTATGCACACTGAAACAAAACCTCTTTGCTAAAAGACAGGAAGACAGGAATAAGTTGTCACCTCAGATTCTTCTCAAACACCTGAACATCAGAGGCCCCTGACATCTCCATAAAAACAACAGAAAAAATGCATTTTGATCATTCAACAGAATCATGAGCTGAACATGAAATCATGTTTTGAGGCAAATGTTGATAAAAAATGAAAACACAGAGAAAATGTATCTGAGACTGGAAGGCTGATATGCAATGAGTAGTTCATCTACAGTAACACCGTTTCTACACCGGTCGCGGCGCGACACGATAAAAGACAATAGAATGCATTAGAACACATTATAATAAAAAAAATCCACTCTGAATGCGGCGTGACGTGACGACAAACCCATTAAAAACAAGTCATGGTGTTCCACCGATGTTACAATTACCAAGTTATCATAATGTTATGTACATTCTTTTATACTTAATAAACAATTATATTAATAAGACATTTAAAAGACGACACATGCAGTGTGGTTTATCAATACACATGTGTATTTCTGTATGGTTCCTGTGGTCAGTTAAAGTTTAGAGGTTGATGTGTGTTTAAGAGAGCAGGAGGAGATGAGGAGAGGTGGCATTACAATGCTGACGTGACCGCAGGAGGAGTGGTAGGCTACCACCACCCCTCTCCCAGCTCACCCTGTGCATGATCCGGAGGGGTAAATTATCCCATGATCCTCTATTTATATATTTTTATATTTACTGCACCGGATGACTGGGATGCTGCAATGTGCGAGAGCAATGCGAAATGTTAGCATCCATTCTGGGAAAGAGTTATTCTAAGACAGAAGGAGCTTCGGGTGATGCAGGCAAACCTGCATAACATAATTGCCATGACTTGTTCCACTGAACCTGCCATGAACTCAACCAAACAATGTTTGTATAAAATGTATAGGAACACAAGGTTTAATCTGGCAGTACAATCTAGGCCACAATTCTATATTTGCTCAGTGGTTCTCAAACTGGGCGACATGGCAAACTGGACCCAGGGTAAACAGTTTTTGTAGCAGATTTTAAAATAGAAATGTATCACACATTTTGTGCAATCAAAGATCAGAACAATAATACCACCAACCAAAGAACTGTTGTTCCAACCTTGTATAATTGAATGTGAGGTGGTTTTATTAAAATTGTAAGTTTAATAATATAAGTGTATATTAGGGTAGGGCACAAAGGGATGCACCCTACACCAACATATTTTGAGAACCAATGATCTACACTAATGTAAAGCACTATATGTAATAATGTGTGTAAGTTCTCTAAGGTTATTGTGACCAATTTGTAAAACATCTCTTTGTTCTAAAGATTGCCTGCTTTGCTTTCCAGTGACAGAATTTATATGCAAGTGCCGATAGAGTAGCATGTGGCTGTCAACATTCTTGACAACATTTCAGTTTCACTGGATACATGTAGAGGCCACATGACTGTTTTGACACAGTAGCATGTTATCTGTTAGTATGCTTGTACTATGAGGTGAAGAGTGCTGGTAGCAGTGTTTGTAATCTATGTATCCTGCGATATGATACTTGGCCAATACTGTGTGCAGGTGGACAGTTTTATGTCTGATAAGGCTGGGAGATGCTCAAGTGACATGAAGCTACTGGACATGGGAATGTCAATAATGATTCATATGACTTTTGTTTCTCTGACCAACAGATTGATACTTTTTAGTGATATGCATTCTAAAAGCATTGTAAAAAATCTATTTGACAGGTTTAAACGTATGCATACAGGCTGATTTCCTTCAATCACTCAGTACAACACTAGACCACTTTTGCAACAAGCTGTGTGGCAGTTATGAGTGCACCATCGGTTATTTTAGCAAACCGACAAAATAGAAACGTGCTCATCAAACACCCATGGCATGCTGGGAATCCAGCGTATGCTACAGGGGTTTTTCACAAGCGTTGTATAAATAAACAGAGTGCCCTTTATTTTTGTAAGTGTTATTCAAAGGCATCTTACAATTCAATAGCGGAATGATAGTTTTAAAATTTGCATTGCTAAATAGTGTGAGTATATTTACTCTCTATGATGATTTATGACCTTTGTGTACTTTGTGTTGAATTTCTGGTTTACAATGTGCTGAAAGGCATTGGTCATATTAAATTAAACAAACTTGTTTGTTTTTAAGAACTTCCTACAGTATCCATCTGCACCTTGTTGTATATGTAAACTGTTCATATATAGAATAGATTTGAATTAAAATATATTATTGTACATGATGTTTATACTTTCAAAAATGATTATGGATCATGTGATGTACTATGGCCAGTGCATAGTTAACTATCAAAACAGATGTATAGATATACAGTAGTAGAATGAAACATTAATTAAAAAACTTATGTTGGGTTTAATTCAGTTTATTGTTTCAGTTTTATTAAACAAGGAAACATCAGTTATTAGTGAAAATAATGACCAAAACAAAAATGTTATTGGTCATTTAATCGGATATGTGAGCCATATATCCGATGGAAACACTGCTCCATAAATGGAAAGAGGGTATTTATATCTAGATGGGACCACAAGGTTTCCATACACAGTATGTATTCTCAAGTATCTACCCTGATTCTCACTTCAGCTAGGTCATGCTAAGCGGATGTTGTAAAAGAAAAACATGAAATAAACATTCCAAAAGCCCCCCCTTTAAAAAAAGCAGGAAATCAAAAATATATATAAATAAGAATAATAAACAAATACACATGATTATTATTATTTTAATAATTGATTGATGCATATATTGCCGATTTAGATCATGTGTGACATTAAGTGATAAACTCTATATACTGCTGACAGCCATCGGGGATTTCCATCCTGATCTGCTGAACATATTTAAAATCTCCTCCCCGGTGACTGCAAACGCAAAATATATATTTGGACTCTCTAGAAATAAATTATATGAGAGGATTTTTTTTAGACAGGCAGCAGGACATGAAGCTTATGAATCAGCTCAAGCTATGCTGATGGTTGACAAATAAAGTGACATGGGAAATTTGCTTAAATATCTTTCAACAACTTAGCAATGCGCATAATTTATGCTTGTTTAATTAAAAAAAAGAAATATCAAGGACTGTGGACCAGCAACCATTGTTTGTATCATTTTACGTTATAAAGGGTCCTTGGGTACCCTCTGTCCACCTGTTTAACCAACTGGAATGAGAATTGTGTTGCTTGACCTTTCAACAGCCCCATGAGGTGACCCCCCAAGTTACAAGAACATGAACAGACAGTAACTTTAGACTGTTAAAAAGACTGTTAGAAAATACAACAACCACTAATAACAATAAACCAAAAAGGAGGTATTAGGGAGAATACATTTTAATACAATTAAAAAAATGCCAAATTGCAACATCCAGGTGACAGATTTCAGAAGCATTTAGACTCTGCCACACCAACAGAAGGCGCTGTCGCTACTCTTCAGAAATATTTACAGATGTCATTCTTTTTTAAAATAATATTACTTATTTTTTCTAACTTAATTGTTTAATAAATAAACATTGAAAACGGTATATTCTAATAACTTTATAATGCTTGGCAATAAAGCTCTTGGGAAATCATTATTTCTTGACAGATTGTCACACATTCAAATCAATGTTAAGTTCAGAATTTGATCAGAATGTGATTCATTAAATATTTATCCTTCTATTTGTATAAGATTCAATTTGAGGTTTTAAGAAAAGATATCTAGATGGGGTTTCCTGGTTATGATCCTAATACGAATGCTTCTTACTGAGGCACTGCCTTTGGTGGGTAAGAAGGGAGAAAAGGGCAGGGCTATAGTGAATGTATTGCTTTTGGGGGGATGTCTAATGTGCTGCCTTAAATTAGCCGTGGGAGAGGCTGGACTGAGGGTGGAGCTTTGCACTGTCACTATCTCCCTTGTTGAGTATTACCTGCAGAGCTTCAGTAGGTCGGCTGCACTTGTGCCGTGTGTGTGAGGACAGTAAGAGAAGGAAACAGCAGTGAGGAAAAAAACTGAGACATCCTAAAAATTTACCTGGACACTGCAGTGCATCTATTTTTGTGTTTTCTTTAAAAAGTGCAGTACAACTAGCTATAGATATGGCTGGTTGTCTGCAAAGAGGGAGGCTGAGTACAAGAGCACTTCTGAAGTGCCTCTTTGTATTGTTTTCATTAGGATGTTGTATCTCTACAACCAATGCAGATCCTTTCGACGCAGCTTTTCGTCATAGGCACCGATCTGGACCTACTGCTGAAACAATTTTGGTAGCCAACAACGGGATTAGAGTTCCCTTTGGACGCTCTGTGTATCTGGACCCTGTCAATGACCTTGTTACTGAAGTGCATGCAGGAGACCGCTGTCATGTTACAGTCTTGGATAATGACCCACTTGCACAGAGACCTGGAATGCTAACACCCAAGAAGTTCCCCTGTGCTTTTGGAGCAGAAGAGGTAAAATACACTCACTTTGGTTCCCGGAGCCCTAGCAAGGATCACATAAAACTGCAGTTGAGGTATGACTCCCACACAGACACTGTGGTGGTTCCTTTTGTTCTCGAAGTAGAAGTGGTATTTCAGCAACTGGAGATTATCACTCGTAACATACCTCTGGTTGTGGACAAGCTCAATGGTCTAAGTAACCCGATTGACAAAAAAACCTTAGAGTTCGCTTTTGAAGATGGTGTCACTACATGCAAGGTGACCACGCTAGTTGGTGCGGGCAAGCTTCCCAGGTATGGCACTCTTACTGATAACTCGGATAATGGGCAGATGATTAATTGTGATGATTTTCTCAAGAAGGGAATTCAGTATAAACATAGTGCCACTACCAATTCTCCCAACAGAGATTACATTCCAATGCTAGTGGAAGTACAAGACAATGATGGTAATACTATTCAACAAGAGCATTTTCAGATAATGGTTAGAATCAAAGAGGGTACTGAAAATACACCACCTAAGCCTAGCTTTATATCTATGATGATGATGGAGATTGACCAATTTGTGATGACAGCCATTACTTCAGATATGCTGGCAGCTGAGGATGTTGAATCGAAATCCGATCAATTAATTTTTAACATAACATCTCCTCTTGGCTATCAGCAGGGCTATATTATCAGCACAGATGATCAAAACCAGCCAATCACCTCTTTTTATCAGAGAGACATAAAAGACCTGAAAATAGCATATAAACCTCCCTCTGAGGATTCAGATGTGGAAAGAATTTTCCAGATTGAATTTGAAATTGTTGACACTGATGGAGCTGTGTCTGATCTTTTTGCTTTTATGATTGTTGTAAAACCAATGAACACTTTAGCCCCAGTGGTGACCAAAAATACAGGACAGCTGCTTTTTGAGGGACAATCGAGATCTCTATCCAGCTCACAAAATTTAGAGATTAGTGATGAGGACAATCTTGATGATGTGAAGATTACTGTGGTTGATGGCTTAAAACATGGAGAGCTGACAGTGTTGGGGTCTCAAATAAAGTTTTTCACACCTGCTGATCTGGATAATGGAGTTGTTGTTTACCAGCACGATGGAAGTGATACATACAGTGACAACATTATATTCAGAATGACAGATGGCAGTAATGAAGTAGAGTTTTTGTTTCCCATCACCATCGCCCCCACCGATGACGAACCTCCCATTATAAACGCCAATACAGGTATTGCACTTTTTAAAAATGAAATAATGCAGATATCCCCCTTCATCCTGAGTGCAACTGACATTGACTCTGAAGACTCAACCATTAAATTTATATTAGAAGAGCCTTACTCCCTGATTGGAGAGCTGCTCCTCAAGCAGGTGGAGCCTCCGCAAGACCCATCGGCATGGAAATTTAGCTCAACGGATGAGATGTTTGAACAGGTGGTGACGGAATGGTTCCAGCAAGATATTCTGGATGGAAAGCTGTTTTATCGTCACAAAGGACCTCACAGTACAAGCACTGTGATTGACCAGTTTGTCTTTAGAGTCCAGGATGACAACGACCCACCAAATCAGTCCGGAGAACACACATTTACCATTAAAATCCATCCAGTGGATGACATACCTCCAGAACTTTACACTGGCACAACACTACACATGACAGTCAAAGAATACGAGCTGACATTTTTTATGAAGAAATCTCTACGTTACACAGATCTGGACTGTGATGACAGGGACCTTAAGTACACCATCATCAAACCTCCAACTGACACAGATGAAAACAACCCCATTCCTCTTGGTGCTATTGTGTTGACTGACAGTCCTGACATTATCATCAGTGAGTTTACACAAGCTCAAGTCAACCACCATAAAGTGGCATACAAACCCCCGGACCAAGAGCTTGGTATTACTCCAAAAATGCTCCAGTTTACGTTCACTGTGGAGGACACTGCTAGCAATTCTGTTGATGGAGTTTTTACCATAATTTTACAGCCAGTTGACAACAAACCCCCTGTAATTACCAACACTGGTTTCACTGTTCAGGAGCAAAATACGTTTATAATAACCAGAAATGAACTAAATGCCTCTGACCAGGACACAGAGGATGAAAATATTGTTTTCACAGTGACCCAGATTCCGAGATTTGGACAGCTGCAGTATTTGGAAATTGACATGTCTAATAGAGAGACTTTTGTGTTGGAGGATATTGAAAACAGTCGACTGGCCTATATTCACAGCGGTGAAGAATCTCTCAGTGATGTCATTAAACTGGACATTAGCGATGGCTTCCATGAGGTGCCCATTGTCATAAAAATCAGCATCAAGCCTGTCGATGACGAAACCCCAACCATTATATTACCTTCTGGTTTGTTTGGAGCTTCCATTGATGTACTTGAGAATGGTGCAACAGAAATCACCAGCAATGTCATTCAGGGTCGTGATGAAGACACAGATGACCTCATGCTCACTTTCATAGTAGATGAGCATCCCAGATTGGGTGAAATAATGGTAAGGGGAGCTCCAGCTGAGCGCTTCACCCAGCATGATATAATCAATGGCATGGTTGTCTACGTGCACACAAGTGGTGAAATTGGCCCTATCAAAGAGCATGATTCCTTCAACCTTACCATATCTGACATGTCTGACGAATGGGTTGTTGGTGGCAACAAAGTCCAAGGCGTTCGTGTCCATGTCACCATCCTACCTTTGGACAGCATGCCACCTGTAGTTAGTGTGGGTGGCCAGTTTGTAGTAGTAGAGGGTGAAAAGAATGTTATCACATTGGAGCACATTCAAGCTGAGGATATTGACACTGATAATGATGATATCTTGTGCACTATTATTGTTCAGCCCACATCTGGTTATGTGGAGAACATTTCACCAGCTCCAGGGTCTGAAAAATCCAGAGCAGGCACTGCCATCACTGCTTTTACAATTAAAGATGTTGGTCTTAGCCACATCTATTATGTTCAAAGCATTCACAAGGGTTTGGAGCCGACGGAGGACAGGTTCACTTTCCGCTGCTCTGATGGTATTAACTTTTCAGAGAGGCACCTTTTTTCCATTGTCATCATCCCAGCCAACGATGAAAAGCCAGAGATATTCATCCGTGAGTTTGTTGTGATGGAGGGAATGAGTTTGGTGATTGACACTCCTATTTTAAATGCTGCTGATGCTGACATCCCAGGTGATGAATTATATTTTGAGATCATCGAAAATCCCAAACATGGAAACATAGTCCAGCAGTTAAGTACCGGCACAGTTCCAGAAGTGACATTTTCCTTAAAGCAGATCAAGGAGGCATCTAATATTGTTTATGAACACGATGACTCTGAAACCAAGGAAGACCGTTTTAAAATTAGACTCACTGATGGAAAGCATACTGTTGAGGAGAAGGTCATCATAATGGTTATTCCTGTTGATGATGAAACCCCAAGAATGGCAATCAATGATGGTCTTGAAGTAGAAATAGGAGAAACCAAAGTAATTAGCAACAAAGTCCTGAAGGCCACAGATTTGGATTCAGAGGACAAAGAGCTTACTTACATCATCCGCTATGGCCCCGGTCAAGGCTATCTCCAGCGAATCACCAAACATGGAGTTGTCACTGGCAATATTAGCATTGGAATGAATTTCACTCAAGATGATCTTGACAAACAGCTGATTCAGTACGTTCACACAGGCCAGGAAGGTATCCGTGACCTATTAAAGTTTGATGTAACAGATGGAATTAATCCGCTAATTGATCGCTACTTCTACATTAATATTGGCAGCATCGATATGGTATTCCCTGATGTTATTAACAAGGGTGTGACCCTCAAAGAGGGAGGTAAGGTCACCTTAACCACAGACCTTCTTAGCACAACTGACATCAACAGTCCAGATGAATATCTAAGTTTCAGCATCACACGTGCTCCCAGCAGGGGTCATCTGGAATGTACTGATCTCCCAGGTGTGCCCATCTCCACCTTCGCTCAGCTGCAGCTTGCTGGCAACAAAATTTACTACATCCACACATCTGACGATGAAGTGAAGATGGACAGCTTTGAGTTTGAGGTGACCGATGGCTACAACCCTGTGTTCCGCACCTTCCGTGTATCCATCACTGATGTCGACAACAAGAAGCCAGTCGTAACGATAAACAACCTGGTACTGGGCGAGGGAGAAAGCAAGCTGATCACACCCTTTGAACTGACAGTGGAGGATCGGGATACACCAGACAACCTGTTAAGATTTATAGTGACTCAGGTGCCAGTTCATGGTCAACTTTTGTTTAACGGAACTCAGGTCATTACAACATTCACCAAGCAGGACCTAAATGAGAATCTCATTACTTACGATCATGATGGCACAGAGACAAATGAAGACAGCTTCTCCTTTACAGTAACTGATGGAACTCATACTGACTTTTATGTATTCCCCAATACTGTATATGAAACTCGTAAGCCTCAGACGATGACCATTAATATTAACACAATGGACAATGGAGTGCCTCAAATTGTTATTAACAAAGCAGCACCCACTCTCAGAGTTCTTCATACTGGGCACCTTGGCTTTTTGATTACCAGTAAGGTTCTAAAGGCTGAAGACAGAGACAGCCCAAACAAAGTGCTCAAGTTCATTTTGACCAAAACCCCTCTCCATGGCTTTATTATGAATGCTGCGTTGGGCAATGACAGCATCCAATCCTTCTCGCAGGGTAAGTGGTTATGTAAATGTTGTCTTAAAAAATGTTAGGAAAGACCTATCATCATGTAAAAAGTAATCTCTTACAGTATTAATCTCCATCTTCTTATGCATTTGCTTCTTATTTTCTTTTTCATTAGCTGATATTGATGATATAAAGATTTGTTACGTGCTTCTGGATGGGTCCAACGCCACAAGTGACATATTCTACTTTACAGTGGAAGACAATGGTAAGAATGTCTCTTCCTTGTCCCTCTCATTAACTGAAAGTGTCATGTGTCATTAAAGCTGGTGTTGGAATGCCAAAGCTTTCAGTTTCTCCTTTAAATAAATTGTGCTGCAGGCACATGTTCATTAGAAGCGTCTCCTTTGTCAGAAGTAATGAAGTAAATAGAACTTTTAGTTCCTAAACGTTCCTAAAACCTAAAAGCAAAGGTTTAGACCCTGTTAAAAATCTACAAAGCATCTTTAGAAAATTGATATTATACAAATATTTGTCTGGTAAAAATACGTCATATAACAAATACATAAAAAATGCTTTAGAGCAGGTTTTTCTAATAAGTTGTGTTTTTACAACTCCTTTCCGTTTAAATCGTTTTAATCTTTGTAACTAACTATAATTAATTTCTGTCTTTGAGTGCACAGACACAAAGAAAACACCAATTTAACAAAGAATCCTTTTCTCTACTTGGATGAGTCCAGACATGTTGGTAGAGCATATAAAAACACTTTATTTATTTATTTTCAGAATAAGGATCAAGACTTCTCTTGACTGATGTGTTTTGAATGCCTAATTAACTTCCATGAATTTCAAGACAGTCGGTTATAGTTCTTCAAGACACATTTTTTATGTAATTGAAACTTTTGTAGGTGATTACTTCATATAATCAGCTAACCTGATTTGTAGATAATCCTTGATTAATTTAAAAGAGCAGACATTTGCTTGTTAGTAGTTTAACTGATGGCACTTTAACTGTGCAGGAACTGAAACATGCACAAGGGCTGGCACTCCATCACTTTGGCAACATTTCAGCTGGAGCCAGTTACTGCTTTAAGAGCCAGCAAAAGATACACATTGTCAGAGGCTAAGCAAGGATGGTAGACAAAATACAGGGAAACATTCAGGGATTTCAAAACTTAAAATCGTGTTTTTGTAATTACAAGACAGAGGGACAACGAAAGTTATTTCTTTTTACAGTGAATAAACTGTACAAACAGTTTTGTATCACATTCCATAACTTTTCTTCAGGTTCATGTTTAATGCAACATTAAATAGTTTTACTCTGTCTATAATACCAACAGACTGTTCAGGCAATAGTGAGTGCAAAAGAATGGGACAGGTTTACTTAGTCCAACAGGTGAATTCCTACCTAGACTAACATGTTAATACTAACAAACTAGTACCTTAAAAACACAGATACATTACACAATGGTTTGCATTTCAGGATACAGTAACACACAAGTCTATGTATAGGCTGAGTTTTCTGGATGATACGAGTGAAGATGAGGTGTGAAGGAGCTGGTGATATGGATACCAGCAGAGTTATGTATTTATATGTGTGCATGCGTATTTGAGAATGTGTGTGTTTGTTTGCATGTGGCAAGACTTAACAAGTATAATCTACCAGGTCAACTTTTACTGTATATACCTGACTGCAGACAATCACAGCTGTGCCATACACCATAACACACAATTGCAAGAGAAATTGATTTCCTCTCACAACAGAAAGTAAATACAAGCAGAAAAATTAAGGAAAAATTAAGGAGTGTCCCCAAAACACGTGTAGGCTACTGTATGTGTGCAACTGCTTTCTTAAGACACAGAGTCTGAATCTGCCATTGCTAGTTCAAAGGTTGCATCAAAGCCCTGTAACTAATTCTAAAATGTCATGTTAGAACTAGCAAAGAACGATGGCTTGGGTTTCTGAAAAGTTGCTAAAGTAGCAAGGAGGCAGGACATGTGAGAGTAACAGACAGAGCACAACTGAGTGTGTATGGTGACCCGAGTCTACTATAACACGTCCAGTGAAAAAATTGGTAGCTTTGTTGTAGTATTGGCCTAGTGGTTATTGCGGTTACCAGTAGTACTCACCAGCTACAGTATAGCACTGTCAGGTTGTCTCTCATTCAATCAGATTTGAGGACTGGAAATGACTGGTGAATTAAATGACATGTCAATATTCATTCTAAAATTGTTATACAGAATTCTACCTTCCATTTTTGTTATTATTTATAAAATTCATAGGTCTACAAAGTACAAGCACAGGTAACATAAGCTTTCTTTAACAGGGACACAAGTTATATGCACAGTTAAGTTATCAATAACTAGATGGTGGAAGGCATTTCCTCTAAGATTTGTGGCACCAGCCACACTGACCCTGTGCGTGAAAGTCACTGCAGACAGGGATGTGTGTTTCAAGGAGCAGAGATCTTTATATATCTGCTTTCAAAGTTTCCTTTATGCCTGACTGTAACCCAAAGCCATCACTAGATATGCCGAACACCCAGGGGCTTCCCCTTTCCTAGTTGTTCTTTCAAGTTGTAAAAGATGGAGTAGATCATGCAGCTTGGTCTAGATTTTCTTCCCCCAAGAATTTCACAAGATCAAAAGTGTAAATAAGTATTCATGAACAGTCAGCTTAAGCTTAAACCTATGGACTTGCAAACAAAGAAATGAAATGAAGAAATCCATAAATGGATTTTACAACTTTCCTCAGTTTGGCAGTTTATTTGTCATTTCAGATGTCTGCACCTAATCTGTGAGTCACACATAAACACCCAGCAGAAGATTTACTGTTGTGTGGTGCCAGCGGTTTCTCCAACCACACTAAACACTGGAGCCACCTTTCTATTCCCCGACTCTCAGATTTATGGGATTTTGTGAGAGTGTTAGAGGATATGTTGTATGGTTCCTAGGTTATTCTTATCACTCACAGATGGCAAAGTTCTTCCCGTGCCCTGTGATCTGAGCTTTGAGGTAGCCCTGTGGTGCCTCTCCCTAGGAGTACTCTCTCTTGATCTCTCACTGCCTGCAAGAGACAACATAAGCGACTGGTGTTAAAAAGGATGCGGCTCGTCTGCTGTGCCATAATTCATCACCCTGCAGTTTGGGGATCAGATCCCTGGCTACCGTAGATGTCACGTGGAAAAGTACAGTACCTGCCAGTGTCCAGTTGTCAAATATCCGCCTTGTGGAATGCCAGGAATTACACGAGGCGCCTAACATAGATTTTCAAGCTTGGTGCATGTGAGAAGCCATTATTAGATGCAGAGGAAATGGCCAATGGTCAAGTTGCATTGATGTGACTCATATTTATATATAAATTTGTATTACCTCTCGCAAAGTAAGAAGCATGGTCTTTAGCGCCTGGGGTCTTTTTTTTGGATATGAGATTCCTGGTGAATTTAAACTGAAAAATTATGTCATTATTGTTATTTGTGTATATAGTAGGCCAGCTTAGTCTTGTAATATACCTCTGGCAGTGAATGTTGATATCCTCTCAGCAATCCCGCCCATGCCTCAGGCTCGAAACATACAGTTTCTGTGTTGACCTGTGGTGCTGAGGTGAAGATCTGTAGTATCATCTAGGACATCTATTTGTGTTGTGTATAATGGAACATCATAACCTGTAGATGAAAAGTTGTTTTGAAAAATCAGGTGCTCACAAGAAACCAAATTGAGAACCTTAAAAAATGTCTTCGAAGGCACTATTAAAATTTAGCTGAGCTGTCCTGGTGATGATCAAGTATATATATAGCCATCCAATATTTTCAGTTAAAAGTGTTTTTAAATTATTGTTGTCAGTGAACATGTCCAACACAACCTCATGGCAAAATCGTAAATATTTTACGAGGTGGCTACATTTGGCTAATTCATATGAATTCGTACGATCTCATACGCACATTTCAGTACAATTTTCTTTCGCATCAGTGATGTTCGGTTTAGGGGCAGGGGTAGTGGTGGAGTTTCAGTATTGCTTTTTTCTAGAAACCGTACGTTTTTATACGATTCACAACGTACGAATTCATATGAATTAGCCACCTCGTAAAATAGTTACGAAATCCTGTGAGATCAGGTTGACATGTTAGTTGTGAAGTCAGGAATACATTATATTCAGGAGTCTTAGTTTTTATTCCTACTGGCTATGCCTTTTTTACTTCTTTTGGCATTATCAAAGGCTTGGCTGACCTGACTTAGTGGGAATGTGACCATTACTTAGCCCTACATTCTTTCTATGTGTTACTGTGGTCATAAATACCTTCAGAGCTTCAGACATCCCCTGTGATGCCTGAACCCATTAGCACAACTCAATGATGGCCTACTGGTCTTTACTGACCCCCTTCCTTGAAAAAAACATATAAAATAAAATACTTTAGATCAACAATGATATCCCTATTTATCATAACTAACATTTAATTGAGAAAGACATGTATATAAATGATTCATGAGAAAGCACACTCATGACAAAACATTGTTTCACAGAGAGGCACTTTTGTGTTGTTTGTTCATTGTAGACAGTAATCCTACTTTTGAGTGCAGAAAGAAGCCGAAAGAAACCATGTCAGTGGGTTTGGGCCACCCAGACTGTGCCTGCTGTCTGCCTCAGTTGTTGGTCACAAGCACAGATAAAAGCTGACAAAGGGGAGAACAAGGGAGGGTATGAGTGCGGGGAATGAGGATACAGCTGTCAGTCCCCTCTCTTGGTATCTGAAAACCACTAAGAAATGGTGTGAGAAAAGGGGAAAAGTGCACAGTCAAAAGACTGAGGTGGCCTTCACAGTCACTCTTAAAAGCACCTGCCTTCCAAACATAGCAATAAAACAATATAGGAAATGGCCCAAGGTTACTCTCGACTCTGATGACTCTGTTAGTTATCTTAGTGATGAAATATTTATATGGAACATGACATTAAGACTCACTGGGTTATAATGTGTATTAGAACAGTGACTAATACAACAGAATTAGGGGTGTATCAAAGCTCACCAATACACAATACTGGGCTCATGATATGATCAGTATGTTTTGAACAAAATGTAAAAAATGAAATTTGAATGACTCCAAAAATAACGATTCAAAAAGCATTTTCCAGTAACACTGAACATAATAAAACGGACTACATATAATGTTTAATTGAGCCTACTGCAATTAAATAAATAAAAACTGAATAGGCCTGCCACTTGAAAATAAAAATGAATTTTAACAAAACTGAAATGAAGAAAGACCTTAAGAAAGCTAAATCCTTCTTAAAGTAGTAAAAGCACAAGATAACAAACACAACATTATATGTTTCAGAAGGTCACATATTAGCAGCTTGACCAATAGGCGATAGACCAATAGACCAAAAGACGTTGTATCATAAAAATATTATTATCATAATTTTTATCGGTATACACTTCACATTATTGTTACACCCTTACCTGTATATTACAATAATGTAAATGTACATGACAAGCTGTTTCTCATGGAATCTTTTATAAACTAGAAGGACACTGTCCTTGTTACAAATGGAACAATTTTCCATAATCTTACAAATTGCACTTCTCCGGGCTCACCTGACCGCTGGATGCTTAACTGAAAGGGAGCTTTCTGTCTGCATGTTGTACCTTTGATAATCCTCTGATACAGCCCCACTAAGCTCTGTATCAGCTCATACTCACCCTGGGCAGTGTGCCTGAGAAAATTGTCTCCTGAAGAAAGAGACACTTGGCTGAGTTTCTATAGCCTATAGCTTCCACTCAGCCTTTGACATGCTTTCTTCACAGTGTGAACATTGTAAGGTGTTTAACCTTTAACCTTTGTGAGGTGTTAAAAACAACAACTTCTTTTCAATACTTGTAAATTTTGTTCAGCTAGTTAGAACATCTTAGTGGTGGTGAAACAGGCCTAAAAGTGTGCCTGAGATTTTCACAATATTCCCACTCTTGTGAAAGCTTAACAAGGAATAAAACATCCAATTTATTGTATATTATTATTATATTAATTAGTGATTAACAACCCTTCAGCAATCCAGGGCATTGAATAAATGGTAAATGAGTTATATAGAGGGGTAAAGAAGGCGATGACGGTGACACTGCTTTCTGGTTACTGCTGATTCATCCATTAATGTTGTACATTTCTCACAACATAACTGCATATTTAAACTAAACTTAAACCGTGGCAGCTCCTTACTTTGAAATGTAGTGCATTAAAGGAGGGTTGAAATGCTATTTTATGCATTCTGACTTCTTTACACAGTTAAACAGACTGGCTTCACATGCTTAACATGGACAACTTGTCAAAAAACGAGTTGGAGGAATGAAGTAGTATTTCTGTGTTTTGTTGGCAATCGCGTACATGCATAATGTGAACAAGACAAACTTATAGTGAATCAACAGTTGTGCAGGGATAATGCGATGATGTAGTATGCAATACTACTCTATTACATTTACATTTAGTCTTATAGCAGACGCTTTTATCCAAAGCGACCTACAGATGATAGAAACAATGAAAGCAATTGGAACAACATAAGGACCACAAAAAGTGCAATAGCAAAACTGGTCTCATATAGCCTACCACAGTATACAGAGCTAGGTTTTTTTTTACATATGCTATATGTTAAATAAGATAAATCTGGGATTGGCAGAAACTATGTTACCTCCACTTTAATATTTTTTTAAAGGTTTAATATATTTAAAGGGTTTAGTAATTGCGCAAAATGATACTGCACGTTGTAATATTTTAACATTTTTATTTATTCGGCATGAGATTTCTGTGACATTTTTCTAGCGCCCATCTCAGATCAACAGCTCATAATTTGCCTGGACAGATAACCTACCCTTGACCACTAAAAGGTTTAAAAGTCTTGGCATCTGTCATCACAGCGAGGTTTCAAGGCCTCTGAAATTCTTCACTAGCCTTTAGATGGCATTAGCTTTAGACCTTTATTCAAAGAATAAGAGAAAATCTCAAGAACAAGTGTCCAGGGACTTCTCAAGGGATAATGAGAGTCATGGGTTGCAAGGATTATGGAAGGATGGGTTTGAAGATCTTTTTAAAGTCATTAGAGTTCTTCATACTACTTCAGATTTATAATTTAATTTCTGCATTGTGTTTAATTATTTAAGGCTGGAAAATATGGCATTTGCTTAATCTGGCAACTACTTATTGAATTGAATTGAATTGCTTATTGACTGCCATTTTTATAAATGGGAAGGAAATGCAATGCTCAATATGGCTGCTCCTTAATGTTAAAATCTATACAATATTTATTTTGTTTTATTCAGTTCTTACCCTTAGGTTTTAGATCGATAAATGTGCAGTAGTACAGAAGCCTTGGTGTAGGAGATAATGCTCAATAACAAAAAGTCAGACTGTGTTCTCTACCTTACCTGTTGCTGTATTCATGGCTAGTGATCGCAGTGGTAACTCAACATCCTTGTGTTATTTTACACCAACCATAATACTCCACAACTAGTTTTTTTACACTTTCACAGATTATTTTGCACTGATTTTACAGTTGTAATGACAAAAAAAAGGGTGGTGTAGAGTTGGGTAGAACACAAATACACTGCAGGACAACCAAAACTCAATATCGGTTTTCACTCATTTGTTCCCTCTTTCTTTTACAATTCCGAAGTTGAAAAAGATGAAATCATTAGCTGGAATATCTACTGAATCATGTTTCACAATGGTGTCAAATTTAGACCATTTTCCAAATCATTGTGCTTTACTCTATTTGAAAAAAGGTGGTAACAAGTTGAAGCCACAACCGTTTCGCCTAAATTGGGCCTGGATATCTCTGGAGAGGGAATACTACATAGTGGATGAGGATGCAAAATTTCTGGAGGTCACCCTCAAACGCCGGGGATACTTGGGAGAGACATCCTTTGTCAGTAAGTATTTTCCAAGGTAGACAAAGGGAGGTTACACTGAAATGTGTTCAGCAATCTTTTAATGTAAAGAAAGAGAAAAGTTTGATTAGTTTGATTTGTCTTTAAGCAACAAAAAAGTTTTTTTCTTTTTATCTAAAATTAACTAAAATCAATAAATCAGAGATCAATTGTAATTTGGGTGTCCACGGGAAGTTTATTTGCAGCTGTATAAGTTACTACCTCTGAGTTTGGTATTTTCACAGGCCTTTAACTGTGGCTTGCATGGTCTTAAATTATACCATAGCCTTTTAACTGCTGACTTTTAGTAGTCAGCAGACATCTTCAGGCACTACAAAGTAAAGCGCTCACAGCTGGTCCTATTCTTTCTAAAACCACACCACATAGTTTTCACACAATTTCACCAAGCAATTTTTTTATTTCAAAGGCATTGCCACCAAGGATGGCACAGCAAAAGTGGACAAAGACTTCCGAGGCAAAGCTCAGAAACAGGTTCAGTTCAACCCTGGCCAAACCACTGCAACCTGGAGGGTCAAGATATTCACTGATCAAGAGTTTGAAACTTCAGAGATGTTCGAAATCCAGCTTTCTGAACCAGTAATGGCTGTTCTCGAGTTTCCTGATATAGCCACTGTGGAGATTGTGGATCCTGGTGATGGTAAATACTGAATATTGTGATGAATCATTTCTTACTTAATCTTTGTGCAACAAAGTATTAATTCCATTGTATGAACTACAGTGGCATTTGCAAATCATTTGCTGTTGCTTGACCCTGTAAATAGCTTTTGCTCAAATATTATTATAACTTTTTTGGATTTATCTTTTTTCAGAGTCTACAGTGTTCATCCCTCAGGCAGAATATCGTATTGAAGAGGATATAGGAGAACTGCTAGTCCCGGTCCACAGATCAGGAGATGTCAGCCAGGAACTCATGGTGATATGTTACACTCAACAAGGTGAGATCTATAAATCATCTAATAATACACTTATTTAATGATAAGATTAATTTTACCAACTCTTAATCCTTATATAGCTGTAAAACTACAAATACCAACCTGATCTGAATTAGATTATTATGGGGGGGGGGACAATACTAAAGCCCCACCCCTAAAGTCATATTACAGTAAACATACAAATGAGATCCTATGAATGAATATGAATTAGTCACAAATTAAATAGTTATAAATTACTGTGAGTTTGTGTTGTTTATACACTTTAGTACTTTAAAGAATCCATGTATGAAAGGATAGATATATTTCTGTACAGGCAGAGCAACTGGCACCACCCCGAGCACTGTGCTCTCCTATTCTGACTACATCACAAGACCTGAGGACCACACCAGTGTTCTGCGTTTTGACAAGGATGAAAGGGAAAAGCCATGTCGCATCATAATAATTGATGACTCCCTCTATGAGGAAGAGGAGAGCTTCAACGTGTCACTCAGTATGCCTATGGGCGGCCAAGTGGGAGCCAAATTCCCCAGTGCCAAAGTTGTCATCTTGGCTGATAGTGAAGATGGTGAGTTGGCTTTCAAACAAACATATCGCTGGATTTAAATTTGATTGTATATTTTAAAAGTGCATTTTTCATTACAGAAGTAAATCAACTAATTTATATAAATGTATCCTCTAAACAAAATCAAATTACATTTTAAAGATTCTTGAAATTATGTCTATGTCATCGCACCTCATAATATTAGTTATAAAATGGAAGAAAAGATCAGATACATTTAATTTTGGCATTTCTACATGGAAAGCCATCCTATTCCCCAGTACCTAAAACATGTGTCTAGTCTAAACTGCATCACTCCAATTTGGCTTTCACAAAAATATATTCTGGTATTGAATTCGAATCACCAACATGCCCTTTCATAACCATAGACTGTAAAATGGTATCCGTTCATCCTCATAAAGACAAAAAAAGCATTTCCCTTTTCTTTGGTTGCGTTAACATCACACCCGTTCATTCAATGCAATTCTTCTTTTTATTACCCATACTTTGACAGGATAGATATCCACATAACAATCCATCCACGTTTTGGTCATGCCACTGTTGTCCTTGACTATGTAGTAATATGATAACCCAAAACAAGTTGAGTGAGTACAATTGAGGCCCTGTGACCTCTGCACCCACCCATAAACCTCGGTGTGGGCAATGAAAGAGCTCTGTGAACATCCTGTCCATGCTGGTTCAAGATTTGTGTGCATTGCTCAAAGGGAACAGGGCACTATACAAACAAAGGTCATAGTTTGCAGTCAGTGAAACTGTTGTTTAATTCAAGAATGTGTCTTTTGAAGCCCTGCTCTTTGTACCAAACTAACTTTGCATTTTGATGTTGAAATTAGAAATCTAGAACATTTAGGGGTGGTTTCCCGGACAGGGCTTAAGACTATCAACCACACCCTTCACAATTTTGAACCAAACCCCAAAAAGATATGTATGTGTAAATAATTGATGTACTGTACATGCTTAGGCTGATTACCATAGATTAATGCTCATATTGTAGCTCAGCATCTTGGTAGGTCTGAATAGGCCCAGTAGTATATTGGTTACAGGGGGATGGGGACTCTGCTGGACAGATGTGTGGTCCGGATGCCAGCCAAAGTTGGGATCTTTTTGTTGTGTCTCTGACTTGTTTTCTATGGAGGTGTCACAACTCTTTCTCTTTGTACGCCTCCTCTTACTTACTGCCTCTACCCCCACCCAGGAAAGCCCTTTTCCCTCCGGATTCATAAGTCCTGAGCCACATGAAGCTGATATATCTCTCAGACTCCCCCAAACATACACAAACGTAAACACTCACCCAAAGGCATCCTGACTGGGGTATAAGACTCAACTGTCTGGTTTTGACACTCAGACGGGAAGCTGGAAATGATGGTACTTGGTAGGTGGTTTCTTGTAACGGGGGTGATGACAGAGCCAACTCTTCGTCTGAAGCACTAATGGGAGAGAAAACCTCTGTGTAACTTTAAACACAAACATGAGGAAGGTGACTCTAACTGTGGTTGTAACAGCTGCCACCTCTTTGCATTTGTCTAATGTATATTAAATATGCCAGCTTGTTTTTAAATTGAACTTTATTTGTAATGAAAGGGTTAAAAAGCACAAAAATATTTTTTGAATGAAAGCTGAATTAACTTTCCTCTGGTACAGAGCCATCTTTCTATTTTGGAGAGACGGAGTACACTGTGGATGAGAGTGACGGTTTCGTGGAGGTAAAAGTGTGGAGGACTGGCACTGACCTTTCAAAGACAGCCACCGTAACAGTCCGGTCCAGGAAGAGTGACCCTGTTTCAGCAGAAGGTAAAGAGAGGAATCAAAAAATGAAAAAATGTTTTGAGCAAAATGTAAATAATTCAGGTGAATCTTTTTATTACCACCCCTCCCCCACCCTATCTCTCGTTCATAGCGGGTCTAGATTATGTGGGAATCAGCCGTAACTTGGATTTTGCTCCAGGAGTGACCGTACAGACTTTCCGTGTCACAATCCTGGATGACTTGGGTCAGCCAGAGCTGGAAGGACCAGAGATGTTTGAGATGGTGCTGCGTATGCCAATGAACGCAGTTCTTGGAGAGCCTAGCAAGACTGTCATTACTGTAAATGACACTGTCACAGACTGTAAGTAATGAAATAAAATGTATTAGTGACCTTAAATATGACCTAGCAGTTTTGTATGAGAAGAACATTTTTGGCACTGGGAAATTATCAATGCTGGGTTTTGTCCCGGCAGTGCCCAAGGTACAGTTCAGAGAGGCGGAGTACAAGGTGGATGAGGCGGATGGAGAGTTAAAGGCAATGGTGTACCGTAGTGGTGACGTCAGTCAGAGGTCCACAGTTCGCTGTTATACTCGCCAGGGATCTGCCCAAGTCATGATGGACTACAATGAGCGACCTAATACTGATGCCTCTATCATAGAGTTCCTATCAGGTCTAACCCACACTCTGCTGCATTACTCATCCTTTTATCCATTTATGGTCTCATGATATGCTGACAAATCTAAATGCTTACAGGTGAAATTGAGAAGCCATGTGTAGTTACTTTTGTGGATGACTCCATTCATGAGGAGGATGAGGAGTTCCGCTTAGTTTTGGGTACACCAAAGAGCAAGTCACCATATGGAGCTTCAGTCGGTGAACAAAAAGAGACTCTGGTCACCATCACCGATCATAAGGACAGTACGTATATTTTTGTTTTCTCACTTTGAGCAACACAAAAAATCATAAAAACATAAATGAGCTTCCCTTACAAGAAATGAGTTAATGAATATGTGTGTTTTGTCTATCAGAACCCATCATCAGGTTTGCAGAGATCAAATACAGCATTAAAGAGCCACAGGTTCCTGGCGAGATTGCTGTAGTGAAGATCCCTGTCCTGCGTCAGGGTGATACATCCAAGGTTTCTGTGGTGAGAATTCACACCAAGGATGGCTCTGCAACATCAGGAGAGGACTACAATCCTCTTTCTCAAGGTCAGCACGAGTCCCATAAACAACCAAACCAGGATCCCATTCCACAGTGTTTAGAGATATTAATTTACTATGATCAGGAACACTTAACACATTGCACAACCAGGATGAAGATTTGACACATTCTGTCACTTTTTGTATGTAAAACTGTGAGTGCTCCAATCAGGGTCCTGTATGTTGTTTTTGATTATATATTCTTTCAGACGTGGAGTTTAAGGAGGGTGAGACAGAGCATGTTGTGGAGATCCAGGTTCTTTATGATGGACAGAGAGAGATCCGTGAGGCTTTCACCGTTCACATGAAGCCTGACGAGTATATGGTGGCTGAGACACAGGTCAGAGACCATCATCTCTATAAATACCCCCCGAGTCGCCACATCACACACTCGTAGACACTCGCCAACATCCCTCTCTTGCTAAAATAGCCACGTGGCAGCTGCTTCTGTCAGCGAGGGGCCATCACTGTCTCCAGTCTCTTTCAGAGGAGTCTGTGTGATGTAAATGGGTCTCAGTGGACACACTGACCTAAAAACAGAATTATGCCTTGAACATGTACACTGCCCTCTACAGTCACAACCTTAGAACCCTGAATTGTTCCCTTTTTTGTGCTAATATTCTGAGGAGATTTGGGGAATAGACGCAAGTAGAAAAAAACGTTAAAAAAAAACGTAAAACTTAACACATAACATCCAAAGTTCATATTGAGTGTAATCTTTTTGCTGAATGGATGTTATTATGTCACGTTTATGGTTGTCTTTTCTTCTTCTACTTTTTAAGATGAACAAGGCTATTGTGTACATTGAAGAGATGAATAGTGTGGCGGATGTCACCTTCCCATCTGTACCTCAGGCAGTGTCATTGCTGTTGTACGATGATACAACTCGGGCTAAGGACAACCCCCACCCTCCGACTGGATATCCTGTTGTGTGTGTGACTGTACGTGACACCAATCATTTAGTCAATTATGTACA
This sequence comes from Triplophysa siluroides, assembly GCA_006030095.1. NCBI lineage: Eukaryota > Metazoa > Chordata > Actinopteri > Cypriniformes > Nemacheilidae > Triplophysa > Triplophysa siluroides. Next base: position 118,507 of record VCII01000042.1, on the reverse strand, counting down.
ATTAATTGTTTGTAGTTTTCTTCTGTTTCTAATTGCCTTGTTTGTGTCCATGTTTCATCAGGCCTGCAACCCCAAATACTTTGACTTCGATAAGACTGGGTCCATTTGCTCAGTAGAGAACATCAATGACACACTTACTCAGTACCGGTGGTTGGTTAGTGCCCCAAGTGGGCCAGATGGAGTTACCAGCCCCATGAGGGAAGTGGACACCAACACTTTCTTCACTAATACTAAGTCTATCGTGCTGGACTCCATCTATTTCCAGGCTGGCTCCCGCGTGCAATGTGCTGCCCGAGCCATAAATGCCAATGGGGACGCCGGGCTAGAGCTCAGCTCACCCATTGTGGTCATCAGCCGAGAGGAGGGTAATGTTGATGTCACCACCACGATGTGGATTACACAGTTTTGGATTACTTAGAGATTATAACGTAAACATTAGGTTTTACTATTGTTTTGTTTCTCTGTGTTTTGTAGTGCCTGGTAAAATTAATATAAAAGATAGATAAAAGTGACTCCCTGAAAAACAGGTAACATGTTGATGTCTACCAACCACAGGTCTCTGTCAACCTCGTATACCTGGCACAGTGGGCGCTGAACCATTCTCGGCTAAAATTCGGTACACTGGCCCGGATGACCCTGACTATCCTAATCTGATCAAACTCACTGTCACTATGCCCCACATGGATGGTAAGCAACTACCACAATCAAAAACAACACAATAAACATCAACCTAAATGTCAAGAAAAGGCCAAGATACTTTATAAATTAAACTACAGATCACATTAATCTCTATTCTTTTTCCTTAGGCATGCTGCCAGTTATCTCCACGCGTCCGCTGTCCAACTTTGAGCTGACTCTTAGTCCAGATGGGACACGAGTAGGGAACCACCGCTGCTCTAACCTTTTAGATTTCAATGAGATCCAGACAGCACACGGCTTCATTACTGATGGCACCAAGAACCCAGAAATTATTGGCGAGACGGCACCGTACCAGTATAGTGTGGCCATGCGTAGCGCCAATTCCCTTCGCTTCTACCGTAACCTCAACCAGGAGGCATGTCTGTGGGAGTTCAGCAGCTACTTTGACATGTCAGAGCTGTTGAATGACTGTGGGGGATCCATTGGCACAGATGGACAGGTGAGGACTTCAGAGACTAGACAGTTGGAAATGGAAAGATATGCACAGAGTAAAAGACTTTTCATGTAAAGATTATCCTAAAATAGTGTGTGAGGGAGTTTGAAACCATAAACCCGAAATTTCTACACAACATTTTTGCAACCTTTTGGAACAGCATCTACAGTATAATAAAGGCGCACACTTAATATAAAAAAATATTTTCACCCTCATGTTCCAACCCATGTGACTTTTTCTTATCAGTTACACTAAAGTGGAGGCTTGGCAAAATATGGACAAAATAATGGACAAAATATTGTAGCTAAGACGGAAACAAACAAATTCTAACAAAGATTTTGCTCGGCAGTCTTGATCACCTTCATTGGAATAAAGAGAAGCTTGGACATTCAGCACATTCATAAATAGTTAGTTTCTTGTTCCATAGACATATGGGTTGTAAAAGACATTAGGGTGAATATATGACAGGACTTTCATGTTTGAGGTAACTATTTCTTTAAGACTAAGAAATGTTTTATTCGTCATGTTTAATGTTGTTTCTGTACCTGTTTCTTTAGGTGCTGAATCTTGTTCAGTCCTATGTAACATTACGGGTGCCTCTGTTTGTGTCTTATGTCTTCCACTCTCCTGTTGCGGTTGGCGGCTGGCAACATTTTGACCTGCAATCTGAGCTAAGGCTCACCTTTGTGTATGACACTGCCATTTTATGGCAAGATGGTATTGGAAGCCCACCAGAGGCTGAGCTACAAGGTAGTATACAAATGCCATACTGCGAGTACTGAAATACCAAAGTTAACGATAGTGCTCACAAAAATACTGAGGAATAGTTTAATACAGTTTAGACAGGTTAAAAACACCTTTCATTAAATGTCAGTCTTTGTCTATAAAAAGAAAAAAAATGTAACATATCTGACGTAATCCTTATTTGTGCAATCATTTTATTACAGGTGCCATGTATCCTACCAGCATGAGAATCAATGATGTGAAGGCCGTCTTGTAGTCAACTTCAAGACTGAGGCTCGATTTAGGGGCCAGTTTGTCATGTCTCATCCAGGTAACCCAACATACTTAGACAGGTTTCACTGTCACCCAAAAAAACAGCATAAATGCGTTTTACTTTTGGTCATCCTCCATGTTACTCAGGTTATTTTACAAAAGCAAAAAGAAGCTTATTACTGCCCTCTTCTGGCTGTTTTAATATCGCCCCTGCTGTGCTTATTTAATACATTGAGCATGCCAGTTTAATAAAAGTAAGAAAAGAACAAGGGAGGTATGTTTTACACATTTTGATGCTTTTCAGTGTTTCACTTTCTGTGTGTGTGTGCGTGTGTGTGTGTGTGTGTGTGTGTGTGTGTGTGTGTGTGTGCGTGTGTGTGTGTCTGTATGTGTGTGTGAAAAATAGCTATGGAAACTGCTGGGAGTGGTTGTGGAATGTCTTTTAATTTAAATGTCACTTTAAGAACGGAGTAATGGTAATGGGCGTGTTGTTGGCGCTCTTTTTTGTATTTAGTAAATATAACTTATTTCATGGAAATTGTCTTGCAAATTACATGATATTGACGTAACTACAATACTCCCAAACAGAAGTTGTTGAATTCTTTGCCACCAATCCACAATAATAACTCAATTCCACTCAAACAACGTGAAAATATTATCATACATTTATCTTTGTATTTACCTCACAAATCTTTTTGCTTCGCTTGTACCTGGGCATCTGATTGGTCGAAACACTGATATTTTGGCTAAATGATTAATACTGTAAAATGTATTTTGTGTTTTTTGTACAGTAAACTTGCATACTTTTGTGTACTTTTTATAAACTTTTGTGTACTTTTTATATACTTTTGTGTGTTTTCGTGTTAAAATAATTAACAAAATAATAATAAATGTGATATTAGAATTAACACAGTGTTCTAGGTACACTAGAATGAAATAATGTGCCTTTAGGTGAAATACTCACTTAATGAATGTCAACAACTTCAATGTGTGTCGACTTCAGGAACCACTTTGACCTCCATGATAATGTCAGCTGATCACTCTGGACTCACATTCACCCTCACTCTGGTCCGAACTGAGCCAACTTACAACCAGCCCATGCAACAGTGGAGCTTTGTTTCTGACTTTGCCGTAAGTTTATTCGGTTTATTCATCTTTCACCATTTAGCATTAAAATGTGTGAAACATACCATTTTAAAGATTTTTCTTGAAAATGAAAAAAGAAAAAATACTCTATGTCTGTTAGGTAAGGGACTATTCTGGTACCTATACTGTGAAGCTGATTCCGTGCAGTGCTTCACCTAATGGTGAGTTCAGCATTCCTCCCGTATGTCATCCCCGGGAGCCTCTCACCTTTGACATGGACATTCGCTTCCAGCAGGTTGGTTACACCCCCCTCATCCTTCCACCACCCTATTTCCATATTCCCACTTTTTATTCAAATAACGACATTAACAAAGTGGTTTTAATTGCTTAAAAGTGTATACATTTGCTTTCATCTGACTTAATGAATTATATGAATATTAGAACTAATTAGAAATGTAACTATAGTGGTCATCATGCCTGTAAAACATTCAAATGAATATGAATTTTGGTTTGCACATCTTTAATGGAATAAGCAGAGAATGTAAGATGGTGACTGATGTCATTTAGCAATGCGGTGTAAACACGTGATATTTTTGTGGCATTTCTCAGGTGAGTGACCCTGTAGCAGCTGAGTTCAGCTTGAATACACAGATGTTTCTGCTGTCAAAGAAGGAGCTGTGGCTGTCTGATGGTTCCATGGCCTTTGGCGAAGAAACGGACGCTGCCTTTGTTGAAGGTGCTAATATTAAAAATATATTAAAGTAAAAACGTGATTGGATGTAGTGTAGTGACACTATTATTTCGGTATAGATGCTCACTATTTAAAACCTAATTCATATTGGTTTTCTCTCTAGGATCTAATATCTATGGGCGTGTGATGGTGGATCCAGTGCAGAATTTGGGTGACTCTTTCTCCTGCAGCATAGAGAAGGTGTTCCTTTGTACAGGCACTGATGGCTACGTGCCCAAGTACAACCCTACCAATAAAGAGTACGGATGTCTGGCTGATGCTCCATCACTGCTTTATAGACTCAAGATCCTGGTATGTGATTCTTTGCTTTATTCATACTGTTTAAACTTACTATATTACAATTATGTGAAATACAGGATTGTGTCAAACTCTCACAGTTTACAATTGCAGAAACGCTCTATTTTATGTACAGCAAATCTCCTTTTTGTTTATCGTCAAATTGAAAACATGTTGGTTTTTAAACTTCAGGACAAAGCCCAGCCAGAAACCCAGGCCACTGCCTTTGGAAATGTACCGTTTGATGCTTTCCTGGCTTTGGATACCCCTGGAGCTCTTTCCTTAGTTCGACAACCTGGATCTGATGGCTTCACCCTGTCATCATCTCCTCTTTTCCAGGTCAGAGACTGAGTTTCTCATTATCAATGCAAATCCCATAGTTTCCTTTGTTTGACCACATTCTCGTTTCATTCTTCAGGTCGCTGCTGGCCGTGAATGGTTCATCCACACCATCTACACGGTCCGTTCTAGAGATAATGCCAACCGTGGTAAAAGAAGCCTCGAGTACCACCATGCTTTATCATCTGCCAAATCTGAACCTGGCATACAAAGCCGAAGTCGACGTTCCGCGCCTGACCCAGAGGCTTTGGACATCGGTGCTGAGAATAACAGAGGCACCAACATCCAGCACATTGCTTTGGACAGCTCCAATCGACTGCGGGTGAGCCAGCCATGGGGCCGCGAGACCAACCTGGAGCATCCTCTGGTGGAGGGGAGCCTGAGTAAGGAGCCCGGTTCAGATTTCTCTCTTCCCCCCGGTATGTCCACATTGCTGGGGGTGGCTGGGCTCATCCTGCTGGTATGTCTGGTAGTATTGCTGGTGGTTCTATTGATGCGCCGCAAGAGGAAAGAGAAAAAGTATCCAGCGTATTCCACTTCCTCCTGCGCAGCCTACGGCAGAAACACCTCAAACGTGAAGAGCAACGGAGACAGCTCTGAAGTGTAAACAGCCTATTGTTTCCTCAAATCATCCTCGTTCATTCAAACATTCACACATAAACTTAAAGGTTGCTCAAAGAAGCATAGCAGATGAAATTGAGGACACATAAATATTCAAGGTGAGGAAACAGTGCCGGCATTTTAGGCCTCACTAAAAATGACACCACCTCATATGTGGCTTCGGCCAAGTTACAATTACCATCTTAATCTGAACTGATAAATTGTTCATCAAATAGGCAATGAAGACATCTTGCCTCGAAAGATCAGTAGTGGCTCTCACATGACCTAGTCAAACCAATGGAGGTTGCTTGTTGAGCTTCATAGTACTAATATTGTTGTAGTGTGCTCCTATTGGTGGATCTGTGAACCAGAGCTTGCCGCAGTAAACCTGTGCTCGGACAAACAGAGGAAATCTGTGCTTCGCTGTTACCTCAGCTTGTATCTGAAAATGTAACATTAGCTCCCTTAGTAGATGAATGAACCCATTTAAAAAAAAAGTAAAAAATAGATTTTTTATTTCAAAGCAAAAATAAAGGTCAACTCACTTTGGCATGAATAATATAATGGGCAGCAGTGGCCTCTACAATTCAGCGATTTAAATTCTGTGAGGGCTATTGAGAGTAGTTGTATTTTTTAATAGCAGTCTGTTTTATTTATATGTAACAGTTCTTATGCCAGTGTGGGAGATTCATGAGCAAACGAAAAGATGCAGGAACTGGTTTCTTTACACGTTTATGTGATAAATCTATTTTTATATGCCTCATGACATTAACTGCTGTGTACAAGAGCACATATCCATGTTCCCACATGATTGTATTGCTATGCAAGGGAGCATCATGTTTATTAATTGAAGTTCGTAAATATTCAAAATGTATTTTTTATACATTTTCCGGACATATAAAATGTGGTTCAGAATGACACACGAAATTGTGTGTACATATCTGTTCACATCTGGTGTCAAAAGGAGAGTTTCAACAAAAGGTTTTAGTATACCCTGGTAAAACTTGAAAAGTTGTCAACTCACACAATTCAATCATTGTTATAGGAATAGTGAATTTGCTACTTTGACTAAGGTGCTTTTTTTACTTTCAAATAGCCATACCCCTTTTTACGGTTTAATTCATACAGCAGTGGACAGAACACCAATCATTAAATGTTATTCCATTTCCCAACTTTTATGTATTTTTTCATGTATACTATATTGTGGAAATTGCTGGTTTAGTCAGCAGATTCAAAGAAACTACCGACCATTATCCTTGTTGCTATATTTAATCACACCTTTTAGTACAACATTGTTGTACTTGTTCAAAACTGCCTCACCTGAAATGCATAGTTAAATTGATAGTTTATCTTACTTTGAATTTTAGTTTTCTTGACGTTGCAAAAAGATACTTGTTTCATCATAAAGTGCCTGTTTAAATGCTTAAAGTATAAATTAAAAGCCTACTTCTCTAATCTGTGATGAGTTTTTAATTAAACTTCCAATTCAATAGTTCCATGGCGCACTTGACATGCAACAGGTCCAAAGTACAATCGATCTACACTGGAAAATAAGCTGTTTGTAGTTTATACTCACTGGTAGGAAGGAAAAGCTGGGGTTTCTTAAACTTCATCAATTTTAGTCTTATCTTCAACCATATGGGGTGTAACTAAATTCACTTAAAGTGATATTTCACCCAAAAATGAAAAATTCTGTCATGAATTACTCACCCTCAAGATGTTCCAAATCCGTTTAAAATCCTTTGTTCTGAAGTATAAAAAGAACGATATTTGTAAGATTGTTAGCTCCGTTCTGGGATATCATTGACTACCATAGTAGGAAAATAAAATGCTTGTCAAAGGTGCCCAGAACGGTAAACCTAAATTCTTCAAAATATCTAATTTTGTGTTTAACAAAACAAAAAAATATACAATAATTTTTCTACAATGGAGGTTAGTGATGTCCAAGAACTGAATATAGGATTCTTCCAAAAATCTTTCATTGTGTTCAACAGAACAAAGACATTTATACAGATTTGGAACAACTTATAAGACAGAATTTTCATTTTTAAGTGCAGCTAATATTGTTTAAAAAAAGCAAACACAGCAATGTCAGCAGTAATCTCCTGAAGTATCATTTTTTATTGAGTTAATTTTAAAATGTACATTTCTTTTGGATTCATTAAAAAAAGATAAAAAGCATCAGGGTCTGAGGACTCGTAAAGAAAAAAAGTACAGGCACATCTTTGAATCAAAAAAGACATGCTTGAAAAGCCTGTATAGATATATACAACTGAAGTCACCAATGGTATTGCAACACATCACCTGTGTCTTCTTGGCTTAAGAACGGTAGTTAGTAGATCTAATTTGCACACACACACACACAAACACACAGTGAAGTTCTATTTGAATGTATTCTGCATAAATGTATTCCGACATGAGCTAAAAAACAATAAACAGATCGTATTTACAACATTCAAAAAAGTTGCAATGTTAAGGCAATTAGTTTCCAAGAGCCGAGGAATTCTGAAATAAATTATCAAAGTGGCGCTTAAATGCATTGATACACCAGTCACAGAAAATGCAAAGTCAAATAAAAATTCCTGAAACTACACGACCGGCTTTCCGCTCCTCACCTATAAAGGCATCTTATACAGCACAATAATATCTTGCATCGTTACAAAATACCAAAGGTTTTAAATGAGAACATGTGAATTGCAAGATAGTAGAAAATAAAATCTGTGTTAAACTTTTCAGTGAGTACCTAACCTTGGCGATTCTGTAAATTGATACCATGCTTAAAGAAAAATAAAACAACACAAAAACAATATTCTCTGTTTTAAATGATCACAGTTCCTGATTCCACCAAATAAAATTTCCAAGTTTCTGATACCACCTCAGACCGTGTAGACTTCTATCCTGCAGAATCCACACTTTAGCCTAAACATACCAGATATTACATACAAATAAAGGACACTTTTATTCATGTACATAACACTTTATACAGTCTGTCTGCTGTCTTGCAAATGTAATTCATCTTTAAAACTGTAGTACATTTGCTGCTCAAGCAGTTCAAAACCTTTTGATTGCACTACTGAATTACAAGTGAGGCCTAAAAAATGAAACAAATGGAAAAACCTGGATGTCTACAGTTTTCAGATTATCATGGATCTTTATAAAAACAACGGCTTCTAAAAAGCGGTCTTGAAAACCCACCGTGGCAGTTTTGTAAGCATGTGAAACTAAAAGTTACTCAAACAGGCATATCTTACAGACCTGATGCATCTCAAGCCTGTGGAATAGTGTGCTTCAACACCACAAATGGAGGGGAAGATCTCCAAAATCAGAAACGGTGAAGTGTTGGGCAGTGTGTAGTATGAATAATGCTCAATAATGCAATTGTTTATTGGGCTTTTAGCCAGACAGGCTCAACATGTCCTTCAGCCCCTATGTGCACATTCCAGTCCATCCTACTTAAAGTCTGTCAGCTTATACATGAGGTTCCCTCAGATCAGCTCTCCCCTGCAACGGGTGCTGTCGTTTAGCAGGAAGCAGTGTAAACTAGCTGATCTGGGAGCTGTGACCTACACAGCTGGATCTAAAAATCAAAGATGGAGGTCGAAAAAGAGTAGGCTGGAGGTTGTGACTACGTGCAGCTCTCTCTGTTCCCAGGCCTAATGCGAGTCCCGATCAAGCGCAAAGGAGGAAAGGGATGGGTGTCATTTGGACCCTTTGCCCAGGGGGTCTGTTTCCGTCGACTGCCGTCCGTCGCTCCACGCTTCACGCGTACTCTTGAGAGCTTGCGTGCGCTGCTGATCTACCACCACATAGTCGACCCTCTCGTCTGATACTGAAATACCAGTCCCGTTACTCTTCTTCTAAAAGGTGGAGATGGGGAAGACAGCAGTAAATATAGGGAAAAACACTTTTTAGTAATAAAAATGCAAATCATCTTCTGCCGTGCCTTACCTTTCGAGGAGGGGTTGATTTACTAGTGTCCAAGTCGAGATCCAGGTACTCCACCTGCTTGTCTCCTTTGGGCTTCACCATGGGACTGCCGCCACCATCAGCATTCATTGGTGCACCTAGCTTCATGTTCTGAGATTCCAAAACATCAACACAAGAAACACTTACTATATAATCATTTAATAATCAATACGGCAGTCAGAATTAGTCACTAAAAGATATATACTACTGATATATGAAACTACAGTATGACGCTGCTGCTAGGTGATGTGAGTAAACAGACTAAAGGTTTTCTTTAATGTAAACAAATGGCGGTTGACACACTATCATTAAGACTGAATCATTGAGATATGATGCGTCTTTAGATTTTAAGAGAGAAATGGGCTCATAGATAAATAAAGATTCCTGCTCATTCTAAAATGATGTACCATCAGTTCTACAAGATTGTCAAAAACATTGTTTCCTTTCAACAATTCCTCTCAATCTCTAGAATTGATGCCTTGCTTGCAGACTATCATGATTCAAATTTTTTAATAATCTCCAAAAAGGCTTTCTCATTCTGCATAATGAACTCAATACAGGCAAATATTATTATGTGACTGTGAGGAGTAACATCATTGCACTGCTAATAAAAAGCACAAGAAAAAAAATCACAAATCAATACAATCTGATCCTTAGGCTACAAACAATCTTGCTTAGGCATTCATCTACGCTCAGTCTGCTCAAAACCGCTACTAACGTCGACCCACGTTGTATGAACGTGTTTACACCAATACACAGTCACATGGATGAAGGAACAACATCTATTGTTGTTTTTGCTTTACATGCCTTCTGAGTTGTGTGAAAACACACATCCACCCTGCTCACCTCCTCCAGGTGGTCTAGACCTGACACTTCTCTCTTTATAGGGGTGATGGGAACTGTACAGTAGAAGGACTCCTCTCTACAGAATGGAAAAAAATCATAGAGGAAAAAGGAAACCGATGGCAAAGCAGAGAAAAAAGAAGCGACGTGCAGAATACAGATGAGAGCAAATAAAAAGCAGCCAGATGAAAGGACACACAGAATGCAGGGACCAACCTGTTAGTTTGGTTAAGTATATAAACCCTCTTTGAGATGCAGTTTTTTGACAGAGAACTATTTAGAAAACCAAACAATTCATGCATTAAATAAGATAGATAAGAAATGCATTAAAAACACAAAACAGAAAAGATAGGAGGCCATTGATCCGTAGGTAAAACCATGAAGCCAAAAAAGAATGGGTGGACAGACACAGCATAAAAAATGAAGAAAACCCTGGAGAAAAAGGAAAAATGAAGGAAGGAAAAGGAGCGAGGGGTCCTTCTTTTCAGGCTGCTTGATGGCCACATGATGCTGTTCACCCCTTACTTTACATCTAATCCTACAAATCTGCAAATCTGGCATTCCTATCTAAGTAAAATACACCATAAATTGGGTATTTTATATAAGGAATTACTTAATATTGCTCTTATTCGGTTAATAGATATAAAAAATAATAGTTCTGATCCTGGATGCTGACCAATATCTTTATTAACATTCACAATGATATACTGAGATAATATATTTCTTGCGCTTTGCATAACCCATACTGTAGCTCTATTTTTGTTGCAAAACAAAATAATTTTGTGCAATAATATTTCTTAAAAGTAAAATGTTGGTTTATTATGTGGTAATCATTTTATAAAGAGCACTCAAGGACGTGTCATATTGTGAATATAGTCTCACACACTGACACAAAATAACACTTGTTCTCGTACATTCCATTTCAAAAACCTACACTAACAAAAAACAACATCTTCCATTTCCAATCCTGACTGCACGAATTAAAGTAGAATATAACTGGAGTGGAACAGTAGCTGTGGTGTTGGTTTTACATACTGGTTCATCTGTAGACATATTAGCGTGTTGCATGGTTACATAATTCTCTTCACAGTCCTCAGAGTCGGTGCTGGATGCAGTGCTATGCCCCGAGGGCGGTCTGGGAGGCATGGGGAACCTAGAGGGGCTGAGCAGCAGGACAACGTTTACACTGCCACTCATGCGCACACACACACACACACACAAACACACACACAACAGCATGACAAACTCTCACTGTCTGGAACTTCTCAGCTGATCGGGGACTGACACTTTAAAACTGTTATATAGATAAAGCATTCAAGAATACAATATTCAACTTTTTCTCTTATCACTACCATTTCTATTTGATGGGATGTTAGGACATTACCACACAAATGCATGAACGATTAGTTATTTAGCCTGTGGGGTCTGTTGTGTGGACGCCATGCAGAGTCATGCCCAAACAGTGATCTGTTTTAGTTGACACTTACTCCCTGGTGAAGGACCTGGTCACAGGTGAACGGACTGGTGCCGTAAACTCCTCCCACTCAGAGACAGGCTTGATCTCCAAAGGGGCCAGCTTAACTGCAAGAGAGGCAGTTCAATGCACAATTTTCAGAATGTAAGTAATACACAACACTCAACATAAATGTATCAAATGTATGTCATTTTAAGAGGTAAGCAAATAAAAGGCTTTCAAACATAATGATAAAATGACCCTTGAGTTTCTGTTTTGGGACAGTGTGAATACTGTCAATGCTTTTACCGTGACAGAATTTATGAGGGATTAAACAAAATCTTATGACTTTATTGGAGAATTCCATTCAGTTGAAATGAGTCATTTAGCCACTAGAGGGCACCATCCGCCACTTCCGCTGCCTGACAGTCAAAGTTTTTTATTGAAACACAGTATCAGATGAACTTAAATGACTCCTAAAAGTCGACTGAAAAAGCAAGGCCACTGTTCCATGAAATACATAAATAACTAATAATCACAAACACATCTTTTCTCCGTCCCCCCTCTCTCTCTCGTATCAACAGCATCTGATTCAGTTCTCGCAGCTGGCCCAAAACTCTGCTGAGCTGAGAAGAAGAGCCCAATCTGGCATGCGAGGAGTAGCTATAACTGGCTGAAACATTAACCAGCTGGTGCCAGTGTGTGAGGGAAAGGGAGCATTTTAAAGCCGTAACTGAACTTTTCGGGCACATAATACGGCCTAAGGAAGTCACAAAAACAAATCCATAGTTTACTCCAAAACACAACATGGATGGGCCCAGACAGGCCTTGTCTAGCATGTTAAGATCACATGACCAGTTTTGCTGGCTCTGGGTGTATTATTGCATATGAACTCCTGTGTCCAGTGGCGATCATTGAAATATCTGGAGCAATCATTTGCCATGTATTCTCAAACCTCATTGTCCAGTATTATAGAAGACTGAGAGCTGCTGTGTTGTATATGTCACACATTTTTACAAATTTGTTTTTTGTAACAGATGTTTTGTTTTGCAATTGTTAGAGTATTTTATTCATATCAAAAGTTTAAACAATGAAGATTAAACAATGCAGCGGCAAGAGTGGTCTTCAATAAACCGAAAAGAGCACACGTCACTCCTCTCTTCATAAAGTTACATTGGCTCCTATTGTGGCTCGCATCAAATTCAAGTCTCTCCTCCTGGCCTACAAGTCCACCACTGGTTCGGCTCCCCCTTATCTTCTTTCGCTAATGCAGACGTATGCACCCGCCAGATCTCTGCGCTCTGCAAACGAACACTGCTTGTGGAGCCATTCCAAAAAGGTAAAAAGTTGATCTCACGAACCTTCTCTGGATCGGTTCCACTTATGTGGAATGATCTGCCCGCGGCAACAAGATCTGCAGATTCTGTAGCCATCTTAAAGAATCGTCTGAAAACGCATCTCTTCTGTCAACACCTTACCGATCAGTTCTGACTTCTATTTCTTTTCTACTCTTCAAAAAAAAAAAAAATCCAACTTAGCTCTGTATACTGTGGTAGGCTTATGTTGTCCGAATTGCTCCGATTGTTTCCCTCATCTGTAAGTCGCTTTGGATAAAAGCGTCTGCTAAATGACTAAATGTAAATGTAAGATTTGTTTACACAACCTTCATTACCAATATAAGGGAAGGACTTTATTTTACAGTCGTGTTTCCCATGTACGTACTGTGTACTTATTACAGTAAATATAATAACTGTGTAATAACTAGGTACTTACCCAGAACCTACCCCTAAACCTAAACTTATATCATGTAGATACCTTATACTACCCAGTACTTTCTTAGGTTAGTACACTATAGGTACACGTACTGTAAAATAAAGTGCAACCAATATTAGTGTATACCACTGTATAAATACACTCTTGAATCAATGGACCATGATAACAGGCTAAACCTCAATTCTTTGGTAAACAGGAACAAACATTTTGCCTTCACACCAACAGGAGTCAATTACGCTTTAAAAAGACAAATAAGCCTTGGAAATAGGCTTATTGCAATAAAGAACACCTATGTTTTTTTATTATGTTCCACCTTCTAAATTATTAAGCCTGTGATGCTGGATTCACACGAGTGGTGGAATTGCCGCACGGTAGCCGCCTTTAAGCCGATGTGGCTGCCGCTCACAAAAAGATAAAATATTTGTATCTTCAACTGCGCATGACGCAAAGAGCCATGCCTGTGGAAATTGCAGAATTTTGAATGCACAAGCATCGCCTGCACACCGCCTCCGCTCCGCCAACGAAGCGGGCCGAGTTTTGCTGCTTACCACATGTGTCCCTTCGAAAATGAACAGGACAAACGCGACTGCCGCGTACCATGTAAAACCACCATAAGACTGATCACGACTGATTAAGGCTAATAAACAAAACAGCATTTAGAAGTTGCCAATATTTTAACCAGACACTTGAATGTGACCTTCAGGTTCTCTAATCCAGCTGTCCACAGGCAGCCTTTACAATACATCACAAAAATGCTAATCTTCGCTATCGAACGAACACCTCGTATCTCAACCTTCATGTTTTAAGGTTTTGCAAATAATTAACCAATCAAAAGTACTGAAAAGAGCTTGTAAAGTGTTTGTGGAGACAATGTTAATCAGTTAGTTTTTTCCTTTAAACAAGTGTTAGATTCCCTTCACCAGTTAAGCACCACCTTCAAGCCCCTTTCACACTGAGCGTGATGAAGTGATGCGAAATATTGTTGATGCTCTTGAATCAAAATAATAGATCAACATAGTGCCATTCACACCAGTAGTGCTATTTTCCAACCGCTGTGTTGTCTGTTGTCTGTTTTCGTGTTGTGTTCTGTGTCACTTTACGTCACGCTCAGTGTGAAAGAGCCTTTACCAATATCAACACTTGAAATCTATATGTATAGGACTCTATATGTCCCCAACAGCTGACCAACCATTCATGAAACAAGTCGAAGTGTCTTCAGAGGGACAGCAATCTATGCACACAGAGAATACAACACACGGACAACAGCATCAGTGGCCTAACTATAAAATTACATCATCATTAGAGTGCAAATGCAAGTTTGCATCCTCCTATAAGTGTTTGTGCATGTGTGTATGTTTTGTATTACTAGTCTATGATTCCTCTCAACATCCTTTTCAGTCTCAGGCATGAAATAGAAGCCACACTTTTTAATGAAATATTCCACTGGATTTGTTCTTTTACACGATGTGTTATTTATATACAAAAGAGCTTGTTGAAGCTAAAGAGTTAACAGTGAGAGTAGCATTCTGTCGAGGTACGTACCCTTACGGCGTCTTGAGAATTCACCTATGGTTTGGGAGTCGGTTCGCTCGAGACCGACTGCTCTGTTTATTTTAGGGCTTTGACCTAAATTGGTGAGAGAAAACTTGTTTGTTACATGGCTTTGGCGCATTTATTTTACTCCTCTAAACCTCACACCCATGCAATGTAGAGAAATCACAGCCACCTCCATCACTTTCGTCTTCTCGTACGCTACACAAATATGTGTTAGGCTGCTGCCATGGCAACGACTCTTCATGCATTTACTGTAAGTCATGCGATGTACAAGGTATCCCCACAAAGACGGATGGTCGAGACATGCACAGGGTTAAACAGACAAAACGTGGGTGAGTTTAGCATTCGCACCAACCGACAACACGCCAGCGCGTGGCTCAGCCAACAGAGATCAGTCAGAAATATTTGACAAAATACAGACTTTTCCCATGTAGTTTACCCATGAAGCCACAACAAAAAAGTGCCACACATGAACAGCGACGACTAACAACATGAAACAATACAGACCATATACAACAAGTATTATTTCTAAAGTGTGAAGGACAGTCAGACAGAGAGAAACCAGAGAACCAACACCAAAATGTGAAAGCTTTCAAAGAAAAGCAGCCACTAGTAGCATGAGACGAGAGAGTACACAAGCACACGACGACACAAAGTACCCGACAACTGAAGATTTAACACCACCAAAGTCATTTGAATATTGCTTGTTCAGCAAAAGCATGTACATAGGACGGCACAAAAGTGTACACAAGGTGCAGTGAAACAGCAGAAATGACACAAAACTCGACATTGAAAAGTGATGAGTGAACAGTTAGTATTGTGCTTGGCCCATGGTTAAAAAATTGTGGCGTACTGCAGTAGAATTTGAACTAATTTATTTATTCTACTGTATATACATTACATGGCCATTCATATGAGGACACCTGGAAATCATACAGGTTCATTTTATAACTTTTAATAAGAAGTTTGTCGTTGTTTTATCAGCTTCCACGTCTTCTGTAGATGATGGAACGTAGATGTGGGGATGTACTTCAGTTCGTACACAAGAGCTTTAGTGAGGTCAGGTACAGATGTCGGGCGAGTTCCAGTTTACAATAATGATGTTCATTATAGTAAAAAAGCGCTTCCCATTTTTCTTAAATGTTCATGTAAGGTTGAGTGGTTCATGGCACGCACGTTCCAGTAACGTACAGTATACAGTATGTAGTCGAATAAGCCACACCCATTGATTATAAAGGGGCATCCACATACGTTTGGGCACTTAGTGCATCTTCCTGTGCACGGACATCAGTCGGCTCACAAACAGTAACACGTAACTGAAGATGCAAAAGGGTTTTGGATGAGTGCGGAGTGCTGGTGCCATTAAAGTTTTGATCAATAAAGCCGTCCCAGCTGGCTGCTGATGTTTCTGCCCGCTTGTGCAACTTTCAGCGCGTCCCCCTTTTTCTCTGGGACCAGATTGAAATTCCCCTCGCAGGTCCGGCCATCAAAGGGGTCTTTCACTAAGGCACAATGGGGACAGAGGTGACCGCTCCAGGCTAACAGCACAGACAGGCTCCCTCATACCCAGGGCTCCGAGCCTGTGAACAATAGCCGCTTTCATTTGTGAGGTCACATGCTAATGATTAAAAAGCAAAGGCCACCGAAACAGTGGTGCAGACTAGGTCGCTAAGCAAGATCTCTAATGCGAGTTACGATCTAATATCTAGACGGACTACGCACCTTAAGAACTTAAGAAAGAGTCTAAATATTGTTAGTAGATTGTATGTCAGTACATGGCAACGTTTCATGCAAAACAGACGTTTCATAAGCATGGGCCAGCACCTGTTAGTGAGAAAGGTTGTAATGCGAGCTGATTTTTAAAAGCCCTAAACCCACACAAAGCAAAGAAATTAAATCTCACACACACACATACATCTCTCAAAAAATACAGAACCCTCAAAACTCACCTTTACGGTCAGGTTTGAGGTTTCGGTCGACGGGTGGAGGCTGGCATTCAGCTATGTGTATTGGTCTGCGTGGTGGGGTCTTGGGGCTGGAACGAAAGCCCATGTGGGCTGGAGGGGGAACCTGCTTGCCGAGGGAGGGGAACTCCACTGAACCAGGTGTCATAGGCACGTAGTTTGGCTCCTGGATGGGTTCGGAAAGGCTGCCCGAGCGGTGATGTGACGAAGGGTGGACGCTCATGGGCACGTAGTTCTCATCCATCTCTTCAGTGCTTCCTACAGGCACCATGCCTTTGTTCTTCTACAGAAATCAGAGGACAGGAGAAAATTTGTAGTGCCAAGTTATGGATAGATTTGGTTCTGTACATGATATAGCTACAATATACAACAATAACAAAGGAAACTTACAAAATAGTTACTGAAGCTTTCATTAAAATCGAATGAGCAACTTTTGTCTGAGGAGAAGGGACGGGGTATATCATAGCAGTCTTGAGATCCATAATCTGTGAAATGCATAAAAAGCAAATATTAAATCCAGTAAAATAAACATACTTTAATATATATTTCATAGAGATGTTTGTCAAGAGGGGAGTTGACATACAGTAAGGTCCATAAATATTTGAACAGAAGCCCATATTTTGTTTATCAAAATATGGATATTGTCTTAAAGTGCACTCTCAGCTTTATTAAGAGTGTATTCACATCCAGATTAGCTGAAGGCTTTGGGAATTACAGCTCTTTAATGTGAAGATCCCCCCTTTTCAAGAGACCAAAAGTAATTGGACAGTTGAATCAAAAGTTGCTTTATTCACAGTTATGGGCTTTTCCTTAAATCATTTCTTCGTGTGGTGTTTGCATTTGGAAGCTGTTGCTGTGAACCCACATCATGGGGTTCAGGGAGATCTCCATGCAAGTGAAACAGACCATAGATAGATTTCAAAAACACAACAAATCCATCCAAAGATGCCAGGAACATTAAGAGCGGCCAAATCAACAATTGGTACATTCTGAGCTCAGAAACAAAACAATCCTGGGCGTCCATATGAGATAAAAGTGGTGGTGGTGAAAAAAGAAAATTATCTTCACAACGTCCAGACAAGTGAAGAACACTCTCCAAGAGGTAAATGGGTTAATGTTTGTCAATCAAAACAATAAAGAGAATACAAGGGAAAATACAGAGGGTTCTTACGCCTTAAGAATAGGATGGGTAGGTTAGACTTCAAAAATAGCTGAACAAGCTTTAAAAAGCATTTTTTGGAGAGATCAAATTAATTTCAGCCTGCATACAACTAAAAAGAAAAAACGATATGGAGAAGTCTTGGAATATCTCATAATATGAGCAGACAACATCTTCAGTAAAATTGTGTTCTGGCAGTGTGGTTCTGGTGTTTTTTGGTGATGTAACAGAAGACAGAAGCATTCAGATTAATTCTTAACTTGTCTGGACGTTGTGAAGGTGTTTTTTTTTTTTTATCCTATGGAGGATAATGTCATCATCCACCATTCTTATTTCATATGGACGCCAAGGAATGTTTTGCTGCTGAGCTCAGTGGTGTGTTGTTTTTTACTCAGAATGTACCAAATTGTTCCTGGCATCTTTCTGATGGATTTGTTGTGTTTTTGAAATGCAAACACCACACCAGATCCAGACCTTTAACATGCTTCATTTATGAATAAATTATTTAAGGAGAAGTCCATACCTTTGAATAAAACATCTTTTGATTCAACTGTCCAATTACTTTTGGTCCCTTGAAAAAAGGGGGAGCTTCATATTAAAGAGCTGTATTTCCTCAAGCCTTCAGCTAATCTGGATGTGAATACACTCTAAATAAAGCTGAGAGTGTCCACTTCAAGGCAATATCCATTATAAAACTGTAACTTGAATACACTTTGATACACAGCTAAAATAACAAAAATGTGCTTCTGTCCAAATATTTATGGACCTTACTGTAAAACCACCACCCTCATCCAATACCATTAAACAACACTAGAGGGAGCCACTCATAACAACCTGCCCCAACTGCACAAACAACTTTCACTTTCAATGATCCAAACAATAAGAGATGTTAAATAAATTTAAGATTTTAGTTGCCTGGGAAACATACTGTAGGTCATATTTAAGTGCTTTTTAATGTACATGTGATTCCTTCTGGCTCATTGAGATGAAGACAGGATGAAAATGGACAATGACAAAACAAAAACACTGTAAAAACTGCACCATAGCTATTAAATTATCTTTACACTATTTTAGATTTTATCCAAATCAACCTACAGGGCCTTCAACCTATACATCTATGTCTTACGAATACAATCTATCTGTCTTATCGGTATGTGTGTTACCTGGGAATCAAAATCTATGCACTGCAAATACAAACATTTAGTTTTTACACATTAAGTAAATTACATATTTGGGACTGAAACTGGCAGATTAAAAAAAAAGTTATGCTGAACCTTATTTTCTTGCGATTTTGCAGGATGCATACATATATCTAAATATCTAACTGCAGACTTCTTTAGCTAAACCTCTTCCAAACCTGAATGACTTTCTTTCTTCTGCAGAACACAAAAGAAGATATTTTAAAGAACGTTGGTAACCAAATACCATTGGCCCCCATTAACTTATATTGCATGAGCACAAAACCTCTGAGACAGTTCTCAAAATATCTTCATTTGAGTTGCCCAGAAGAAAGAGTCATATACAGGTCATGAACGACATGAGCATAATTATTTTTCTTTGGGGTGAACTATCCCTTTAACAATCAAGCTAAAACAAGCACAGGTGAGCGAGATTCCCATTCAGCTCCTACCCCTACGGAGGCGTGAAGAATCCACTGTACCAATGGTGTTGCTCCTCAGTGCTTTGTTCCCTCCTGAACCAGATGGCACACAGTAATTCCCATCGGTCTCAGACACAGACCTTGGTACCACATACGTGTCCGTGGGCGACCGTTCGGGTGGAATCAATCCCGCGGTTAGTGAAGGCTTGGGCGGACGAGGAGGTGGTACCACGTCTGTGGCTCCCGAAACAGTATCCACCCCAGCTGTCCGCGGAATCTGGTAGGTGCTGTTGCTTCCGGGTGTGGGTGGAATATCGTAACTGACCGACAAGGTCCCAAGCTGGCTCTCTATAGAGGGTTTGCGAGCAGGCGTGTTAAACACGTAGAGTTCGCCAAAGTCGCCATCGGGAGCATGTGGGGAGGATGCAGACTTCGGCAGCAGCACAGTGTCCTGAGAGTAACTTCGGGGCAGGTGGTAAAGGCCCTGCGAATCGGCCGACAAAGACTGCCCGCGCAAAGGAGGGGAGTCGTAGAGCACAGCGGCATGATGGGAAGGAAAGAAGCCATTGACAGAGGCGTGCTTGGAGGAGGAAGCGGATGTGGGCGTGCAGTGGGAAGGGAGGTTGTCGTTACAGTCGGGTTCGGAGGAGGTAGACTTAGAACAGTCGCCATGGGCCCTGCGGAGATATCCATGCACATAAAGACTATTAGATAAATAATTTATTAAATAAATAAAAACCAACTAATTTAAGCACTATGCTGTACATTTACAAAAAAGCAAAACATCTTAATCATATCAATACTGCTTGCAAGTAAATATGGACGTTACAAAATCTCAACACAAATTAGTCTTAAAGGTCCAATGTGCAATTCTTTGCAGAATCTATTGACAGAAATGCAATATAGTACACATTACTATGTCTTCAGAGGTGTATAAAGACTTTACATAATGAAGCGATATGTTTTCATAGAGTATGAACTATTTTCATAGAGAATTAACTATTTCTATCAACATACACCGCATGTCCCCTTGCATGGAATTCACCATGTTGTTTCTACAGTAGCCCTAAACGGACAAAACTGCTCTACAGACAAAAAATGCGAAAACCTGATGACATCTTACTGTCGTTTCACACAGCACGTATTTCTCTGGCGCACATGTTTACAGATGAGAGCATTCATACTGCACGCATATGTGTGATAGAAAAGCAATCGCATCACAAGTCAGTCACATTGAATTGAATTGAATACTTAAAAAGCGCTTTGATGAAGTTCTGGAAGATTTTTGCTCATTGATCTATTTAAATAATGTAATGCGAAATTGCATTGTTGTACTGTGGTACCCAGGCAGCGTGGTGCATGGTGCATACGCTGCCGGTGTGAAAGGCAGGGGTTAAAGCAAAAAAGAAACCTGAGCCTGAACTTTTTTTTGCGGGGTTGCGAGAGTAGATACATACGCAGGGTTTGTCAAACAAAAAACAACATTATTTGATCATTATTTCCCTTGAAACTAGTAAGATGCCTTTTTTGAAGTAAAAAAATATTTTCACAGTCAAACGCCGCAAGCCGGAGACCCGGCACGGTTCCGGAAAACTTCAAGCCCTGGAAAGGACAATGGGCATGCGCTGCTAACGCTCTCCCTACGCGCTGCTCACGCGTTCTGTGTGAAACAGCAGTTAGTTCTGTGTCAGCCACTGTAGTGCTTCGAAAAGGGCGAGGGGTGGAGTGAGCAGTTGGTTGCAATTTGCAACCTCACCGCTAGATGCTGCTAAATTTCATTCACACTGGACCTTTAAACAAAAAGTACAATGATGTCACTATTAACATGCCACTTGAATTATTACCAGTCAAATTGGTGGAAAACTTACTCTAAAACACAATCATGCACACTTCAAATCTTATTAAATCTTTGTTAATTCATACCATATTAATAACAAAAAATACAAATAATTATAACAAAATCTGTTAGCGGCAATCCGTAACCTTTGTCGCCACCTCTGTTTGAAACGTTAAACTGCAGGTTAATTTACATATTTAGAAGAAAAAAGTTAAGGATTGCATCTTTAATGTAGTCTTTGTGCAAACAGATTTCCAAACAAAACAACACAAGCGTGTGCTTATTTGTGTAGTTTAGTATTGTGTTCTTCACACGGGTTCCTTTCACTCACTGACTGTCAGGAGGAGCGCTCCGGGTCTCACACTCCTCCAGCAGCAGGTATTCCTGCTCCTCCTCTCCTACAGCAAGAGGAGCTACTGGACTACACCAGACATAAATAAACAAACAATAAGAACCTCATCTAGGTATCATCAAGGTTTCCGAGACTGCTGTAAACTCCTAGTGTCAAAATCCTGCATTTTTCTCTTTTTTTGCTGGGAATTTAAAGGGATAGATCACCTACAAATTTTAATGATGTCATTATTTAATCACCCTTTAAACCTGTATGACTTACTTTCTTCTGCAGAACACAAAAGAAGATATTTTGAGGAAAGTTGGTAACAGAAAAGTGAAAACAAACACAAAACCAATGCAAGTGAATGGAGGCCAGTTAACAATATTCTTCAAAATCTTATGTTGTGTTCTGCTGAAGAAAGTAAGTCATTCAGGTTTGAAATTACAAGAAAGTGAGTAAATGATGACAGAAATTTTATTTTTGGGTGAACTATTACTTTAATCTCAAAATGTTTTACATATTACATGTATTAATGCAAATATTTACTTAATTTGCAAAACCAATATATGCAAACCAAAAACTGAGATGATTCATAACAAAAGAAAATCCAAGCGAAAAAAACAGCTGCTTGACATTACAAATCCACCTGAGCTAAAAACAGAAGACTCAAAACAATAACAGTAGAACTGTGAATGTTTGAAATATAATTTAACAGTCAAAGCTCTTCACCTATATAATCACACCTGTGATGGTATATTTCTACCATCACCAAAAAAGCCCACCGTAACTTCTCAGTTTACCAACTTCATAAACTGCTTACTCGTATTAACCAATTATACTATCCCCTTACTCTGCGTCTTACCTGTTCAGCTCAGGTTTCTTGGTCTCACAGTTGACCAGCAACAAGTAGTCCGGAGGGGCATCCTGACTGGAGGAGGACTCCAGGTGTCTGACGTTGACGGGCTGGTAGGGAGGGGGCATGTTAACCAGTGCAGAAGCCCCCACAACTCCCCCCAGGCCTGCATTAGGGGCCACATCCACCACCGGACCTCCTGCCACACCTGCTTGGTGAGACACCTTTGACGGGTCTGGAAAAAAACATGGAGGAGTGAGAGAGGAGAAATTAATCGCACACTGAGAAAAACTACAGATCAAATGTGTCCCACTTCTTAAATCATCCATGTACGGATCTATTACGATTGTCTCGAAAACTGCACTTATATACAGCATAAAAAGCAGAACCAAAATTTTGGGGAAAAGTAATTAAAATGTTGTGAAGTTCTGCAGTTCAAACAATATGACATGAAACATACAGTTAACATTCTAAACCATGACTTTCATTCATTGATTATACATTTTAACAATTGAATCATTGCATTCATTGTGTGCTTTAAAGGACCCATTGGATGAAAGTCAAAATTGTTCTGTGTTTAAGTGCTATAATTGGGTCCACCGTGCATCTAGCAACCCAGAAAACTTGAAAAACAAGATCCTGGTAACTTTGTTTTGGTAAGCCTTTCTTCAATATTTATCAACAGTCTGAACTGATGTACATGTATATATAGGAGATATATTGATCTAGTTAGCATATGATAGTGAAGGGAGCTAAATAAAACATTCAAAGCCAGTGTTAAACTTACTCTATATTTATATGTTATTTGGCAAATGGGCAGTTGGAGTTTAGCTGTACGTATGTTAATACATTATGTGCGTTAATATGTCCAGCTGCGGCAAGCTGTTTGTTTTGCTAATGAAAAGGGGCGAAAACTGTGGTTAGTTTAGTTTTAAACGTCTCAAATCATTCATCCTTTAGGCTGAAAAATCTGTCACAGCATACTAGTTATGCTCTCACGTTGTGTGTAACGTTATAACTTGTCAACGACTAGCGCTAAAATCCACGTAATTCCGCTGAGATCTGCAGGTGCGCATTCTGTGGATTTTAGGCAAGCATACACGCACAACGTGAGCGCAGTTTGCTGTGACAGATTTTTTTGTCTCTTGACCAATGATTTGAGACGTTTAAAATGAAATTAACCACACAGGCTAATAATTTAGCTAAACCATTGCCATGGCAGTACTACACATGTGTTGTGTTGACACACTGGACGGAAGAGGGTAGGGTGCGATGTAACTCATCATTTAAAGAGACATGCACCAAAACGGGTTGCTGTGAGAATAGCTGCTTTTGACCAGGGAAAAAGAGTTTTGTTTAGACAGCCATCAAGTGTTTTTAAGCAAAATATGTTCCAGACATTTCATGAAGACCCTAATAAGTCATATCAACTTGTTGAAAGTGCTCAATAACCTTAAACGAGTTATTTCTAGATGTCACTTTTTCACTTGCAGCAGAAGAATGCTACTGTGCACAAAGCAACGTCCATATAGACATGATGTACCGAGTCAAGAGTGAAAAAAAAGACTAGCCTGCAAACAACCCCACTAAACCTGAACTCCTCTGGGATGAAATGAAACACTTGCTGCAAGACAAACCCCATTACCCCATGACGCTCTTTTGTCTAAATTGGATCAAATCTCTGCATCAATGTTCCAACATCTAGCGAAAGTCTTTCCAAAATTGTGGAAGCAAAAGGTTAATATTTCTTGTCATGTTTTGAAGTTCAGTAATGCAGGGTTTGCGTCTAAGCTTTGTGCATGCCAGTCAAGTTCTTTAACACCAGAAAATTAACTTTTCTGTATGGACTTCAAGTTGCACGTTGGCATTAAGCAACAACAACAAAAAAGGCTGTTAACAAGCTGTATATAGAACGTATTACTATGGTGTGCCAATACAATTTGTAGTCATTGAAATTCTTGGACTAGCCAAACTCAAGTATTACAAGGTTTTGTCCACATTTGTTTGGCCACAGAGGACTTCAAAGCAAATAGAGATGGACCAAAAGGGAATTAACACTCAATTTGATTTTAAAACGGTTATTAAGTTGTATTAAACCCCTTTAGCTAAAGAACCTTGACAATTTGTTGTTCTTTTCTGCCAACGCTTCTGGCTGCCTTTTACAAAACCGATTCCTCAATTGTTGGAATTGTGTTGGGATAAAACACAGCGAAGTTTGGAGCGAAGATGTTCATGTTTTTGAGCTTAAAATCATTGTTTTTAAAAGAACAAACCAGGTTAAGGACAGCCACCTACACAGGCCGTGTGAAAGTACAGAAGTACTTAAAGAGGAACCCTGAACACAAGATGCTAATGAAAGCGCCACTAATCCAGTCCTGGCTGAGTCTCAGATGTGTGTTTGTTTTGGTCCACAGTTTTTTAAAAGAGCTTTTGTACATCTTTTGACTTTATTTTATTTCTATTTCTCTTTGAACAGCCTCCTCTCAAGGTCACAGAAGTGCGGTTATCGAGTTGGTTGCACATGTTTTTGTACAAATCTCTGCTTTCAGTTATCAGCTGAAACTCACACAAACACATAGCTTGCGCGCACACATTGACACCCACACACACCCACTCACTCACTGGGTGCATTTGACTCTCTTAGTACAGGCGGCTCAAGGTGCTGTCAGGGCCACTTTGTCTCTTTCGGGCTCTTCACTTTTTTTATTTTCCTCCTTTCCTCATTCTCTCTCCCCCACCCTCATTGGTGTTTGTCAAGACATGCTGCTGATTCATCCAAGCCCTGGAAAATCCCCCCTGCACATTTGTATTGTCAGTTAATATTGGTTGCTAATAATGGCAGGCCGGTATGTGTGTCCCAACAGACAAAATTTACTGTTGGATACGGCCCGGTACGCTGTTGATATGGTAAAGAAAAGGTCTTGGGAATACATTTCACATTACAATTTCAACATTCATTGGATTTCAAGCAATGTCTAAACAATAAATATTCACTCATTAAGATTAAGACTCATTACTCATTAAGACTACAATAACATTTTTAATGTTAACAATTTTAAGTTGTACTATCCAACATTGTCAAATTCACATACACCAAGTTTAAATGATTTATAGAAATTATGAAATTAAATAATAAGACACTGGTGCTTGACTATAGCTTACAACAATCCAGAAGCCATTTTTCCACTATTTCCCAAAAATGTTATGTACAATGTTTCCAGAAAATTAAGCAACAAAATCTGAAGGAAATGAAAGCCAG
Organism: Triplophysa siluroides; assembly: GCA_006030095.1. Lineage (NCBI taxonomy): Eukaryota > Metazoa > Chordata > Actinopteri > Cypriniformes > Nemacheilidae > Triplophysa > Triplophysa siluroides. Next base: position 92,732 of record VCII01000042.1, on the reverse strand, counting down.
ATGTAGAGCCACAACCCACTACCTCAGCAGTAGCCCAAACACACTAAGCACTTTAGTGGTAACCAACATCAGCATCATTCACCACAGTAAATGCATCACTTACAAACAGTATTCACAGGCATCAGAGCTTCACATGAGATATAAAAGGAACACAGTAAGTGAGCACATTTGAGATCAATACAGAACAGTGAATGCATTGAAAGAGTCAATCCTAAGAGGACACCCAGAGAGTGCAAAAAAAACTATGACATGGATTTGTCAGACACTGGACACTTTCAGACAAGTTTAGTTAACTATAATATGTATATTTAGTTTATATATATCCTGCTGTTAAACATAATTTGTTAATGTGTCCATCAGTAAGCAAAATGTTTTTGCGGTTTATATGTGATTTACCTTCTGAATCCGTAGGGTTGAAGCCACAGATGTCACAGATGCAACGGACCCACTTGTTCATCTCCTCTTCAGTGTCGGCCACCAGGTAGAAAATCCGGTCGATGGTCTTGATGTCGAAGATGAAACTGTGCTCCAGGTCCTTCTTGTTGAAGGTGAGACCGGCGTCCACCTGCTCGCACAGATTCAGATCAATCACGCGGATGGGCTTCTTGGTATGGTCATTCTTGTAATACTCCAGCACGTCTGGGTCTCCTGTCAGCCTCCCACTGCGCAGAACAAACCATCGCTTCTTCCATGCCTGAAAGAAGAGACAGCAACCATGAGTCATGTTGCATATAGTGCCGCGCGTTCAAACAAAGTTACGATAAGTTGTGTAATCAAATGTTCCTATTTTTGTGTTTTGATAAATTGATACATTCTGTTTTGTTCTGAAATATTTTGTGTAAATCTGTGTTTCAGACCCAGAAAAATCATTGCAGAACATTTTGTGGCATTCGATCCTGTGGATCCAGCCCCCTGCAGTGGACACTGTGGGTTCTGTCCAGCTCCTTCTGGCCAGACTCAATTCAAAACTCTGCCTGGAGATACTGGCTAAACTCTCTACAGACACACTTTGGTGTTAAACCGTCCCCCCCATAAACACTCCAAAAGTATGCCAAGCACTCGGGCTAAAAGAGTTAACTGGCAATTACAGCTTGAAAATATTTTTCCCATTTAGATTTAAGGGAAATGCAAATGCAACTCGTATAAAAAGTTTCATTTAAACTGACAGAGACAAAAGTGATGAAGGGCAGCAGAGTTCAGCTTTTTAAAACTACATGAGCGCTTTATCATTTGGGGTGGGTTGGATGTAAAACAATGAAAACAGATGAGACTAATGGATTTAAGAAACAATCGAAAGCATAATGTACAGTCAGACGGTCATTACAGTCAGATCTTTTTTCAGTGTGCATGTGTTTAAAGCTTCCCTAACACACAGGGTTTCTGCCAATCTCATATTAATCTTGAGTACCTATAGAGTAGTATTGCATACTTTGTATCTTCGAAGAGTATTTAGTTTGATCACATTTATAAAAGATAGACACAGCTTTACGATTGTTTCCGAAATCATACGACGCGTGCGGGGGGGAGGGGTAGGCTGAACTAAAGCACATTGCCAACAAAACACAGACATCAGTTTCACTCACCGCATGCGGTTCATGTCCGGCATTTTTTAGCGCTGGGGACGGCCCCATATCAGTTTCAAACGATCTTCAAATCCAGTGTTATATCCACAGTTTATATAACATTCATCATCCAAATGCAGTAAACAAACACCTGAACTTTGCGAACGTATGCTCTCTCTCTCTCCTGGACACAAGTGAAAGTGACATCTGTGCATGCTCCTTCTCCTGCTCTCCTTGCTGCTGCGTGCTTTTCCGGGATAATTGTCCAATAAGGGACTAAGAAAAATTGTTACGAAACAGTTTTATATGTTCGAAAAAAACTTCCGTAGCTGGGAGAGTGTATCGAGCACAGAAATACTATGTAATACGCCCAACTCGTTTTTTTTAAGATTTATTTTTGGCCATTTGCCTTTATTAGTGCAGTAGGAGAGCGAGGGCAGGAAGCGAAGTGGATGAGAGAGGGGGTGGTATCGGGAAAGGACCACAAGCCGGGACTCGAACTTGGGTAGCCCGGAGCGCAAGAGCGCCAAATGTCAGAGCACTAACCACAAGGCTATCGGCTCCGACCCAACTAATTTTTTGACAAGTTGACCATGTTAAGCATCAGAAGACCGCAGGTGTAACATTGTAAAGAAGTTCGAATGCATGAAACACCGTTGCAGGGCTGCTTTAACAAACCTACAAGACCCCTCCATTCTCAATTACCCTGTCAGGGTTTAGTTTACAGTAAAACACTTTTATATTATATTTAAAACTTAAATATAACTTAAGATATACGATAGAGTGATACAAAAGACATGAATGTAGCACCAATATGTGGCCATGGAAAACGCTCTGCTTAAGCAGTCATTGGTACTTGATGGCGTATTGCCATAATTGACCAATCAGAAAAAGGTATTTCAAAAGAACGTAAGAAAAAACATTCAAACAATGTTATTTCTTATATAGCCATACAGTTTAAAACCTAATAAGAGCCAAATGTACTCAGTACTTTCCCCCCCAAAAATCTGTTTTCCTTAGATCTGCTTTAAACTTTAACAGAACACTTGTCATAAACAAGATAACAGGAACAGATCACAGGCTTCCATCATGTAACCAACCAGACCGCCGGGAATGCTTAATCTGTGTTGTTGTTTATTTTTACCATCAGGTTTGAAAGACGAATTAACAATGCTGTGCTTTACCCCCCTCTCAGCTGTTTTTCCATCCACAGGGTTCCCTTTGTTAGAGAGCCAAGCTCATACCCTCTGGATATCACCACACAGCACAAGAGGCAACAGCCCCGCCATGCCATGCCAAACCAAATACACAACCACGAACGCACACAACATGACACTCACAAACTGATCAGCATGATAGACCTGACTGTGTGATGTGACCTAAATTTCCGTGAAGTATCATCACAGCACCATGCCCCCCATGAGTTTGGAAACCTCTATGCCGTTTTCTTGCAACATAGTATATTGTAATAGATAAAAAAATACAAATCCACAGATAGAGTCTGACATCACAAGCTTTACAATCACCAGCATTAGCTTTGTTTGTCTGCTGTGAATAAACCAACACAAAAAGCTCTTAGACGCTAACCGCTGCTTCAAAACAAAGCACTTGCAGCTCAAGTTACACAGATAGTGTGTGCCCGCGTATGTTTACTGGCAGGAGAGAGACCCAGCTAACCTGCTGCACAGATCATCTTACGCCCATACACTGACACAAACAGTCTTAAGTGAACATTCAAGAGAGAAATCTAGTCATAAAAGAAGAATGCAGAAAAGTGGGGGAAGTAACTATCAATAAAATTCCATTTGAAATAGTCAACTTAAAAAAAATGTGTCTATGCCATAGTGTTTTATAATATGGAGACATGATTATAACTGGACTTTTGAGCCGTAGCATCTGCAGTAAAGGTGTCAAAATTGTTCCATATCGAAGGAGAATGTTTTTATTTTTGAGAAGAGTGGCCATGCTGAATAAGGCATGAGCGCCACTCTCCAATTTCCAACGTCTTCTATCTCTCTCCGTCACTTACACACACACAAACTGTGTTATCTCCCAAACACACTCTCCTTTGTTACCAGAGCAAGATTTCCCCATTTCAGACAAAAACACTCCCACATGACACCCATCCAGCCATCCAACTCAACTCAATTCAATCCTACCTTGAGTCCCGGCTCCCGAATGCACAGACACAGAGCATGTAGTGTTCAGCCACCTGTTGCGAGTGTTTCTTCCATTCTGTTTGATGCCAGAAACCAAAGACAACTCATAAAGGCAAAGACCCTCAGATGAAGACTGATCTTAAGAAGAACAGGAGATGCATACTTTCCAAAAACCCACAAGACTGACTTGCATCTGAGCACACTTAAAGTCTGAAGACATTCAAATTGCCCCCAGACCAGTTTAAACAACAACCAAGACTAGTTGAGCTGCACAGAGATCTTCTCGAATGTCCTCCTGGAAGTCCTTCAGCTCCAGGAGGAGTATGTAAAATAAACGTGTCTGTGTATAAGGAGGCAGAGGGAGTGGGGACAGGGTGGGACTAAATTGAAGAGGCCCCTCCAAGTGTGGCAGCTGCTGTCTGCCTCACTCACACGCACACACACACACACACACACACACACACACACACAAGTGTGATGCAAACAGAGGCATAGGGCCACAGTGTCACTGTCCTGGCTTGACAGAGACGCCATTGAGGCCCAAACTATAGGGGAATGCCAGCCGAACTGAATCACTAAGTGGTCAGTCTCTCTGCGTATAATTGACGTAAAACGGGAGCAACGATGACAGAGAAATATAAATAAATAATGTAACGCAAATGTCATGCTACGCTAGACCGTAATCTCTTGCTGTGGCTGCAAAACAGCACAAGTCGCATGTACTGCGAATGCATCGGCACATAGTTCTCTCATGCCTGAAATTCCATACGCATTAGCTTGCGCTATATTTCAGATGGAGGGCACAATGAGGCTGTTGCTTTCTGGAGCATCTGGACATGCACAGTGTTTCAGTCTTCTATCTCAAGAGCTCTGAAACCACAAAGACCCTTACAGAGAGCAGACAGCATTGATGTGTCCCTTTCGAATTTGCTTGATTTTTGAGGAATTATGTGAGTATTAGATAAATAAAGTATTGTTGATATTGTTCTCTGTATCGTTATCATTACAGTTGTGTTGTGCACTTCGCTATTCTCCTGTTTTGTTACAAACATTCTTCAAAATATCTTTGTTTGGTGTTATGCATAAGAAAGTCATCCAGGTTTGGAATGCCATCAGGGTGAGTAAATGAGGAAAGAATTTCCATTTATAGGTTTACTATTCCTTTAAGTAACAATGTGTAAATGTGCGTGAACAAGAGGCTTGTTTTTCAGGCAATCGACAGTGACGAAAGCTCCTGCAAGAGTGGACGCTATCCTGTTAGAACAAAATGCAGCGTTCATCACCGGAACTTACTACACGCCTGCATCATTTGCCGGAAAATCAAGTTTCTGGTTCACACGTATTCGAGAGATGATGGAAACTGGACATGAACGTTAATAGCGGATATGTCTCTTAAACAAACGCATCAATTCGCTTCAGAAGACCTTAGTTAAGACTACGGAGCCGTGTCGAGCGTTTTTTGGAGCTTCAAAAAGTCAACATTCTACCGCTTGGAAGTAAAATGAATGATACATGGTATTATAACTCCGACTGCATTATTCTATAAAAACATATTCAGTTAGGATGCCTTAAGGGTGAGCAAAACATGGGGAAATTTTGATATGCTAGTAAAGTATCCTTTTAATAAATATTGAATAGTAAAGTTAACAAGCATTGGGCATTATTCTTTGAAATACAATATTATTCTTAGCTGAGTAACGTTGTCAGCCAAATCCACAAACAACTATAAAAGTGCAAAACTCTATTGTTCCCACATACATGCTTCCCACACTGCTAAATGTGTTATAAATACAACTCTATCCAAAATCCTTTAAAAATACCATGATCTCATTTTCAGGACATTTCACCCACTGGTAAGTGACAGTTGAGATGATTCAGAATTTGAGAACGTTAGAAGGCAGCACGAGGTATATCGCCGGTCTCTAAGGAGACCAGAGCTGGAGAACGCGAGAGAACTGACAGTTGGATCATTTGTAAGTGTGAGATCGTTCAGAGACGGAATAACCAGGACATGATCGCGTTTGCCTGCCAAAGCCTCTCCATCATGACTATGCGCTGTGTGCAGTATGTCACATGAGCTCATTACAAAGGTTTACCTGATGAGCATGTTCACAGGCATGTTAAGGCCACCTGCACTCAATATAATGTATACGAAAAGTGCAAGGCACGTGATAAAGTGCTAAAACAGGGACACAGTATTGCATAAAATACAAACGAAAAATGTACAGCATATACATACACACATATTTAAAGCATGTATATTTTGACGATTTTTTAACACTCTCACGTCCACACCACGTCTATACACATTTAAGTCAAAGGAGTCCATTTCATATTCTTTTACACAATTTAACCACAGGCAATAATACAGCTACAAAATACTTTAGACTGAAGAATAGAGACCTTATCTTATATTCTTAGCATTCGCATTACATTTGCATTAAACGGTGTCAGTTAATCTTTTTTTGTCCCCCAAAAAATATAATAATCAAAAAATAATGAGATATAATATTGTGGGTTAAAAAAATAACAAAAATTATATATTTTATTGTATTATTAGTATATTGGTATATTATGTATATTTGTGGAACTACTTCTTGAGGGGCCAGATCTTAACTATTATGCTTTTTAAACCCTGTGACATGAGGAAACAGCCTTGTGTGTTTGGGTAGAGAGCTAAGTGCATAATAATAGAACTAGCCTGTCCAGACCTGAATAAATGAAGACAGACGCCTCCCCATCGCCGCTTACCGCCTCTTCAAGTCCTCTGCATGACATCATTCCCTTAAGCCTCACTCCCATGAATCTCTTCATGACACAGGTCACTCTGTGTGCAGTATCCATGCCAGTCACTGCTAAAATTCATTAAATGGCTTCTGATTGGTGGGACAAATCTGATTTTACACTCATTAAACAGTACAGTGTACTTTAACAGGACTGCCGCCACAGTCCAATGACGCTCATGAGTGGGTAAAATGGGTGAGAGTGGCGGTTAGTTTGGAGGTTTGTCAGCGTTCTGTATCTGTACTTAAATCTAGATGTGGGAGATAAAAGGAAGTGTGGGGGTTCAGTTTTGGTCTCAGAGGTGACTTCAAGTATAGAGCATGTGCAAGTATGCGTCGCAGTTCAAGTGCTCTCGCGTAAAGAGGGGTGTGTCGGGATGCCATTCTGCCGAGAACACACTGTTGGCTACATGTCAGGGCAAAGCCCAGGTTGGGTCACACCTGCCACTTGTCTGTTTACAATCCAACTTGCTCGGCCTCACTTTCTTTATTTTTAGTGACAGTGTGAAACTGCAAAACAGCATGGATTTCTTCATCTATGACATCACATCGGTTTTGTACTAAAAACAGTTAAGAGTTTCCTCCCTAATTCTTATAATACGTAATAACAAAATTAGGTTAAATATAAAAGCTTTTATCAATTTATTTTCAACATTTCACTTTTCTCCACATTTGCTTTTGGATGCAGTGAACTCAAAGGCTGTTACCCATTTTCCTCTTTTCCTAAAAGGAATTCACTGGAATAGGAACAATGCTCGATTTGTTTTAAATTCAGTGTTTTTACTGCAGAGATGTGATACAAAACATTTATACACACTGTTAGAAGTGCTTAGAGAAAGCCAAAGCAAGCGTGGAAAAAAGCCATTAACATCACAGGCTGATATTAAACTGGTTTAAACAAAAACTCATCGTTTGAATAACATTTGCTTATCAGAATGGGTCTTTCTTGCTCTGTGATCTCAAATGCATTATACAGGAATAAGTACAATGCAAACAAACTTTGTGTTTGATGCCTTTTGTTGGACCACAGCATTAATGGTTTTCCTAATGTATCTAACACTGACCACATGACTCCTATACCTACTTTCACTTTAAGGGTACAATCACACAGAACGCGCTTTTCATGTTCGATGAACGAAATGCGCTGCTTTTTTGGTGACTCTTTGAAAAGAGCAGCTCGCAGCGTTTTTTGTATGTTGCTAGGTGACCTGAAACAGCCACCACAAGTTTCTCCTCCATGTCTCCAGGCTTTCCGAGCATCTGTATTGAGCATTTGATTGGACAAGAGAAAAAGCTCACATGACGTCAAGCGCTTTCTGCTCAGAGTTGAGTTTTTTTCAACTTCGGGCGCTCAGAGCGCTCTGCCAAAAACGCGAGGCGCAGCAGGCCGCAGAAACGCGAGGCACCCGGCGTGTATAAGCAGCGCGCAAAATGCTCCCTGTCAACTGAAAAAAATTCAAAAGAGGCACGTCTCACAGCAAAAGACGCGATCTGTCTGATCAGGCCCTAAAGCATGAGAGGTAAAAAGCACAAGACAACACCTGCATTATTCATCTTCAACAGTGAGATGAGAGGACATAAATAACTAGTGCTGGGTAAACAAATAAATGTGCATTTATGCATTCTGTTTTAGGTAGATGTACAAAATGTTTTCATGTTCTTTGCAAATCTGAAAAAAGGTCATTTTGTCTACTGTGTCTGTGTCTTTCTTTTACATCAGCTTTACCAATGGATAGTTCAGTCAAAAATTTAATGAAGCAAATGGGGGTCAATGTTGTGAAATTGAAAGGAACCCAGAGTTGCACAGTGATGATGCAATTAAAACAGACACATTTTTTTACTTAAAAATTGTAATAATTATTGCTTATTAATAGTATTAAACTTTTTAAACTGAAGAAAGAATGTGACCAACATCTTGGATATCCTGAGGGTGAGTACGCTAATTTTCCTTAAACTTTTGAATTCAAGTTCACAAAAAAGCACACTTGCTTTGCTTATTTTTTCTCCACCTTAAACTAGAAAGGATAGAAAGAGAAGTGAGAGAAGCAGATTTTACTTCTCTTTTCCACAGACTTGTTTTTAAACAGTGATTTTGGTTATCCACTTTGTGGTTTTAGCTGAGTGTTAAACTGGAATAACACAGACATGTAATTGTAACACAACACATATTCATAACACAGCATTTGAAGTACTTTCTACATCACTAGTGGCATCAAAACTAATTTCAATAAAAATCATAACCACTTTTCAACATGTGCTAGTGGTTGGAAAAACTCAAGCCATTATTTGTACCAACTTAATTTTCAGCCAAATTGAGCAGCTCAACCAAACAGATTCTTATCGGAATACAAAATTATTGTGCAATCATTTGGTTTTACTTCGGACACCTGATGATTCCAGAAGCCAAAAACCTGTTTAGAACTCACACCAGAACAATACAACCGTTTTTAAGACACATTTTAATCTGACAATCTGTCAGATTCCAAATTTACAGTTAATCAGAGCTAAACTAATACATATCTGCATGGGTACAAAATAATGCTGACAAAATATGTATCTATACAACAATGTCATGTTTGATAAAGGCATGAAGCAAATATAACTTCAGCTGCTAACAAGAGAAGGCAGAAGACAGAATATCTTTTAGGTTTTTAGAAAAACCATCAAGGCATGTAACTCCTGATGTGCTCAAGATTGCATAACCGTTCCAGGGCAGGACTGTGATTTCAGTCTTCTCATCATCTCTCCAAAGCATACTGAGCGTCAGACCAACCCCATTCCACATTACCACCATGTAAATCATTTTGCAGTCCCTTAGGCCGCAAAGGAACAATGTAGTTCTTGAAAGAGCTTTGCTCTGAAGTGTCAAAGTCTTCGGCCACCCTGGCCCTGCTAACTTGGTTCATAGAGTGATGAAGTCTTAAAGGAAAAAAGCTACAAAGACCTTCTGTGCTGTTCCAATATCTTGTCAAATCAGCCTTTGTTATGGGTTAAGAGAAAAAACAAGATTTTTGGAATTCTTACAAAAAAGTGAAACATTAAAATAGCCACAGCTAAAACACATCAGTGCAGAATTAGTGACGGATACTAATGCGCAAGTGGCACGTCTCCTGTTGTCACAATGGTACATTGTTGTCATCGTCGGCACTTGTGGAAAAGATCAGACGTTTAATAAACCATCTTTACCTCGCACCCACGTGATAGCTTCAAAAGCCAGTTTTCTGAAAGGCATCGCTGGCCTTGTAGAATGAATAGTAGGCTAGATCAGACATTTATTACAGCAACAGCCGTTTCAAATGTCTTGGTGCATTCTCGCTAGGGCTGGGCGGAATGACGGAATATGCCGTAAATGTAAATAAGTAGGCGTTGTTAACTCGGCGCTCTGCAAGTTGGGAGTTATGATGAAAAAACATGTGAATTAATGCACCCATAACAAAGTAAAAAATGAAATACTCTTTTGACCTTCTTTCAGTCTGTAGTTTCGTGATTCGCTCCAGTCCGAGGCTGCAGTGTGTGCAGGTATCTGCGCATGCATATAAAAAAAAAGCTCATTCTCACGTATTTTAGAAGTCAAAAGGTTTTGTAAAGCTGTAAATAGTTTTAATAAAGTTCAACTTTGACGTGATGCGCCGCAAACCCCCGTTTTGGGAGACGCGTGTGGAGTCACCAGAGACTCGCAATGCAAAGACAAGCGCTGGAATAAACAAACCTAAAGACAGAGAGTCTTTAGGTTAAAAATACACTAAAAATGCACATCTAATAGACAGTAAAGAGCGAGGAAGAACTACAATACAGACCCTTTTTTGGCTGTTTTAAGCCTGCTAAGACTTTACTTACTCAAATAAATAAAAAACTCAAAGGATTGTTTATACAGCGCACAGAGTTTCTGTGACTGTCCACAGCTTGTGAAATGAGGTAAGAGCTGTTCAGTTTTTGATTGGGTGTTGGTTGCTAAGAATCTTGTCATATCCTTCTACCCCCGCTTCATTTGAAACTGCACACATTTGGGACTGCAATGCCTGGTAAATCCTGCAAAAGCGGTGCTTACCCTGCTTCAAGTGTGAAACGTTTGTTTGCCCGGGGTGAAAAGCGGGGTTTAGAATGAAGATAACCCGGGGTTAAGTGCAGTGTGTGAAGCCCTAATGAGGACTAATGCTATTTCTTTCCAAGCAATCCAAGAGCAGCCTGGTCAGAATTGGCATCAAATCTGCGGTGAACACCAGGTTTGGCACTTTTGTAACTTTGAGAACACAGTCGTTTTTTAGGGTTAGCCCGTTACAGAATAGAAAAACTAATTCAACAGAACTTTATCATGATATGTCACCTTTAAGCTTGCCTTCAATTTTAATGACACATCAGGCACTTGTTTACTCTTTGTACGGACAAAATACAGGCCTGTTTAACCGAAAGACAACTTGACCTCAGCACTTTCTCATTTCATGAACAATCTTAACATAAAACCATAGAAAACCAACATTTGACACTGTGGTTTGTTATAGCAGGTTTGCTTATACTTCTAAAATGTATTGACATTTTCTAAAGTGCATGAATTGACACCTGTATTGACCGTCTACTCTAATTGTAGTGTGCAGTGTATTATTTATGAAATAATTTCAGGAAAAAACAACTAGGAACTTTCGCAAAACAATTTTCAGGTCTCCCCTTTAACTGAATGACAACTCAATCCACACATACTGCATATTCTACCCCTTAAATCCAATACAAAATCAGTTCTTTCAACAACATTTTGACTTCATAAATCTGAACCTTTGTATGCTGATGTTTGATCAAAATGTAACTGAAGAGTGACTAGAGTTTCTAGAGTCCACCCTAAGGGTGCACCGCTTCAACTGAGAAAAACAGCCCGAACCGGGTCGTCCCTAACGCAGCATGGCAGCACCACAAGGCTTCTGCATAAACAAGCCACCAAAACGAGAGCACACACAACTTCTTCGTTCTTTACTACATAGTATTCATACATTTAAGCTTTCACACCAACACCGGAACCCAAAACAACCCTTCCTGGGTGGACCCCGATTTCAAAAGATCTCCAAATCAACAATAAGCTTACCTTTCTGAAACCATAGTTTCTGAAGACAGTATAGCTGAGAGGGATGTAACTGTAATGTGTAGCTCGAGTGAGTCTTTATCAAGAATACCAGTCTTTTTACATGGAACTCTGGAGGGACCTCTCCCACCTCTGACTTCCTGTGTATGGGTAATAAGGCCCTCCCAGAACGCCTTGCAAACCATGACCACTAAATCAGAGGGGCTGGGGTGAACCGAAAGCAGGGGAGAAAGGGTGTGCGCGCATATAAACAAACACACTCACTCACTCATGCTGACAGAATACTTCAGAACTTAAAAAACGAAAACATATTCTTAAACTGTTTGACAGTGTCACTGAGTCAAAACACTCGAAATCCCAAAATAAAAAAGGTAATCTTCTGTATAAATATCTGGCACTTGTTCTGTCAGCGCTGACAGAATACTTCAGAACTTAAAAAACGAAAACATATTCTTAAACTGTTTGACAGTGTCACTGAGTCAAAACACTCGAAATCCCAAAATAAAAAAGGTAATCTTCTGTATAAATATCTGGCACTTGTTCTGTCAGCGATAACTAAAAGCAAACTTAAAAAACCACAACCATTCAAAATATTTGTATCTCATCAATCCCACATTGGGCCTTATTCATGAAACACGAGCAGAACGATTTTTTGTGTAAATCGTTTGTAAAGTCGTTCTGACGTAAATTTTCGGATTCATGAAAATATTAGTATTTGTTTCTTAAATGTTAGTTGGTACGAAATAAATGTACACCTGCTCCATACCACGTGTAAATAGTGCGTAAAACCGCACGTAATGTTCTGTATTGTTTTAGACAATATGATGACACTGCATTTTGATGCACTATGTATCATAATGATATTTCACGAGCCCTGTCTTTATAATTTTTTTATTTAGGTAAAACGCAGAGCTCGTCACTGTCCTTTTTAAAACAGCCGTCCAATCACAGTGGAGAAGAGGCAGGACAAACACTACATTGAGCAACCATCATACACAACAATGGAGAAGTTAATATTAATGGTTACTGCATTTTCATATTAAGTAATATTCTTTATTATAAGATACTTGTAACAAGTAGGCTAACTGTTGCGGACTTTCTAAATCACCCAACGCATCTCCAGAATAACGCGCCCATTGAGTACTAAAAGTGTGTGTTCTGAATTACTGTAATATATCGCAAAGCAAATTTTTGGCAGAGAATTCTCAAGCACTCAAGCTCTGAGCTGAGCTGTTCAGCAGCCAGTCTAATGTCTTCCAGGCCTCTGTAATCTAATTGAATGAAACACTGACCCAAACAAATCGTATGGAGTTTCAATCAGCTGTACAGAAACAGACTTGCTTAGTTTAATACCCCACCTACATAATTTATCAACGAATGTAGCAAGAAAAAGAAAAGAAAAATTTGGGAAGTGGGCCGCAAAAATTCTGTAGTCATCATACATTATTTTGATGTGTAAAACACTCTCTGAATTCAGATGTTCAGACGTTACAGATTTCAGTTTCAACTTGTTCTGTATGATATGATGTATATCTAATTTCTGTAATGCCCCAGATATGTTTTGTATAATAAATGAAGGGGAGTGACTTTTTCTACAATTTACATTTATTAATTTGGCACACGCTTTTATCCAAAGTGACTTACAAGCAGGAGAGCATATAACATTTTGTCAACACGCTTAACAGTACCAATAGTACCGATAGTTTACAAGGCCATGTTACTAGGAGGATTAAAGCTACAATACTCTCTTGGCTATAATAAAAGCTACAATACTCTCTTGGCTAAAGATAAATAAAATAATAAGAATTTAATTACATATGTTAATTCTTATTTTTGAGGTAAAAGAAATGAAGCGAGTTCTTGATAAGTTCTGAGAACGTCAAAAAAAGTAAATGAAAGATAAACAAGCTAGTAAAAAAAGTTGAACATACAGTAAGTACTACATACTAGGGATTGCTGTATGCAACAATGAGCAACAATACAGCTCACCCACGGTTTAATACGAACCTTCGCCCACAGTTTTCGGTGCGGTTCTGATGGCTTCGACACATTAAAGTATTTTCTCATTGTTTTATGGTTATGTGACAAGAACAGTAACTATTTTTCTGAAATTCTTTTTTTATTTTATTTTATTTATTTTATTTTATTTTATTTTATTTTATTTTATTATTTTATTTTATTTTATTTTATTTTATTTTACTTATTTTATTATCTTTAAAGGTGTGATGAACTAGGCTTGTTTATTGTTTTATACTGCTGTATGAGGTCTACTTATGACGTTCGCGTGATTTTTACATTCAAAAACATCAAAATCAATAAGTAATAGGCTATTTTCTACCCGGGTTCTGAGGCCAGCTCTACAAACGCTCGGTTTTAATGGGCGTGCCGCATTGAAGACTGTATAAGTAAACGCCCACTGCTTTGATTGGATAGCAGTTTGCGTAGTTGGAGCCTTCTGTGAATTTGGTTAGAGATGTAACGTTAGGTTACACATTAACATCATTCATAGTTTTCGCACGGCATTTGTATTATCTGACCTCCTGTGATTTATAAATTACCTCCCCACATCAGTATTTCATGTGACGCAATCGCACGGGATGATTTTACTCAAATTTACTGACGCATAGTACAAAAATGTTTTACTCGCATAAGATTGCTCTGCCATTTCTATCGGATCCAATTGACGGCACAGCACTGCTTATTAATTTCTCTACCCAAATCCGTCGATCTCTGCCTTGTTCAGGAAGGAATCCTCTGAGAATTTATACCAACAAACACTCCATGTTTATCCCACATGAGCTGGAACATCTTTAAAAATAAACTTTAACCACGTTTTCCTAATATCGGAATCCAAAGGAAGGTGATGCAGCGACTGTATACTTTCACAACCAGGGATGGCATAATATTTTGCTATCTTTAACGACATGTTTGTTTATTGCATGATGGCTCTATCTGGTTACGCTCCACTTGTGTTACTTCAGAATTGTCATGCGTGAACCAGTGGGCGGGGCAAGAGAAGTAGTCGTTGATATTCTTTATGATAAGGCGGTGTTCAACCTATCAATGACGTCATAGATAGGTGCATTCCAGAACCTGGCGTTTGCTGGGCCTGGTGTCAATAACAGATGTAATCTCAGTAACAAGGGCGTTTTCAGTTCTGACACTTACACGATGTTCTATATGTGAATACGATTCTCTCTTAAATAACAAAAGCTCGGGTTGAAATTGTGATTTTAATTCATGCCTCCTTTAAGCAAAAATCAACTTGTACAAATTCCTGGTGTATTGAATAAATGTAAAGATTTACACTGGCAGTGTAATTTAAATGACATAATGCAAAGCTTGCGATTGCTGTTATCGAAGTAAACGTGCGCTTAATGGGAAAGGCCAAAAATAATATTTTAACAATGTGCGCCACTGCCATTGCAATAAATTGAAAGCAATGCAATGCTAAATAGCTGCTTGAAGGCGCTCTTGCTATGACGTAAATAGCTGTCCGAAAAGCCGCCGAGTGGCATGACTTCCGTTAAACGGACTTTGGCATGGTGCTGTAGACGATCTTTTTGCATGTGCTGAGAGCATCGCGAACGTGCTGCTTTCCTATGCAATGTATAATAAATTCTTGATGTGCCAAATTTGGACATTATCACTTTAGTACAACGTGCATACAATAAAGCCAGCCCGCGTCTGTTCGTCAGCATTATACTCAACAGCACATTGCTTTTCGTGTTGCAGGCAGTCTCGCTTCACCGCCCGACCACCACTCGCTATTAGATATTACTCGTGGGGATGTGTTTATCTATCTCAGCATACAGACAAACACGGACAGAGCCGGTTCACAATGTAATTAAGCGCACTGAAAAATCTAAAAGCAATTCATTACACGTATTGAACCGTGGAGGTCGTACCGAACGGTTCAATATTATATTGAGTATTGTGGCATCCCTACTACATACAGTAAACATATCATTCGAACAATAACTGCAATTGTTATTTACTTCAGTTCCAAGATTGATATTATTGTTCTATGTTTATATTATTGTTCTATGTTTAGTGTAAGCATTACAATTTGTGCAAAGCAATCCTGGGACATTACCAGACACAATTATTCTTTCTGCACAGACAGAAAAACACGTGTTAAATCCAGGCAAGGATGATCATGTTTACAGCACTGACATTGCTGGGCAGCCGGGAGCCAGGTCACACGTGAGTAGCTCTAGAAATGTATGTGTGAAAAGTGAGTCAGACTGTCCAACCTTGAACCATAATACCGCTTTCTCACCTACCATTTCTGAAAAGAGATTTTCAGACAGTCATGCCAAAGCTGTGTTTAGTTTCCATCAACACCTGACACAATTTGGCACTTTGCATTTGTTTTGCAATTCCTACACGGTTCTACAGAATGAGAAAATATTTTCTGGGGAAAAGTGAGCTACAACGTAAAATGAAGTCTGGACTGCTGAGCTCTGCTCTCCCTGTCCATGGATAAACTGCTCATGCTCCGCATGCTCTATGACCTACACTCTACATTGAAAACATAAAGTACTGTAGTAGATCTTGGAGGAAATCTCTCTGTAAGGGTGTCATGTGAGGGAACGGAGAAAGTAAAAAAGATATCTAGACTAGCATATGAGTAGGGATGGGCCTGCTGTACGGCCTTGATTCAAATAACCTTGGGAACGATTCAGGCAGCTGTGCAGAACACCCATCCTCAATCATTTTATTTTTTATGAAGCCAAGCCCATAAGCAAGGTCATCCAGAGAGCTACTCTGAAACTACCTACAACTTCGCATTGAAATCTGCTATAATTACCCTGGGTACAAGTTAATGTGAAACTGAAGCATAATTTCACAGACAGCTGAAAATGTTTGTTATTATTGGTCAACAATAAACAAAATACTGACAGCAGTAACAAATCGTTGCCTTGGAATTATAAGGTTCTATCTGCGTACCGAGTAGTTTTGAGATATTGAGCTTCAAAGTAAAAATGTTATGAGGAACAGCAAATCTCTTTCGTATGTGAAAAAGACAGAGACCCTAAATGTATTCTAAATGTACAATATCAGAATTTTTTAAACAAAGAATTTTTAGAGCAGGTCAAACGCAGATAGAACATTCAGATTCTGAAAAATCTCTTCCAGTTTAAAATTATAAGGTTGTATCTGTGAAACATACATACATATTAGATTTACATTTTCAATCAAATCTGTGTATAATAATAATGTGTAAAAAAGGTACATTTACATGGTTTTTCACATGTTCGTTACTTGGTAACAGAGTTAGTTGTGTTGCACATCATAGAAAACAATGTTAGCAACTGTTAGTTATAACAGTAGAGAAAACGATTTAATTTTGAGCTTTTCCGCGCTATTTTTGCCTTCTGGGTTTAAAATCCTCATCTGTGACGTAGCGATGTACGATAGTACATCAATGACGTGTCTCTCATAATTATTCATGGGACTGTGTTTTCCTTTCCAATGAGAAGACATTTCTCCGAATTATTCATGACCCTTCAGAGAGAGGCATTCATGTCACATTGCAAAAATACATATTCCAATAATTATACATAAAAGTATATTTGTATGTGAAATACACTATGTACCGTACATTAGTGTTGATACCGAAAATCTGAAACGGTTCCAATACGCATGTCCCACGTTTTCATTACCAGCTGCGCTTTCTCGCTCTATTTTTCCGACAATAAGTTGACACACACAGCACGTGAACGCAGTCACAACAGAGCCCCGCCTCCTCTCAAAGAATTGACTCGTTTGCGGCAGTAATGTTAAAAAAGATGGCCAGTGACACGTCTGGTGCTTGGTGCACGCTTGTTTATACGCTTCCCATGTTTACCATAGCACTCCATGTATGTGTGCTAATCAATAATTTCATCCACTCGTTTCATTCGCCCTGGTTAAACGTTGTTTGTGTTAGAAAGATGGCGAGTACAGAGTCTCCACAAATGTTCTCATGTTCATTCCACGCGTTTCTGTCTTCATGTGCGCTCATCAATGATTTCATCCTCTCGTCTCATTTACTCCGGTTAAGTTGATGTTTAAGAGTGCTTTCAAACCTGACTCATTTAGTACGGTTGAATCGAACTAGATTTTTAGATTCTTGGTGCGGTTCGTTTGAGCAGGTGTGAATGCAGCAGTCGCACTCGAGAGCGCACCAAAAGCGGACCAATAAGTGTACCGAGACCTCCATGAAGAGGTGGTCTAAGTATGCTTTCAAACGAACCCTGGAGCGGTTTGTTTGTGGCGAGAATGTGATCTGACCTCAAACAGACCCAAATGCAAAAAGTACTGCACTTTTTTGGACTAAACCAGCTGCCGTAGTCAGCTGCGCTGTGCATTATGGAATGATGACAAGTGTTTGTTTACATTTTGCACTAGCATGGCAGCTCGCAGACAAACTTGGAGTTGTGAGGTGTGGAGCCTCGTAGAAATTTGGTCTGATGATCATCTTTCGAAAACTCACAAGAGCGCAATATTTTCCTTGTTTAGCAAACAACTCAGGGAAAGGGGTTTTATTAGATATGTGGAACAAAGCAGGGTTAAGGTAAAGAACTCCGCCAGCAGTACATTCAAGTGTGGGATGTACAAGACACGCAGTGTTGACGGTGAGTTTATTTAGTTTAAAAAAGCAGTTTAAAATACATTCTCTCGCCAATGGATGTTGTCACGTGACTGCAATTTGGTTAGTTTCAACTGGTTCGGACCAAAGCAATCAGTGTGGTGTGAAAAGGAACCAACATCGCTGAAAAAAGCTAGAATGCATTATATTTTACCATTAGTCCGGACCAAATGAACCGAACTAAAGGTGAGAAAGCGCCCTGAAATAATGCCAGTGCGGGTTAAGTCTCCGCAACAGTTCTCACGTGTGATGCACGTTTGGACTTCTGTGTTTACCATAGCTCTCTATGTGCAGTAGGTACCCCGCCGTCTCCGGGGCGGTACTTCTTTAATGTCTGTTGACTCTGAGTGGCAGTCTATTCACAGATCTTCACTCAGCTTGAGTTGAAGCTTCACTCAGCAAACTCATTGCCTCAGT
This sequence comes from Triplophysa siluroides, assembly GCA_006030095.1. Taxonomy (NCBI): domain Eukaryota; kingdom Metazoa; phylum Chordata; class Actinopteri; order Cypriniformes; family Nemacheilidae; genus Triplophysa; species Triplophysa siluroides. The sequence goes on along the minus strand of VCII01000042.1, from coordinate 74,106 downwards.
CAGCAGACGGGCAAGAGTTAAGACGTTTAGGCGTAAAAGACAAGGCTGTCTACAATATCAAAGTTACAAGAACTTAAATTCACAGGCACTAATAACTATATTTAATACTAGTCATAAATACATAATTTAATTTAACAAGGGTTTACATTATACATTTGCTCTATTCATTCAAATCAATGGTTTATTCGGTTTGAATCATTTTCAATATGTAAGGAGTGTTTTCATTTAATGCTGGGTTGCATGCAGAGCTTTAATGTTTGTATTCGCGCTGTGTTTTGTGCAAATTGAGAAATACAGCGAGTGAGATCAGAGTCACTGTGCAAAACTCTGCGCGTGTCTGCTCATGTGTATTGCTCATGTGTATTTGCCATTCATAAAAAATGGCAAAACCCAGCATAATTTAGCTTTATTTCCTTTAAAACCGAATGTGCTCTATAATGTCGTTGGATTATCAGCATATCCCCCATATGGAATAAATACCACTGCAAACACAGCTGGGTTTCTCCGATGTTAACCCTGGATTAAGTTAAAAACATTCACGTGTACATTTTGGAAGGCTACATTCACATATTGGGGATATGTTGTCATAAATCAAGAAATGTCTCTGCAGTAGGCTTTTCATAATGTCAGGCATTTTAAAGTTCTTTAAAATGTGGCAGCCGCAGCAAGTGCGCGTTCAGAGACAAGCCCCGTTCACGAATTGTATTGTCCTGAAATCGTGGTCGGTCAAAACATATCAAAACATTAAAAATGAAACTGTTGATCCAGTTTACCAAATGAACGCATGTTGTGAAATATATGCATAATTGATATCAGGTTTAATTAATGATAAGAAATATGTTGTGTAAGTGTGATTTTGCCAGCGATTTTAGAAATGAATGTTGCCAGGGTATACTTTCCAGTTATCTGAACCCTGCACTTTAAATGCCTTTTAATATTCAGCTCTTTGTTACTGCTCACAAAAACTCCATCAACCCCCACCTCCTACTGCAGGAAGAAATCACCTTTCTTACACTTAAGCGAAAACTCAAAAGAGGTGTCTATCGAGAAGTTGCATATTTAAAGCGGCCCTGCAATGGTGTTTCATGCATTCTGACTTCTTCACAATCTTAAACGCGCTGTCTTCTCATGCTTAACATGGTCAACTTGTCAAAAAACGAGTTGGGCGTATTACGTAGTATTTCTGTGCTCGATAGATCCCCCCAGCGATCGTACAGGTTTCGGAAAGTCTTTTTCGAACATATACAACTGTTTCGTAACAATTTTTGCTCACTCCCTTATTGGACAAATTCTTGCTGGCAAGGAGAGCAGGAGAAGGAGCATGCAAAGACGTCACTTTTACTTGTGTGCTGGAGAAGAAAGAGAGAGCATACGTTTGCGAAGTTCAGGTGTTTGTTTGTTCACTGCATTTGGGTGATGAATGTTATATAAACTGTGGATATAACGCTGGATTTGGAGATCGTTTGAAACTGATATATGGAGCCGTCCCAGCGCTAAAAGATGCCGGACATGAACCGCACGCGGTGAGTGAAACTGATGTCTGTGTTTTGTTGACAATGGGTGCGCAAACACCCAACCACAAAGCCACATGTTAGTCAGGCGAACACCACGTCCACGAAGCAAACGAGCATAGATTAATTCTGCAAACGCCCGATTCCAGAGAGGAGAAGAGGTAATAATAGATTTGCTTGTGGATTTTATAGTAAAGGATATAAGGCAAACCAGCGATCAAAGAGCACGACCAAAGACTGTGTGTGGCAAAAGGACGAAAACAATAACCACAAGGACTTTTGTTAGTCTATTACAGACGTTCACAAACTGGTTGAAGTAAGATTCAATTTGTTCTTGTTATTACTGTTGGAAACTTATTAAATTAAATGTACTCATGTTTTTAATGTTTTACTAATGTTTTAATACGTTTTTTTAATTTAGTGAGTATGCATGCAGATATAAATAGTTTGGAAATACGTGAATGTTATGATTGCATTGTTTCTATTTGCACTTTCTGTATGTTACATATTTTTTATATGTTATAATTATAATGTTTTTACAATTCACGCATGTTACATAATTGTTGCATTAGGCTATGAATTCGTTAACGCTTGTTGACAATAACTAGGCTACGTTATTTTGTCTTTTTCGAACTGGTTGAAGTAAGATTATTTTTGTTTATATATTGTTAGTACTTTTAGAAACTTATATAAAATGTACTCATTGTAACGAGGAAGAAGGGACGAGAGCCGTGGGGGAACGAGGCGTGGCCGGTGGCGTGAGTGATGGTGTGAATTATCTGTGCGCACACCGGTCCCGCATCTGTCACGGAGGAGATCGGGAGCATAAGAGGACGAGCGATAGGACATCTCACAAGAGAAGATCCGGGCCCGGACATGTGTGCTGCCGGCCTTTAACTTCTGGGTTATTATTTGTAAATTTTTATTAAAGTTGTTGAATGTTCGCCGGTTCCCGCCTCCTTCCTTCCCTATATTGAACCGTGTTACACTCATGTTTTAACTGTTTTACTAATGTTTTAATAAGTTTTATAAATACAGTATGCATGCGCATTTATTTGCAAAAAATACGACGTAAATATTTATTACAATATTGCGTAGCTGTTACTTTCTTTACGTTACAAATATAATTATTATATGTCATGTTACAATTATAGTGTTTTTACAATTCACGTAGCCTTTATTTCGAAATTGTTGCATTAGGCTATGGTGTTTAATTAACTCTTGTTGACACGAACTGTTTATATGTCTTTTCATTCGCGGTGGTATAAGGAAGTCATTTGAGTATTGTTTCGATAAGAAATCGACTAGCAAAAATCAGTAGTCGTGCAACCCCTAGTGCGCACGTGCTTTGGTTAAGCCTACCCCTCCCCCGCACACGCCGTATGTTTTTGGAAACAATTGTAAAGCTGTGTCTATCTTTTATAAATATGATCAAACTAAATACTATTCGAAGATACGAAGTATGCAATACTACTCTATAGATACTCAAGATTAATATGAGATTGGCAGAAATCACTACGCACTGGTTAACTGGCCAATCATTGCACACCTCGCTTTTCAGAACGACGAGCTTTGTAAAAAATCTGTGCGTTTCAAAGAGGAAATACAAATATGCACGGTATATGGAAAATACAGCGTATTTTGAACCTTAAATCATGTATAAACATTGCATTACATCTAAAACAAATGAAAATATTTGATTTAACTGTGTCATATGACCCCTTTAAATTAACTTATTTAAATTAAAGTAATTAAGGAGTTAAGGAAAATATTTTTTTTGTGCACATAAAACTGTTTCCCAATCTTTCCTCGATTCACAACAGTAATCTTGTAATAATGGTTTATAATTTGAGCTCTAGGGTTGGATTTCATAGGTAATGTTACTTTGACGAAATTTTAATTACTTATACTCCATATAGAAAGGAATCTGCAATTTTGGTTTTAAACAGATATGGCAATAGAGAGATAAAAGACACATATTGCAGCATTCGTACAAAACTTAAAATGTCCAATAATATTATAATGCATGTATGCAAAACATAAGAAGATAACATAAGAAAGCAAAAGTACGAGTTACTTGTTGACACTGTACAGTAAATGGAGTTCTTTCAAAAGCATTTTACTTGAATATTGTGTAAACATTACATGAGACAAAAACAATAATTTACATCAGAGTAACAAATAAAACCCCACAACGTTTTTGGAATTTGTGAATACTACCACAAACCACTGGATTAGGACCATAACATCACACAACATACCTACACAGTCTATTTAAAAAGGCACTTTGTCAGCAAGAGGAGAAAAACAGAGATTGCAGAGATGTGGTCATGGTTAACAACATCTGTGTAACACCAGGAATATCCTATGCAGTCTGAAAAGCAGGGCCAGCTTTAAAAATAGCTAGCAGTTTAGAAAATAACACAAGTTGCAACAGTCATAAGGCACGGCCCCTCCTCAGAATAACCCACCTAAAAACCACACACTAAAAGCTTTTTGCAACACAAAGCTTGGCACCTTTTTTTGGAGAGTTGTTCACACACGCTGGATATACTGCCTGATACGTGACTCAGCCAGGAGATGAAATAAGACATTTCTCTCACCTTGAGTCTGAAGTAGTGGCGTACTCTCAACTGCAGATCTTCGCCCACTGCTCCGACGCGAGACGTACACAAGATAAAAACAAGGAGAGTCCCGCAACACCTCAGCTCTAAAATTCACTCCTGACAAAACATGGTCTCGCTTCCAGTTTTGTGTATCAGCAGATACATTGTAAACTGTTTCTCTGGAGAGCAGGTTTAACTATTGTCCACAAGTCCCTATGAAACATTCCGACTGGGGCTGTCCTTGGATCTCATGCTGAACAGTTGACCTAGGCGTTTATCTCTTATTCCATACTGCTCTCTCTCCAAATGACAGCTAATGTGACAGATATGCAGGACATGAAGAGAAGCATGTTTTCAAGCCGAGGTCATTCCATATAAATCATTAGGGGAGAGAGATAGATCAATACCCCTTAAAAGACATCCCAGGGGAACAGCCTGGTTTCATTTCCTCTATATAGTTGGTTCAGTTTCTTTATCTCTCCCTCCGCTAGAGAGAAATGTAAGCTGAGAGTCCACAGATGCAGCGACCGGCACCTAAAAAATCTGCACTGAAATGGGATTCAGGACGGAGTAAAGCATTAACCGAGAAGTGAAACAGAGTGTGAACCAGAAAAAGAAAAAAATAGAAATTAGTGAGAGAAGGAAAGAGGGGCTTAATCATTTACAGTTCACCATCACACTCGGCTATGGGCCAACAGATGAGCAACTGGTCTCAACTGGGCAAAAAAACACAGATACAAAGTGGAAGTTTCCACTTCGCTGGCAATTTTCATCTTCCTGGTCATCTGTTCCCAACACACACTTTGAGAAAAAGACATCCTGTTTTTCCTCCATTGTCACTCGTTTGCTGGCTGGTCACGTCTAAGTTTAGACGTTTAATATTGGTAAGGGGATGCCTTCATAAGTCTCTAAACTTTTTTTTTATTGAAAATTTGTTGCAGCAATAAAAACATATTTTTCATTTTTTACCAACCCTCCAAACCTGTATGACTGATGTATGTCTTGTTTGCAAGATATTTTCAAACATGCTGGTAACCAGAGAACATTGGCTCCCACTGACTTCCATTGATTGTATGGATACAAAACCACTGAAACATTTCTAAAAAATCATCTATTGTGATATAGAGAATAAAGTCATTCAAGCTTTATGGTGAATAAAAGATGACTGAGAATTATTATTTTTAAGTGAACTATTTCTTGTCAGATGTCAGAACTAGAGCAGACACTCCTTGAGACTTGACAAACTGAGATTTTATTAGGGATGTCAACATATTTTTTTTCAAACAATGAATGTTTACCTAAACACTTACTGTAGTATTGCAGCTAGACACCTAAAAATAAACAAGTACTGTTTACCTATTTTATTAAGTTGTCACCTAATAACTTCTATGTTCTATTATGTCCTGGGCCTTGATATACATTATATTACCATCACAATATATCACCTTTGTGAACTGCCTTTTTGGATATTATCAAACAGTAACCACAAAATAAGGACAAAATAAGGCATATTAAAACGCTTATTTTACGAATTTCATAAAAAACTTCACTCATTTCAAAACTTCACACAATCAACTAGGGCTGTCAAACGATTAATCGTGATCAATAGCAGCGAGAATAAAAGTTTGTGTCAACATATGTCTGTGTATTGTCCATATAAGTTTTGTATTATAAAGACACAGAAACACACACATACATGTATATATAAATATATATACAAATGTATTAGGGATGCACCGAAATGAAAATTCTTGGCCGAAGCTGAATACCGAACATGTTTTTTTGCATTTCTTCCATTTATTTTTTTCACTATTGCATAAACTGAATGGTCAAAATGTACTGTTTGTCTTGCTTTTCAATAAAATACAACATAATTTAAAATTAAATTGAGATTAGTAAATTAAAACAAAAAATGTAGCCTATATTAGGCCTATAACTGACTGCTATAAGAATGCAATGCAAGTTACTCTGTAACCCTACAACAAAACAGTACATCAAAAAGTGTCATTCAACATTAGGCCTATAAGCTAAAAATACGAATAAACGAAAACTGTTGGATTATTATAGGCTACACTGCAAAATGATTAAAAGAAGAAAAAAAACATACAATGCAAGCAATTCTGACGGATGCTGACTGACAACCATATCAGTTCACGTCTCTCCTCCAAACTCCACCCACAAAAGCTGGATGTGTGTGTATATATATATATATATATATATATATATATATATATATATATATATATATATATATATATATATATATATATATATATATATGCATTTATTATATTTACCAATAACTGAAATTATATATAAACATTGATTCTTTTGTATATTTTAATTAAATATGAATGTATGTGTATATAAATACAACATTAATATGCACAATACACAGAAATATACTATGTAAAAACTAACTTTTGTTCTGGATGAGATTAATCACGATTAATCGTTTGACAGCCCCACAATCAACCAAAAGTCCAGGTTAAAAAAAAATCTGATTCTCAATGCAATCCTAACACCTTCAACATCCTGTCCTTGCAAAATACATATCAAATATTAACTTATACTGTTAAAAATCATCCAGTTCTACGTAGAAAACACCCCTCTACACCTACATCAAAACAATCAACTGCTTTCCTTATCTCAGTCACCTAACACTGAAAGCTATACTGAAAAACCAAAAACAGAGACTCAGAAGGAGCCAGATAAACACAGATTATGTGATTTGCATCTTTCCCTGTAGTACTGCAGTCCAGAGCTAATGTGATTTGACCATGGCTATATTGGCTAATGGCAGGAGAGATTCCCTTCTCCATTAACTAGGCTCTAATATGGCTGACCTCAGGAAGCTTGTGAGTTACATAAGAGCGATTTCAAAAAAAAACTATTCCAACCTCTTCCGATCATATCCACTTCTGGTCACGAGAATACTAAAGACTGTAAACATGTTGAGGTGCGCGCTAATTTACGCACAAAACCACAAACGCTCATAAATGTACTGCAGAACAAGAAAGAGTGCTCTCCATCAAGCTAGCGCAAAACATCCCACACTAATAATTCAAAATAAATACTACAACTCTATGGCAAAAACAGGATATCGCCTGGCAGTCCCGGGAACATGTGGCACAAAGAGTCCGAAAAGAATTGATACGATAAACCAGCATTTAGCCCTGCCTTGCATTTACCTGTTGAGGTTGGTTGCTGGTAGTCCTAAACTTTCTCCAAACTGATCTTGCCGTTGCGATGCTGATGTTCTGAATCGATGGAAGTTCTGTCTCACTCTTGCTCTACAGCTAGTCTGCAATTCCCTACTCCAATAACCCCTGACCTACAGGAAGTAGACACAATAGACTGAAAATAACAAGAGGCCACCTCCTCCCCCTCTCTTCTTTTTCCTCACTCCACCTTCCCTTAGACGACAACAACTCCTCTTTTCTACGTCGTGTTACAGGACCAAAACAATACACCTATTGAAAAGAATGTTTAGAGTTTCTATAGGCTCAGAAAACTTCTATGTGTCATTTAAGTTATGGGATTTCTTAGCACTTTGACTATGCCCATGAACCATTTGCACTCGGTTCAACTCCTTGGCCCAAACCAGAGTTCAGTTCCATCTATCTCCAACTGCCCCCACAGATATTACTGATGTACCAAAGTAACTTTTCACATGAAAAACACTTGAATCTGTCTGCCATAGATGTTCGGCAGGACACAAAAAGAGAGTTGCTCTCTGAAGCTAATCTATTCTGCAAAAATAAAAGCACTATTCTCTATTAAGTCTGAACGGACGCATGCAAAGACGTAAACAAAAATTGTGAACAGCAGTTCACTTTTCAGACTGCTTTCATACCCATTGCCAACTGTATAGTAGCTCCCATGAACCAGACGTCGAAAGACCTTTTTAAAGCGAACTTGGTTGCCTCTTGCGATAACACAATGTCATCCCAGTTACCCAGCATAATCCAATCCCAAGTCAGTGCAACCCATAGCAAATCAGATTTAGCGCCAGGCTAGAATTTATTTAGGCCAAATCTAATTGTCCCTATATGCCTAAAGAAGCGAGAGGAACAGGAAATAGAGCTACGGTGTAGTGGCGATAAGGCAAAAGAGGCCGCATCCCAGAGCATCCTTTACACACTTCTCTAGCACTGATTAGATAAGTCCCAAACAATACCAGCTTTGATGTTTGTCACACAGTTATTTATGACCGCCATATAACTCACCAGAATAGGAAAAGTTCTTAAGCGGTGATTCCATGCATGGTATGCTATCATGCACTTTGACTTGGTAACTGAGTATTTGTGTCTGTAGGATCACAGAACTGCAGAAGTGGATCTGGATTAGGGATGTGGTGGTGGTGAAATTTTCCCACCAATTAAAGCTCCAGTATGTAATAATTTTGTAATAAAATTTCAGAAAATAACTTGCACAGTGTGATATATTTCCTCCAGTTGTGTACTTACAATATTTCAAAAGTCTCTAAAGATTTTTTATTTCAGAGAAATTCCGATTTTAAATAACTGGCCGTCCCGGAAAAGAAATGTCGCCTCTCAGTGACGCAATGTCCGCTCTATACTTTGTTCCGGTGTAGACCAGAATATCACATGGTCAAATGCGGAAGTGGTTGTTATGGATCACGATTACTCTTTGGCGAGTATTGAAGTGCCAGTAAAACGGAAGCGTCCATATTTGGATACACGCAGACTGTGTGACAAACGGAGGAATAAAACCAGGATAAATATCGGCCAGGCGTTTTCGAGATGGAGAGAGCTGCGCGACAATCTTGGACTTGACAGAGACTGCTCTCGCGAGTGTATTGATAGACAGGTAAGCAAATCAATTATTTATTTTGTTATTGTACAAGTAACGTAATAGTTACAGTAAAGATGATTTTAATAGATATGAATTACACCACATGACTGTACATTCTGTACAAGCTGTAAGTTGTAACGGGATAATATAGCATAACATTTCACGTTCCTTGCAGTTCATTAATTATGATGACATAAAATAATACGATCAGATATACAGGTAATACAAAAACAAATAAATTACCTCATCCGTGATCATGATTCGTTTATCCAATTTAGATACATCGCTATGGCGAAAACGCATTTAAAACGACATCTCCCATCGTCACCTGCTTCATAGCGTCATCAAGCTTCGCCTTTGTTATTGTTGGAAATGCGCCCTCTTGTGGTCAAATACCAAGGTTACATACTGCAGCTTTAATAGACATGTAAAAACACTGGTATTACCGGTGACACTGGGGGGTGGGGGATTTGCTGTGGGGTGGTCGAAGATGCAGCCGTGCGCATGACGCATTTTACTTTCAGATTTGAATTAGCGGCACTTCAGAAACAGCAACTGCTTGAATTAATGGTGAGTTCAATGTCTTAATAAAACACACAAAACTACAATGACATTTGCTTATATTTAACACAGACCATACACAACGAATAATCTCAGCACACATCAAGCAAAAAATAAATAAGAACCTAGGGAAGTTCATATTGACTGTTTATCCGTTAACCAATAGTAAAAATTTTGACTGATTAATACTACCAGTTAAACGATTTAAAAGGTATGTTACATTTTTTAAGTTAAATAATATGAATAATATTTTTATAATTATAATTTAATAATTCGTTTTTAAATATCTATTAAATCACCCATGTTTTTAGTTTTCTGTGCAAATTAGAACAAAGATAAAATTAAAACTTAACTTGATGACAGTGCTTACTGCTCACATATTCTACTGCATGTTCTTTGACAGAAAATCCTCCACCATCATCTTGTCAGTCAGCACTTCACTCTCCTCAAATGACGAATAAAATCTGACTCCTGCTGCTGATCTTTGATGTGACACTTGCAGCAGCCGCGTTCAGACACCCAACTGTAGTTTGTTTTTTAACTAAACTAAGTGACACCGTATTTCAGCGGTGACACTGACTATCGCAACAAGCCTAATCTGAAGAACCTTTGGACACATTCACAAAGCCTTACATTCAAGACCTGTGTGTAAGTGAGAGACATGAACAATGGAGGTGAGATTGTAGCCATGTGCTTACATTTTAAACAAAAACAAGACAAAACTTTGATCAGGTTTTGCACAAAGGCATGAAATGCATACTGGCTAAAAAAAGCTACGTTCAAGAATTTCACTATATTATATTTAATTCAAATAATAAATCAATAGCCTGCCTCCTGTGGTTGTGCACACACATATATTAAAGTCTCGTTAAACTCAGAGCAGGCTGAGAGAAGTTTGTAAAAAGCATGTTCTCTGCCCATTAGAGGCAGTGACCCCCTAAAGGAGAACATTTTGTTCGAGAGCAGACCGGGAAAAAAACATGGCAGTTAGAATACAAAAACCAGGCTAGTCTGGACTAAGACCTTAAGGTAGACCATTTCTAGAACACACATTTTGTGTATATAAAAGTGTATATAATTAAGAACAGTTTTATAAAAGTGCCAAGTTCAAAACTGGCATCAATTTCAATAGTTCTTGGTTGTCATCTCAAGACCAATGAGATTCGATGTTATTGACATGCCACCATATTTGAACTTATCATTTACTTGGCTGTGTTTCCCGATAACGCTGTCTCTTAGCGTGCTACGAAGACTAAAGGTACACCTTAACTACAGGTATACCTTTTCCAAGTGTGTTCCCCAAACTATATCTTAGGAGGTTACTTTCCTACATGCCACGTTAACAGGTGCTGTCCATGGCGGTGGTGCGGAATAAATGGATAACGATCACTAAAAAATAATACAAATTGCAAACTTAATCCAACCCTGGATAGTTTATTTAATTTAGAAATGCTAACCCGCAACCCAAATGTAGCCTAGATCATGCCTCAACCCGCTACATTAACACTGGTCTTAAAAAGGGACAATTATATCAGAGGTTCCCAAACTCTGGGTCATAAGGAGGGCCGCGCAAAGTCACTTGGCTGTTGCGGTGCATTTGCATTATGATAAAATAAAGGAAAAAAGTTTATTCCAAAAACCAACAATTACATTTGTTTAGCCTATAGTCCAGGTGTTCATTTTATGAACTAATTCACATAATAAAACTAGCAAAGTTTGCGTATGCAGTTACAAAGGTATGTACCAATTATTAGGTCATTCGAAATACATTTCAAATATTTTGTTTCCAAGCACTAGCTGTGGGATACCAAGAAGTATAGCATGGGCTATAGACCATGCGACCATGAAGTGGAACAAAGGGGCATGACATCAATAACCTCAGAAATACGCAAACAGGGCAATAATCTCTTCTTCATCTCCTCCCATCCTTGCCTCTACCCTCCGATTTCTCCTTTGTTTCATCCAAGGGGGCCGATAGTTACGCTAGCATAAAAAGGTCAGCGGGGTGGCACTTTGCCTGCATGAGTCAACAGCCCTCCTCCCTGCTCCTCTTTCCTCTCTCTCTTACGCTCTCCAAGTCACATGTCTTCGTCAAAGCTGCGTCATTCACATTCAAGACATTCTTCTGGCCAGGGCAGATTCTGTTCACATGACTGGAGCACTGCTTAGGTTTGCTCGACTGTCTTCTCAAACAATCCCCTCTTTTGTAGCACCGCACACTCTGTGCACAGGGCAACAGGACCCAAACGGACAGAAACACCTCCAAACCTCAGGTGTATGGAAGAAAAGCCAAAAACTGTCAGGAGACATGTTTTAAGCTTGTACACGTTTGAAGAGTGAGAGACAGCACTATGTCAGAAGGGACAAACAATTATAAAGCATTATTACACAAGAAAGAGTTGTGTTGCACTGAATTTGCATAGTGATGATGTACAGTACAACAGCACCACTGCGAGTGTGATAATGAATTTATGCATCAGTATTATGTACAAATTTAAATATATCAAATGACATATTCAGGGTTTTTCCTGCATGTCAAAATTGGACTTCGGTGGTGGCTGACAAACATAGTCATCAATCCACAGTTAAATGTACCCTACTCTTGAACTGCGAGCCTAATACTGACAATAAATCCAATATAAATGCCAAGAAACATTTGATAGTTATACAATGGATTTAAAACTCTCACTCCTTTCTTGCCGTCTAAGGGTATTAAAAAGTATATTAATACCCATCCATATTTGAAGTAACAGTTCTTATTTCATTCATTAAAATGAATCGGTTCAAAGAAATCAGTGGATCGCGAATCGGACATTAGCAAATACCCTGTGTGTTAGTAACAGCTGTTAGGACAGTGCAAAAGATAGAAGTTAACACGGAAAACACTTAATCGCTGGATGTGTTTCGTTTGTTTATGTCAGTTGTATGAGTGGAAACCTTTGTCAGAGAAAAGGGCGCAGTTCATCGAGCTGTAATTCAGGTAAAATATTCACAGAATGCACCAAATGAAACATAAATTCAGCATTCCGACTTTTTGTCATCGTGTCAGATGCTTTTGATTAATATGTGCAAGGGAGAGATATGCACATGTTTCACTTCATTCGGCTATGCGAGGACCAATCGGGATCTGATATCAAACGTTCGCCAGAGCGCAGTACTTCACGTCATATGCCGAACGTTGTGTGCAGCACAGAATGAAGTCGAATAAACACACACCTTAGTTTGGAGACAGAGAGATTGCACGGGCTCTCTGTTTGCTCTTTCCTGCAGTCATCACAAGAACGGCAGTCATCTAGATTGCTCAAAAATTTTATTCAGTGATCAAATACATTTTTGGCAGTGCAAAAATGAGTTTGGGCGGCCGGCAAAAAAAATCCTATGTAGGAAAAACCCTCATATTTCAGGCATACTATGGTGAGGCTGTTAAACAATTAATCACATCCAGAATAAAATTTGTGTTTACCTAATATATCATGGATTTTCCTGGCTCGAAATGAGGCGGAGGTGTTGCAACGTGCGTGTAGAGGTTGCGCTAGACTTTTTCATTCCATTTCATTTTTACAGACAGGCTCGTAAAAAATCTGTCATAATCTATTTTTACCCGTCACTATGGTGCAATGTGATATTACGTGCCAATTAGCATGATTGTGACATCATCGCGATGTACATGCGTTCATTGAACTTACTATATTTTACTGCCCAATAAAGCCGAAGTCGTTTACATATTTAATGTTTCTTTTTTCAGACTGAGGAAGCCGCCTCCATTTTCTCTATGCAGGAAAAACCCTGTTTATATATGAGAACTGTGCATATTAATTTTGTATTTATAAACACTGACATACACGCAGCGTTTCCCATACATTGATTTATTTGTGGCGGACCGCCACAATAGCAATGCTGGCTGCCACAAATTTTACAAACTAAATTTTACAAACAAAACTTTTATAAACACGAGTTTATAAATCAGAAAAATAGCAGCAGTTAAAGTAAATGCTGGCTGTAATAAACATTATTGGGTCACGTTCAGTAACTATTTTATATAAAATGCACACTATATGTAAACACAAACTTTTATTCTGGATGCGATTAATCGTGATTAATCATTTGACAGCCCAATAATATGGTTTGTTATTGTGTATATTTTTGCTCAGTTTTAAAAAGCTCCAAATTAAGTGTTGCCAGGCAGACAAACTGTGAGGAATTCCAGTGCTGTTACAGTGCTCCAGACTGGGACCAAATGGTCACATTTTGTGACTATTTTCACTGATCAATATATTCTTTTGCATCTGCCAAACTGATCAATATATGATTTTTGCATATTATAAATTTAATGCACAGACATGTTATATTGAGCAAGCGGCGCATTCAGTCACTCATTTTCGCCTCCCCTTTTTTAACCACTTATCTATGAGTGCCCCCGCCCCCAAAGACGTAATGCGCGGGTGTAAGAGGTGCATTTAATGCTATGACGAAGCGGAAAGGACCGACAGAGCAAAGGAGTGAAGCGCTCAATCTTGCAACTGAAATAAATATGTTTTGCCGCCTGCAGAATACAATAATTTAACTGGCTAAGGTAAAAAACAGCAAAGATAAAGAAATGTGTTGCATGTATTGTATGCATGTGAAGATAATACAGGAAACATGTGTTTAAACCTTAAGCACAATACTGTAAGCACTTAACTGCAAAGCATACAAAATGTTATACTAAAATCTTAGTCTAGAGCCCTCTGTTATACTAAATATTAGCACTTTAAGAAAACTGCTTCTTCAAACAGGACCTGCTGTTGAATCAAATCAAATATAATAGCAAGAAACAGCTATAGACATAATTCTTCAAAAAAGTTGCATGTGAAAGACAATGTACTCTGAAATGAGACAAACCAGATACAAATCAGATAGCTTCATAAATCATGAAATGTAAACGCATTGCTTTCCAACCGAAGCAAACTCATTGTCAGTATCAACACCTGCAGTTTACAAGCACCTGCTCATATCAAGATTTCAACAGAAACTCTGGAGCCACTCACCTGCAGTACAAAGAAACTGTCTTTCTCCAAGTCCAGTAAAATCAACAAAACATGCAATGATTAAATTCAAGGAATCCATACCCACTTTGAGCACTAAACAGTGGAAGGAAACACAATCCAAAGTTGGCTAATAATGCAAGGCTTGATAAGTCTGAAGTCAAGATTTGCCAAGATATCTAGAATTAGGACTGTGAGTGGACAGATGCGTCCACAACACATTGGTGATTCACATCAGAAAAAAACAGTGCGTGTATATTGCACGCTCTATACTGAAAGCATGTCTGCCTCTTGCTGCTATATACATGAACAGTATCTCTGTTGGCTCAATGCCAGGCTGGAGATATCAACTACAGTGAGCAGCCCTTCTAATACAATCAGGAGAAAGAGAGAAAGAAAGCACTCTCACAGGACTGCCACTGAGAGCTTTCTCTCGCTCTCACACTCTGGCAGTGAAGTGGGGGGAGGACAGTTAAATGTGAACCGGGCCCCAGCAGACTCGCAGTAACCCGAGAAATTACACGGGGCAGCAGCGGCATTTCGCAGCTTGACTCCAGGCTGACCCCTCCTACAGTCCAGTACCCCACTGCCATCCAGACTGGGTACAGAGAGAAGCTTGGACATCCAAAAGTAAAAAACTCTTTCTTTAGGGCTGTCGTCTCCAGTTTCAACATGCCACTTACCAAACACCAACCGCACTATTTTGTTGTGGTTGGAGTCTTGCTGTTTCGAGGTGAAAAAAGTATATTTTTTTGCAGACTATGAGCCTGTCTAAACAATTGAAACAACAGTGGCCTAGGACTTTTTGTTGACACCTATTAGCATGTACGTAACAGCAAAAGTTCTCTAGATCTCTAGACATATTTGTCATCCATGACTAATTTCGTCTGCAACCAAATGTGTCCGATAACAGCCAGGTTATCATGATAAGATTACCTGTATTTGGCTGGTAGAGTGATCTAAACAACCACTAATGCGAGTCTTCCTTCAAGCCTACCTCATATTGTTAGAACTGTTAAACAATTATTCGTGATTAATCACATTCAGAATAAAAGTCTGTGTTTACATAATATATGTCTACGTATACTATGTCTATGTGTACTGTGCATATTAACTTTGTATTTATCAACAGAACACACACATTTATTGGTTTTTATGTTACATTTTCTTAATAAAATAGTATGTATTAGGGCTGCAACAACTAATCGCAACTAAACAACTACAGCTTTCCAGTAGCTCAGTGGTAAGAGCATTGCGTTAACAATGCAAGGTTGTGGGATAGCAAATACCAATGTATAGGATACTGCAATGTAAGTCGCTTTGGATAAAAGCGTCTGCCAAATGCATAAATGTAAAAATGTAAATGTAATCGATATAATCGATAATGAAATTTGTTGTCAACAAATTTCATTATGTATAAGTTGGTCTGGGAAGTCACTTGCGAGCTGCGCAGTTATAAATCAAGCTTGTCGTCTTCCCTTTTAAAATTACTGTTTAAGATGTGTCTCTCCGTGCAGCATGAGCTGCGCAGTTTTAAAATCAGACGTGTCTCTCCGTGGATGCGTCTCTTCGTGCAGCGTGAGATGCGCAGTTTTAAAGTCGGATGTGTCCCTCCGTGCAGCGTGAGATGCGCAGTTTTAAAGTCAGACGTGTTTTGCATGCACTCTTCAACCTGTGCAGTTTTAAAGTTGTTCTCTGTTTTGCAAAGAGCATTCTGGCATCATTAAAACATTAACTGTTATTTCATTTAACCTCACTGCATGATATCTCTTTATTGATATTTCTTTCTTTATATCTCACAGATGTGAGAGTAAACACATATTTTAGTGAATTTTGATCGATTTGGCGTGTTTAAATGAACGGACACTGATGTTTGCGAGTGTGACTGAAGAAGCTTTTGATAGTTGTATCTAAAAAAACGGACATCCTGCTAAACTTGTGGTAAGACAAGAATATAATATTAAGCTTAAAGATAATATTTATCCATCTCTGTCAATAAATATCTGCTTTGAATCGTCTACATTGTGTTGAAGTCTTTGGTTATTTATGTAATTTACTTCAGTATCTGAATAAAGTGTCTGATGCTGATGTACATTGCTGTGTTAAGTTTTAGTTATCGTCATATTTTGTATAATACATATTTAACTAGAAAATTATTAAATCTTTAAAGGGCTGCTATCCCAGAAAATGCACTTTTAAATGTTTTTCTACCAGAAATTGAGTCTCCAGCATGTGTGCAGAAACACCCTGTAATTATACAAATCCATCTATTCTTCTTTTTGTAATCTCCTTTAAACCACAACAGTGACACAAAACAGGCTGTTGGGATCCCCTAACAATGTGATTTCACAGACTCCGCCTTATGAGCGCGTAGTTCCCACTTTCCGCCAGACGCTGTCACACCCATTTTCAGGCAAGAGCAGATGTAGCCACTAGCCAGCGACAAACATGTCTAAAAAGAACAAATGTGTGCTCTTGTTTGGTGTACAATGGAACATAAAAGGAGGCAGAGAGGAGACCTTTCCGACGAGCCAGGGTTCGTCCCGCTGCGACCTTGGCGGCCGGAGTTATTAATGATCGAAAGTCCCGGGCGGGACACCGAGAACTCTGCGTCCACTTTTTCCGGATAGACAAACCAACAATCGTAATCCGGTCCGGAAAGACTTACAGAAACGAGTCAGGACTCGTTGGAAAGGTCTCCGCCTGGGCATTCGAACGACGCTGAACTCAAGTCGATGCGACCCCTAGCTCGGGAGCTAAAGCTTCCGGTAGCCGGAACGGTTGAAAAATTGAAGCGGCTGTTGTTTACATGTTCTCGGCTAATCCTGGACTTTACATTGGTCCAAAGACAGGTGTTGTGTCGTAACGTTAGTGGTAAAACGCATCGCGCCCATCGGTTCAGAAGACTTGTGACCGACATAACTTCTGTAAAGCTTATTCATTACAACGAAAGAAAGTCATGTAGTGTCTCGCCGAGTTCAGTGTTTTTTTCCTATGTCTTAAGTGCGACAATACTTTGAGCGGATAGAAACAGAGTGCGCATTTGTAAGACAATGAGGTTATGCAGAAATTGCTACTCACAACGGTTGCTGATCTTTACATACCTGTTTGTCATATACAAGTACTCTGAATGCATGTTTTTGCATATATCCGTGTTTATGTCTGTTAATAACATGCATGCACATGGCCAACATTTCATACAGCAAATGGTCAGCATAAGTTGTTCTATCTATGTTTTTGTCTTTTCCATTTAATTTGCATACAAGGCATTAAGGTGATTTTTATTGCAGTTAGTGTATGGTTTTGGTTGGAAAGTGCATTACAGATGTAAATGCGCTTTCCGCCATATTGCTTGTCTTAATGTCATCCAAAGCACATGTGTAAGCGATCTACCTCCTATTCTGCATACGGGGAGGCGAGCAGAAGCTCATTTGCATTTAAAGAGACACACGAAAACACACAAATGGCCATGTTCAACATCTTGTAATGAAAGATACGTGGTGTATTTTCAGCTGAAACTTGAAAGATACATTCTGGGTATACCACTGACTATTTTTACATTGCAGAAAACACCTGGGATTACGGCCCTGTTAATTATGGAGACATTTACAACATTTTGGAAGAAGGCTAATGAGTTCAGTCGTGTTTACTTTTCCCATATCTTATTAATCGAAAAATAATCGTCCAACTTATCGATTATCAAAATAATCGTTAGTTGCAGCCCTAGTATGTATTACTATTATGTATAATATATAATAGGGGGACAAGCTCTGATGTAATGCTCACCAGACGTGTGTTTTCTATCAGAAAAAATGTAGTTATTAGATTTGGAGCTTATTATGCCAGTCATTCTGGAGTGTCACTACAACTTACAAAACTGAGTCTTCAATCTCATACTGCTCTGTTCTCCAGCGCAGGCCATGAAGCCCACTCATATCACTCTCTCTCGCATACACCTCCTCTTAGTTGAGCCCATAACTAGGCTTTATTCCAAACAAAGTAAAGAGAAAACTCTCAATAGCCATCTGTGATCCATCAGCATTGGTAACACAGCAGCACAGGAAATGGTCACCATGCTGCTGTCAGGGACCTCAGAATACAGCCTTCTGTAAAACTGCAGCTGAAAAGCCCGAGAGAGAGAGAGGGGGGTCCTAAGAGGCCCCAGCATGGGTCTGTAGGGAAAAAAAACTTGTAGGGTGCCTCCAAAAAAGAATTAAACTGACAGTTCACCCAAAAATAATTTACTCACCCTTAAACCATGTCTACACCGGACACGGCGCAATGTGATGTGACAAAAGACATTATAACTAATTATAATTTAACATTTTGTCCACACTGGATGCAGCGCTCCACGTCCGGTGTAGACACGGTGTTATAGTTAGGGATGCCACAATACTCAATATAATATTCAACTGTTTGGTACGACCTCCACGGTTCAATAAGTGTAAGTGAATTGCGGTTTTCCGGTTTTGCATAAAACATTTTCCGTGTGCTTAATTACACTGTAAACAGGCTCTGTCCGTGTTTGTCTGTATGCTGAGATAGATAAACACATCCCCACGAGTAATATCTAATAGCGAGTGGTGGTCGGGCGTCGAAGCGAGACTGCCTGCAACACGGAAAGCAATGTGCTGTTGAGTATAATGCTGACGAACAGACACGGGCTGGCTTTATTGTATGCCCGTTGTACTAAAGTGATAATATCCAAATTTTGAACATCGAGAATGTATTTTTACACTGCATACGAAAGCAGCACGTTCACGTTGCTCTCAGAACATGCAGAAAGAGCGTCTACAGCACCATGCCGAAGTCCATTTAACGAAAGTCATGCCACTCAGCGGCCTTTCGGACAGCTATTTACGTCATAGCAAGAGCGCCTCCAAGCAGCTACTTAGCATTGCATTCTTCCAATTTATTGCAATCGCAGTGCCGCACCTTGATAATATATTATCTTTGGCCTTTCCCATTGAGCGCATGTTTACTTGCATCACAGCAATCGCAAGTTTTGCATCACGTCATTTTAAATACTTTGATGCGCAAAACCTCTTCAAGAAGCTTATTTTTAGGGATGCACCGAATGTTCGTCCACCGAAAATGTTCGGCCGAATATGTGAAATGGCCGAATACATTTTACTGAACATGACTCGAGAAACGATCAAGCAGCAACCAGCGCAGAGAGAGAGCGAGACACGCGTGCGCTTTATTAATGCCGCAAACATTTTGGCAGTGTGTGTGTGGAGCATTTTAAAGTATCAGAGAAAGACACAGCACGGGACTTGCCGCAAATGGCTTAATAGAAGAAATGCAAAAAAACATGTTCGGTATTATTCGGCCTTCGGCCAAGTGTTTCACATCAGCTTCGGCCAAGAATTTTCGTTTCGGTGCATCCCTACTTACCAAAAACTGCCAGTGTAAATCTTTACATTTATTCAATACACCAGGAATTTGTACAAGTTGATTTTTGCCTAAAGATAATAAAATAAGTCAAGTAAAATAAAGAGAATGTGGAAAAAAAAAATCTTAGGTTTTAACTGTTCCTGTCACATAAGCATAAAACAATGAAAAAACACTTTAATGTGCAGAAGCCATCAGAACCGAACCGTACCGAAAACCGTGGGTGAAAAACCGAGGCTCATATTGAACCGTGGGTGAGCTGTATTGTTGCCTCCCTAGTTATAGTCATTTCAAACATACAGAACACAAAAGAAGATATTTTGAAGAATGTTGTCAAGTTATTGAGACACATAGAATCATACATCATACATAGAAAAGGGACATTCAAATAAATTTGAACAAGAAATAAGTTTAATTTTACAATTTGAGACACTTCATGAATTGGCCAAACATGGGATCAGGATCAGCAATGAACCTTTAGTTAAATAAAATGAATTATTGATAAAGCCACTCAGCAGTGCAAAAGTATTTTTTTCAATAAAATTGTGGAACTGTTTTGTGAATACTGGAATGTCCATAAAACAGTATTTTGGTTTAGGTATTTTGGATATGCTGTCCTGCGTCAAACATTCTTTGGGCAAACCTTAGGGACCATCTTTGGTCATCGGTGTATGTTTATGGGGAGCTACTGTGGTCTTAAAACCTACAGGGCATTGCACTGGAGAAGCTTATAAACCTTCTGTCTTTATAAACAAATAATATTGTCTTTATACAAAGATTTTTTATTTTGATGCACTGGAAAATTACTTACTCAAGTCAAGGAGACCAGTTGAGTCTATCCAACATGTTTTTAATTAACCAACAACATCCGTGTATGCACTTTATTTTTTTGCATAAACTTTAGTCAGCAATAATAGAGAACTGGCCGTCATATTTTTCTACTGCTTTGTGAATGTACTGCATGATGGGAAAAAAGAAAGCTACGAAAATTAAAGTGTTAGCCTTCCATTTTGAACTTATCTAATCTCTGCATGGGAAAGTACATGACTGAACAAATACCCCCGCACATAAAAGCACACACATCTACTTAAAAACTAAACCTCTGCCAGATGAAAAGCCGCAAACAGGCTCTGTATGTTTAAGTTGAAACTTTCTTTTCCCGTCACCCTCTAATCGGCGTTCATGCTTGTGCAATTTTGTCGCTCAGGCCAAAGGCTAAATTGGGATCCGCTTATCAAACAACAGCAACAGAGTACATATGCAGATGCAATCAGATGTTGTAGGGATTGATAGCAGAGGCCTACTGACCACTTCAGTGGATATATTAGTTGAACTTGTCATGTTCAATGGTGGAATTGATAACGGCAGGTCAGAAGCACATGACTGCAGTGGGCTCTCGAAATAAACAAAATTTTCGAAAAAACATACTTCTTTAAACACTGAATGAGACGCATATAGTGCCAGCAGGAAATGTGCATTACATAACCGTGTAGTGGTGCTGGGGAAAGGGACATTCTAGAGTATCCGATTGGACAAAAATCTGTGTAGGTCAAGATGCGTAAATGCTTTATTTCCTCCCCTAAAATAAAATGTGCACATTTTAAATGCTTAAATCTTTAAAAGCTTTTCGTTAACTTTTATTTGTACATTATTATACAGATGGCCTCAAATCCAAACATGGACGAAACACCACAGAACTCAAATTTTCTCGAGCGACCATGCAAGGTCTATTAAGCACTTCACACATTAACGATTCAAATGATGAAATGAAAACAATAGAAATGCAATTTTGTTTCGGAAATTTTCCCGACAACAAGGAATGCAAATAAAGTTGTGTTCTCTTGTTTCTGGATCAAACCAATGGAGCCCTGGTGAATAAAATAGAAATCTCAAGCTACAAAGCAAAAATAGAAAGGTCGCAGAGTAAGTATGTATGGTTGTCTGTTTGTGCGTGCGTGCGTTTTAAAGGGGCAGGTCCTCTTCCCAGCTCCTAGACAGAGTCTGCCTTTGGAGGCCCTCTAGAGAGCAGACTGTGTGAATGAGTTACGACAGCTGAGGCCTGTTCCCTCACCGCTGGAATCCTAAAACACAAACCATCTTGCCAATAAAATCCCATCAACCGAGCAACAAATGCTCATTGCTAACGTAAAGCTCTCGTGAGAATCGGCACACACCTATGGCACTGGAACTTGCCTGAAACCGACCACATAAATAACCTAATACGACAACATAACTTTGCAAAAGTATGCATTAAAAGTGCCAACATCATACCAGCTGTATCTTGTGAGAACTGTAGAGCAACCAGATGGAACGTTGTTGTGTATGTTTTAAGGGTACTCCGATACGAATTATTATTATATTATTCTAGACTACAATAACTAATAAAACTCGTTTAAAGGCAGGCATTAATGGTGAGAGTGACACTAAATGTAGAAAATATAATTATTATATATCATAGATTGTACAGGGGTTGACATCAAGCATTGTCATGTGGTTGTCCTTCGGACAATTAAATTTGTCATTCACTTGTCCGAGTACAAAAATTACTTATCCAAAGATAAAAATATATATATTTCATTTGAATTATAATATAATATAATCAATATAACTGTTTAGGATTTAGATTGATTAAGTTTACTTCTAAGCATTTTAACTAGTGTCCACTTTTGGCCGCCTGAATTTGGTTATAGGCCTACTCTCTGTGACTGCTATAAACCTTAGGCAAGCAGTAATTATTATTAGTGCTAAGGCTGTAAGTTAACTTTTTTTGCACATAGCACTAGTGCTAGAGAGGTTTAAAGTTTGGTAGCACAGGCAGAAATGTGCAAGTGTAGTTCTTTATGAATAGGCAAATAACTGACAAAAGACATTCATGTTACAGATGGATACATTAAAGCCATATCATTTTTAGATAACCTACATTTGTTTGAATATTTCTAAGTTCTGTGTTTTTCCTTTTTTACTATACAATAGTGGTATATTTGTCCACGTAAATTACTGTAGTATACTTAAGTATTTACTATAGTAACCTGCAGCAAAATTTCTTCCTATATTGTTTTTGAACTTTACTAGTATATAGTATTTATTAATTTACTAGAGGGCACTTCCATTTTCAATAACAAATACTATAGTACACTACAGTATTTTTTGTCTGAGAGTTCTATTCAACGGGACTTATTTTGACGGGTCTTCGGGAAGACGCTTGAGTTTTTGTGTGTTTGCAAATAGCTTCACTCAAACAGTAAAACGTTTGTAAAATAAACTCTCTGAGCAACTCTGGAGATGAAGTTCATGTGTTCATATCCTCATACAGTGCAGTTGCAGATAAATCCTCGACCGTCACTCGTGTTGTATGTTAAACTGTGCACCTAATTCACTCAGACAGGCAGAACAGCCAGATGACATTTACACAACAGGATTCCCCGTCCGCATGGACTCAATGCGGTGCGCCATAGATTATTGTCAAACACAAACAAGCACAACCACAACAAACGCACGTCACACTATCACGCAGCGCTGTCTAATGCACATATTCTTATTATTCTACATGTCGCACTGTTTTTTCAAGTTACTTCTCTCTCACTTGCCCATACAAAACATTCACTTGTCCTGGTCAAGCGTTAATGTCGAGCCCTGTTGTATAACGAAACATTTTGCAGTGTACATAGTAGTTTAAACTTAACAGGCTAAAGTAAACCTTCCTGAGAGCGGATCGCAGCTGCATAACTAAGTTAACAGTTACAGGATATTACATTTTCATTCATTTGGCAGACGCTTTCATCCAATTGACATTAAAAGTTTGGTCAACACGCTAAACAGTACTGATAGCCTAGTTTACCAGGCCATGTTACTATGAGGATTAAAACTGAAGTAAACAAGTGAGAGAATGAACAACATGGAATAATTTTTATTTAATAGACATAAAACATACAGTCGGAAAAGGGTGGCTTGCTCACTTCAGGTAGGTGGAGAGTTCCTTCCTCAAGTGGAGGAGTTCAAGTATCTGGGGGTCTTGTTCACGAGTGAGGGAAGGATGGAACGGGAGATTGACAGACGGAACGGTGCAGCTTCTGCAGTAATGCGGTCGCTGTACCGGTCTGTCGTGGTGAAGAAGGAGCTGAGCCGCAAGGCGAAGCTCTCGATTTACCGGTCAATCTACGTTCCTACTCTCACCTATGGTCATGAGCTGTGGGTCATGACCGAAAGGACAAGATCCCGGATACAGGCGGCCGAAATTAGCTTTCTCCGCAGGGTGGCTGGGCGATCCCTTAGAGATAGGGTGAGAAGCTCGGTCACTCGGGAGGAGCTCAGAGTAGATCCGCTGCTCCTCCACATCGAGAGGGGCCAGCTGAGGTGGCTCGGGCATCTTTTCCGGATGCCCCCTGGACGCCTTCCCGGGAAGGTGTTCCGGGCATGTCCCACCGAGAGGAGACCCCGGGGAAGACCTAGGACACGCTGGAGGGACTATGTCTCCCGGCTGGCCTGGGAACGCCTCGGTGTCCCCCCGGAAGAGCTGGAGGAAGTGTCTAGGGAGAGGGAAGTCTGGGCGTCCCTGCTTAGACTGCTGCCCCCGCGACCCGGCCCCGGATAAGCGGAAGAAGATGGATGGATGGATGGATGGATAAAACATACTATCCAATAACTGTCTGTTTACGAGTTGTTTTTATAAAGTTGTGATGGATACTGCAGCTTGGTGGAGACCTGCGATACAAGAGCATCCAGCCATCTCCATTCGTCCGTTATTAGTTGTAAAGATCCAGGAATGTTTGCTCCACTTTGACTGAGATTCACATCTGCTTTTAAAAACACAAATTCGTGGTCTATGTCATGTACAAATTTTGACCGACTTTCCCACTGTGCATGTAAGTAACGTAAATTAACGTTACGTCTCTGTGCTTTTAGAGTTCCGCAACGAAGACCCGTCAACCCTGAGAGAAAATACGACATAGTAGGGTGCTCCGATCAGGATATTTGGGTCTGGTCACCGATCCTCGTTAACTGAAAGCTGTATCGGCCGATACCGATCACCGATTACAGGAGCTATTTGAAGCTTTCTCAGTAGCATATAAACTATATTTAACAACAATTTCAAATCAAGTATTCAAATTAAGAGAGTCAATTGTGAATTGACAATTGAATATTGGCAAGTAACATATTTACATAGAACATAGCAGCCTGTGACATGAGTCCCAGAAACCCTTTGTCTTCCTCAATATATAGTGGCTGTGATCAAAGCAAATGTATTAAATTAATTATCTGATAATCTGATATTTCTTTATGCTTCTTACTGTCCTTGCAGTAGGGTTGATGCTTTTGTAACGTCTCTGTTACAGTAAGCTGAGTAGAGGTTGCGCTAGACTTTCATTATAGACTTTTCATTTATATATTGAATGTTTCTGTTGTCAGACATGAAATAATAATCTAATTACATGCAAATACATTAAAGAGTACCTAACATGAGATCATGAAAATGCCATTTCATGCAGTCTGTTATGTTGCCGTGTTTGAAAGTAAGCTGTCTGCCAAGTTGTAAGTCCGAAGGTGAATAAATATCAAAGTTATTTGCTTGTAAAAATGGGAGTCGACTCTGAATCACACAAGCGAGTCGTGGACTAGTACACCCGCGTATCTACGTCACTATACATAGTCCCCGCCTATGTTTTGCTGAGACTGCCGTGAAAACGTATTTCTCCTCCCCCAAACACTGTCGCTCATTCGTGATGCGTGTGTGTCATGTCTAGAGCCTGTGTTCTACGGTGTGACACTAAGTCCGTCTTATTTCAACTACCAAAGGAAGAACGTCTGAGGGAAAAATGGTTACAATTCATTTTTCAAACGATACCAAAGGAGTATAACCCCAGGGGTTAACTGTGCGCGCGTCATTTCACCGAAGATTGCTTTAATAATCTTTGCGCGTTCACTGCAGGATATGTGAAACGACTATCCCTGAAAGAGGGGGCAATACCAACTCTATTTGGACATGTTAGCTCCACCGAATCACAGCCTGTAAGTGTGACTATTCATTTTTGTCTGAACTTCAAGAAATATTTTTGTACCTTATGTCTGTGTTTAGCTAATGAATATAACGCTAACATTAGCATGTGCCGTTATTTCTGGGGAGTTGCAGTTTATTTATCTTGCTATTAACTTTGTATTTTGACACATTTGCCGCACGTGCACCTATATAGATATATTTGGGTTTCATATACATCATTTTTCATGACGTCTTAACAGTATTTTAAGAAAAAAAAATAATATTTGATTTCATTGATGAACAAAAGCATAACATGCGTGTTGTCACACTGGGAGTTTGTATGACAAGAGTTGTCACTTGCCACTGACAAACATCCTGCTCCAGTCGTGGTGGAGTTTGTTGTGGATTAGCGTCTTCTGATGCTTCCTCGTCAGACTCGGGCTCAAATTGGTACGGTAAAATCGCCGCCATCTCTAGTTACACAGATAATATACATGACATCCAACCACATGTAAACCGTAATCCTGTAATCCTGTAATGATGGTAGTGGGGTTCCATTTGCGACAAATGATGAACGCGTTTGACCAATAACAACAGACAACACCATCTCTGACCAATCACATGACACAAGGTTAGCGGGTAGGCGGGGCCTAGACGGATGAATCGCGGAACGAATCATTTGAGAGTCAGTCAAGAAATAAGGTACGAATAACTGCCTATTATTACGAGATTATAGTGTTTAAACACATTGTATGTACATAAACTTGTTGTTGGACACTCCATAAACCAAAGTAGGCCCTAAAAAAACATATGTTAGGTACTCTTTAATAAATCAATTAGAAATTAATACAAATCATTGTTTATGACACACATGTGCTTTGTTTCCCAACTGTTTGCCACGAAACTGAATACCTTTACAAGGTTTCTTGTTAATATGGGAATTTTAACGTTATTTTAAAATATATGGCGTGAAAGAGAACTCCGTTTAGTATTTTGTGCTCTGACTCTCTGGGTGCGTGCATATCTCAAAACAACCCGCAAGACCTGAAGGCTTTTAGTGATTATTCTTCATGAAAGCTGCATTGATACAGGTTTGGCTTCTATCAATAGCGACTTACAAATAAATAGTATTTAGCAGGATGTATAACGTTTTGTATGCTTTGCAGTATTGTTAGAGAGCTTCATACAATTGTTTAGTGCTTAAAGTTTAAACAAATGTTTCCTGCATTAGCTTCACATGCATACAATACTATAATATAACACATTTTGTTATGTTTGCTGTTTTGTACCTTAGCCGGGGAAATTCTTGTATTCTGCATATTTATTTCAGTTGCAAGATTGAGCGCTTCACTCGTCTGCTCTTTCGGTCCTTCGCCTCTTACCCACGAATTACGTCTTTGGCACTGATAGATGAGTGAATGGTTAAAGGAGAGGAGACGAAAACGAGTGACTGAATGTGCCGTTTACGCGATATAAAATTTCTGCGCATTGAATTTATAATGCGCAAAAATTATATATTGATCAGTTTGGCAGTTGCACCAGTGCGACCATTAAGAAAAACTTGTCTCACTGGCAGGAAAAATAGTCGCAAAATGCAACCATTTAGTCTCGGTGTCTAGCCATGCCAATCAGGATCCAAAACACTTCAAATTAAATATAGTTTTTTATCTTCGGACAAGTAATATTTGTATTCGGACAAGTGAATGACAAATTTGCTTGACCGATGGACAACCACATGACAATGCTTGATGTCGAGTAGGGGTGTAACGATACTTCGTATTACGATATTTCGAGACGCAAAACTGTAACGATACGCATCGTAGAGAGATGGGGATTTTTTACAATATGTTTAATTCTATTCGTTGAGCTGTCAAGACGCTACCTACTCTGCGCCAGCGCGTCACGTGTGCTTATCTCACATATACGGAAGAGAGATAAGTCTCTGGGAGAAGGGTAAGCACAAGACACAATCTGTGTCTCCAAGTGGTTTACAAAGCGTCATATTTTCCTTCACAATCGCTGTTCAAACACAGCAAACTTGAAGCGTGACTGCAGGGAAGTCACCCTGAAACTCATTATATGCCAATGTTAATTTATCCGCTAACGTGAGCTACTGCATAACGTGATATGCAACATAAAGTAAGCCAAAAGACACCAGCACTGTTCCGATCAGAGAAGCGATGAAGTTGTACTGTATATTAAAAGATCTAATGACATGCTAAAAAACAAGTATGTGAATTGCATGATCGAAGAAATGCAATACAGTTTATGTAATATGTCTTTTTGAAAGATTTTTCTCATTTATTACTGTCTCAAGCAAAGACAGCACAGTTTCAAAGAGACTGTAAATTATTTAAGTAAATTATGTCAAAACTTTATTCCTTTGTATGGAACATTTAATTACACCAATTAAATGACTTAATCCAGATAGATTTTAGAAGACTAATATAATGTAGATTTTGTCGACAAAAAATAGACTAAAACTATGATAAATTCAAAATATTGAATCGTATCGTGAACCCAGCATCGAGATATGTACCGAATCGTGACTTGAGTGTATCGTTACACCCCTAATGTCGAGTCCTGGTTCTGGTGTATCGCAGCTGCAACAATATAACCTGTTTGGTATCTGTCTTCAGAGATTCACTTTACCCATCAATTCAATTTAAGTACCTCTGACAGATGTGCTGTGTTTTGTAGGGAGAGCGATGTTTTGGAGTGTTGCCATGTTCATTTTTTAATCACTTTTATGTTTGTTGTTTGGTCTTATAAAGCTCAACACTTTAGGTGTTAAAAATGGACAGTTGCGGATACAAGAGATTTTTGGGTCTAATGAAATACCAATTATTTGTATTTTTAAGGTTTATTTTGGGCTTGTCTTTAGCACTTTTCGCACGGGAACATCGTGGGGATCTCGTGTGATAGAAATTACCTCTCCACATCTGTATTTCACGTTGCGAATTCGCACAGAATAAGTGAAGCCTGTGATTTTACTCAAATTTACGGACTTATTTCCTGGATATAATAGCAAGGCTATGTGTATAGTTTGTATAGCTTATGTTGTATGGTGTATAATGATATATGACCGTACCTGTCAGCATTTGAGCCCTGCGATCATGAACCGGACAGAAGATCACCGTGATTGTGGAAGAGGCGTTATATAATACCGTGTAAAAGGGCACATGCTATGATGAAGCAGAAGGACCGACAGAGCAAACGAGTGAAGCACTTAATCTTGCAACTGAAATAAATATGTTTTGCCGCCTGCAGATCGCGCCACGTCCAGTGTGGACACATTTTTTAATTATAATGGGTCCTAATTTGTAATTGTCTCTTGTGTAGACACGGTGTAAGGTAAAAAACAGCTAAGATAACGAAATGTGTTGCGTGTAATGTATGCATGTGAAGCTAATGCAGGAAACATGTGCTTAAACTAAGTACTATAGTATTGTATAAAGCTCTCTAAGAATACTGCAAAGCATACACAATGTAAACATTAGACATCATGTTAAATCCTATTTATTTTTGAGTCGCTACAGGTAAAAGCCAAACGTGTATCAATGCAGCTTTCATGAAGACTGAAAAAAAAAAAGAATAATCACAAAGCCTTCAGGTCTCGCGCGTAGCGAGCCGTGATGTTTGAGCCTTGCCCCCACCCCCAGATCCCCCCCAACACACACATACAGTTACCACAGTACTGTGCTTTCCAATAGAAGTGAGACAACATCATTATACCATCACACTTACCACATGATACATTTACAATGCTATTCCAGACTTGACAACAAGCCAAACACCAAATGACAGTTATCACCAAAATAGCACGCAATACAAATACAAATCATTGTTAAACATATGCATTATGATCAGCTTGTTGCGTGTATGTGCTCTTCAACGGAATAATGGACCACATGACAGACAATCTAATATAATAAATATTAATATAAAACTAGCAATGTTACAGTGAACTAAACGTATGTAACTGACCGTAGTAAGTTACCATTTATCTAATAAAATGTCACTATTATCCAGAATAACAGCAAATATGCACAATATGTTACATTTAAGACTGACCACAGTCAAAATCACTCGTCTCAAATAAAGCTAACGATAAGCAATATATGTGCACATCAGCAACCAGAATGAATTGAGGCACGGCATCCTTTTTAATCATAAGTAACTTACAATTTGATTATCAAACTACTTGATAACAAAGTCTTCCTCCTGTTGTTTTGGACAAATTTGATCAGCTTTGCTCTTGGATAACAAAGTTTATCCACATGCTGTTGGCGAATGAACTTTGTGTGCTTCTTCCGCTTTACGAGACTGTGGGTGAACAACCCCCAGATGGCGTAAAGTTGGCAAAAAACAAAGCGCGCACATTTAGAAAAATGATATGATTGGTCAGTTCTATTCTAAATTAACCCATTGATTTACTAGAAGTCCGCATCGATCCAGGAAGTCAAATATACATTAGAGGCTGAACTTTTTTCGGGAATCCCGTGGGTCACGGGAATTTCATATTGTTTAAATTGAGCAGCGCGTAAACATAGCAGAGCTTTACACATCACATGCACTCAGGGACATTTATGGTAATGATCTTACTACCATATCCTCGAATATCTTTATTTATCACCAAACGCGCTTCATTTTAACCCTTTCTGCTCCGCAAGCACTTTTTCTCACACCTAAGTCGTGTCGCATAAAGACCTGCTGACACCAAGAGCAGGTGAATAACGTTAAATAAACACAACACGGGAGTGGGAGTCATTCTTCCGGGATTGGGACGGGATTTCCCCCAGTTTTTCGTGGGATGGGACGGGATTTTTTTGTGGGATTGGGACAGGAGAGGGTTAAAAATCCACTCCAGTGTCACCCTCTAATATACATATCTAATAGAGAAAATCTGCCAATTTTTTTTTAAATAATATTTTATAGTTTTTAAATATTCTTTTTTACAATAGTTTAGGTCATCACAGAGCCTTGATGCCCGATGACTCCTGAGATAGGCGCAGGCTCCCCGTGACCCGAGGTAGTTCGGACAAGCGGTAGAAAATGGATGGATGGATGGAGGTCATCACAGAGGGCCTAGAGGACCTTGAGGGTTCGCTAATGGTTTGAGATATACGCCCGGCGCCCGCCCAGGGATTCAAAACACAAAATAGTAGACAGAATTCTCTTTCACACCTTCTTACACTGAAATATAAAATAATTATAAAATAAACACAAAATTACGTCAGAATTCCCATATTGACATGAATCCTTGTTAAGGTAGTACATTTCGTGAACAAACAGTTGGGAAACAAATCGCATGTGATCTACTAGTGCACTAGCTCTTAAAGAGGCAGCAGCATAATAAAGATATCTGTGTATAAATGTTCATAAAAAACAACAAAGGACAGGCCCAAAAACACTCACTGATATTAAAAGGAATTGTGTTCTCTTATAGACCCCTTTACGGCCGACATCACGCTTACGTCACAGCATTAGCTGGAGGCAAAACAAAGGGAAAACTGGAGGCGGCCAATACAAACCAGAACAGTTTCAACTACATAAGGAGTTATTAATATCATCTTGTTTTGTTGTTTAGTGCTACAATCGACAGAATACAGTCTCTCATTTGATATTTTAACACATACCTGCTGTAATTGCCAAACAAAAACACTGATGACAGCTGTAGTTAAACACAATAAAACAAGCGGACTGAACAGAAACGATCATCAAAAATGCTTGCGTTTCACTTCATAACAATTAAAGGAACAACACAGGGTTTTAAGGAGCATCTATTGACAGAAATGCAATATAATGTACAAAACTATTTCTTCAGAGGTGTATAAAGACCTTGCATAATGAAGCGATATGTTTCTAATTCCTTAAAATAAGCTGTTTATATCTACATACAGAGCGGGCCTACATACATTGAATTCGCCGCCACGTTTTGTACAGCAGCCCTAAACGGACAAACAACTCTACAAGGCACGTTTCCTCTCCCCTGCGGTATATTGGTGAAACAGATCGTGGATGATCCGAACGGATCATACTCTATGGTTCAGAACGCATGTGACCAGCAGATTAAATTTAAGTTCATTCATCATTGAGTAAGAGAGTAAAACGTGCTCTCTCTACAGTTTTAGCGCCAACTTCCTCTCGCTCTCTCTCTCTCCAGTATCTGGACTAGAGGTCAACCGATTTTGCCGATAACGATAACTAAGCTGGTCAGTACCTACCGATAACGATTAATTACCGATAGTTTTTTTTAATGGTTTATTTCAAATAAAAAAAACACAAAGTAAATTAGCAATGAAGTGTATTAAATCAATAAACACGTTGCTTGAACCACTAAACTGTATTGTACACATAAATATTAACTACATTAATAAATATTAAACTCCAGTCAGTGTATGATTTAAACAAAATTATAAGTAGGTAATTTCTAAAAATTTTTATAATTTAAAACATTCTTGGCACCAAACTAGCAGAATGACGGATCCATTGTAATATTTTACAATGTATACTGTCGTGTTCACATGGGTGTTTGTTTACATTAAAACGAATGTCATTAACATTTGCCGTTCGTGCTGTCTGTCATCTGTTTTCTATTTCTGAGGCGGATCTCTCTCGCGCGCACACACACAATCCTTACAAATGCCTATCCATAGTTTCAATAATAAAATTTTAACATTTCTGTGTGTATTTTTGTCACCATATTATAACTTCTTTAGATAACGTTAATAGGCTACTAATGTTAGCGCGCTCTCAGCCCTAACTCAGGTCCTAACGCGTCTCTGCTGGAAAGTCTTTATAATATTAGCGCAGGTCCTAGCTCCTCCCTGACTTTAATCCTTTGTATACTTAAAATCCACAGACCTCTCATTTTATGCAATAAATAAGACATTCTTCTTTCTACAGTCTTTCTAATGCCCGCATAATCTTTTCCCTGTGTCAACATGAGAACGACATTTTTTGTACTATGGTGGCCACCGTCGTGTTTGGACTGAGCGATTCGTTGCAAATCTATAATACAACACTAGTGGCTGCTGTGAATCAAAAACTGCGCCTTTAAGGTCTTTGTATCAGACATACAGTACAACATTTTCGTATGCGATTTTCGTATTTGGCACGCATTTGTACAGTGTCTATAGGTTATCAAAACGCCTCTCAAAATGCTTGCTACGGATGTAGGTGTGGTTGTCAGGCCACTTAACTGGAGGTAATCCTGTCAGTTCGTCTCTGGATCCATACAGGTCGGCCAGGTTCCTTGCGTTAAAGTTAACTTTTTCAAAAACAATCTTGTTAAGCGTGAGTGACCTTACATGTTAAAATGTAATAAAACAAATTCTAGTCATTGTCAAAAAGCAAGCAAACAAAACGTGCTACCTATGTCAGTGGGGATCTTTCTGCTTCCACCTAAGCTCCGCCCACAAAAACGTCTTATAATGTGTACTAACAGTAAAGGCGTCATTTTGAGTTGTTCACAACAAATAAAGGAGGAAAGTAGCTTTAAGAAATATGTGCTTTGAATATGGTAAATTCTTGAAAGAGAGATTACTTATACAATAAAATTATTTAATCATAAACAATGCTTTGTATTCATTTGATTTATTAATGTATTAAGCACATTTGAATGAAGTTTTAGTGATTATTTTTTCTTACCTCACTCCATGACTCTGGTGCAACCAAATTAAGTGCTGGTGCCACCAAGTTATTCATACACAGTGCCACCTCTCTCAAATGTTAGTCTAGAGCCCTGATAATCCAATTTCAGTTTTCCAAATCATTGCTAACTTTAAAATTAGCTTTTTTTGCTTCTGTATGCCCAGAAGTTTCAGCTTTGACCAAGAATTCTGTAGTCACTATATGAGTACAGCATATTAATATTGCAAAAAGTTTTTCTTATTTGTTACAATTAATAATTGATAACAAAGCTAATACATTTTCAGGGCTCCGACTCGGGACACAAACGGCCGACCAGTCAGGGTGGCAGCGAGACCAACAAGAAGAGGGGGAGGGGAGAGAAAACAAATGAGCAAAAATGTCCACACCAGCACCTAGCTAAGCCGATAACACAGGGCACAAACACTGTTTGTTTCTGCTCTCTATGAATATTTGTTTCAGCAGAGTTGCATGGCTAAATTTACCCACCTAAGCAGATTTAATGAATCCTGACGACCAAGTAAAAAAAACTATTATTTTGTTTTATCAGAGCACTTCACTAGAGCTTTAAAATGCAACAGCATGCTTAGTAGCAGCGAGTGAGGTCAGCACGGCACGGATAATGGCTTTCTGGCTAACTGGCCTTTGTAAATGGTTAGAGCACCTAGTAGCTTGCTAAGTTGCATTAAAAGAGAAGGGTGGAGGCTGTCCTTGATCGGTCTGTCCATTTCTGTTTAGCTCAGATTCCTTAATCATCCTTGACACTTATTGCTGAGTAGTATACCACTGTGCGCAACAATTTCACAATCTCAGAAATAAGACACTGAAAAACAGAACTGAAAAAGCTGAATTAAATACACACATCCACATTTTGGTAATTGAAATTGATAAACGTTTGACTTACATTGAGACAATGAAGAAAACATGCGTGCAAATTTAATCCATCTGCAGGAACCCTACATGATTAATTATACGAAATAACTGAAAAATAATAATGTGATGAAATATGTGAATATTAATATTAAACTTTAATGCAAACTGCCAGATTCCTGCAAAGTTCTTGTTCCCAATTGCACTTGACTGTTTCGCAAGAAGGGTGTGAAAGAGGAAGATAGCAAAAATGAGGCCAAATGGAAATTGCAAAGATGCTAAAAGTTGGTCCTCTGGGACATTTTCTACAAACGTCATTGTGTTGTTTGTGCATTACAAAGTGGTTGTTGTGGGAAGACACAGTGTACAATCTTTTGATTCCTCCAATCTGAAGTCTCATGGACAGACGCTGTTAACAGCATGTCAGTGTAGCAGCCTTGTGCACAACACCGCACAACTGTGAGGGTCCTTAGCACTACACTTCGAGCCATCAAGAGCATTTCCCTGTTAACAGCTGAGTCAAATGATCTGCTTTGCTCTTGAACACTTGCCACACTGTAAGGAACAAAAGTTACTTTTGACCCTAAAAGATCTGCTATATATTGTTGGACGATTCAAAGCATATTGAAATTAACTTGAAAATGAATTAGAAATGTCTACGGACGTGGCTGGCATTTGACAGTCTCCAAAAAAATCTAATCGTTTGCAGAATAAAAGTTTTGGTTTACACAATATATGTGTACTGTGTTTAATAATTATATACAAATACATACATATGCATGTATATATTTAAGAAATATTTACATGTGTATATACTTGGGCTGTCAAAAGATTAATCGCGATTAATCGCATCCAGAATAAAAGTTTGTTTTTACATAATATATATCTGTGTGCTGTGCATAATAATTTTGTATTTATAAACACTTACACATCCATGCATATATTTAAGAAAAATCTAAAAATTATTAAACATTAATATATAATTTCAATTGTTGGTAAATATAAATAAAGACATGTAAATATTTCCTAAATATGTATGTGTTTGTATTTATAAAAACATAATTAATATACACGGTACATAGACATATATTATGTAAACACAAACTTTTATTCTGGATGCGAATAATCGCGATTAATCTTTTGACAGCCCTAGTAAATACATTTATATTTATACATCATTTTTATTATATATAAATATTTAATATACAAATATATTTTTTTCTTAAAATTATACATGCATGAGTGTGCATTTATATATATTATATAATTATTATACACAGTATACCAACATTTTATTTAAACAACAACAACGTCTATTCTGCAAACGATTAGTTGTGATTAATCGTTGTGCAGCCCTTATACAAACTATTCATATTAGTTTTTCCAATCAAAATATTACTAAATGCAACAAAAAAAAAAATCGCTTTTGCCAAATACATGGCTCTATCAATTGAAAAAGTGTTGCTGATATGAGATAAAATATGAATTCAATAGCAGTGTTTCTAAGCAGAGCTTCGCTAGATTAAAGGAATCCAATAAAAAAAAGCATCACATGAGCCTAGAGGACATTTCTAACATGTTAGGTTGAAGCTGGATAGCAGACAGGGCTGTGAGCGAGTGATTTCATTACAGATTATCAGTGTGTATTACCACTAAAGGGAAGGGAAGACCCTATGGTAAAAGTACAATGGGAGAATGACTGAACGCATTGACTCATCAGGCACAGACAGAATGCATAGTTTAGTGTTCAGTTGTCTTGGCAACTAAAGTAGCAAGCAACAGAATTTTAGATGATTTGGTGAAAATATTGTTTAATATTTAATCATCCTTGAATATAGAAAGTGTCAATGTCTTGTAAACCAGAAAAACATGTTTTAGATTTTTTTTCCCAGAAGTATTTTAAGCACAGAAATGTATTATATATTAGTCATTGTACATACAGTGTATTGCCATAATATGCATTGGTTTACTTCATTTCAAAATCTCAAGATGCAAGTCAAATCACGATCTAAGTAAACAATCACTTTTGTTTCCTATTATTCACATCACCTGAACAACATTTAGCTCTTATTTCACGTTCAATGATTGAGCAAGCAACCTGTATACTAACAGAGTACATCTTTAGCATGAAGCCAAAGTAGGTTTCTAACAACTTTCGCACGAGTAATTAGTAATTACAGTATACAGGTGATGCATTACTCCTACTAGTACTAATGCAGGTCATGTCGCAGTTTCTCATTTCGATTTACATTGACACACTCAAACAACCCAAAAAGGTTTTCACATAGCACAGGTAGGCGTGTCTCACACATACCATGACGAAACAAAAGCGTTTTTGCACAAACAACTATTTTAGTGCCATCACCACACAACGGCTCAAAACGCCAAAGTCCCCGTTCACACACACGCGTATATTTTAAGGGACTGGAGCTGATTTGAAAGCTATTCTTGAAATGTTAGCATTTCTTAAACACACA
Source organism: Triplophysa siluroides (assembly GCA_006030095.1). NCBI lineage: Eukaryota > Metazoa > Chordata > Actinopteri > Cypriniformes > Nemacheilidae > Triplophysa > Triplophysa siluroides. The sequence continues at coordinate 37,218 of VCII01000042.1, read as the reverse complement.
CAAAGCAAAAGCCAAACCCTTGTGCGTCCGGTCTTGGAGTAGTGACTGACCAGCGGCTGTTAGAAAGCAAACTGTACATTTGCATGAATCTTGTGCCAACAGTTCTGCGGTCTGTGTGCATTTGAATACGATTAAAACCGTACTTACATAACGCCGTAACTTTTTCTCAGGTGGAGACTTTCTGAGCCACCCCGAGCACACCACATCTCCCCCGCTCATTTTCTTGCAGCCTTTCAGGAAAAAACCCAACTTATGTTTCGAGTTTCGAGCTGCAAAACATCAAAGCAAAGTCCCGCAACGTGAGATGGAAGTTGCGCCGGCGTGTTTTTAGTAAATGTTTCAAAACGATATGAAAATACCGTCACTCCTGGTTTCCAGCACGTCCACACACTGGAAGAGAGCTTCCCAACAGCAACGCGGCTTTAACAAACTCTTCTGGATTGAATCCTCTGCTCTGACGGGCGAAATATATCAAACACAATGTTTAATCTCAACAATATCCGTCTCTTAGTTGAGCCTTCTTTGAGTTTACACACTTTGCTTGCGTAAGTAATCCACTGTTTTCGTTTTCCCGAGCTGAAATGCAACGAAGCGGCGACAGGCGCTCGCCAAGTTCGCCGTAGCGAAAGCTTTCCTTATTTCAAAGTAAAACCAAACAGTTTCCTCAAAAATATATACAGTTCTCCCATATTTTCCAAAACATTATGGTCGCGTTGGCGCCTAAGTGCTTTTTGAACTATAAATCCTCCTCGATCGTCGACCTTCCCTCCAGTTTCACTCCCCACGGTTCCTTGATGATTGACAAGCATAAACGTCGATACTTTCCCTAAACTCAGCCTCCTCTGGCCTATGGAGGCAGGGAGAAGTCGGACAAGACAGAGAATGAAGAACATTACATCATGGGAAATGTAGTCTTGGAGTTTTGCCCCGTCAGAAGGAAAACACAGGGACAGTGGCTCGTATTACTCAGTGGTTTGAATCACTGTAAGCAAATCTCTTACACATGTTCCGAATAGAACGTGTGAGTTTGGTTTAGTCATAATAGACTGTGATAAAAAGAACGCTTTGTGGAAAGCGACAACGTCTTGAACGCTAATGATCATGTGCATACTACACTTACCAGAATGCTGTCACACTTTTAGCCTGCGGTTATCCCAACCTTAAATCAAATCACATCACATCAAAGAGAATAATAAATTACTTTAGTTTATTACCTCTTCTCAGTGATTTAAGAAACCCTATGTTTTAATTAATAAATTCGGTTTAATCTTTGGCAAAAAATATATGCATTTACAATAAAGATTCAAAACGGGACTCTTTAAAAAGAAAGCAAGTGCCCTTAAAGTATTATTAAGTAATGATGATTATTTTAGTGATAATTACTAGAAATATATCGAAAAAGTTACAGAAAAGCACATTCATGAAACTTTGTGGGATTGGCATCTTCGGAATGTTCTTGTAATGCTAAACGACTCAGTTATGTCTGTATCGTTGTGCCTACTGAGTGATCAGATTTGAAGTGCAAAGAATTGATTTAGTCGGTTTACCATCCTATAATCTTTCGCGTCTGGATTTATGGAAGTGCACTATCATTCCAGTCCACTGGAGGTAGTATGTATGTAAATATGCATTTTTTGGCAAATATTATTTTTAAGCAAACATTCAAGTAGAAAGTTTGATTGTCATATTTCCAAATTTTTCCATCATGTAGTTTAAATATAAAATAATAAAATAATATGACATAAGTAGCCTTGCTAGGTTCAAGTGCAGGAAAAAGTTGCTTTCAATGTATAGTTGATGTATGGGTAGTTGCATAAACCGTACATGTGTCCTATGACATTCATATTACAGTCTCTATGCTATTTCATATAATAAATCTACATTTTAATAATATAAAATAATATATGATTAACAGTTTGTATTCAGTTTTTTTTTTTGCTGTCACAATTTAGGACATATTTATGGATTATTTGTCAATATACTACTCTTTTTGATTAGATTTTTTTTCTGAGAAACATTTTAGTTGTTCTGTGTCCAATGGAAGTCAATAGCGTTCAATGTTGTTTGGTTACCAACTCTCTTCAAATGTATTTTGTGTGTGTTCTGCAGTCATATATGTTTGGAATGGTATGAGGGTGAGAAACTGATTATGTTATTTAAACATATTTAAACAGTGATATTAAGAAATTGTAAAACTAGATGTACAGCCCTGTTTACATAATGTATTTTTAAATATTTATTTAAATTACAAAATCAAAAACGCCTACAGGGCTGTTGTTAATGTTAAAAGCAAATAGCAAAAGCTGCCCAGTATAACTTTTAAATTAAGTTAAAGTAAAAAATCCAAAATTATAATGGCGAATTCCACACTTTATGGTAACAATATGTAGTGACAATGTAGGCTAGATTTTATATTAAGCAGATTAACTGTGTGTGCACTAATACCCCACAAAGACATCATTAACAATCAGCATCATGGCTGTTTCCTTCAATTGCAAACTCAGACATTATGTCAATTGTAAAAAATCACAAATAATTAAAATGAAAACATTAAATACTCCCACTTTTCACATGTTAGTGGGAGTGGTCTATCAAGGAAATGTGTAGGCCTCAGTTGTTGAATAATTGAGAGTCATTGATTTTACCAAATGGTCTTAGGGACAGCGTGAGTGGTGCAACACTGCAGCTCACAACATGTTATAAAGCTAATGGCTCTGTGAGAGACTGAAGGTGCCCTCATCTCAAAACCACAAGTCCTGTTTTACTACATTACATATATTGGTTTTCTTTAATTATGAAATGTGCATCTCCAGAAAGCAAACAGTTACACAGAGTATAGTGTCTATTAATTTTGAACAGGAAGGTCACACAATGTGCTAGAATGGTGGTGCTGTACTGATTTTAACAGAACTTTGAGCTTAAGAACAAAAGCATTGTATTAGAGTTCACCCAAGGACAGGGGGACAGTGGTTCAAAAGGAGGACATTGGAGGATTAGGGGGTTACTTATAGATTGATGACCATTAGGTGACTGACAATGGACTCCTGCTTTGATAGTAAATCACAGGCATCATGCTTTGTGCTATATCGACCAACTTCCCATATCATGTTCCCAGACAAAACACTTGTTTAAAGGGGTCATATGGCGCGAATACGTGTTTTTCCTGTGTCTTTGGTGTGTTATAAGTTGCCCATGCATGTATTATACACGTAAAATTGCAAAAAAATTTAATGTCGGAACAAAAGATGCATTCTATCTAAAAGGGAATGCTCACCCAGACCTGCCTGAAACGCCTGGTGTAACCACACCCCCACAAATCCACGTCAGTTCATGGTATGATTTGACTAAGACCGCCCAAATGTATACGCAAGTGAGGTGGGCGTACCTGTCAGTACAATTGCTTTGGAACCTGATTTTCCTAATATGGTAATAGGCGTTACATTTCCGTCACACGGCCAATCATAGCACACCTCGCTTTTCAGAGCGATGAGCTTTGTAAGAAATCCCCACGTTTCAGAGAGGCGGGGCAAAGTGGAAATACAGCGTTTTTGGTCATTAAAACGTTTATACACATTGCATTACATCTAAAACATACGATAATATTCGTTTTAGCCGTGTCAAATGACTTTAAATTCTGCTTTGGTTATCGATGGAAGCTACAGGTTAAGACTCTGTCTTGAGTGTAGTGTTTTTGTGTTCAATTCAAATATTATAAAAACACAATGAACAGTAATTTTACCTATTTGTTACATTATTAAGCACCAAAGGTGGAATGTACGGTCTTTTGACATTTTGCACCAGTAAATGTAAAAAAAACGTATAGAACTAAAAGTTATTTAAGTGTTTATTAAGAATTAATTGCTATTAGACACTATTCATTGAGGAGTCTTCTTTACTAAAGAGCAAAAACAATCATTACATATTGACACTGTACAGCAAAAGCAAGGTTCTTTTCTATCCAGTCAAATAATTTGGTGAAATCGTAAGAATTGAAAGGCACATAAAATCAGCTAAAAATGTAAAAACATTTTCCCTGAATACAATAACTTAAGCGCAATTAAATAATCGCTACAACTATAATACCAAAACCAGAAGTTAAAGAACTTACGGTTAAAAAGTAATGCACATAGTTTACTGTTTGATCCAAAAATATTACATTTTTACAATTATTCTCTGCCTCATGAAGTATTGTTTAAAAAAGGAACAAAAGTTCTTAGGTTGAGACCAAAATGACTGTATTCTGTACAAATTTATTGCATGCCTATTTTTGACCTGTAGAACTGGATTCATTAAACTTTAAAGAAAAGCAAAAAATGCATGCAAACCACAAAAAAAGACAAATCTGATCCGAAGTGGCACCAGATTAGTGTTATTGGGACACAAAATGGAGTCTGATGTTTTCGGTGAGAATTTTCAGTGTTGACGCTTTCTTAGAAGACGAGTCTGCTGATGGTATTGAAGCCTCCACCTCCACCGCCACCTCCACCTGAGGGTCCACAGCTGCCAGGGGGTTCATTGTCATCAGAACCATTTGGCCGAAATGAGCAGGCCGAAGTCGCTTGGAGAGCCCGGGCGCTGGCATTCAGCTCCTGCTCCTGGAAGGAAAGTAACGAATATCCTTTAAAATTGTAGATGTGGTAACATAAACCACTTGTGCGCTGGATAGTACCAGATAGAAGGGTGAGTCCCCACACATTTTTTTTCCATCAGAAGGTTTTCCTGGTTGCATTTGCACAGCATTAGGCTCTCTTATCTAATTTTTAAAGAAAAAATGTACAAACACAGGATAAATAAAATGAGTTCTAATTTGTCAGAAAAAGTTCAGCCAGAGGCAATGCACTGCCAACACAAGAGGCACTTTGATCTGCATTACTCAGGTTAAAGAACAAATGAGAGGGACTGTTTGATGGCTGTCACCTTACATTTTAGAAGCAGCATGAATTAACTCTTTCCCTGTCAGGGATTTGAAAAAATTGCGAGCCCATGACAGCGTTTTTTTATAACTTTCACAAAACTTTGATGGCCCCAATATGTTATTTTATATGAACTTACAATAATTGCAAACTTGGGGATAAAAAACAAGGAAAGTCGGAAAATCTCATCAATCACAGGAAAAGTGTTAAGTAATATGTTCCCACCTGTAAGAAGAGTTTATTGTCTTTGGTAATAGCATCCATCAGCTCTTTCTGTAGGGGTGGCTCTCCATTCAGTCTCGAGCCATTAACTACTGCCTCTCCATTGCTTTCTTGTCCATTAACTTCTTGTTTTCTATAGATCAGCACATAGGCTGTGTCTTTAGGGAAGCGACTTGTGACATTCTGCAATGACTGAAAGTTTGTAAAAGTCACCCGGCTGTCATTAAACAAGAACCAGTCTATGGGCATGTGGTCGGCACACCCCATTTCATCTTGTGATAGGCTGGAACCTTCCAGATTGTTAGGATATGGGTGAGCTACATACCCATCGGTACTACTCACATTCCTTCCATATGAGTAGTAGTGACCACTCTCAGAAGACATACCAGAATGCATTACAACTGAACTTAAAACATATGGCACCGGAAGCGTTTCCAAACCACTTTCGTTTCTCTCGCTTTTCGCCCTGCTGTCCGTCACGCCCTCTTCTTTCTGAGAAGGCTTGAGTTTCTTAGCTAGATTCTCACCACTGTCAGGTGACTCGGATGGGGAAGCTGAATCTGAGGAAGCAGAGCTGGCGTGTTGGCACAGAGGCAGGCACATGCTCAGCGGTATGCCTACGTTGTCCATAATCTTGCGACGTACATGGCACGTGGCGTCATAAGAAAAGCGTAGCAGAGTCAGAATGAGGTACTCGGGCGCTGTCACCACCCGCATGACCTTCTCGGCCCTCTGGAGCGAGCCGCAGTGTTCGCAAAAGTAGCAGTTGTCATTTTCTAGGATTTCTGGTGCCAGGAAATAGTCTACTAAATCTGGCACAGACAAAGTGGGCTCCGCCACAGGCCTATCCGTCCTGGTTCCTGCTTCTTTTACAGAACTCTCCGAGCTTTCACTGCCTCCGTTCACTGCCCCTTGGCAGGGCCCCACGTTGGAGGAGCTTTTGAACTCATCAGTGGAGCCCTGTGGCTGGGACATGGAGGGGCAGAAGGCGAGGCAGAGATCTGTAAACGGCTCCTCTTTTTCTGACAGGCTATGGCACTTCAGGCACCGGATGGCTGTTGACAGTCTTCCACCAAACATGCGCTCCACGAGAGTGCGTCTATCTTCTTTGGCAACCATGGGATCAGAGCTTAATGGCACATCAGCAACCGGCTGACCTGCAGCACTGTGAACGTTTTCAGCAGATGGGGAAGCAGGTTCAGGCTTTGGACTGATCACCTGAAGGTCAGAGAGGGTCTTCTCCTCCTCATGCAACCTTAAAATGACAGATAAACAGAGTTAAAACTATGTGAAGCCTATGGTTTACAAACAACTCCCCCTGCTGTTGTGAGTCAAAAAGTACATTTATTTTGATTAAAAAAAAAATATCGCACTGAACATTAAAGTTCCATTTTTTTTGTAACCATATTGAAAGACAGATTACCTGTCCAACAGAAAACGTAAATACTCTGAGCAGTCTTGCTGGGATCCAGCTGTAAACCAGGGCGGTCGACATGCCTCCAAAAAATTCCTTGGTGAATATGCTGCTCTCTGGTGAATATATATATAAAGATAGTAGTCACTGATAAACAGACTTTAAGGAAAAATAACTCTAAAATGCTTTAATTTACAATGCAATAACTTTCTTATGTGTAAGACAACACATTATTCTGTGTGGTTACAATGAATAGAGAACAAAAACACCATTGAAGTATTTCATAGAATTGTAAAATGTATTTCTCATCTCACAAACTAAATAATCTACAATAAATACTAAATAAATGATTTCTAGTTTTGATTAACTATTGTAAGTTATTGAATCATTAATAAAACATTGTAAACAAACAAGTTTACAACAACCTTTGTGCATTTAGTGTTAAAAAGTGATCAAAAGTTTGATGAATTTTTCTTGATAAGCAAGAAAAAACTGATTTGGATAAGCATCATGATCTGAATGCATTCTGGAGGGCAACCGTAAGACATTCGGAATCGGATCAGGAAAGAAACATGGTTTGAAAAGTGACATAAGATATGAAATATACAATAATAAGAAAGAAACAACATAAACCTACAGTCTCCAGTGTGACAGCCTATTTTGCAAACAACATCAAGATAATAACGAATCTGCTTTCGAGTCAAATAAATAATGAATAAATACATTTATTAAGCATTTATAACATGCGAGTTAAAAAATATGGAGGACAAAAAATGACTTATATAATGACTAAATAAATAAATGCATAAAAGCAGAAATAGATAAATTAATAAATAAACGCAGAAATAAATGCTTACATAAATAAATACATGCAAAAAATAAATAGACAAATAAATTCAGAAATGTATAAATAAATAAATCAATCAATCAATACATAAATGCGTCAAAAAAATTCTGTCAAAAATAGTAACTTTGTACCATTTTTGTACTACCACATTTATTTCTGTATTTCTACATTTATTTACAAATTTCTACGTTTATTTATTCTCTGTCCGTATGTTCATAAGGTAGGTAAGATAGGTTATTTGCATATGACGTCACGTTACTGCATTTGAGTAGTACCGCGAAGTGCAGATGGCGGCCTAGGAAGTGTTTTTCATATAGGAAATACACAAACTCAATCAAACCCTGAAACCAAAATGCTATTCTGTTCATAACGGGGAAATACAAGTATTGAAAAAAAGCTGGAAAAAGTGACTTGTAAACTTGTGTCTGTGTCAAGAGGAACCGAGTTGTATGATAGGGACTTTCTGACATGCCTAAACATGCGTTTCCCTGATCATTGTTTAGGCATGTCAGAAAGTCCCTATTATCCGACTCGGCTCCTCTCGACACAGACACAAGTTTACAAGTCACTATTTTCTGCTTTTTTTCAATGCTTGTATTTCCCGGTTATGAACAGAAAAGCATTTTGGTTTCATGGTTTGATTGAGTGAGGCAAACCATAAACATAAATGTATTGAATTATTCATTTCTGCGTTTATGCACATATTTATTTATTTATGCATGTATTTATTATTCATTAATTTATTTATACTTGAGTCATTTTTCGTCCTCCATAAAAAATGGCTCACTACTTGGCAGGTATTTAGTTAAAATCCCCCTTTTTATTTATGCAGTTATAACTCCTTTATAATGAATAAGTTACTTATTAATCATTAATGAACACATTTATAAATGCTTTATGAAGGAACCTTAATGCAAAGTGTTTCCAAAATACTTTACACATTTTTTTTGTACTGTTTGAACACAAAAGAAAATATTTTGAAGAATGTAGGACAGTAAACAGGTCTGGGCACTTTTGACTACCACTGTATTTTTACCTACTATGGAAGTCAATGAGTCCAAGAACTGTTTGGTTACAATGAATCATCCAAAATATCCTTCTCTGTGTTTATCAGAACAAAGAAATGTATACAGGTTTGGAACAACTAAAGGGTGAGTAATTCATTGTATAAGCAACCTAAATGTCTTATCTTAACTAAGGCCAACTCTTGGCTTAATCTAAGTCCTGATTTAAAAAGCAAATATGCAACAGGAGTTACATTGAGTTATTTTATGAAGCCTTTGTGTCCTCTTGAGACTTGGCAGTGACGATCCACTCCCAATGAAAGTAAAAATCAAAACAATAGCTTGTGAATACAAAGTACTAAAACAAGAAAGCCATGAAAACTTACACAACACAAAGAAAAGTAAATAATATTTACAACATTTTCTTTTTTGCGTGAACCATTCAAAAGCCGCAGTCCCCATTTATTGTAAATGCTTGCAAAAACAAATTATGGAGGGGGGAATCTCCTTTTCGGATAAACAATTATTGTATTACATTTATATTTTGGGGTATTAAGATATTTAGGGACAATTAACTCGATCCCAGGGGATTGCAAATACCTATGTAAAATGTATAGGATAAAGCAATGTAAGTCGCTTTGGATAAAAGCGTCTGCCAAATGCCTAAATGTAAATTAACTCTTTCGCCGCCAGCCTTTTTTTATCACTCCTTAGAAGTGGGTACGTTTCTTCAAAAATGCATCACTTTGATTAAACAGCTGAGATAATTAAATTTTTTTGTCAAAGACTCCGCCCATATTAGACTCAGAACAATGATTAAAAACTGATAAAATATATATGTTCTAGGTTCAGAGATTCTGTACTTTTTCCAAAGGTGTGTACCAGCGCCACCTGCTGTACAACACCACAAACACAGATTGCCGTAATAACTCGTCTTTGGCAGGGAAAGAGTTAAGACACTAAAAGATCAGCTATTTCTGCAACATTCTAAATTACAGACAGACAAACTACACAGAGATAAACAAACCTGTGTGTGGGCTAAGAAAGCAAAAAGAAGCTGGAGCTTCTTCACAAGGGTGTTGGAGCCATTCAGATGCAGTGACAAAACATGTCGTCTGAAACTTTTAAGGGGAAACTGTTAGAGCTGAGATATATCTTCTTTAGGTTGAATAGTTTAATGGAAAATAATTAAATGCCGGAGTATCATTTATGCATTATGAATATCCCTACATGTAGAAGACTATAAAACAGCAGGACAAATTACATTAGAGTTAAGATGCAAATCTAATACAAAAAACTAGATGTCAGACTTACTCCGTAGCCATGAATAAAATCTGGATGATGCTGTTCATGTAGCATGTGTTGCCCAGATTCACAAGTCCTGTCTTCCCCGTTTCTGATTTGCCTGTGAGCTTGAGCAAGCCTGAGGCAAATGAGTTGGACTGTGAGGTCCAGGCGCTTTGGTTCAGAACATATTTAATCTTCTCTTCATTAGGTTTAGGCAGGTCCTAAAAGAGAACCAGATGTTAATAAGGTGTCTTAATCACTTTAAATAAAATAAGTATGCAAGTTAGCTCATAAAACATCCTGTCTTACTTTAATGGATTCAAGAATGCTGTCATAGAGGTCTGGGAAGCCAGAATATTGGTACATCATGCAGTGGATGAGTTCTGCGAATTGCAACAGGAAGGTTTTGCTGTTGGGAAGGCCATCATTCTTCAAAGATTGCACCAACGGCACTACGCGGGGTACTACCTGGTATAAATGAGAGTAGATCAAATAAGATGCAATAAATGCAACTACTAGAGAATATTAGTTATAATGTTAATATAAATTTCAGTTTTTGTGAGATTCAATTATCCCATCGATGATGCCTTATTTTGTTCAGGTATAATTTCCCTATTTTTATCCATTTATTTTTACACTACAATTGTAAACATCATGTTTTATAGAAAAAAGCTGAATCACTTTTTCCCCTAGATAATATTTTTTAACTTTCTTCAAAAAAATATTTTAAACATCACTTTTATAACACATGCAATAGATTATTAAAAGTACTTCTTATTTGATTTATATCAAGAATCAGCAAATGTTTAGTGAATATTATTCATTTAATGTGAAATAAAACTGTGCTAAAAATGTTACATTCAATTACAATTCTCTAGAGGTTTCTGGAGTGATTAAAGTAAAGCAATGCTTTATGATGGCCTTACTAAGTGGAAGGCTTCAGGAGAGTGCTGGAAACTAAGCAGCATGTGTGACAGAACCACCAGCGCTCCCTGTCTCACAATGGGGTACCAGAGACGATTAAAGACCTGCAAACAAACAGTCAGAAACAAACACAGATGAAGAGCTGTACCACTAAACAGAAATATAAAACTAAACAGCTTTTTTAAGCTGTCTCATACTCCTCATTTGTACATATTCTCTTCTGTGTGCTGTCTGTGGTTCTCTGAATGACCATAAAATCTTCTACATTAGTAAATACAGACAAAACCTGTTCAATTTTAAGCAATGTGACATCTATGAATGGTAAACTTTTGAACAGCAGCAAGTCCCTTCAATAAAGCAATGACCCAGGTGTCCACATGATGGGCCAAAGGCCAGGACAACCAGTCAATCATTCTGAAAGAGAAACACAGCAAGAGAAAAAGGTCAAAGTGTGTCACATATAAAATATAAGCCTTACATAACAGAAACACAAAAAAAGTGCCAGCATTTTGACCTCAATCCTCACAACCCCCCAAAAACACATCATCACTGTGCATTTAAAATACATCAGGCCATTCATCAAGCAGTTGGATAGAGGGCTTCAAAACACAAAAGCACTATTCACAGGCTTTTCACAGTAAACGCACACTGTCTGACCTGCAGAGTGCTTGTGTCATACTGGCATCTTTGACATTCTGGTCAGTAGTCAGGCTTTTGATGAGGACTGTAATCATTTGCAGAGGGATGTGCTGGACCAGGCTTGCCAGGGCAATGGAGGGTTCAAATGAAGGGTCTGCAATAGAAACAAATGACATCTCATTAAAACATGTACAGCTCCTTTAACAGAAACTGTTAGGTCATAGTTGTTGTGTCCTTAAAGCGGCCCTGCAACGGTGTTTCATGCATTCTGACTTCTTCACAATGTTAAATGTGCTGTCTTCTCATGCTTAACATGGTCAACTTGTCAAAAAATGAGTTATATTACGTAGTATTTCTGTGCTCGATACACTCCCCCAGCAATCGTACAGGTTTCTGAAAGTTTGTTTTTGAACATATAAAACTGTTTCGTAACTTTTTTTCTTAGTCCCTTATTGGACAATTCTCCTGGAAAAGCACGCGGCCGCAAGGAGAGCAGGAGAAGGAGCATGCGCAGACGTCACTTCACTTGTAAGCAGGAGGGGAGAGCATACGTTCGCGAAGTTCAGGTGTTTGTTTGTTCACTACATTTGGGTGATGAATGTTATATAAACTGTGGATATAATGCTGGATTTGGAGATGGTTTGAAACTGATATATGGAGCCGTCCCAGCGCAAAAAAATGCCGGACATGAACCGCATGCGGTGAGTGACACTGATGTTTGTGTGTTGTTGACAATGGGTGCGCACGTGCTTTGGTTGAGCCTATCCCCCCCCACCCCACACGCGCAGTGTGTTTTTGGAAACAATCGTAAAGCTGTGTCTATCTTTTATAAATGTGATCAAACTAAATACTCTTCGAAGATATGAAGTATGCAATACTACTCTATAGGTTTATAAGATTAATATGAGATTGGCAGAAACCCTGTGTGTTAGGGCCACTTTAAGCTATTTAGAATCCTTTAAAGCAGATCATCAGACTCCTCAAGGGCAAAGCTTAGACAGTGGGCCTCAGAAGGGGCCAACTCTAAATGTTTTGTATTTGCCCTGTGAATTGTCACAGTGCAAAATGGTCACACATTTTAAGTAATATTTCTTATTTTCCCATATAACCCTTTAAATCCACTTCATACACACTTAAACTTGACATCATATCTGGACTACAACCTTACAATCTAAAAACTTCTGACTAGGAATCTCTACTTGAAATATCATAAAATAACATCATCATCATGTAAATTTCACCATAAGAAAAGGAAGGGGCTTGCTGACCTGTAGAGGAGATGATTGCAAACACCTCTTGAAGCGAGGGCAGCAGTGTGGCCGTCTCCGCCTTCCAGATGGCCTGAAGCAGCGTGCTCACCCTGGTTACCTGGGTCACATACTCCCGCAGCTCCCGCTCTTCAGAGGCAGAACAGTGGAAATACGCAAAAGTGCGTACAAGCTGCTGACAGAAGAGAACTCCTGACTTTTCTCGTGGAATGCACTGGGGGAAGTCCGTCAGTATGATGGCCAGCTTGGCACAGGTTAGTGGCTCTGGCCGTCCACAGATGATCCGCAGGACCTCCGTCTGTAGCAGTGGTGCCAACTCTAACACGGCCGGGCAACTGATGAGCAGCCGCAAGGAGCTGTGAAGATAGTCCAGGATGGCCGGGTCTCTGCAGTCCAAAGAGCCGTAACCTTGCTGAAGGAGACCAATCACATACTCCTTGCTGAAGAAGCTTGCAAACTCATCACGGTGGTAGCGTGCATAGGCCTCCTGCACTTGGAGACCGACCTGTCGCTGAAAAGCATCCTCGCCCACAAGAATGAGACGGGCAGTGAGATGGTACAAGGCCTGGCATTGCTCCTCTGTCACCTCTTTTTCTGCAGCCTCCATTACTTTTTTCACAATAGCACGTTTGACTGACACGGGGTGGGAGGAGCTGACGAGTGCCTCCAAAATCTTATCCATGGTTGGACTGTGTGGCACCACAGAAAATGTGAGGTAAGATATTACTACAAAAAGAGAAGGTTTGGCATTAAACAAGAGGAACTGATATAAACTTTTATTAAATTTCAAGTTTATTACTTTAAAAAAAAAAGAAAGAAAAAAAAGGCACAATTCCAACTGGCATTATTGTATCACCCGCTATGTATGTAAACGACGCTTAAAAAAAGATGAATGATGAAAATAATGAGCGGAAAAAATATATAGTAAAACGGCAACACATCCAACAAACATCGTTTCCCTCTTAAGCTATAGCTGAAACGTAACTGCCCTGCTAGCTAGCTACCTATGCTAACAGTAAGAGCAACAATGAATTAAAACATATGTAGTTAGTACGACAAAACAAAGAAAATATATGAATACAAACACTGTTACTACGTTAAATACGCTTTTAATATTTAGTCAGATAAAATACTTACCTAACTGGCTGACTTCGAAATAAAACAGGTAAACAGCAGCACTGACTTAGCAAAACAAATCTCTTCCTTCCCTGACCTTACGTAAAGACCGCAACAATCACCGACACTCACCAGACTAAGTCATCCGTAAATCCTTGAGTGTAGAAGTCACAATAAACACCAAAAGGATTTTTTTGCAGGTTTATGTTGCGAGTTGTTTGATAAACTGCGACCTCTTTCAATCAGCTGTTGAAACTCACATACATACCTCATCTGAATGCGCGACGACTGTCAGGACCCCACAGTCGATCCAACGGGGGTCCTGTCCCAAATGGCGCAATTCGTGTGGACTTGCGGTCTCGTGGACCTAAAATGCGCTTGAATCCGGCTGAATCCGAAATGGCATACTCAATGAGTGATACTCAATTTCAGTAAGAACTTACTTAACGAGGGTACAGTATGGCCCTGTCCCAAATGGCGCACTCCGGTCTTATGGACCCTCCGAGTTTACACTTGGTGACGTCAGGAAGTGCAGCCCTATACCCTATAGACATAATAAAAACCTACTCTGCGTTTCATTTTGAAGTGCTCATCCATATGCCCTAAGACTCCGAATGGTTTACCATTTGTTTACCAGACTGCGTCATCATCGCGCGCCCATAAAGAGGAGCCGTCACCACATAAAGAATCCGTGCAAAGAGCAATGGGAGCCCGAAGTGAACCATCAGTTCTACCCTTTGAAATTCTTCATTCTGAAGTGCCCTTTGAAGTGGCCAGTTATGAGCAATTCGGTTTGGAACGACCCTTCAGTATGGCGGCCATGATTGTTGTCACTCCGAAGGGCTCTTCGGAGGGCGATATTTCCCAATTTGAACGCATGGCTAGACGCCGCGATGGCATCTTTGCTCTGCTGCTGCGATTCGTCATCGGCGCCGCCGTATTAGTGAGGGCAACAGTTCACCAAAAGCCCTCTGAACCCGATGGGAGAGCTGCGCGTTTTCGGAATTAAAAGCACAATCACGTTTACATTTCTAAACATATTTCAATGGTTTACGATGAACGTAGAGTACAACTTCAATTGCATCATATCTCGATAGTTATAGCCTACTTTAAAGTTAATGGTTGTCATAATGAAATGTGAAATCCATTATTTGTGCCTGTTATTCGTGGGAATCCACTAGATGGCATCATGTTCAGTGGTATGATAAAGACAACACAGGCAACAGAATAAATAAATAACCACGTTGCAGTAGTCGAGAATAAAACACAAACATGTAGAGATTGTTTCTGAGATTTATTTGGATCATCGAACAAAACACCCAAGGTAATATATAGTTTAATATAAGTATTAAATAAAAATTATTATTAAACAAGCTCTATTATTAATCCAGTAAAAACGTTACAGCAGTAAAACATGATGTATGTGATATAGTAAAACAAATAACACTGCAATGCATTATTAGTATGGAATAGCAGTATACAGTCATAAAAGTAAAGATGCATTGTTTTGATTTTTCCCAGTATTTTAAAGTGCACGAGCTGTTCAGATCATGTTCATCTAATCTACCTTAAATTATTTCACATTATGTTTACACAATGTTTAAGCCTAAATGATTGCTTGACAAGCATTGCTTGACAAAATGTATATATGTCTTTTCTGTAGCTCAGTGGTAAAGGCATTGCGTTAACAACGCAAGGTCAAGGTTGTGGGTTCGATCCCACAACCTTGCACATACCTATATATAAATGTATAGGATAATGAAATGTAAGTCGCTTTGAATAAAAGCGTCTGCCAAATGCGTAAATGTAAATGTAATGTCTGACATCCACGACAATCCTCCCATCCATTCTGTGATTAGGTGTTTGCAAGGACTTCTGGGTTGTAAGTTGTGTGGAGCCTGCTGCAGTGTGGGCTTCGACGAAGACCGCACAAATGGGTCCCTGATGAGCACACTTCAGAGCGTAAAAATTACAAATGGGACATCTACGGACTCATAGTCTTGGCGAGCATGGATAATTTAAGTCCTCCGGTCATGTGGACCTCCTCCAAATCCACACTTGGGGACGTCAGGAAGTGCAGACCTATAGGGCACTAGGCACGAATCCACAAGGTTTTTTTTTATTTATTTTTTATGAATGCTTAATTAACAACAACAAATACATGAGACAAATACAAAAATTACAATAATAACAACAACACAGTTTATGTATCTCTTTTTTGCTATGTACACAACTAAGGGTATTCAGAACAAACAACATTGTATTTTTATACAAAAATATATAATAATAATAAAAAGTCTACAATTCAAGGCTTTACAATAGTCCAACGTTCTTTTAGCTTTAGTGTTCCTTACACCCTTCAATGTTTTAAAATATTGACAGAGCTCAAATTTAAAATGTGTAAAGTTTGGTCGACAAATGGACATTTGTGAATATGAAACTTGCCTAAAATAATAAATAGATTAAGCAAAAAAATGTATTTTAGCTAAAGGTTTGTCATACAAAAACAAATATTTTTAGCATCCAAAACAATGTCAATGCCAGAAATCTCCCTAAAAAATATCTTAGTCAATCTTAAATAACTTTCATAACAAATGCAGTCAAAAAAAGATGCAAAATAGTTTCATCATTCATATTACAAAAAGCACAAGTTATATTAAAGGGGTCATCTTTTTAGTTTTTCTAGGTCTTTGATTTGTTATAAGTTGCCCATGCATGTATTAGACACGTAAAAATAGCAAAAATTAAAGTGTCGGAACAAAAGATGCATACCATCTAAAAGCGAATGCTCACCCAGACCTGCCTGAAACGCCTCGTGTAACCACACCCTCTAGTCAACAAATCTACATCAGTTCATGGTATTATTTGTCTAAGACCGCACAAATGTAAACGCAAGTAAGATGGGCGTACCTGTCAGTACAATTGCTTCGGAACCTGATGTTCCAAATATGGTAAGAGGCGTTACATTTCCGTCACATGATTGCAGTATTCGACCAATCACTACGCACTGGTTAACTGGCCAATCATTGCACCTCGCTTGTCAGAGCTTTGTAAAATATCTCAGAGAGGCGGGACAAAGAGGAGATACAAACATGCACGGTATGGGGAAAATACAGCAGTTTGAACCATAAACCATGTATACACATTGCATTACATCTAAAACAAACGATAATATTCGTCTTAGCCGTTCCATACGACTCCTTTAATGAATAAAGTTGTAAAAAAATGTTGGGTTCTTTTTTAACCCAAACACTGGGTTGAGCTGAGAGGGTCATTTTTTTGGGTTCTTTTTTCAGCGGTGGGTAGTTTTTGTGTAACCCAGTTCGATGGGTTACAGGTTGGGTCATTTTATTGGGTTATTTTCCTCATTGTTTTTGTGTAACCCAGTTCGCTGGGCTATAGGCTGGGTCATTTTCACTGACAGTTGACGCACACCTGACGATGTATGTATCAATATTTTAACCTGTAATCAATTGTTGTTCATGAAAATGCAAAATTGGATAATAACATAATAATAACATGCATTTCCTTCTCGTCATGTTTCCCCTTTATCTTCCCTCAGTGTCTCTCGTCTGTTGTCTGACTGTTGCGTTTACAGCCTGTTTAGACTGCCCTAGACGTAGCCGCGGCTTGTATATTGAAGTAATTTTTGCCTAAGTCTAGTCTGTCTTAGTACCTAGCCTCGTCACGATTTTCCTAGTCTGGAATTTAAAATTAAAATTTGGCACAAAAGGATGCACTCCTGCACTTGTTTGAATCTAAAATACAAGTCAAAATATAAAACAATGACTTCACTTACCTTTCAAGGCGATCATAACAACGAGAGTGTCACCTATGCGGCAGAGCACCTTAGATCACTACGCAAAAATAATAGTAATAATTTAGAAAGATTATATCTATTATATACACAGCATCCGAAAGAAATAAACATACACTTACCGAAAAGGAAGACAGCAGTCACATACAAGCACGCATAGTAATGTATACAACGATGCGATGCGGCAAAATATCACCCCAGAAAGGCAAACAGCCACTCTTAAACAACAAAGGGAGCGCGCCGAACAGACACCAGCCTTCCAGAAAAAGGCATAATTATACCCACCAAATAATAACACGCATTACTAGTGGGCGTGGAGTTCGCACACTGAATTTCATTTCACCACAATCTACCTCCCACTTTTAAATCGCCGACCCGGTGATGAATAAAAAAACACTAGGTTTAATCCCAAGGTCTAAAAATGGCAGCTACACAATTTAAGCCCGAGTAAGAGGGCAATGAAACCCCTACCGCACGAGGTAGATGATGAACGTTGGGATGGTGACCAGCTGTTACTCGCCCTGTTCATCGTGGTGCAGCCCCCGCAACCTCTGACTGCACTGCTGGCAGATCCATCTCATCCTCCTCATGCATAGAGACCTCTGGTAATTAAAGTATCTCCTCTACGGACACACCGCCATGAGGGTCTCTCTGAGCTCGACTCTTGAGCAACGATCGATGCACAGTAGTCACCTTTGTAGTGACTGAGACCGATCAGACACGCAATAACTAGTTATATTTCTTAAGTATAACAAAAACATCCCTCACCCAACCAGCCAGCTAGTCGCCAGGGGGTCAACCCCCAATCTGCACCTAACACCTAGGCAGGACCAGATCTCTGGTGACCATAGCAACCCACACCAAATGTGTGTATTTTACGACCGAATGGAATGTAGGGAGCTGAACTCTCTTTACTCACTTTGGGTACAGACATAGGCCACAATCCTAAATACATCAATAAAGAAATGTACGTACACTCATTTATAACCTTTCCGTGTATTGATGTTCTTGTTATGTCTGTTTTAAACATTAATCCAAAGTATCCATGAATGAGTGTATAACTACTGGAATTATTAGATTTGTAGTAACTCATTTAACCAAGATGATATGTAGATCATGTTTGGTGTCTATGAGCTACATTTGTGACGTCCTTAATGTTGATGTTTGTTGTGTTTTGGTAACTCTTTTCATATTAGTTTTATCAAACTCTTAGAAGTTTTCTTAGTGAACATCCAATCAGCTTTCACATGCAAAACACCATCTGAAAGACAAAGACCATTAACTTTCCCTCCAAAGTTGCCATCTCCTGATTGGATCAGTCACGCCTGTAGGATGTGACATCCTTACAGTTTAAAAGAGACCACGAGAAGAGTCTCTTTCTCTCTCTTTTCTCTCTTCAGCATTTCGGGTTCTTCGGGTTTTCGGTTTTTCACGGGGGTTTGTCACCCTGCATCTCTAAAGGATGGACTAGAAGAAGACTTCACCTGTACCCATAAGTTTGCCAGGCTGCGGCCTCGTCTTTCCAGATACAGATCCACTGCATAAAACTGGTTCCCTCTGACCACATCAGCCAAGATCAACTTGAGCCTCAACAAACTGCATCAGGACACTTTCTTTCTTTTGATGGGCAAGACGTGCAAGTATCAAACTTAGTCTTATTAATGGATGCATAGAGCATCATTAATCCTTTTAACAAAGGTGCTTTACAAGAAGAAACTGATGTTTTGTTCAGGCTATTGATCTTCTGAATATCATATACTGCCATAAATCCATGCTCTGTTCTTCTCTCTGCTTCAACTTCAACCTTCTTCCAACGCTTAACTGTATGTGTGTGTGTATGTTAGATTAGTAGGTGTTTAGTCTAGGTAATAAAGTCCTGTTTTATTTCACACGTGACGTTGTTTGTAGTTCATGCTCATAATCCGGAGTCCCTAAACATGCCGATTCTTGCTGCCTGCTCGTATTGCTAAGTGATTTTCCCACATCATGAATTTTGATCCAGATAATTATAATTGATCATAATCAATTGAATTCATCCCAATTTGGGCTGATATTTGTTTCCCTTACAAAGGGTGGTGGAGAATATATTGCTTATAATTGTGATCAAAGCTCATGATAATTTTTACAAATTTGGTGAAGAATACTGTTTAAATAATACTGTTCCTCATTGAATACACTACACCTTGCTCAAATTCTCCACAGGTGCAATAGAATACAATGAGTGTCCTTAGCAGACTGACACCTTTCACATTCCTGGCACCAACGGGCCACGTCGGAAGACAGACCTGGCCAATAACACTGCCTTCTAATCAAATCTGCAGTCCTTTCTATACCCTGATGACCATGTTGCTGATGCAATGAAGTAAACACCTCTAACCTCAGGGCAGCTGGCAAAAGTAACTGCAGGACCTCTTCCCTACCATTCGGACAATGAACCTGCCAATTGATCCCATTGGGGAAGCAATATCAAGGCTGTGCATTCCGCCTCCAAAATGGTAGGACCTCAGACATAACAGGATCTACTGCTTGCAGTGATGCCAAATCCTCCAAAGAATAACCTGGCACAGTAACAATCATAGCTTGTTGTACCTCTACTGCTAATTGACCCTCAAGGGCCTGCTGCAAAGGGGCTGGTACTGCAGTTCCTGGCATTAACCCACCAATTCCTTCACTCTCAGAGGGATACTGGTGGGAAAGGGCATCTGCATTCCGATTACTCTTTCCTGACCGATAACGTATTTCAAAGTCAAATGCCGCCAACTGTGCGGCCCAACTCTGCTCAGTAGCCCCAAGTTTTGCAGTGGACAAATGACTGAGAGGGTTATTATCAGTAAAAACCACACACCAACTGCCCAATAGATATTCTCTAAATTTCTCAGTCATGGCCCACTTGAGCGCCACAAACTTAACTTCATGGTGCTGTAGTTTGACATATTGCGCTCAGTGGGCCTCAGACTGCGACTCGCATACGCAATAGGGCGCACATGGCCTTCTTGCTCATGAGAGAGTTTAAAAATGAGACCCGTGGATGTTAACAAGGCCAATGAAGCTGTGGTGTTTCAAAATCTTTACGGACCTAGGGGTGTGCAATGTGTTAAACCTTTGTTTAAATACAAAATCGGCTATATTATAAGAATATCTAAAATGAGAGGACCCTTTGCCAAGGGTTATGAGAAGAATTATACAGAAGAGTATTTCACAGTGAATATGTGTGTCAGGGTTTGACGGGGGAAGAACCCAAATGCAGGCAGCGATAGTACGGGGGGAACACAAGACTTTTATTATACAAAAAACACTTACAAAAAGGCAAAACAAAACCCACGATGGGGAAAACAAGACGAGATAAACTAATAATAAAAACAAGGACACGGACTAACTAGACTAGAAAAACAAACACTTAATACCAACACTAACTTTACACTTACTAGACACGGGGGAACAGGAACAAGGCAATCAAACATGAAGTGCTGGTAAATGCACACAAGAGTGCATGTGGTGGTGCATGTGGTGGTGCATGTGGTGGTGCATGTGGTGGTGCATGGTGCATGGTGCATGTGGTGCATGTGGTGGTGCATGTGGTGGTGGTGGTGGTGTGTGGTGGTGCATGTGGTGGTGCATGTGGTGGTGCATGTGGTGGTGCATGTGGTGGTGCATGTGGTGGTGCATGTGGTGGTGCATGTGGTGGTGCATGTGGTGGTGCATGTGGTGGTGCATGTGGTGGTGCATGTGGTGGTGCATGTGGTGCAACGTACAATGAACGAGCACAGGACAATGAAACATGAGGACTCTTTAAAGGGAACAAACACAGGATAATTAATAAGGACCAGGTGATAGGGATGAAACACTGATGGGAAAGCTAACGAGACGAAAAGGGCGGGAAACACAGACGAGACTCGGAGAGAGAGTGAGAAGATCACTAAGGTCCAACCCCTCTCTCCACAAAGAACCTTAGACTATGTCATGGCTCCGCCCCAGATCAAGAATAAACAAGACAAGATGGCGGAACCATGACATGTGTGTACCACGTGAACCCCCCGTTTACAAACTTTGTGATTACGATGGAGATATTACCGGTGGAAGTTTTTATGAACCAGAGTTACAAAAAAGATCTGTGAACAAAAACAATACGTTTTAAAGTAGAAAAAATCTTGGATAAGATAAAGCAAGGTAAGAAGAACATGGACTTGGTAAAATGGTATGGATGGCCGTCTAAATTGAATAGATGGATTCCTGAAAAATGAGTGATCGATGTACCGATGCTTTAAAAAGAGCATTCATAGAGAACTATTTTTGAAATAAATAACCCCACTCCTCAACGGTGTGAATTTCAAGAAGAATACACATGATGGCGAATCCTTGAGGAAGCCGTCACGTTACCCTATAAAAACCGGTATTATGATGACCTTGAATCTTTGGTTAGAGAGATAATGAATCCCTTATACCACTCACATCTTTAGGTTACGACCGTGTGAAAAAAAAGTGTGTTTCTGAAGGCGAAACCTAATAACTTTCTACGGGAAATTAGCCAAATTTTACACTGTAAAAATTGCTGTAAAAAACAGCCTAATTCTGACAGTAACATACTGTTTTTCATTAAAACAGTAATATACTGTAGAAAACAATGCATCCTGGGCAATATTTTGCAGTTTAATTAACCCCTTCATACCCTGCTTCAATAAGAATGGACATTACAAAACTGCATGTTTCTATCATTTTAATAATACCTCACAGATTGTTAACCAAGTTAATGGTAACCTCATTGTCTTGCCCCAGTTATATTTTATTTGATTGTTATGTTTTTCAAAAAAATCTGAAGATATCACATGGTTAAAACATGCAATTTTATTTTGCTTCAGTTGGGGTTTCCAGTGTTGTGGACTGAAAAAACAAATCACGAAAAAATCGTGTTACGAAAAAAGTTATCACAAATCCTATTTTTAACATTTGTTTCTAAAATTAAATAATGGTTATGTCAACTGAATATTTTTGCATATCATTTTAGCAAAGGAAAATATCATAGGTTAAACAACAGTACAATGCAGTATTTTTCTGGAGCATGAGAATTAGTTTTGTGAAAGTTTGTCTCGTCAGTTCTGTAAGTTCACATATCTTTAGCGTCCCGAATCATTTTCACTCAGATACTTTTGGGCAGGTGCAGTTTTCCCACAAATGTCAGACTTTTCTGCCCGAAGAGGACCCACGCGAGGCCACTGGACCATCCGTGGCGCTTCATGTGCACCAACCTGCATTTGCACGTCCACATTACACGGTAAATAAAATAATGTTTTACTTTTATCGAAAGTATGTGTTTCAGAACGGAAGTATTATCAAGTAATGTTTGAAATTGCTGCTTAACAAGCATGTGGTTGGTAAGTAACTTACGCGATTTTAAAAGGGCTCGTCATCTTCGAGATATAACCCAAATGTTCACATTTACTTGCATTTTACAAACCCCAAGTTTTATCTGCTTGTTTTGTCATCTCCGAACTTTCAAAACTGTGGTTGTTGCAAACTTACCAACGCTAGTAATCTTAAACAGTCTATTGCTAGTGCTAATAACAGTAGCAAAATCACCACTAAACGTTACGTTGAAATTGCGATGATTTTACGTTTAAATGTGGCTTATGTTTTGAAAGGAAAGCAAACTGGTAGTTTGAGTGTTTAGCAAATACAGATTGATTAAGCATCAGTTGCGTAATGATTAGGGTGCTAATGGGTGTTTATACTGATATTGGTCACATGGAAAATAAGCAATTTATTCTCGTCTCATTTCCGACATGTTTGAGCCTTCTATCGCTGCATATTTAGTCTTTAGTGTCAACGCTTATTTAAATGACGTTTACATTGAATTTGAGAAATTGTATGGCAATTGTGTAGGTTGCTTCATTTTGTCTTTAAATTGGCAGCAAAAATGTTCCCCTGTCAGGCATGTGGGCATAACTGTGCCACAAATATTGGCTTATGTAAGGCACATGAAAATCCATAAAAATACACCTAATTTAACTTTTAGGTGTGTTGTGCCAGATTGCAGTCGGACTTTTCAAAAGTTTAGAGCTTTTAATTGTCACATTTACAGACATGACAAAGCTGTAGTTAGGCCTAAATTGTGTCATGATGTTGAATTAACATGTCATGTTGACTTCTGCAGTGAAAAGTTTCAGAGGCAGTTACACTGGATCTCAGATGGTGAGAGTAGTTGTAGATGAAATGAGGAGGTATGATCCCAACCCTACTCGCTCACAGTGTCTCACTGTGATTCGAAATATCATCAGGCAGTACCCAAAACGTTTTGCTGATATGGCATCAAACGGGACGCTTTTGGGTGGAGGTTATTCGTCACTGCTAGTTCAAGTGAAAAACCGCATTGAGAACTTGAACCGTCCGGCAAGCTGTATGCGTCACAGATCCTCTAGAAGCAGTTCTACAAATAAGAGGAGGCCAAGTGACAATTATGGTTGTACAAGATTTCAGCCAGACCTTCCTACAGAAGAAACTGACTAGATTGTGGAGCAGAAAAACCTAACACTGGTGGATATTTACAGCCAAGAAGGTGCAGCCGGAGCTGAAAGAGCAGATGTAAAAAATCTAATGGAACTCACATTCTGTCTACAGCGGCATCAAATTAATGCCCTTCCACCACCTGACGTTGAAGACATGAGAAGCAAATGGCCCTTTCTTTTCATTCCAAAGTTCATATATGCTCATTTTGAGCTGCTTACAGACATCAGTGTGCTTCGTACCTTGGAGCTCAGTATGGAGGAATGTGGAAGAACCATCACACAATACTTCACAAGAAAGCCTACCAATAATGATGTAAAGAATGTCCTCTCTAAAGGTGAAGATGATGAGTTGGCACTTTGTGTTGTTCAGCTGCTCATGGCACACTTCGGCGAGAACCTAACAGGGCTGTTTCTTTTTACAGACGTAAGTTTATATTTACTTTCTTTCAAAATCGGAATGCCTCTTTATTCAAAGATGACTTTCTGATTATTGCCCATTTTGTCTATTTTGCTCTTTAAAATGTATGTCTATTCTCAACAGATGTGTGCCACTGCAGCTGATGTTGAGACAACCCTTGATGTACCTGCAAGTCCTCGCCTAATACTACTTGATTTACATTTCATTAGGAACAGGGCCAGCCTCTACTGGGCGATGGATGATCACTCTTGAGGGTCATGTCATATCAGAAAGCAGCTCACCAACGTTTTTGATGGGACTTGCTGCTTTATTTGCAGTTTACTATGTGTTCAACCTCCAGTATCAAGATGTAGCTGCCTGTTCTCTGGAATTCATTCAGAGGTAAGACGCATTTAATTTCCTTTACAGCTTGAGCTACAGTTCTTGCAACCTGAATCACCAAAAACATTTATTTGTTTGTGTAAAGAGATTTATTTGTTTGTTTGCATTTATCAGATGCATTCTCTGCCTTCTGTGTAAATACTTGTGAGAGTAATACATTATTTGGGTAAACAACATCTTATGTTTCTTGCATAATTATATATATGCTTACATATAGGCAAATATGTGAACTGTCTAAAAATTCCACAAAATATCTCGATGTCACTTCTACTTAATGTTAAACACCCAAACAGCTTTTTAAGATTACAAGGTTGTCCTTATTGTTTTCCATACTTTCTCTGACTATTCCAATTGTAGGCGCTTCATTGGAGTCAATCCAGAGAGGGGTTCAAAGGCCACAAGGGGACAGGGGCTCTCAAAGAAGACTGGGTCAATTGTCCAGAAAAAACACTGCACAGTAAATGGAAATGTCTCCACCCTTCTGAAGAACCTCATTGCCTTTCAATGGGACTTCATATAGGTCATCTTATTGTTGTCTCTGTCTATTTTGTTTTGTTGCCACAAGAGGTTTTCCTGGAGTTTAATCATTATATTTAGCTTTTGACCTGGTAGATCATTATTATTATATAAATTATATAAATGGGAATACGTCTGTATTTTATCCAACAAAGAGGTGTACCACAAGGTTCAATATTGGGTCAACTCCTTTTTTCTATTTATGTTAATGATTTGCCATTAGTTCTTAGAAATATATTATGCTGATGATACTGTCATGTATGTCTAATTCTGACCCATTAAAAATTCAGTCATTCCTTCAGACTGATTTTGGATATTTTACAAGATTGGTTTAAGGATAATAAATTGGTGCTTAGTAAAAATAAATCTTACATTATGATGTTTATGACAAGTCTATGAATAATTCCAGTGTCATTGCATGTAAAGATGGTACTCTACTACATAAAGTGGATACTATCAAATATTTTGGTTTATGGCTAGATTCTGAACTTTCCTTAAAAACTCATATTAAGTATTTTTTTACGTAGGGTTAATTTTGGCATTAGTACTTTATATCGATCCCGAAATAGTTTTTCATACAGTGTTCGTAAAAAACTTGTTTCTCAACTCATATTGCCTATTATTGATTATTGTGATATTGTTTATCAAACTGCATCGAAATCTGAAGTTGTTTCACTTACTACAGTATATAATAGACTTTGCAGATTTGTTTTGGGTTGTCCTTATTCTACTCATCACTGTATAATGTATGATACACTTCAGTAGCAACCTTTGCAGATTTTTCTGACTGACTGATATTAATAACACACATTGCTAATCATACATCTATTATTTTATAGCACATGGATTTCAGATGTAAAATAAGTAATGACCATCATGTCTATTAATTTGTTTTACCACAATAACGCAATATCTACTCCAGTACTATGCAGAGACCTTTGAAAGCTTTATGATCATGTTCCGTCCATTGGCGATCGTGTTCCATCCATTTGTTTGTTTTGTAATAATTATGCACGCATGGAATACGGAATAACTATCACCTTGCTATTTAGGTTGTTGTAGTACAATGATTCTGTAAATCTAAATTCAAAAACAGCTATGTACTGTCTTTAATTCTTACAGCAAAATACCGTAAAATAATTTCACAGCATGAATAACGTAAATTACAGTAAATTACTGGCGTCTCTGCTGCCAGTGTTTTACCATTAAATATCGGAAAAACAGCAATGTACTGTATTTCGTTTTTACAGCAAAATACCATAAAATAATTTCACAGCTCTGCTGCCAGTATTTTACCGTTATTTTACAGAACAATTTTTTACAGTTTAGGTGTGAAACCCGGGGTACCTATAGGTGGATTTACACATGTATCTGGTGATTTTAATAACGACGAGATCATTGTGACGTATAAACCGAAACAATCGGCTACACGTGAATATACTTATGTATCTGGAGATTTTAATAGTGACAAGGATGTTGTGACGTATGCACCGTATCAATCGGACATAAACTGCGGCTTCTACACTTTGTATTTATACACAGACATTATTGATTACCAATCAGTTGGTGATTCCTTCGTACCGCTCTTAGGAACTGCACATATAGCAGGAGAAAATAAGCATATAGTGTGCTTACGATACGGTAAATTGCACTACGTGTCTATTGACAAAACCAAAATCACAGACATTGGTATTGAAGTAAAGGACGATCAAAACACAGACGTAAAGTTTTCTTTCGGCAAAGTGTGCGTTAAACTATACTTTAAACAAATTGTATAATGATGGCCTTATTCAACAACTATAATCATATGATCCTGCGCAGGGTGACGGTAAAACGCAAAACACCCGCAAAGAGAACCTCTAAAATCATCTTCTAGATCAGCATGTCAGAAGAATGTGTTAAATCAGAATTGGATTTGCTCACAGTACCACTAACTCAAACAGCTATTGAAAAAAATGCCTATATAGAGATACCTCCCCTATCGGCAATATCAGACACAGCAACCCTGGAGTTTTTATAGTGGGGTATGGAGAGGATTATATCGATCTAAATAATACGCTGCTGTTTTTGCGACTCAAAATCACAAATCTTGATGATACAGATATTGCAGATGGGGCACCTGTGGGATTGATGAATTAAATTATTATAATAAAACCCTATTTTCACAGGTTGACGTATCGCTTGGAGATAGATTAATATCACAGAGCTCCAGTACAGAAGACATGGTGAGTTACAACTCCAATATCAGAGATCGCTAACCTTCATGTGTTCTTCTCCCACTCCCACTCACAGACAACTGACGACTGGCTGCTGACTCCTAAAACCTCACTTCCACGAAAGACTCACCGAACACGGAGCACTTCCTCACAGAGCTACACTCGCACCTGGAGCCCTTTGTTGACTTGTTTTCCCCACACCACAAACGGCTTATTTGAATAAATTCCCCTCCGGGGCTTGTTAAACTCTCTTTTGTCTGCGTGTCGCCTCTCTTCCTGCCACAGTGGATACACTACTGGATACGTTGAGAGTAGGTCTGTTCTGAGACGATACTGTTCGGGTGTTTTTGCTTTATAATCAATCATGAGGTAACCATAAGGTTTACTGGTTGCATCCTGATAAGACTCCATAAAAAACTTGTCATGTCCAGGAAACATCTGCCTGGCTAACACCATTATCTGGGTGGCATCTCTGGGGGTTTTTAAACAAAACCAAATAGTTTGTTTTCAAACTGGTGGCCCTGCCTGACAAAATGAATTCTGTATAATGTAAATAGCACTAAGATTTCTGTGGTGTACATACTGTGTAAACACGTTCTCCACTTCATTGTTACCACTGGCTTCTTTCATTAAATCATCAATTATAAGCAAATTCATTTTATTGACAGGAAACAAATTATCAACAAAAAAACATAAAAAGCGTTTTACACATACAGGATAATACGGTGGTACTTAAAAAACTTGCAGAGTGGCCTTCTTTTGCTATTATTTTTAATACGTTCAGTTGGTTTCTGTCAGAAAAGGAATTCTACTCATTCTACTCAACATTCAACAGATGTTGTGAGTGAAAAGCATGCAACATAATAAAAGGATGACAATTATATAAAACATTCCCAGTTGATTTAATTTATACTTTGTTCGTGTAAAGTTTAGATCTGAAGCGAACCGTTAAAAAACATTTAACCATTTGTTTAACATTTACAAATATATGCCCTTAAAACAATGTGAAATGGAAACACTATCTGTTTAGACTTCTTTGCTATTAGATGATCAACATGAAATAATGGCGATGAAGAGGGTTGAAACGAAAAATAAACTATAGTCGCAGTCTGATGCAGTCTCATGAGTTAAGCTCTGAAAAGTGGATGTAGGGGTGTTTGAGTCCCCCAAAAAGTCTTCGACCTATTACCATAAACACATCCTTAGCTACAACTCTATTAACAGAATCTAAATTTAAAACCCCACTGTTGTGACTCAGTCTTTACTCAACAGGATGCAAAGAAGTTATTTTACTATTCTACATTGTTTAAAGAATACAGCAATAGATCATTCATTTTGAAAGGAGTGCTAAACAATAGTTTTTTAACTCAGGGTTAGAACTATAGGGGATAGCACCATCCTTCTTGTAGATCTAAAGATATAATCTGAAACTTATCATTTATTAAATAAAACAGTGTAGAACTATGACAATTGAAGATGAATATATTGACTAGTTTTATTTTTTGTTATTCCTGGTTTTAAAAGCTTAACCCTAAACCAGATGTGTACATGTTAGATTTTTTATGCCAAAATGATCAAAAAGAGTCACTAACACAAACATTTTCTGTCACACCAGATCGTAGACACACAGACATCTCCAGAAAATCAGTCAGGATGGAAACCCAAACCTTTTTTTGCTTCATTGTCTTAAGACTATACCATTTGTTAGAAACGCACCCCTTAGAGGTGCTAACAAAAAAACAATCCCCCATTCCTCCATGACCAGGAAGAACATGCCAGGGCATGTCGTTGAATCAAAAAAGATATGCCACAATGATAAAATGCTTACCCAAAAACTTTAAAGCGGCCCTAACACACAGGGTTTCTGCCAATCTCATATTAATCTTGAGTCTCTATAGAGTAGTTTTGCATACTTTGTATCTTCGAAGAGTATTTAGTTACATCACATTTATAAAAGATAGACACAGCTTACGGCGCGTGCGGGGGGGAGGGGTAGGCTGAACTATAGAGCAAGGGTAAAAAAAAACAGACTAATTTGATTGACTGGTCAAAATAACTTGCCTGGGAGAGTAGGAGGACAGTCAAACTTTGATAAGATTGCAAACATCAAGTCTCAATTCACTCATTTGCATGATACAAGCCATAAAACAAGGAAACAACACTATTAGAAAAAACCCACATAAAACATTTATTTTATCTCTTTCTAATTTACAAAAACAAACGTCTTTAGTAAAATCAAACAGGCTGAAAACACACTGTTTGATTAGGGAGTGATGATCGAGGGGGGTGTAGGTAGTTAGCCCACTGCAGGAAGGGCTGGGGGTCAGAGAAGTCCCCAACGACAGCCATAAAACATAAATGTCATCAAGATTGACAGGCCATAAAAGTGTCCATTTGAGTGACTGGTTGAGAACTTTGACAGGGGGTCATAAATCAATCAAACTTTTGACATGCAGTATATCATTATACTACTACCCTTGCTTCTCCAATGTTAAAAAAATCTAAAGTAGTTTCAAGGTAGCTATACTTTTAATAATAACTTGTAAAGTATAATTAGGCCTACTTTTTCAGATGGGTCACCTTCATCCCTAAAAAACTACTTTATGTTGGCTGGAGTGACTTGTAGCTTATCCATCTACAGTTTCAGGGTAGACTTCCCAGGAATGTTGTGTTTAATAGCTTTTTTAAATAAATTATTCTAATGAGGTTCAATGTAGCGAAGGAAGGAGACAGGGTGGGCGTGGTGGGAACTCGTAGATTTTATTTTAAACTTCAAAATATAGGGACGCTCAAAGCGCATCCCAAACACAAATAAAAAATGACAAACAAGTCACAATATACGGTCGTCGTCTCGCACAGCTTCTCAACGTTTACCATTCCTCCGGTTGTGGTGGCTTATCCGTCTTTCCACCAGTTACTGGAACGAGATAGAGGTCTTTATCATAAGCACTTGACGAATCATAAGCACCTACTTACGCACCGCTCTTCTCTTTCCTCCCTCTCTCGTTGCAGACTTCACTGAGCCACGCCCCCTCGCCACACTGATGTTCAATAACTAAAAGTTGGGGTTGTCCATATCTGACCCAACCATTCATTGAAACAACAAGACAAGCTGACACAGGTACACCTGCTTTACCCTTCAAGGCCTTAAGAAGTAAGAAAATAGACCCTTTTGAGGTTAGATAAGATACAAATACATTTCTCCTGGAGAAGGCACCGGGTACTGGCTCAGGCTAAAACCTTTGACAGTGTACAGGCAGATGGGTGGATTAAGTCAAATTCCATCTCATTTGAAATAAGATTTTGCATGTTCATGTAAATTTCGTTGCATGCATTTGTTTGTTTCCTTGGTCTTGTGTAATCTGCTTTTATAAATCAATATGGGGTCATGTTTATACTAAGCAATGTTAATGTACACAAAGGGTTAGATATTATACATATAAATACATTTTAACATTAAATTATTAAAACATTTATATCTAATATAAATGATTATATAAAAATAATATTTTAGTGGGACTCTCCATTTGTGTAATCAGCACTGCTTTGGATAAGGAATTTGGTTTGGGATTTGCATGTTGTGTGTCAACATTAGGTAATAAACTGTTCAGCGCTCATTCATACCTAAACCGCTAAAGCTTACTACAGCAGAGATGAAGTTTGCTCTCACTGGACCTTTTCTTTTTGTCCTTTATGGACTGACAGCAGCTGTAAATATAGTACACATTTTTGTGCCTGAACTATTAACCTGGGATGATGCTCAAACATATTGTAAAAGTTTCTATACAGATATGTCCTACATCACTAGTGAGGGGAATCAACAGATGCTGACCGAAGCTGCAGGGGGAACCTTTTTTCAAGGTTGGATTGGTCTGTATAGGCAGGGTGGAAACCCGCACAACTGGATTTGGTCTTCTAGACATGGATATGAATTCAGTGAATTGGACTATATAAACCAGGCTGGTTATGACTGTGTGTATGCCACACCGAACTTATGGCAAAATTATTTGTGTACAGCTCAACTGAATTTTTTTTGCTATGACAACTTTGAATTGAGGCTCGTGAAAGAAAACCAAACATGGGAAGAAGCCCTTGAGCACTGTAGGTCGTATTACTTCGATCTGGTCGGTGCAACATCTCTGTATCAGTTTGACCTGTTAAGTGCTGCGGACCAAAATTCCACGACAAGCTCAGTGTGGATGGGCCTTCGTTTCCTGACTGAAAAATGGATCTGGGTGAGCAGGAGTTTTAAGTATCTTAACTTCACTGGCTCACTGCCGTCCTGTCCAGCACAACCATACCGCTGTGGAGCCTATAACAAAAACACTGGACAGTTGGAGAACAGAGACTGTGATGAGAAGCTCAACTTCGTCTGCTACTAAGATCTTCGCTTATAACAAATACAGTCATTTGTAATTTGTATTAATACAGTAAAACAATAATTTTATTTCTTTACTAAATGTATGCAATTATGTTTAGTAACTTTTGTAGACCTACAAACATAATACATTTTTTTCTTTTCCTTTTTTGTATACCTTTAGTGCTCTTATGATCAGAATAAGAAATGTAAGGAGGAAGATAACCTTGAAGACCAATATTGTTTTAATATTAGTATTGAGCTTAATATATGTAATATCTAATATTAACTTAAACATGTAGAAATATATTATGTGACAAATTATATAAAACTTTATTTATCATTCTTTCTTGCCTTCTTTTTTCTTTCTTTCTTTGTATGTTTATCTGAAAATAAATGCAAATGATGTACCGGTTCACTCTCAATTCACGCTTTAGAGTGCCACAGGAATAGAGTGCCGCAAAGATTATGTATTTTTGTACACCAACCTGGAAGTTAGCACCATTTGTGCCCATCTTGCATTATTTCTGAGACTTTTATATGAGATGATTTATATGAGGCCTTCGTTTCCTGACTGAAAAATGGATCTGGGTGAGCAGGAGTTTTAAGTATCTTAACTTCACTGGCTCACTGCCGTCCTGTCCAGCACAACCATACCGCTGTGGAGCCTATAACAAAAACACTGGACAGTTGGAGAACAGAGACTGTGATGAGAAGCTCAACTTCGTCTGCTACTAAGATCTTCGCTTATAACAAATACAGTCATTTGTAATTTGTATTAATACAGTAATACAGTAAAACAATAATTTTATTTCTTTACTAAATGTATGCAATTATGTTTAGTAACTTTTGTAGACCTACAAGCATAATACATTTTTTTCTTTTCCTTTTTTGTATACCTTTAGTGCTCTTATGATCAGAATAAGAAATGTAAGGAGGAAGATAACCTTGAAGACCAATATTGTTTTAATATTAGTATTGAGCTTAATATATGTAATATCTAATATTAACTTAAACATGTAGAAATATATTATGTGACAAATTATATAAAACTTTATTTATCATTCTTTCTTGCCTTCTTTTTTCTTTCTTTCTTTGTATGTTTATCTGAAAATAAATGCAAATGATGTACCGGTTCACTCTCAATTCACGCTTTAGAGTGCCACAGGAATAGAGTGCCGCAAAGATTATGTATTTTTGTACACCAACCTGGAAGTTAGCACCATTTTGCCCATCTTGCATTATTTCTGAGACTTTTATATGAGATGACATTTAACTTGCAAGAAAGTTTTAGCAACTGGTTAGCAACCGCACAGGTTATAAATGTTTTTTTCCTTTTCTTCAAAATGAGCGTCTTAGGACGTCAATAAACTGAAATGCTGTTAAGTGCACACGAAATTCACATTTAGGAGAAATAACCATTAAAAACTGACAGTCTGGCACTCAAACAAATCTAGAATTCCATGACATCACGCTACACTCCAGCCCATCCTCTTTCTCGGTATGGAACTCAACTCTGTCACCATGACAGAATACCGAGCATGCTCAGTCAGTGTTGGACTGCCTGAAACTTTTCAAGCAGACAGCGGTCCCTCTGAAACAATTTCAGAGGCTCCTGGGACACATGGCATCCTGGGCGGGGGTGATACCCCTCGGGTTGATACACATGAGACTGCTCCAACACTGGCAACAGAGTCGAGTTCCCTGGAGAGCGTGGCACACCGGCAGCAGGCGTATGGTCATTACGCCTCTCTGCCGACGCACCCTAACCCCATGGTCTTCAGTGACCTTTCTGCGGACAGGGGTCCCTCTCGGGCAGGGTACGAGGCGCATCGTGGTGACGACCGACGCCTCCCTGCAGGGTTGGGGTGCCGTGTGCAATGGGCACGCAGTGTCGGGGCTATGGACGGGCCCCCGCCTGCGCTGGCATATCAATTGCCTAGAGTTGTTGGCTGTACTACTTGCATTAAAGAGGCTACAACCTCTCGTGCAGGACAAGCACGTGCTGGTCCGGACAGACAGTCCAGACATGGCCGACGCCTCCTCCTGTGGAGTCAGCAGGTGATCCGCTTCCTGCGAGCCACACATATCCAAGGAGACCTGAACCAGACAGCCGACACGCTCTCTCATCAGTCGACACCTCACGCAGAGTGGCGACTCCACCCCCGAGCAGTCTAGCTCATTTGGTGCAGTCCAGCGTCCTGCATGGCACCATGTAGGACCTGACACGCCCAGGCCAGTCACCGTCGCTTCGCTAGAGATTGTGACGCGGCACAGCGCCGTGGCGTTTTCCATAGAAACCCCATCTGTTGGTTCGACACAACGTTGAGAGACCGACAGAAAAGGAGCGTCTTGGTTACGGATGTAACCTCAGTTCCCTGATGGAGGGTACGAGACGTTGTGTCCTTCTTGCTGTTCGCGCATTTATTATGTCCTACATGGTGAATGATGCATGATACACTCGATGGGAGATAGGGGATGATCCAGACAGTGTAAACATTAACATTAAAGTCTTCATTTCACATTAGCTCTGGTAAGAAACAAGATAGCACAGACTAGAGCTGATCATATGCAAATCTGCTGAGAAAAAGTGTATCTGACTCGTTTAAATTCTATACAGTATGTTGAATTCTATGGCTCTATGAAAGAGATCCGACATTGCAGCCTTGATGAGTAAAGAAGACAAACGCCAGTGTCACTCACCAACGTAAATAATATATGGAAGGAAATATGGAACATTTGAACAGGGACAAAACGTGTGAAACTAACGTGTATTACGCGTTAACACGCAATTTACACAATAGGCTTGTTCGAGATGGCCAAATTCTGCGCATAATCGATCACCGGTGATCAGGGCGAGATGTGAATGTGTCCGAGTTACGTCCGCCTTGGTCTGATGTCATGCCGATGAGTGCCAAAAATGTATCGCGACGGCGAGGCAGCCTGGCCGAAATCCGCAGGCGAGCGCAAGTTGCTTCCCCCACACAGCGTTGATGAAAAGCATAATGGGAAACGACTTGCTGACAAAGTTAGATTAAAAACACGCACATCAATCTCAAATGGGTGCTCGACCAAGAGAGTAAATCCAAGTAGTAACAAAAGTCGGAAAACCAAAGCTCCAAAAATATAAAAAATACTTTATTATTTAAAAAACTTTCGCATGGCGCGTCACCCGTCAATGCGACTTGCTGACAACACAGCTTCAATGCTCATTGGGCGAGAATGTCAGCTGATAAGTGTTCCGTTAATAAGTCCATTAACTGAAGTAATTTGTATTTTTTGTTTTTATGTGAAAAATATTGTCCTCATAACCACCTTCATGTAAAAACAGTGGCAATTAAATTGCATCGATTTCATCTGCGATTAAAAGCATTTTTTTTCATTAAAGTTTAATAAAAACATTACAAAACAAGATGGTATACACTTTACATTCAAAAACATCACAAACGAAACAACAAAGAAGCTAAGAAATAAAAAACGCATAATTTTCAATCCATCCATTTTAATAAAAACAAAACAAGAAACATAATTTATATTATCTAATAAGTCTAACAAAATTCCAGCTTTTTATTATTTGCTTATGACAGCGTTTTTGAATATTGTCCCAAATGATTCTTACTATAAATTGGGTGATTTAAAAAAAATACATTTGGGAATTAAATTCTTAGCTAACAAAAGTGTGTTTTTAATTTAAAAAAAAACTTTGACCTCCGTTTCACAGTTTCTTCCATAACAATTTTTTTATAAACATGTTAAATTCTAACACATTTTACTCATTTAACCACAATTATTGCACTTTTGTCCAGGAATGAAGGACAAATATGCTCTGAAAGAAAATATGCTCTGTGTTTCTGGAAATGAGTTACAGAATTTACACAATATAGACACTCCCAGAAGGATAAATATCACATACAATTTTTAAGTGAATTTCTTTGGTTTTTGGGATAAACTGGAAACTTTAAATGGGAGGTTCTAATATGTTTAATCATTCGTTTGTCTATATCTAAATTCTTTCTTACAGACTTGACATGGTTGAGAGTTTTCTAATATAAGTTTTAGAACATTTCTCACTTTTAAACTCACTTGGCCCAAGAAAAATGCTATAAAAAACGTGAACGCGAACTATTCCATTGCTGACATTTCCAGTCAACTCTGTGCTCTTTTCACTCCTCCCCATACTGCAGGCGCCTACTCTCGTCTTCTTTTCAGTATAGGGAAGGTGCATCTCAAACAAGCCTATTAACGTGCAGAAACATAGTTTGCGTGTTTAACACATAGTTTAAAACGACGTGTTAACCCGTAAATTACGTGTTAACAACTGGTTTTGTGCATACACATTGACCACGGAGCTTTACCACCACCTGGCGTGGTGGTATTGCTCAAACAAACAGAACCAACAGACTAGGCTTGTAAATTGCAAGATATTATGAGAGCATACGTAGTCTACAACTATATAGAATGATTGCATAATAAAGGAAAATCAAATATTGTTTAAATTGACCTTAAAAGGCTGAATGGTGTGGCCATTTTCAGAATCAAAATATAAATTGTGTACGTTTAATTGCTTATTTTTCTCCAAATAACATTTTCACAAACACTTATACTGTAGCACAATTCTATAGACACGTTTTTTACTGACATGTTAAGAAGTAAATGAACGCCAATATTCATATGTCAACCTCAATGCATGCATTCATTTTTTGTTAGTTAGCTACTTCACAACATCCTTAAGACTTATAAAGGCAACCTGTGTGTAGTGGAATTAAGTCAATGTTTCTTTGGGGTATTTGTTTCACATATTGGCATTTACCTCTGTCTTTTTCCAATGTGTTCGTTGTTGTCACCGCCCTGGTGCTGGCACCTCTCTTCGCCACCTGAGGGCGCCATTCCACTGTGTGTTATGTCTATGTTTTGTAAGGACTCCAGTTCCCATCATGCTTTGTCTTGTTATCATGTATTGTTTTCACCTGTGTCTCATTACCTGTTTGTCCCTTCATCTGTATATATAGCCCTAGTGTTCAGTTGTCTGGTGTGGATTATTGTTTGTATCTGTGGTTTTTATTTTCCCTGCCTGGAGGGACCGCTTTGTGTACACCTTTGGACTTCATATTAAACAGCTTTAACTGCATATGGATCCGCTCCTTGTTTTCCCTCTGCTCATCGTGACCGTTGTTTAGGTATGGAGGGGTGAGCAACAGGATGTCCAACTTTTGATGACCATACAGTCAAACTAACTTATGACTAATTTGCTTGTTAAATAAACAAAAAAAAAAGCAACAGTTTTTTATGGATGATTTGCTAGGTGTACAGAATCCACACTGACACAGGGAGAACATGGAAACTCCACAGAAAGGCTTTTCCCAGACGGGACTCACACCC